>BLBF01000006.1:67286139-67315482 GCA_015471245.1 Laticauda colubrina
AACCAAGAAGAAAATTATAACCAGCCACATAAGCAAAGAAATCCAACAGACGATCATCCCAAGAGAAAAATCTTCTAGATGCCCCAAATTATACGGTATATTTTTCTCCCAAAAATACACAAAGAAGGCATACCTCTCAGACCCATAGTCAGCTCCAGTTTTCGCAGGTACTTACATGTGTGCTGTTCAGCTTCCTTCAGGTATTATCCCACGTCATTGTAGTGCTTTTAAAGTTGTAGCAACGTTTCAGCAGAATCTCATCTGCCATCATCAGGCTTCTGTATTGAGTTTTTATATATATATATATATATATATATATATATATATATATATATATATATACACACACACACACACACACACACACACACACAGAGAGAGAGAGAGAGAGAGAGAGAGAGAGAGAGAGAGAGAGAGAATGAATAGAATTCTTTATTGACCAAGTTGATTATTGATTATTGACCAAGTTGATTATTGATTATTGATTAGACACATAAGGAATTTGTCTTGGTGCAAATGCTCTCTCTCTCTCTCTCTCTCTCTACATACACACATGCATACATACATACATACATATTCCATCAGATTCCACCTGGCATGTATATTCCTTAAACAATTATAAATCTTAAATAATAATCCTGTAGTAAGATCTTATCTTCATATTTGTTCCAATTAAAATATTTGCCCTTATTTTTATTCTAATTGTTATTTTACATATCTTTAATAATAGTTCTATAATAAAATATTAATTCCAGATTCATCAACGTTAATAATTATATATCTTAACTAATAAAACATCAATTCATGTGGAATCCTTATCCTTCCCTTCTTCAGCCATCATCTCTTATTCTCTTTACTGTATTCATTAATCTCTTCCTGGCTTGCCTTCCAATTTCTATCAATTTTTGACCCTTTCTCTTGCTCATTCTTCCTTTTTCTATTGTATGCCACTGTTTCTTTTCCCAGTTATCTGATTTTACCCCCATCCTTTCAAATCTTCTTTCTTTAATTTCCTTCCCTATTGCTTTACCCTCAGAATATTCTCCCCTTGATTTATTACATCAGTCATTAACATTTTAAACTTCATTTCTTTTTTATCATTTTGCTTTATTTGTTGCTCTTTCTGCTCTGTTTTGCTGGTTTCTCTTCTATTTAACTCCTCCTCCTGCATTCCTTGTCCTTCTGCAGTTTGCATCATCATTTCCAAATTTTCTTCCATGCTCTGTATTTTACTCAATAAATCCTTGAAGCTTCTGTTCATCATTTATTTTATAGCTTGAAGTTCCAACATTATTTCTTTGCATATTTCGCTCATTTTTATTTTGCTTGTTTTATTTTTGTGTCCTATTATCCAATTGTCCTGCAGTCTTTATTTAAACGAGCATCTTTTTTCAATCTATAAGTCCAATATCCTTATGTCTTTATTTCCCAAAGTCAATCGGATTACTTTTCAAAAGTCCAGAGGGGGTATCTTCATATATTCCTCCACCATTTTAAGTTTAATGTTCCAACTTTCTGGGGTCTTTTTGTAATACAGTTCCTTTTATTTTTCCTTAAATTGCTCTTCAAGTAAGTCATAAAGTTTAAGGGATCTACAGGATTTTTCTTTTGACAGCAGGTGGCGGTCTTATTCCAGTTTTCACTTTCCACTCTCCCCCCTTCTTTAAACTTTCATCAAATTTTCCAACATTTTCTTTTTTTACAGTCAATTTCAGCATTTTAAATAATGCCTATCCAATGCCAATTCTGATTTTCATGTATCATTTTAAAAAGATTTTCCTTTTAATTATTTCCCTTCCATCTGTATTTTTAGAAGCTTAAGTTCTTTATGTTTTCCAAATTCTTCTCTAATTTAAATTGCTGCCAGTCCCAATCCTTGTGAGTTCTCTTTCCTGATTATTTCTATTGGGGTTACCTTTTGCAGTTCAGAAGTATTTTCACCCAGTTCACACATCATTCACCAATTCCTCACTCCTGCACAGTCTTAGGTTTCAGACTGCTCCCATCTTCATGGCAGCCATTTTGACTGCCACTACAGCTTGTCTTTGGAGGGGGTTATCTCTCCTCTGTCTATCAGGTGGTCCCCATTTCTTCACCACCCCTTCAGGGTGGTTCTGGCCCTCTGACAAGAAGAGCTCAAAGCAAAGCCACGGATGATCACGAACTTCATTCTGAAGGAGACAGAACAGAAATTTTTATAAAAGAAGAAAAAATTTTAATTTTTTTTTTACCGGTAATATTATGGCAATAGCTTCAAAAACCTGAACAGTGATGGCTGCATTGGGCTTGATTATATTCCTTTCAAATTCTATCACATAAACATAAATAGATGAAATATTGTTAATTTTCTTTAAGGAATGAGAGGATTCACACATCAAAAAATATGGAAACATTCTTCTGTATCAGTTCTAGAGTAATATTCTAAGTAGATGCTATAAAATGAGAGGTACTCTACTGATGATGTACAGGAACAGAACAGACAACCTTACCATGCATAAATCCTTCCTAGAAGAAATACTTTATTGGCTGATGTACTGTCTTTGTAACAAGAGCAGAGTCGATCTCCCATCAAGTAATGGGTTAAATCCTGTTGCTGTGGGGGGGGGGAATGGGGGACATGACTATCAGTGTCAGATTTGGAGTGGTGGACAAGACAGAATGTCTGCTTACCTCAAATACAATTATATTTTCCAGACTTAAAATCAAACGGAGGGAATGTATATAATAAATTGCCAATGTGGGCATAATTATATTGGACAAATTGGAGAATGTCAGCATCCTTGGTACATTGCAACAGATTTTTTTTCCAGAATTATCAGAGGGTCATTGTATAACTGTCCAAAATAATTAATAACAGAATTACAGAGTTGGAAGGGACCTTGGAGGTCTTCTACTTAAGCAGGAGAAAACAAGTGGAAAAGGAAAAGAGGCATTAGAAAAATGTTGACTTTGAAAATAATCTGATGGTGAAAATATAGCCTTGAGAGAGCTTCTTGGAAGAAATAAGCAACAGAAGAGGTTTGGAATACAGTACTTTGAGTAAAAATGTAGAATTGGCCTTGTAACAATAGTCTTGAAGTTATTTAGCATTACATAGAAGGTGGGAACATAAACAGGCAATCCCCAACTTACAACAGTTTATTTATTGACCATTCAAGTGAACAACAGCACTGGAAAAAGTGACATGTTTTTCACACTTATGACTTTTAGAGCATCCTCATGGTCACATGGTCAAAATTCAGATGCTTGGCAACTGATTCATGTCTATGGCCATGGCAGTGTCCCAGAGGTCATGGGATCATCTTTTACAACCTTCTGACAAGCAAAGACAATGGGGAAGCTAAATTCACTTAACTGTATTACTAACTTAATAACTTCTATGTATCACTTAACAACTATGACAAGAAAGGTAATAAAATGGGACAAAACTCACTTAGCAAATGTCTCACTTAACAGAAATTTGGGGCTTAATTGTAGTCGTAACTCAAGGACTACCTGTTAGGGAACTTGGCTGATCTTGAAAAAGTAAGCATCAGGTATGATGAGAAAACCACTAAGAAAATCTCTGAATTGTAGATAAACTAGGAATTGGAGATGCATCCCAGAAGATAATAGCAAAATATTTCCATACTATGGAATATATATGAATGTGACTCTGTTGGGGAAATTGGGAATGAACAGAACTAATAGTGCAATATTAGAACAGAACTAATAGTGCAACTGTAAGGGTGACACAGTCTGCTTCAGGCAACATCGAAGGGGAAGATAAATAAAAGCTGTTTGAAAGTTAGAATAAATCAATATGGCCCAATTATGTAACTACTGGGTCTCAGATGTGGGGATATAATTAAGGCATGTAATAATAAAATAGTATCAACAAACTAAGCATCAAATGCCTTATGCAGGCATCCTACACAGAGATGCCACCTCTATGAAAGACCTTTCCATGCTACTAGCTATTTTGAAGGTCTTACTCTGTGATGTTTACAGAGGAGAGGAGAGCAGTGAGGAAAATGGCTTTGTATTTCCCTTCTGTTACTTTTGGCATTTTTGTTGCACCAGGTTCTGGAATAATTGAGACAAAATGGATATACTGTAGTGCAAGAGTGTGCCTACTTAAGCATCAAGATTGTCCCAAAGGAATCTGTTCTATCAATGGTTAGACAATAAAACATGGTAATGAAATATGTAGATTCTTAGAAAATAATAAATATATAAAGATGTATTTTGTAGGATTGTAGGATAGATTTGAGATGATAATATGAACAATTTAAGTAAAATTTGATTATTTCATAAAACATGAATGAAAAGAAGTATAGTCAAAGGATTGATTAACAATGATATTAATGTATTTAATACTTGATTGAAAATATGAGAATATATACAATGTAATTGTAACTGAAGACTACGAAATGGAAGCACAAAAAAATTTGTAAACCAACTGGCACACTCTATATATATATATGGAAGATGGCTTGATGTTTTATGTTTTATTTGTCTATGTTTGTCTTAAAAACCAATAAAAATTAAAAAAAAAAAGATTGTCCCAAAGGTGTTTTTTCAAGAGCCAATTGGCCTTTCTGGTTTTTATTTGAAGTGTTTCACTTCTCATCCAAGAAGCTTCTTCAGCTCAGAGTTGAAGAGGCCAGTTGCCTCTTGAAAAAACACCTTTGGGACAACCATGACCTGGATAACGAAGAAAATCCATAGACATTAAGCATCAAGACAACTTCAGATTCAATGGAATAGAAGTTCCCATGTTATAGTCAGGTAAAATTCCTTTGTCACCATGGAGGCGAGGGGGAATCTGAAACTAAAATTGTGTCTCCCCCATCTGAAAGGAGCTGCCAGTCTATTCAGTGACTTCTTGCAGCCTTATGAGTTCCTGGTATGAACAGGACAGTACAAAATCCAATCATGGCAAAAGGAATACTGGAGTAATATAGTTTTAATCCCTTCCATTTTACAAACAATTAGATGAGGATGGTAACGCTTGTTATCTTTTCAAAAGGAATTATTTATCTAACTCTGTTGTGGAATGTAACTGGTTTCTTTTTTCATGATATCAACTTTCTTATATTTTGCTATTTTTTATTTTATTTTTAATAGAGAAAGAACAATTGTTTCAGAATTTGCTGGAGCAAGTGGTTGAGCAACTTTCAAGGTAATCCTTTTACTATATAATAATTTTAAAATTAGGGAGTTTCCATAGAGTATTTTGCTTCTGCTCCTGCCCTGGCTCTGAGGCTGATTTGCAATTTGCTTCCTTAGAGCTCCATGGAACTAGGAGGCAGGGTTGTTTCCAGAATTGCAGGAACTTTTACCTTACCTCACCTGTCCTCACTTGAACTTGGTGCTTATCTAGTCAATTTCATAGTAAACCAAATCAGCAAACCTGATCTTCTAGTCAGTTTCTAAATTCCTGCAAAAACTGGCAGTTTTTTTTTCACTGCTTGTATAAAGAGTATTCCTGTATACTTGCCCCATCTCACTCACAATCCAACATTTGATTTCAGGGAGACCCCGATTAACTGTACAATTAAAGATCTTACCCTACCATGGCTATAACTAGTGGAAAAATCCCTGGCCATCAGCTAGAACTTATATGGGGCCATCATCTTAGTTTTCAGACAAAAAGAAGGTATTTGGATAGCCAGAAAAGTGTTTTATCAATAGAAGAGAATATTTGTAGCTCATGGTTGAACTCTGGGTTCCTTGGTGCTCTCTGAGCTTGATGGTTTTCTTGCAGATGTTTTGTTACCAAACTAGGTATAACATCATCAGTACTAGAAGGGAGTGGAGTTTGATCTCATTTCTATATACTAGTGGCTTACCCTGTCAGAGTTGACCAGTTGCTTCACAAAAAGTATTTTAATTGGTGCTGGGTCTCTACAGCCTCAGGCAGAGAAGGGCTATTCTGCACCCCTCCCTCAAATGTTCTTTAAAATACAGTTTTCCAGCATTCCTTTAGGAACCTCCAACATGCAAACTGTGTTTAGTCATCCTAAAATGAATCCTCTTTTTACTCGGAGCTTCGAAATTTGCTGTTTGCTTGGAAGGTGTGTAGCTAAAAGTCAGTCTATGTTTAATGTACATCTGACTTTGGGGATATTTCTTCATAACAAAACAAAACTTCATTTTCTGTGTAATTCACACCCCTTGCTTGCTGGATATGGATGTCACAAAGCAAAGCCCACATTTTATAATTAACCCCCACACCCCATTTTGGCTGGCAGAGTGCTGCAGGACCCTGGCCATGCCCACACAGCCACAGCTACCCATCCAGTCATGAGGGCAGAGAACCAGTTGTTACATTATTTGAATCCCACCACTGGGCTTGTCTATAACAAGTGAAATATAAATTGATATAGAAATGCCAACAACATAAATTAGAAACATGGAAGAGAGGAGCTAGCAGAGTAATATTTTACTTTTCTAAGTGGGACAGAAGTGAGGGCAGTTTTCTTACTCTAGGAGCTACCATAGTTTGGAAGAGAGCACACTGACTGGCAATTTTTACATTGGCCTACTTGTTATTTAAAAGCTAGCAAGACTGAAAAGTACCATAAGATTGGTTTCAAAATGCTTTGGTGGCTTAGGAATAGAAATGGTGCTATCTTGAAGAGCCCTACTGTATATCCTTCTTTCTTTCCTTGCAGTTCTCAAACAGCCTAATCTGAAGTGGGAAAATGGATAAGAATGAATTAACATTGAAGGTTACAAAGTTATGCACTGGGATTTGCTGATAAGGAAACATTCCCCTGTTGCATTGTACAGGTGGCCCTTGACTTATAACAGTTCAGTTAATGGCCGTTTGAAGTTACAATGGCACTGAAAAAATGACTTATGACCGTTCTTCAACTTATGACCATTGCATGGCCACGTGATTTACATTTGGATGCTTGACAACCGACTCACATTTATGACAATTGCAGTGTCCCAGAATCATGTGGCCCCTTTTTGTGTCCTTCTGAGCAAAGCAAAATCAATAAGGAAACCAGATTATCTTCACAATTGTTATTAATTTAAGAACTGCACTTAATAAATGTGGCAAGAAAAATTGTAAAATGGGGCAAAACTCACTTAACAAATTTCTCACATAACAGCATAAATTTTGGGCTCATCTGTGGTCATAAGTTGAGGTCTGTCTATATACACTTTCTTCATATTGAAAAAGAAAAGAAAATTGTCTTCATTATAGATGGAGCTTCAGAAAAAAATGTACATTTAACTTGAATCAATTTCATAAAATTATAGCCAAAATCATGGCCAGTTTATTATATTTAAATAAACATGGGTGAGCAGTTGCCTATTCTAGAAGGATAAAACTGTACATGTCTGTAAGCTTATATTTATATCTAGCAAATAAAGCACTCCTAACATGTATACTGATTCCTCCATTTATTTTAGAGAAGAACTGTTTTACATGTCATTCATGGAAGGAACCTTAGCTTTCCTTCTAATCTGAATTAAATGGGGAACCTTTATGGACAGGAGGGAATCTATAGATTGTATGTAAGATCCTTATATCAAAAGCTGATCCTTAGCTGGGAAATAATAAACAACTGGACGCCTTTAGTTGTTTATTTTTGAAGTATCTTTTAGTGCATTTAGCTATTAAATTTCAGCATTTATTTTCCAATCAACAAATATCATGTTTTCCATGCATATCTTCTTATTTAAGTTTGGGACTGTTGTTATTTCCTCTCCAGGGTATTTAAAATTGATGAACTTAAAACTGAAGTATTTAATCAACTGGCAATGCTGGAGAAGAGAGTGGAACGTAAGTTGTTTTTTTTTCTACTAGTGTAACAGAATAGAAACTTTATTGGTTTAATCATCTGACCATATTAAAAATATAAAACCAATACAAGTATATGTAAATATATTTTAAAAATATATTTTTTTAAATAAGACATATTCCTGATAAATTGTCACCCTATAATTAACCCCAATCTGATCTAAATAATCTGTCCTCTCTAAAATGGCCTTGAATATAAAGACTGTGATCTTATTAGTGATACACATGTTCATTCCCTGCAGAAAGTAACATAGTTGCCCTTGGGTGCCCCAATATTTTTTGTTGTTGTCAAATACTCTAAATAACCAGTCCCTTCTGCAGAATACAGTTTGCAATCAATGGGGATATGTGCAATGTCTTTAATTGCTGGTGCACCACAAATACACTGTTTCTCTCCAGACTGAGTTCCATAAAATCTCCCATATCTTATCATGAAATCAGGTTGTTCAAAATGAACATGAGGGCACATATTATGCAACTGTTCTTCAAAACCAAGCTTGAACTTTTCTCTAACAAACTGAAGCTAGAATAAATTTGTATTAAAGTGAGATTTTAATTTTTTTATGAACAGTACCTAGTGCCTTCTTTTTGGCAGGGTAAAGAAGAGGGGAAAACAACCTTTCAAGTCTAAAATTCTTCTTTCTCATCTCACATCATTTGCACAGAAATGTAGTATAAAATCTTTAATCCTGTACAGTAGGTCTATGTTCTGCTAAATAACCTGAGAAGATGCTGAACTGGACTGCAGTTCTAGGTAAGATCCGTCCGTTGTGATTCTTTCTCTGAAAAGCAAGATGAAAGCCATATTCAAAGATGTTCTGAGTACTGTCTAAGTTCAGTGGCAATTTTGCTGAGAAAGAAATCTGCATTATTCTAAGGTCCTAAGAAAACCTTTTTATTGGATCCTAGAAGTGCAAAATTAGGCATATTTAAAATTCAGCTCTTTGGGTGGGAGGTGGAAAGTATATTGAATTTGACTAGGCTGAGCCTCAAGGAAAGGTCAAACTTGTCATCAAACTTGAGTCCCTTTGCGCCCACAAGAGATCCAAGTACAGCCCACCTTGAATTCCATTGACTCTTATCTATTGCCAATTTGTTTTGACAGTAGTTCAGATTCTTGTAGAGAGCTTTTGTGTACAATGAACCTATAAATTCATTTGAACTGCCTGGACTCCTGATTTCCTGAACTTGACACATATTTTTTAAAGCTAAAAAAGAAGTGGTACCACAAATTCACATTATCTAATAGCCTTCTTTGTTAAGACCCTTATGTAGTAAACACTTTTTACTGATTATGTACCATCAAAAAATCAATTATTATACTTTAAATGATAATTTTGAGTAATGGAATTTTTTTATCTCTTTCAAAATCTACATATAATAAAGGTTTGTATATATAAATCACTGCCTTGTAAAAATAAAATTATCAGAATTTGATGAAAAACAAGGTTCTGATAGAAGGATTTTTCCTTTAAACACTCAAATTCATATGCAAATAGTATGACAGAGAATTACAATCATATGAAATGGTATTCAGGAATGTATTTCATTACATTAAAATTCATTAAAATTATTGTTGAAACAGACAAATGTACAGTGACCCAAAGGACTGAAACTTTCTGTCTTAAATAGCTCCAATGGTTTCAATTAACTGATTTTCTTTATGAGTTTTCATATACTGTAAGTTTTTGCACAAATGAAATTTGGAGCCTCTAGCATTTCCATGCAGTGACATGGAAACACAATGTGTTCAAATTACTGCTGAGGAGACTTAGTTCAATGTACGTTCACATCCTGTTTATCCCCAAGTGAGAATCTGAAATCTCTAGTTTATATATGTCTTTGAGACACATGAGTAGCCATTGATAAGTGAGGAGAGGTCCTGCCTCTCTGCAGAGACTGAAGTATTTGAAAACTACTAAAAATATAGATTGTTCCAGTTGTTCGCCAAGGTTTGTTGCCAGTGCTGCCCAGCAGGAAACATGCATGCTGGTGTGATGAATGTCCTAGTCAGGCTGAGAATTTATTGCTCATAAACCATTATAAAGCCAGTGTAAAGGTGGTTCCAGCATAGGGGAATATCATTACAGGAAAACTGCCTCATAAAGTGATTCTGTACCAAGTATATCTTGGTTCTATCTATCCTCCTAATGTGCTAGTTAGAACACCAGGCTGAGAAAAAGTTGGTTCAGGGTTTAGTGTCACAGCTGGTGTTTCTATATAAAGAAATATAATGGAACCATTTTTTTTTCATTTAACAAGCTGCTAAATGGAAACCCAGTGAAATATTGTCACTATATAATGCTTTGTATTAATATAGTATATAGTAGTGCCACAGCTTACTGCTTTCATTTATTCCTATTCTAAGAAATAGTCCAGGGAAGCTGAAGAATGGCTGGATGTTGTTGCTGTGGCTCACAATAGTGATGTAGCTGCTTTTCTGCTACTTCTAATGTTACTCTTAGTATTGTATTATTTGAATGATTGATTCTATTAGCAGTACCTGCCCGTTGAGAAACAGGTTTCAGGTTGAGGGGCTGCTGAATCACTGGCACACTGTTTGGTGGCTTTTGAAATTCTGCTCAAATACTACAAGTGATCCTTCAAGCTTCTCCATGGTAACCCTCCTGTTGTTTTACTTTGTTGACAGTGGAAGGACTGAAAATAGTGGAAATTGAAAAGTGTAAGAGTGACATTAAAAAGATGAGGGACGACATGACTGCAAGAAGTACCAGGTAAGCTTTGTATTTTGTTCTTGTGAAGAAAGACACTACTGAATAACCACTTCTGCATTGCGGAAATTCTGAAGATTTATTTAGAAGCCAATCTAGAGATAGCCAGGATAGAGTGTGATGGTCAGTTTAGTCTTGGACATGGAGAGTCAGGGTCAAGTCTCCATTCAGTTATGGAATCCCCAAAGTGGCTTGGTCATTCACTGCTCAATCTACTTCACAGGTTTATTGTTGGACCAAAATTAGAGAAGAAGGCTAACTTGTGCTCTCAGAGAAAAGGTGGAATATAAATACAGTAAATAAATAAATAAATCAGTATTAAATTAATGTTCCCTACAGCTCTGGGAGAGTGGTAGGATATAAATCTAATGAATCAATAAAAATGGATAAAATCCAGCATGTTTTTAAAATTTATTTGAGTAAATTATATGGCTACCCATCATTTAATAGGGACTGGGCAGCATGTAAGATTAAAATCAAGAGTGGGGCTTGCTTCCAGGTCAATGTGCATAGGACTGCCATCTAATAAATAATGTCTCATTTTCAATGGTCGTTATTCACAAATTATGAAGGTTCTTGGTGTTTTTTTATATCAGCATAGATAAAAGGACAAGATTCACTAGTTTTGTTTAAGAATATATGGCCACTTAATAGTTAACGAGTAACTGGAAAAATAATTCTTGGAAAGATTAACATCTTGGTTTCCCTCCATTAAGCCATCCGGTAATAAAGACTCGTGCCCTTGGTTTTATGCAGAGAACAACGAAAAAAATTCGGCCAAGAAAAACATTAGTTTGGTAACAGACTCACAAGAAGTAGACCTGCTCTGATACAAAATGTAATCTGAGAAAACATCACAATATATATACAGTAACTCCACTTGCACTATGAGAGAATGTGCATGTTATATTTTAACCCCCCAAATGAGTTATTTCCTTTTTACGGAAGAAGCCAGTCAACTAATCTGATATATTACCAGGTTTGGAATTGTAATGAAAACAACAGCAGAAGCACCCATTGCTTGCTATGGCGGACTTCATGAATTTAAAAACATCAGGCTGTTCTGTAGCCACCATTCCTCATACAACAAGCACATAAGCAGCTAAACAGATATTTAAAATTATTATGGAAGGAGATGAATAGGAAATTGTTCTGAATCTTAGTCAAAAATGTTGTGTGTACCTGCATCTCAAATGCAGACTGACTTTTATATCATAACCTGAGGTATGTGGGGGGGGGGGGTTGAAGGGTGAGGGAAATATTAAATTACACTATTATCAATTGTGAAAAATTATGTCAAGATGTGAGACTTTGTACTAAATTTAAGTGTGTTTCAGTTAATATGTGTGTTTCTTTGCACATAATTTTACAATTCACAAAAGACAACATTTGTAGAGTTCTTCTGAACAAAATATTTGAAGGATTTCCTCTTTGTAACCCCCCAAAATTTTTCTTTCTACTTGTATCACTTCACTGTCATTTGTCTTATTGGAAAATGCATATACTCTAACAATGAAATTGAACCTTAATATCTTTAACAAAAGTTAAACCACTCAGCTAGGTCACAGTTCTAAAATCTACTGGCTACATCATCACTGTCTTTCAAGGTTTCTTTCTGTGCTCTTTCTTTTAATTACATTTAATTTGTCAGCACATGTAGGAATATATTTCTTCGGCCATGAAAAATAGCAAGTATTCAAACCCACAAAGCCCCTATTTGCTTACTCTTGTAATAATCTTTCTTTGTTCTCTCCTTCTTTTTCCATGCTGGGACACATGATGTGATGACCCGTACTCTCTCAAAATAACCCAAAACCCAAAACATATATTAAAGTCCGGTAAGGCCTTCAACTTAACTTCACTGTTTTATTAGGCACAGTTTAAAGTCACAAAAATAAATAATGAGGCAAACAGAAAACCAAAACAAACTGCATTGATGAGAGTCCCGAAGCAAGCCAAGATAACTAATCATAAACTCCAGGAAAATAACCGAGAAAAGTCCATGGGAAGAACGCCAGCAAAGATAAACCTCTTTCAAGGTGAACACTAAATTGACTCCTGCAAATTCTAACTGCGCAGTTGCAAACTTATATACATAGCTCCCAGCTGCAAGCCATGAGGAGGATCATGGTAATCTCCTCCTGAGTAGACCTCGCTTTTCCCTGATCCTCTCCTCCCTGCGTGACCTAGGATGGATAGGGGATGGGCCTCAGTCAGCCTCTGCCCTTCCCCAGCCTCCTCCACCATCTCTGGAGCCACACTCCCACTCCCTGTTGGCTGTTCCTCCTCTTTCTCAGAGTCAGTCTCTACGAGGGGCATGACACATGATAGCATGAGGATTTTTTTGGATTTTACATTGCCCATGAAACTAGTTTATGGAATTTGCAAAAGAGACTTTTCTGAACACTGTTATGTTCATTGTTGTTTTTTCCTTCCATTGTAATACATCAGCTATATTTTCCCTCTCTTGCACACACACATTCATTCCTGCAAAGACTGCATACTTGGTGCAATTTCAAAAGCTGTATTATATAGCAATAGCCTCCAACCTTTTGGGCACCAGAGGGACCTGTTCTGTGGAGAAAGGTTTTTTTGCAGACCAGAGAAAGTGTGGTTTTGCATGCTTCTTGCATCCTGCAGGTGGGGCTTCACTTGTTTGCGTGACCTGGTTGCTGGCATGCCATGGCCCAGTACTGGTCCACAAACTGGGGCTTGTGGACCTCTGTTATATAGCATCCACAGCCATCTCAAGTTTAAACAGGTAACTTTTGTATTAGCATCTGAATCTGGTTCTTCAGAAAAACTTAGATCATTCCTATGAATCATTCATATTCATTTCATAAAAACATCATTTGTGTGTGCATATGCACATTCATATGTACGTTGTCCTGAAAAGAGATACTTATTGAATAAAATGACAGTGTTTCATGCTTCCAAGGCAACATGATTTGATATTTTTCTGCAGTGGTATTTACCATTTGGAGTAACTAATATTATGCAATCTACAAAAGAGAAGTAAAAAAATAGTAAGCAAAAGAATTTGAACGCACAAAAAAAGGAAAAAAGAAAGCCTAAAATAACTAAAAATAGCATATACCATTACCATCCTCCAAATGTCTCCATACCATTCAGTTTTTGCAAGCCATCCTTGCTTCTTCACTACATCACAATCATACTTTGCATTTTGTGCTTTAGCTTTTTACAACTTTTTAAAGTTTTTAAAGTTTTAATCAACTCAATCAAACCAAAATTTCTTCTTCCCCTACCACTTGGTCCATTCAGTCTTCTTGCATATGTATTTGTTTTGCAACTCCATCTTCATTACTTCATACATAATGTTGGTCCATTTGCTAACCTTTCTATTTATTTTTATGCACACTTTTCAACTCCATGTTTGTTTATTCATTGAATTTATAGATGCTGCCTCTCTCATTATGTCAAGTGATTCTCTGTGGCTTATAGTAGTATAAAAACATAGATCTAAAAATATTAAAAGCATGAAAATTCATATTAACAAGAACTAAACAAATAAAATATTAAAACCAGGAGCACGGATTGTTACAGGAGTTGACATTTGATTCTCACTCAATCAAACACCTCCAATGCTTATGCATAACATTCTGTAACATAGGCCTTTTCACTAGTGCATATTTTTTTCAGAATCAATAAATATACAATAAACTTCTTTTCCCATATCCATACAGTGATCTAATGAAAAGCAAAATAACCACTAAATAAACAACAGACCTACAGGTCTTCCAACTATAGGAAATATGCTACTTCTACAGCTGGAGACATCTAGTCCCACTTCATAGGTTGCATTCCATAGGTGACTCTCTATAAAGTCCCCCAAATCCACCTCCTGCTTTGTCAGCCTTTGAATGAAGTTCTCCCACCTCCACCCCCAGGGAGATTTCATTTCCAATGTGCTTCCTTCTTGGATTTATGGGCAATATGTCTTTGCTAATTTAACTACTTGCCATGCCCTTGCCTCCCAATTCCCTTTGACCCAAAAGAGCAACCTAAAGCCCATGTCACATTGCACCAACGGATGGAAAGAGGATGTAAAACGGAGAGAAACACTTGCCATCCATTGGTTAACGCGATGCTTCCATTCTGTACTCACTGCCTCCGTTTTTCATCCTCTCTATCCGTCCATCATCTGCCGACTGAGGTTCCATCCGCTCAAAAAGTTTTGAGCTGCTCAAAACTTTTTGAGCGGAAAATGTATCCAATGCGTCCGTTCTGCATCCGCGACGCATACGGGGAACATCCATTCTACATCCGTCATCATCCATTATGCGTCTGCTATATCCGCTAGACATCCGCTGCGCATCCGCACAACTCAAATCCGCCCCAGCGGAAAGCGGACACAGGGAGGAAGTGAAACGGACGTGGAACAGACGCGCAGCGTTAGTAGCACAGACGGAGAAAGGATGAAAGCGGATGCAGCTCGCATACAAAGCATTTAAAATGGAAAAAACGTTTGCAGAGGGGACCTATCTCAGATATTAAGGATATCTAGAGGAAGCCTAGAGGTTGCAAAAGGGCACCTAGTGGAAAACCTATATTGCCTATAAAAAGGGGGAGCAACTCACCTGGATCTCACTTTCAGTCCAGCAGCCCTGCTGTGCAGACCTCTTCAGCCTTCATCTGGCTCTTGCTCTTCCACAGCATCCAGTCATCTCCACCATGGATCGTAACACACTCCTTTTGGTAGCCACCATCATTCTGCAACAGTGCGAAGCCATCTACAGGCTCTTTCAACTGTTCTACGGGAAGAAAAGGAGGCGGCCAAGAAGTGTCTGGGTCCAAAGATGGATCGGGAGAAGAGCGGAGTATGGACTGTACAACAAGCTGATGGTGGAGCTGAGAAACGAAGACCCTCGTGCATTCCAAAACTTCATGAGGATACCTCCAGCCATGTTTGACGAAGTTGCGGAGCGGCTGAGACTCAGGTTGACCAAGCAGAGCACCAACTTCCGGCCCAGCCTGGACCCTGGGATCAAGGTGGCACTGACTATGCGCCACCTGGCCTCAGGGACCGCCTACAGGAGCATGCAGTACGGCTGGAGGGTGCCACACAACACCATCAGCATTGTGGTCAGAGAAGTGGTACAGGCCATCATCGAAGAATACCTGGAGTAGCTCCTCCAATGCCCCTCCACTGAAGAAGGCTGGAAGAAAGTTGCAGAGCAGAGGTATCAGAAGTGGAACTTCCCCCACACCGTTGGAGCCATAGATGGCAAGCACATGGCCTGCAAAGCGCCAGCCAAGTCGGGGTCCACTTATTTCAACTACAAGGGCTTCTTCAGCATCATCCTCTTCTCCATGGTCGATGCTGACTACAAGTTCATGTACATCGATGCTTCAGTCAACGGGTCAGCTTCAGATGCCCAGGTATACAACGCCAGTGACCTCAAGGAGGGGCTGGAACGCAACCTCATCATGGGCTTCCCAGATGCAGACCCCCTGCCCAACGACACGCAAGATGTGCCCTACTTCATCGTGGGGGATGACGCCTTCTCCCTCAGAACCTACCTCATGAAGCCCTACACTTCCAGACTCCTCACCCGTGAAGAGAGGATCTTCAACTACAGGCTGTCCAGGGCAAGGCGGGTGGTGGAGAACGCCTTTGGCATCCTGGCCAACAGGTTCCAGGTACTTCTCACCACCATACAGCATCGCCCAGAGACCGTGAGGAGGATCGTGGAAGCTTGCTGCATCCTGCACAATCTCATGTGCACCCACTACCCAGTCTTGCAGAACAGGCTCATGGACCTCCAACAAGGCAATGGGGACATGGAGCCTGGGGAATGGAGGCAAGGGCGAAACCTGATAGACACTTTGGATGTGCAAGGCCCCAACAGAGCCTCACGTGAAGGGAAGAAGCAGCGCAACCTCCTGAGACACTGGTGCAACTCCCCAGCTGGAGCAGTGGAGTGGCAAGACAGGATGATAGATGATTAATGGATGCTTCCTTCAGCCTGTCTCATCACACTGATGAGATTGGACAATGTATGTTGGGAGAGCCTACAATGAACAGGGCATTTAATAAAGAGTTCTGTTTATGTTCAAATGTGTGGATCAATGATTAAATTGTTAATGATAATAAAGGGTCATAGGTGTGGCACCTGGGAGGGTGGACCATAGAGTCCCACTATGCTTGCACTGGAGGTTTATCTATCCCACACCTATTACCCATTCCAAAGGTATCCCTGCCCATCCCACAGCTATTACCCATCCCACAAGCATGCAAAGGCTTAAACCATTTCTAAAAGTTTCCACCAAGACTTTATTTAATAAAATAAATGAAGCAAGTGTGAAGCAAAGATAATCTTTATTAATAACAAGCTGTAAAAGAAAAATGACCCAAGTCAAGTGTCCAAAGCAAAAATAAAGTCAACAGGTAGCCACCCAGTCTCTGACACTCTTCTTGGTCACTCGAAAGGTGTGCCCAGTCTCAGGGGTGAAGGGTCCAGGTGCTGTAGAGGTGGCTGCTGCTGGAGTGCTGGTCTGAAGCACCACTGAGGTGCCTGGCCCCAAGAGGACAACAGGGGACGGTGTGTTGAGGAAGCTCTCAGACAGCTGGCTCAGCCCTGTGATGTTGCGAGCCCCTTCCTCCATGACATGTGGTGTCAGCCCCAATACCGATGACAGATGTACTGAGGCTGGGCTTGGCTGTTGGGTGGAGGAAGGAACATTGTAGTGGGGCTGTCTGGTCTGCAGCTGGGTGAGGACTGGCATCGGTGGCATTGGTGGCATGGGTGGCATGGGTGGCGTGGGTGGCATTGGTGGCATGGGTGGCATGGGTGGCGTGGGTGGCATCGGTGGCATCTGATGTACATGTGCCTGGACTGGGAAGGGCTGCCTGTGCTGCTGGACCTCCTGGTAGCTGTAGCCTTGTTCGGAGAGGGCCTGTGGAAAGCCTTGGAAGGGCAGTGACATCACCTGGTGTGGAGGAGCAGACCTGGACTGGGTGGGAGCAGGTTCATCTTGGTCTGGAGGGTTGTGAAGAAGATCGGTGATCCTGTCCTTCACCACCTGGTACTGGGGTTCCGCCATGTTCATGAGGGTCTGGTTGACATAGGTGAGGAAGGGCTTTCGGTTGGAGGATGGGGCGTTGGTGTGTACCAGCTGAGAGAGGAGATCTATGCTGCTCCTGATGGTGTCTCTTATCTCCAGCAGGACAGTGTGGCTCTGTCCCTCCGGTTTGCCTCTCTGCCTTTCTGTGGAGGTGGAGCTGGGGGTGGATGTGGGTTGGGCTGTGGTGGAAGTGCCCTCTCCTTGCTCCCACTGCGTCAGGGGGTCCTCCACGCACTCCACCACAGGTAGTACAGCTTTCGGGGGGGTCTCCATCATGGCACGCTCCACAGATACCTGCCTGGAGACAGGAGCTGACTCTCTGCCAGAAGAGGACTGGCTCTCAGCGGGCTCCCTGAGAGAGAGGGTTGTGAGAGGGGTTGCTCCTCGGTGGCGGATCTCACCCTCCAAGAAGCTGCACTTGGCCATCACGTAGGTCTCTCTGTCCGTCAGCTTGACTGCAACCTGGCCAGATTTCTTGAGGTGCAGCTTCCTGTACTAGGTGTGCATGTGCTTCCACCAGCCGAGGAGCACCTCCCAAGTGTAGCCCAGGCTCTCCGCCTTCTCTCTCCAAGCAGCCTGCTTCCTTTTGATGTCGTGATAGAGCCTGTGTCCCTTCTGCCATAGATACTCGTTCTCCCTCAGCCACTCCAGCACTTCATCCTCATGTTCCTCTTCTATGTTGTATTGCCTCCTCTCCCGTTCTCGCGTCTGCCTCTTCCTCCCTTTGGCAGGGCCATATGGGCTCTCATCAGAAGGGATTTGAGGTTCTAGGGGCTGCTCCTCCACACCACCACCAGCAGCAGCAGCAACAACAACAGTAGGAGCAAAAGCAGGACCAACAGGACCAGCAGCACCAGCAGCACCAGCAGCACCAGGAGCAGGACCAGGAGCACCAGCAGCACCAGGAGCAGGACCAGGAGCACCAGCAGGACCAGCAGGACCAGGAGCAGCGCCAGCAGAGTACACACCAGCAGAAGCACCAGCAGCAGGAGCAGTGCCAGCAGAGTAAGCACCAGCAGAAGCACCAGCACCAGGAGCAGTACCAGCAGAGTAAGCACTAGCAGAAGCACCAGCACCAGGAGCAGTGCCAGCAGAGTAAGCACCAGCAGAAGCACCACCACCAGAAGCAGCATCAGCAGAGTAAGCACAAGCAGAAGCACCACCGCCATAAGCAGCATCAGCAGAGTAAGCACCAGCAGAAGCACCACCTCCAGAAGCAGCATCAGCAGAAGCACCACCTCCAGAAGCAGCATCAGCAGAAGCACCAGCCCCAGAAGAGCGAGCCCGGGCTGCAGAAGCCCCAGCAGAAGCAGAGTGAGGGCCAGGGGGTGGGAGGGTGTCCCTGTCTCTCTTGCCAGGGCTGGCAGCAGATGGCAGAGGCTTCCGTTTCCTCCCCATGGTTGTTGGGCTGCTGGCTGGCTGGCTGGCTGGCTGGCTGGCTGGCTGGTAAGCTGTGTCTGGAAGCAGATCTTTCCTCTGAATGGTGACCTGCTTGGGAGCTGCTTCCCTTTATTTCCGTGGGGCTGACACAATGCATCCTCCCCGCACGCGCAGTGTGGCATCTGCTTGACTTCCGCTAGGCATCCGCTAGGCTTCCGCTCTGCATCCGCTTCATCCGCTCGGCATCCGCTCGGCATCCGCTTCATCCGCTCTGCATCCGCTCGACATCCGCTCTTTCCATTCCGCATCCGCTTTGCTGCGCTCCCCCGGAAGCCTTGCGGATGTGCCATCCGCTCTCATCTGCTTCCATCCGCTAGGCTTCCATGGAGCATCCACTTTCCATCCACCCTATGTCCTCCCCCCGTCCGTTCCTTTCCGTGTTGTCCACTCTGGTTATGCAAATTTTTGCTCCTTTTGAGAGTGGATAACAACGGATGAAACATTTTTCTCGTCTGCTGTGTCCTTTTTACAAACGTTTTGCATCCGTCGGCCAGTGTAACAGGGCCTTTACAAAAATAGAGAATAAATGGGCTTCCCCCCCTTTTTTTTTTTCTTTTGCAGAAAGAGAAGGAGATGTTTGTTATTTGACTGGACAGAGGAAGCTCCATGGCAAATGGGAAGCCAATGGGAAGTAGAGAAGAGCAGGCACTAATTGGCAGTATTCTCAACATTTAGCTATGGAAAGGGCAAAACCAAGGACAGGATTGGTCCTATCAATAGTGCCTCACTACCATATCCACTCCTCCCTCCCTCCCTCTCTGTCTCTGTCTCTTTGAAACCCCTGAAAACAGTGAGTAGAATGCAAACTCCACTGCAGTTTAGGACATGATTGAATTGCAAATGGCTGTGTGATCAGCAACCAAGGAATGCAAATTGACCTGAGGATTAAAAGAAGTTAGTTTGCAAATGAAATAGATTGCCCTGTGGTTGAATCCTCCATATCAGCTGCCACACATTTAAATAGAGAGATAAAAGAAGTTCCTATTTATCAAGCAAATTTAACAACCATCCAAAGATGTGCACAGCATTGTTTAATTTCTGTTGCTGTTTGGTATACATTTTTCCTCATAGCAATGTAAAGGCTAGGTCCCACTGGCCGACGGATGCAAAACGTATGCATAAAGGACACAGCGGACGAGCAAAATTTCGGGGGTGGCTCCATCCGTTGTCATCCGCTTCAAAAAGTGGCAAAAATTTGCATAAACAGAACGGAAAAGAACGGATGTGGGTAGTATGTAGTGGGGATGTTAAACGGATGTTCATAGGAAGCCTAGCAGATGGAAGCAGATAACACCTCTGAAGGGGTTCCGGGAGAAAATTTCGAAGCGGATGCATAGCGGATGAAGCGGATGCATCATGTACGCCTAAAGGAAAGAAAGGGGATGCCGCGTGGATGTGTATTGGATGCAAACGCATCCTTTCTATTTCTGTGCTACTAACGATGTATAGACATTCCATGTACCCTTTCTTTCCTCCCACTTTCCGTTTTCAGCTGCTGCGGATGTGAGTTGTGAGGATGCCCAGAGGATGCAGAGAGGATACAGCGGACGTTTAATGGATGATAAACGGACATAGAACGTTTGTTGCTCGTATGTCGTGGATTTACATCGTACACGGCGGAAAGTTCATCCGTTCACAAAGTTTTGTGCAGCTCAAAACTTCTTGTGCGGATGAAATCGCAGTGGACGGATCCTCGACGGATAGAGCGTATGAAATATGTATGCAGTGAGTACACAATGGATGCATTGCGTTTTCCAATGTTTTTTAATGTTTTACATCCTCTTTGCATCCGTAAGTGCAGTGGGACAGTGCCTTAAGAAGCAGAGCACAAGGAAGAAACTGAATGTGCCCTTTTCTTACTAGCTTTGCAAGTGTTTTTGTTATATCATTTACTATTCTTTATATTTCAGACTTATTTAGATTCTAAGTTTATTCATCTTTTGAATAAAACCAGGATATCTATCTGTTCTTCATTCATCTCATTTCTATCTGGCCTTTCATCCTGGAGCTCAATGGATGGATATAAAGAGTATTCCCTCATCAGTTTTTTCACAATAATCCTGTGAGAGACATTGGCAGCTGAGATTGGCCCAAAGTCACTTACTGAGTTTATGTAGCTAAGGGTGGATTGAATTCAGGTATCTTGGTTCTAGTTTAACAAGTCAGTTGTTTGCCATCGTGCTGTAATAATAAGTAGAAGAATGGAACTAAGTTTTATTTTACACCATGGCTGAATGTGGTTCATGAAACCTGCACCCTAAAGATTAAAAATGCACTTTCATGTTTGGCAAACATATCTTCAAATGCTACATTTCTTTACAAATCTCTTGGGGTATTATGTTATTCAGGGGAAAGCAATTTGGTTTGTCTGCTGTGGAAAGGGAGAAATTAATTTTGCAGGAGTTAATCTTTAGAATCAACAACATTTTGATTGTGTCCAATGAGTTTAAATGAAATTATTTTTGTGTCATTTATTTACACATTTTCTTTAGATACTGAATGTTGGATTTTGTTTTCTGCACAGGACCAACTACCCTTATAAATACAGTTTCCTGGATGAAAACAGCAAGCTAATACCCCGAAGGGATGTCCCCTCTTATCCTAAGGTATAATGTCATGTAGATACATTCAGAGTATCTTTAGACAGAGCTGATCATCACAATAAGTAAAATTATTCTTGGCATCTTTTGCTTTCCATCAAATAATGCCCAGGAGGTTATTATATGCAGGAAGGAAGATTCAGGATCATTATGTTTAAAATCACTGCCCCAAACCAGTCTTCTTACAAATCACTACAGTAGACATCATCCAGGAAAGAGCTGACAGATGTGACTTCAGATGTAATAGCTCATATTTTTTGCTTTAAGATTTCTTTAAAAACAGTAGCAGGACATGTGTGTGTGTGTGTGTTTGTGTGTGTGTGAATGTCGGTCTCCTGAATCCCATGCTTTTGGCTCCATTGGTCATCATGCTTCTAAAATTTGGTGTCAAACCGCTCATATTCCTTTGTCATTTTTCATGTTTCAGATACAAAATATGTACTAAGTTTGGACCCAGAACTTGTTCAAACTGAAAAAAAGGGGAGAGAAGGCAAACCTTTTCCACAGTACAGCATCACAATTTTGTCCATGATCCTTGCAGCCCTCAACTATGTTTTCTTTAATAGCTGAAAATATGGTCATAGGCTGCAAAAGATTGCACATCCCAAGTAGATTTATGAATTTGCTATCATCAACATACTTCTGGAATATAATAAATATGTATAATATATAATGTATCATCAATATTGATTCATTTTCCTTGAAAATCTTACTTGCAATTTGTGAATTATTTTAACATTCCTTTAAATATTCCCACTAACAGTTCTGTGAATGGATGTTCTGATAAGTGCTAACGCTACCAAATTTTCTTGGTCTCCACTGTATGAGTGAGGGCCTTTCACCAATCCTGAGCCAAACTCAGCAGAAATCCTTACCAGTATGAAAAAAAATCATGTCCCATTATTGATATTTTCCTGCCACTGTTTCAAGCCCCTGCAGGCATCTAACTCTCCTCCAGAGTAATTAATGATGAACCTAACAGGCTTTATGCACCTTGAAGCAGGATTTGTTTATATCAGAATTGGAGGGAAACACTACTGTAACATATGTGTAGCTAAAGACAACTTAATGCTGTCTCACTTAAGAGCTGGGGATCAGATTAAGATAATATCTTAAGCAGAAAAAATAGGCTGCAAGGACATGTTCCTGTTATAGTTAGTTGCAAATGGGAAAAGGCCCATACTCTTTGTGTTTGGGTGGATGGGTAGATAGATGGATGGATGTTTTGAGAAGATACCTGATATTTGAAAATAAGCATTTAGCTTAGAAAAAACTGAAGCTAAACCATCCAATTTACTGATTTAAAGATAAACAATATATATTCATAATAAAAGCTTGTTTTTCTCTCCAGTACATGCTTTCTCAGGAGACAATAGGAGCTCTTAGGAAACCAACTTTTGATGTCTGGCTGTGGGAACCCAATGAGGTAATGCAGCACTTTGGAAACAAATTCCTGACCTCTCATCCTGTAAGGTTATTTTGTGGCTTGGTTCATGATTGCTTGAGGACTGGGACCTTGAATTTAGTATCATCCAGGAACTGCTCTGAAAATATACAGACAGAGTTCAATGTCTAAAAAGACTGATTCTATATATAGAGATAGAGTGGAAAAACAAAAGAAATTTCAGCAAAGCGGTTATAATTACAGGATTTCACAAGAGTAGAAGGCAGTAATAGATCATGGACAGAGCTAATCATAGTTTAGCTCTGTCCTTGGTACAGGAAAGTAGAACTAGCTCATTCTCACAGATGGTTGTTGATCTGCCCTTTAAGGTTTTCAATGAGGCAGAATTTATCTTGGTAACAGCTGCATTTGCAAGCTGCTCTTACTATTAAGAAACCTCTCATCATGTTCAGCTGCAATCTGTCTTCCTGCAGACCCAGTCAGTCTAGGGCCGAGGCCTTCCCTTGAGGACAGCAAAGAGCAAGACTTTGTCTCTTTTGGTGAGAAAATTCTTCAGGTCTTAAAAAAGGCACTGCTTTCTCATTCAATCTTATTCAATCATTCAATCAATTTAGGCATGACCATTTTCCTTTAACATCTTCTCACAATATCATTCTAAAATACCTTTGCCCATCTTTTATATCAGGGGTGTCAAGCCGGCGGTCCTAGGCTGGATGCATGTGCAGGCCATGCCCACTCCAGCTCCATGAAGGGAAAAAAATGTCATGATATGTCATGTGACGGCAACGTGATGCCATGAGCTTGACATGTTTTATATTAAAAAAATACCTTACAGTGTTTTATATGATAATATAACTAATAAATCGCTGCATTATAAATAAACAAAGTTTAATAACAAGATTAAAATGTCATTATCCAAATAAACTACAGTAGAAATAAAGGGATCAATTTAAATTTGATTTGCACCAGCCATTGATATTTCATTTGTTTGATTAAATTTTCTGTTTAATTGTTGAAGGTTCTGCTTTATTTTATTTTCTTCAAAATATACATTTATGCAAAAAATATTTTGTACCAAAAGATACAAAAAAAAATCATGCTGAAGGACTGCATCATTCCAAAATGTGGACTGTTCTGTTTGCATTTTTGGCAGAGGAGGAGGGGTGGTAGTGGAAAAATGAATTTTGTCATATTTCTGCTGCAATTGCTTCTGACTTAGGTGATTATATAATTTAAATTTTAAGAAAATATGTAACAGATTTCTATTTCATTGTGTGATTTAGCTAGAGTTAAATTCAAAATGCACCCTCAAAAGGAATATGCTAATATGACTCATAAAAAAACACCTATTGAAGTTCTCTAGAAAAAGCATTTCAAAAGTAGGGTTTGCATGTCATGCTAAAGCATAATAAGGTTTATTTTTTTAGTTTAGTCTAGATGCTATTTTAGAGCAGTAAAGCTTACTTTGAAACTACCCTTTTGTTGGGTTAATTGTTGCAATACAGGGTTAAACAGTGATATGACAATATGGATAGATAATGTATTTATGGTTTCTTACATCTGGTAACATCCAGTCATTCTTACATCTTACATTTACATCTGGTTTGCTGAACTAATAGTTGAATGACTGGCTGGCCCCACCCAGGAGTCTCCACCCAGCCCATATTGGGTGCAAGTAAGTGCAGGGTCCACGGCAGAGACTCTGGGAGGATGAAAAATGGGCTGAACAGAAATTCTGGACATCTGGAAACGAGCCTGTTTCTGGCTTCCGGAGGCCCTCTGGAACCTGGGGGAGGCCATTTTCGCCCTCCCAGAGGCCCAAGGGAAGCCTCCAGACTCTGGGAAAGGTGAAAAATGGCCGAACCAGAAGTTCTGCAATTCCAGAAATGGGCCTGTTTCTGGCTTCCAGGGGCTCTCCAGAACCTGGGGGAGGCTCTTTTCACCTTTCCAAGAGGCCCGAGGGAAGCCTCCGGACTATGGGAAAGGCAAAAACCAGCCCTCCTAGAAGTTCAGGTAAGCCATGCCCACCATGGCCACATCCACCCAGCAATCGGGCAGAGAACCGGTTGCTGGGATTTTTGAATCCCACCCCCACCTATGACTGTCATCTTAAAACAACATTTTCCTTGAATGTGCTTTAAACAGATTATTCAGTTTCCTGCTCTAAAAATGAAAGCTAAGTGTTATTTCCTTACAGATGATGTTCTCTTCTGGGATTGTTCTCTAAACAAACTCTAAAGCATGAGTGTCTGATCTTGGTAATTTTAAGACCTGTGGACTTCAATCTTCAGAATTCCTCAGCCATGTTGACTCCCCTGCTTTAAAGCTTGATTTGAACTGTTTGTAGAATTGGGATTGATTCATCACACAAGAAGATAAGTTTTGCTATTTTTAAAAAAAAAATTAAAAAAAGTCCCGAGAATTGGTCCCCTGCCATAGAAGAGGGATACTGAATCATATTGCTGATTTGAACATATGTAAACATCCTCTGTTCTTTTGGGGATTTCTTCCTTATTTGTTAAAAATAAAAAAGTATTACATAAAACTTAGAACAATGTATTATATTATAATATATCATTCAGTTATCAACTGGGCTCCCATGACTTGTAAGTTCAATGAGTTTGGGGAATTAAAAAAATTAAATTCATTATTTCTTAGCTGCATTTAATAGGCTATATGCAGTTTATTTTCAATACGTAAAGAAAATACTTTTTAAATACTTTTTAAATTTTTCCTCCAGATGCTGAGTTGCTTAGAACATATGTATCATGATTTAGGATTGGTGAAAGACTTTAACATCAACCCTATCACAATGAAGCGGTGGCTGGTAAGTTGCCCATGGATTTTAAACAAGAATTTAAAATATTTATAACGACAGATTTATTTGTAAATCTGCAAAAATATATTCTTAATGTAGACTCTAGTACATGAAATTAAGACAAAAGATAGCTGAATACAAAATAACCTCTGAAAAATTAAATGCCCAAAGTAGAGTGCATACTTAATTCTTGACAACATTGCCAGGTTGTCTAATACAAGTACATGCCACAAGCTATTTTTAAAGACCAGGAACAAACAAGTTCATTCTTTATTTGTCCCCAATCTACCAGATGTGACTTCCATCTGTATTGTTCTACTCCATGTTAATGTTTTCTAGCTATTGCTGGCTTGAATGTTGTTGTCTGGTTAGCTTTACTTTCTTCTAAGTAGCTCCCTGCACTATGCAAAGAGGTAGGGATGCTCCCTCACTTGTCTCAATGATTGCTGTCCTGCAGTTCTCAGTTTCTGATGCAATATTATAAGCAATGGTGTTCAAAGAGCATAATGATTATCACATTTGCTTAATATGCATAAGATCACTGGTTAAAACTCAAGTGAGACATTTTTAGATTAATATTTTCCTTTTCATAAGACAGCTTAGAGAGGTCAATGGGCATTGGCACAAGATAGCAACAATTTAAGGGTGCAGTGCTAAAATATTCTTAGAACATAAGACCTGCCATGGTTCATCCAATACTGAACTCAATAGTATTTTGGGAACCTTTTTTAAAATGAAAAAAATTAAATTATGTACCCAATAGAGTGTTGGGTGTTAATTTACTGCCTTTTAACTGTTTTGAATTTCAGTCATTATTAACCCTATCTCTGATTACAATATGTAGCAGCCCATAAGTTCTTTTATTTGAGTTGCCTTCCTGTTCTGTGTCCTAAATTAATTTTGTATTAATTATAAGCTCTAGTTTGATTTTTACACATGCACCCAATATACGCCCAGCCCCAAAATAAGTCCTAGTTAAGTCCCCACTCACTCCATTGCACCTGGCTGCATGAGATAGGATGAGGCGCACTGGTAAAAATAAAACTAGGATCGAAATGCGCTCGCGTGCAATGCCCCAGCCTCCATTTCACTATCAGAGGCTTTCAAAAAAAGGCCTCTGCAGCTGAGAAACAAGCTCCGGATTGATGTGCATGGGGTCCCAGGTCTCTGTTTCACCACTAAAGGCCTTTCTGAAGGAGGCCAGGGGGCACTGCATGTGTCAACCCGGAGCTCGTTTCTTGGCTGCAGAGGCCTTTCCCAAAGGCCTCTGATTGCAAAACAGAGGTTGGGGGAACTGAGTGCAAGTGGCGGCAAGCGGCCACAGAAGAAATGGACCAGCAGTGACCACACAGGCTCTTGCTGGGTGGGGCTGTCAGTGCCACCGTTGTGAGATGGACAGTGGAAGACATGCCCCCAAAATAAGACCTAATGCCTGTTTTGGAAGCAAAATAATTAAACCAGGTCTTATTTTCAGGGAAGCACAGTATTTCCCTAAAGCATGTGTGCATAGTATATGGTGATTATCAGAGTGTACACAGTTGTGGCTCGGTAAGACAACCCAGGAGCAAATATAGCACACAGGTTTGTATTTACATATAGTGGTTTTATTCCTACAAAAGCACATATACATACAAGTACTTTGATACAGGCCTTGAACAAACAGCAATCAGTAATCAACTACACCATGGAAGCACATATGGAGAGAGAGATATACACTCACAGGGCCTCTCCTATATTACAGCCTCTTAAAGCGGTAGCAGTCAAATAACCCTGCTAATTTATTGCTTCCATTGCATCATCATAACAACATTATAACATTACAACATTACAGCAGCTGGTCAGCTATTAAATCATCATTATCCTGACAGTGGTGCTGTATAGTGCTGTACCGCAGCCCTCAGGGAACTCTCCTCTACTAGACTCAGATGATGCAACTCTCATTACTGAGAAGACTCTGATCCTACAGCGTTGGACTGAGCACTTCCAATCTGTACTGAACTGCCCACCTTCCATCAACAATGAGGTGATTGATAGAATGCCCCAAGGACATATCAATCATAGCCTGGACATAGGTGGGATTCTACCGGTTCGGGCCGGTTTGAGCGAACCAATGTTAATTTTATATTCAGTTCAGTGAACTGGTAGTTCTGAAGACCAGCTGGCCCTGCCCACCCTGCCTCTCTCCTCCCAGGAGTCTCTATGATGCCTGTCTGGCTCCCAGGTAAGTGTAGGGTAGCCTCCTGGGAGCAAAAATGGGGTCCGGTGGGTCCGGTGGGGCCCCCTGTGCCCCATTTTTGCTCCCAGGAGGCTCCAGGGAGGCTTTCTATGCCAAACTCAGGGCATGGGGAGGTCCACCCCCCCGCACCCCATTTTTGCTCCCATGAAGCTCCAGGGAGGAGTTCTAGGACAAAAATGCAGTGCCCCTGCACCCCGTTTTTGCTCCCAAGGAGGCTCCAGGGAGGCTTACTAGGCACCATTTTGGATCTA
Source organism: Laticauda colubrina (assembly GCA_015471245.1). Taxonomy (NCBI): domain Eukaryota; kingdom Metazoa; phylum Chordata; class Lepidosauria; order Squamata; family Elapidae; genus Laticauda; species Laticauda colubrina. The sequence goes on from BLBF01000006.1 coordinate 67,314,509, forward strand.
AGAGGCCTCCCTGCAGCCTCCTGGGACCATCCAGCCATCCAGTATGTCTATATTCATTGTTTAGCCAAAAGAACATTTGGAGTTAATATAGTATTGATGACTGCCTTGGGAATGGTCTAGGTAAAGAAAACTATACAGTCTCCTAAAACTGTTGGTGCCAATCTTCTTTCTTTATTCCATATCCTCCTCTTCAAAACAAGTTGCTCTGTTTTTTCATGACAGTGTGGTAAGTTCAGAGTGGATTTTGTAGAGAACAGCTTACCTTTAGCTCTCATTCGTTTGCTCAGTTTCAGAGCACACATTTCACAATTTCCAAAGCACAATTCAGACTATTCAGCAATTTGCCTATCTGCTGCTTCTTTACTTCTATTGCTGTTACAACCTTTATAGAGTCCCATGGCCTTTTAAATTTGACAAGCAAAAACCACAGTAAATATTTCTCACAAATATTTCCCTCTTCCACTTTGTGGTTTGATGTTTAACATACAAAAATATGTGCTGTGGCAAAATTGTACCAAAATTCAGGAAGTTTGCAAACTTGTGTTTTTTGTTGCTAGAAGGCAACTCTTTAATTTGAAGATGGTGGTAAATTCTTGGAAATAACATGGCAAGTAGGAAGTCTCACTTCTACTTCCCACTTAGAAAGGGTTAGAAAGAATGAGAAGATTAACCTCTGCTTTGTTTCCAATCTCCGTTTCATGACTTGGTCTTCATAAAAAGTAGCTTTGGAATTGAAGACACATATGTTAAAACAAAATTATTTCTGTTTAAGTACAAGAATGCAAAAAGTTTCAAGATTAAACCAAGATGTTTAATAGCTTTAAATATTTGGGTGTCGTACCCAAATATTTGGGTTTAAGTAGAAAGAGGTTCCAGCTGAAAATATGAATAGAAAGAGATGCATGGTAGCTTGCTTGCTTTCTTCCCTCCTTCCTTCCTTCCTTCCTTCCTTCCTTCCTTCCTTCCTTCCTTCC
>BLBF01000006.1:67315492-67383526 GCA_015471245.1 Laticauda colubrina
TCCTTCCTTCCTTCCTTCCTTCCTTCCTTCCTTCCTTCCTTCCTTCCTTTCTTTTGTTCTTTCTTTTTTTCTTTCTTTCTTTTAAAAGGAAGAAGAAAGAGGGAGGGATGGGAGAAAGAAAGAAAGAAAGAAAGGAAGGAAGGAAGGAAGGGAGGGAGGGAGGGAAGGGAGAAAGAGGGAAGAGAAAGGAAAGTGAATGAGATATAGATGGATGAAAAAAGGATGGCAAACCCTCAGAAAGTCTAGTAATCCAAAAGATCTTGGATTGTGCAGAAATGGATAAACTCATCCTAAAGTTAAAAGGCAAGGAAGAATATTATGTGGTATGGGAAAATTGGAATAAATGGATGGACAATAGGAATAAGGAGTATGGAGAAAAGAAGTTATAGAAATGTATATGAATAATTAGAAATGTATGGAATTGTGTATATGTAACAAAGATGCCTCAGTACTGTTAAAGATGATTGAGATGTGGAAAGAGAAAAAAAAGTGTAATAAAAATAATAACGATAAAAAAGAGGGATGGATGGATGGATAGAGGGAGGGAGGGAGAGAGGGAGAGAGAGAAAAAGGAGAGGAAGGAAGGACCACAAACCCTGACACTAGACGCAGCTTTAGAGGATGATTTGAAACAGCACAGCGATCCAGAGCTGGAAGGGACCTTGGACATCATCTAGTCCAACCCCCTGCTCCAAGACCATTGTTAAAGTGAGTTTCTCTCTTTTGACCTACCCAGTCATATGACCACATAACCATGCCCACCTAGTCATGTGAACACTACTGTGTTTCTCACAAAATAAGGCTGGGTCTTATTTTTTTGACCCCCCCCCCCAAAAAAAAATAACCGGTTAAGCCATCTTTTTGAGGGTGACTTAATTCTCCCCTCTTGCATCCTCGGATGGGCGGGTGGTGACGGCTTGGATGTTGACCTCAGTGTTGTGGGGCACTTTGTATCGGGAAACCTTCTGCCACCATTGCTTTCCCTTCTCCCCGTGCTGCTGCGGCATTTAAAACAGCACCACGGCATTTGGCACAGCCATGCATGGCCAGCCAGGGCTCCTTCCTGCAACTGGAACCTGGCAGAGACACTCGGCTTCAGGAACTCCTGTCGCCGCCTTCCCTTCGTCTTTGAAGGCAAAGCCAATTCTTTTAAAAATGATGCCCTATTACCAGTACAACAAAGACTCCCCTGCCCGAAAGGGCAGCCCAACCCCACGTGGGGAGGTGAATCTCCTGGGGCTGCAGCGCAGGATCAGCCCACCCCGGGAGAAGCGCCCAGCCGCCATCCCTGCCTGGTGCCAGGCAGAGTACGAAGAGCTTCACCTGGGGTGCCCAGAGCAGCTGACGGGCAGGCCCTTCTGCCTGGTGGCAGAGCTCTCACCAAGGCAGCAAGTGCTTCCCCCAGGACCCTCCACTCATCCTGCCAGAGCCATGCAGGCTGGGCAGATCTGGGAAAGCGAGCCGTGGGTGTGCGCCCGCCTGCCAAGCAAAAGAGCTGGGCCGACCTGAGCTTGGCTTCCTTTCCAAGTCTCTCCAGCCCAAACCCAAAGGGGCCACCAGGGGAGGCCGCCCGAGGCAGTGATCGCGCCCACACATCCATGGACAGGGAGGCAAGGCAATGGCCTGCGCCGCATCCTCCTCCGAGTTGAGCCCCGCCGAGTGGGCGCCTCTGCCCAATGTCCATGCCGCTGCAGCATTTGGAGCTGCCAGTGTGTTTGGAGCTGTATGGGGACGGGGACCGGCTGGGTGAGAGGTGGAAAGGACGGGTGGCTTCGGGCTCTCTCTGCCGGACCTGCTGACAGCGCCGCTGTCGCCTCGCCTCCCTGTCCGCAGACGGGTGGGTGCTATCATTGCCTCAGGCAGCCTCTCCCAGTGGCCCCTTTGGGTTTGGGCTTTGAGGGATTTAGGAAGGAAGCCAAGCTCAAGTTGGCCCAGCTCTTTCAGTTGGCAGGCAGGTGCGCACCCACGGCTCACTTTCCCAGATCTGCCCAGCCTGCATGGCTCTGGTGGGATGAGGGGAGGGTCCAGTGGGGAGGTGCTCACTGCCTTGGTGAGAGCTCCACCACCAGGCAGGAGGGCCTGCCTGTCAGCTGTGCTTGGCGCCCCAGGTGAAACTCTTTGCGCTCTGCCTGGCGCCAGGCAGGGATGGCGGCTGGGTGCTTCTCCCAGAGTGGACCAATCCAGGGTGGACTGCGCTGCGGCCCCAAGAGACTCACCTCCCCACGTGGGGTTGGGCTGCCCTCTTGGGCAGGGGAGTCTTTGTTGTACCAGTAGTAGGATATCATTTTTAAAAGAATTGGCTTTGCCTTCGAAGGTAAAGGGAAGGCAGCGACAGGAGCACCTGAAGCCGAGTGTCTCCTCCGGGCTCCTGTTGCAGGGAGGAGCCCTGGCTGGCCCCTAATGGCTGTGCCAAACACTGGCAGCATGGGGAGAAGGGAAAGCAATGGTATCTCCTGATACGAAGTGCCCCACCAACGCCGAGGTCAACACAGGTAGCACCATATCCAGATATGCAACAAAAGTACTTCCTAAAGGCCAGGGCCCCCCTGCCATTCGCGCCATTTCGCATGTTTAATATAGGCCTTAATTTTGGAGGAGGGGCTTAATTTGATTTTATGCCTATAAAGTATGCTGGGACTTCATATTGGGGGGAGGCCGTATTGTTGGAGAAACACGGTAGCTACACCCATCCAGTCACATGACCACCAAGCCATGCCCGCAGAAGTGGTTGTTAAAAAAATTGAACCTACCCCTGCCTGGACACCCCACCATCAAAGACTGAAACCCTACAGGCCATCACCCAGCTATCCAGTGGCAAGGCCCAGGATCTAACACGATCCCAGCGGAAGTCTATAAGGATGGCAGTGCAGTGCTTGTGGACAAACTCAATCTGCTGTTTCAGTCCTTCTGGAATCAAGGAACCATTCCTCAGGAACTGAAAGATGCGTCCATCATACACTTCTACAAGAGGAAAGGGAAGACAAGCCTGCAATAATCATAGGGGAATATCACTGCTTTCCATCATAGGCAAGATCCTTGCACGATTGTTGCTGAACTGCCTGACTGACCACCTGGAACAGTCTATTACCTGAGACATAATGCAGTTTCCACAAAGTTTCTTTTAAAGAGTGTGGCACTGTGGACATGATATTTGCAACCTGATAGCTCCAAGAGAAGTGTCAAGAGCAGAATCGTGAATTGTACACTACTTTTGGTCTTTTGACACTTTTGACACTGTCAGTCGCAAAGGTCTGTGGCATATCATGTTGAAGTTTTAGTGCCTGGACAGATTCATCCTGATTATACATCAGTTCCATGACGGCATGACGGCTCATGTTTTGGAGGACGGAGAAGCTTCAGAGGCCTTTCCCATTACAGTGTCAAACAAGATAGCATATCTCTGTTCAGCATAATGTTTTCAGCCATGCTGTCAGACGCCTTTCAGAACAGTTCCTTGGGAGTTAGCCTGAGATACAGAACCAATGGGAAACTGTTCAACTTCCGAAGACTCCAAGCTATCACCAAGATAAAGGAGGCTGTAATACGAGACTTCCTTTTTTGCTTATGACTGTGCCCTGAATGCTGGATCAGAGCAGGAAATGCAAGCCAGTGTGGACAAATTCTCAGCAGCATGCAACAACTTCAGTCTCTTCCTCAACACAAAGAAGACCAAAGTGAAGCATCCCCCAGCTCCAAAAGCCCAACACTAAAAGCCCACCATCACAGTGAGGGGACAAAAGCTGCAAGCAGTGGACCAATTTGTGTGCCTTGGCAGCACCCTCTCCCATGGAATGACAATTGACATCAAGGTCAACTGCAGAATCGCCAAGGCAGGCTCTGCATATGGCAGACTTCTGACCAACATGTGAGACTGCCATGGAATAAGCCTTGCTACAAAGCTCAAAGTCTATCAACCAGTAGTGCTAACTACCATGATGTATGTCAGTGAGACTTGGACTGTATACAGGAGGCAGGCTAGGCAATTGAACCACTTCTACACGACCTGCCTCCGCAGACTTCTGAGGATCTGGTGACAGGACAAGGTGCCAGACACAGAAGTCCTCACCAGAACAGACCTGCCATCAGTTCACATCCTGCTGATGAAAGTCCAGACACACTGGTCATGCCATGTTGCAATGATGCCAGACCATCGCATCCCTAAATAGCACCTCTATGGTGAGCTGCCTCAAGGAAAGTGATTGCAAGGGGAACAAAGGAAGTGATACAAAGACATGTTGAAAGCCTCCTTTAAATCCCTGAGCATCGACACCAGCTCCTGGGAAATGCTGGTAAAAGATCAATCCACCAAGGCTGCCAGACATTTGAAGACAGATAAACAACCACAGCCCAAGAGAAGCGAGCACTCCACTAAGCCACAGCTGCAAATGCTACAAAAATGGTGCCCACACAGGTGGCAGAACATTTTGTGCCCATATAGGCCTTACCAGCCATCTGCAGACACACCGTGGACAGCCCACAACCTGTTAGATGTCAAGGTGCTCTTCGAACACGATGGATGAACATCATCATATGGTAATGCTGGTCAGGGTGAATGTTCAGTTGAAAAAAGCAAAAATGGTTATCTATAAGACGATGCTTTTGGCTTTGTTTCATAGCAGTGAGAGTTAGATATAGCAGAGAAATATAGAAGTTAACATCCAGGTGGCATGGGTTATTTAAGAAATGTGTGTAATAAAAGAAGAGATAGGACTAAAATGGATGAATGCGGATTAAATACAAAAGTAAAATACAAACCAAATATAACAATACAATACCAAAAAGAGATGGGGGGCAGGAATACAGGTTGAATATACAGGAAAGTGTGGTGTAGCAAATGATATTGGTATAAATTTTTGTCTGTTTTATTTTCAGCTCTTAATGGTATTCTGGTATTCTATTTCTTACTCCTTTTCTATACTATATAATGTTACTTAATCCAAAAGGGAGTAATAGAATGGGATTATATACACACCATATATCCAGGACAATTTTGGTGACTCCAAATGTTTATTATAATCATATTTTCAGTACCTGGTGATTGACCTTTTTTAGGATAATTCTGCATGTCAGCCTCTCCCAGAAATGGGAGGTTTATATTTTCCCCTTTCCGCACCACTGCATTTACTTTCCAAACTATAGAGATACATGCCAATATTTCCAGTATTTCTATGTGGCCAATTCTATGGCCTTGTTAAGCAGTTCTCTGATTTATACCAGAGATCAGCCGACTGTTATTCAGTAGAAATGCAATATGACCCAAATAATGAGTGGAAACAAGCCTGTATGTAGTAGTAATGCAAACAAAATATATTACTTTCTGTTTTATCTTTTTTTAAAGTACACAGATAGATTAGTTATAAAATTGTAATATTCTACAATCTAAAAGGAGGGAATAATGGCACCAAAGAGTTGGTTATTGGGATTTAGTGTCACATTCTTGTTTTCTTTCATCAGTTTTTCCTCTTTATTTTTATAGATGTGTATTCATGACAATTACAGAAACAATCCATTCCATAATTTTCGACATTGCTTCTGTGTTACCCAGATGATGTACAGCATGATCTCACTCTGCAATCTCCAGGTGTGTCTTTCTCTGGCTACTTTTATTCTTTCTTCAGTTCTCCTGTCAGAAGAAAAACAGACTTCATAAAACATCATTAAATCCATCAAAATACTCCCCCCCCCCAACAGTATTTTGTTAACATAATATTGAAAAACCTACTACAGAGTATCTTTTTACACATCTCTGGGATTTTGCTGAGAATAACTGATCCCAAGGTCACTTCAGTGTGTCACTTTTTTAACATTTAAGTGAAGAATTGAAAGGTCCAGTGAAAAGGGAATGGTTAATAACCCTGGCAGTTTCTTACTCTGCAGGAGACATGGAAATTGCCCTACATTGCATCAAATCATTGGTCCTTCTAGACCAATATTGTCAACACTGGTTGGCAACAGGAGTTCAAACAGGAGGCCTGTCTGGAGACTGGAGGTGCCAGGAATTCACTTTCAGATCTCCAGCCTGCAAAGCATGTTCCTTACTTTTGAGCCACAGCATTCTGATGCATAAATCAGTCATGGCTCAAGAAGAACCACAGGTTCGCACATTGCTGATGCCCCCTATGAAATATAAACCAATTTAGATGAAACCTTGTCCTATTTTTTACATTTAAAAAAAACAGCATGAAATTCAAACTTAAGAGAAGTTAAGCCTCTTGATACAACTTTCTTATGACCTTCCTCCCCTCGCCTTTAAATGAAAATACTATAGCTTTAATGTATCTTTGACTTACAGCAGAGAAAACCGAAGTATCTTGGCTTCCTCTTTCACCTAAATTCAGGGTGGCCAAAACTGCTTGAACTACTTGCACCATTCTCTTGCACCATTTCCAACACAGTACCCTCCAGCTGGGTTAGGCTACAACATCCTGAATTCCTAATTTGCCAACACCAAATTACTCAACATACTCTGTGTCTCAAAACTGTCAGGCTCAGAGTCCAACACTTCTGGTTTAACATTTTTATTAAGTGATAAAATATTGTAAAATACAAAATACAAAAATAAATATAAAAGTGGGGAAGGTTTGGAGGGGAAGAAAAGTGAGGAAAGATAAGAAAAGAAAAAGAAGCTTTACTTCCAACTCTCTCTGTTGCACTAAAATAAGGCATTAATATTAAATCACAGCTTTTTGCTTTTCATAATAATATGAACAAGCCATTTCTGTAAAGATCTATCAATCTACTTGGTAAAACCCAAAATCAAAGTTTCATTATTTTCCACTTCAAGCACTAAGTTCAGAAGTGGTCTCCAAATGGAAACAAAAATACTTATGTTCTTTTCTTTAATCAAAGTAGTCAATTTTGCCATATCAGCCAACTCCATCAACTTCTGCAACCATTCGTCCATAGTAGGTGTTGTGTATAGAACTTGGTAGACTCCAAATACCTTGATCTGATTGGCCAAAAAGGCCGTTCTCGGATTGGTTACTTAAGAGCTATTCCAATTGGCCCGCTGAACAGCGGGAGCACTCAAACAACTGTCATTGGCCACAAGCCGCAAGCAAGCAAGCCTCTATAAGAAGGGCTGCCACGGCTTGAGCCAATATTCTGTTACCAGTTACTTTACTGTTTAAATAAAGAGTTAGAACCCGGTCTTGCGCACCTTATTTCCGAACAGAACAGTAGGAATCGAAGTGTCCTTCCATTTTTGTGCAAACAATCGTCTTGCTACTGTCAACATATATAATAACAAAGTTCCAATTTTTTTCTCGAGTTCTTTTTCCACTAGGCCCAAAAGGAAAAATTCTGGTGTCATTTTTATCTCCATTTTTAAGATTTTCTCTATTAAAATATGAATCACACTCGAATTTTTTTTCCTTTATCACAAGTCCATCATGGATGATAGAAAGTCCCTTCTTTATGATTACACTTCCAACATTTATTTAACATTCCTTTTTACAGCTGTTTTACAGCCGTTTCCCATTGGGAGGGGGACTTGCAGAAGCCAAGCAAGCGGAAGCGGAAGGCAGGCAGCAATGGCTGGTCTGGCGGGTGGACAAAATCAGGCTGCAGGCAGCGATGTTGCACATGTGCAATAAGGACTGACTGGGCAGGAAGGGAAGGGAAGGGCAGATAGGGGCAGGGCCAGCCAGTGGTGCGATTTTCCAGTTCTCTGAACTGCGCAGAATCATAACAACCAGTTCTACTGAACCCATCCAAACCAGTAGAATCCCACCCCTAGGCACAATGGTTAGAATGCAGTACTGCAGGCTACTTCTGCCAGCTGCCTGCAATTTGGCAGTTCAAATCTCACCAGGCTCAAGGTTGACTCAGCTTTCCATCCTTCCAAGGTTGATAAAATGAGAACCCAGATTGTTGGGGAAAATACACTGACTCTGTAAATCTCTTAGAGGGGGCTGAAAAGCACTGTGAAGCGGCATATAAGTCTAAGTGCTATTATTGCATTTAGATATATTTAATTCGTAACACAATTGTTAAATGAATCAGGCTTCCTCATTGACTTTGCTTATCGGAAAGTTGCAAAAGGGATCACATGATCCCTGGACACTGCAACAGTCATAAATATGAGCTACTTGCCAAGCATCTAAATCAGTGGTGTGCTTCAAATTTAGAGGATAAAGGTGAGTATGGAAGCCCACCCAGGTGGGTGGGCCCAACAGCAGAGCGGCGGAGAGAATTGGTTTGGTCTCCATTGCTCATCGCTGCTACCGGCTCTGCACAATCGGGCCAAACCAGTAGAATACCACCACTGAGTGAAAAATGGTCCTAAGTCACTTTTTTCCATGCTGTTGTAGCTTCGAACAGTCACTGAATAAACTGTTGTAAGTTGAGGACTATTAAATGTAAGTTGAGGACTATTAAATATAACCCCAAATATGTAGAATTCACATTTTCATACAGAAGTTAATCGTGTCCATTATATTTGTGGGCATATATTTGCAACTTGAGTGGCCAATACAAGAACAATTGTGTTATCAGATGAGACTTTTGTCACACAGTTGCTGTGTTTTATTCATTGAATTTAATTAATTTAATCCAAATGTTCTTTTTTCCCAGTTGCAACACTTCCATATTTTCCCATTACTTTTTTCTCGCCACCATCCCCCCTCCCCCCAAAAAAAAGTTTGAAAGAAAAGAAAGAAACGTCCTTTGACTGGTAGGACAAGTATAATGCAAGGGAAAATAATTAATGATATTGTCTATTTGCAAACAAGAAGAATTCCTTGCCTAAATTATTTTCTCAAGCAAGTAGCAGAATTTTTTTTTAAAAATCCCCCCATTGCTACTTCTCTTTGGTACCATAATAAAATATGAAGTACTAAAATAAGTATCTTTCTTAACTAATATCAATCCTGGCACAACATATTGCAAGCTGAACAACCTTTGCATTTAAATAAAATTTATCCACTGTTTAGCAGATCCAACATTTCCTTTCCATCCTGTTGTTAATTATACATCACTGCCAGATTTAGATGATTAGCTAGACTGTTGTGCCAGAAAAAAACTTGCTACAGTAAATGTAGCCACTAAGTGTTGACTTAACTTTGTTTTATATTATTTCTCTGATACTTAAGTGTGCTTCTGATGTTGTAAAAGCTACATTATGCAAATAATGTATAAAGAAATTATACAACTGTATTTTCTCCCTTTTCTCTTTTAGGCAAAGATTTCCCAAATGGATATCTTAATGCTAATGACAGCATCAGTGTGTCATGATCTGGATCACCCAGGATATAATAACACGTATGTATTCTTTTGGAAGAGAGTTAAAGGAGTATAGTATCTCCTTAGGGAAATGGAATACAGTTGAAAGTTTAGCATGTTAAACATGGATCTATGACAATTCATTGCATCCAACTCACCACAGCCAATTTGTCACAGTCGACTTGCTGTGACCAACTCACCACAGGATGACTCATCATGGCCAACTCATCGTGGGACCACGCACTGCAGGGCAAGAATTACACAAATATCAATGAAATAGTGGAATGGAATTATTAAAAAAAAGATGAAAAAGGAGGGACAGAATGAAATGTGAATGACAAAATTTAAAATATTTTTAAATTTATTTTAAATAATTAAATTGAGTTGTTAAATTGTCATGCAGCAAGTTGTCCCATGGTAAGTTGGTCATGATCAGTTGTCCCGCATCAAGTTGGCCAGGGTGAGTTGGTTGTAGCAAGTTGGCTGCAGCGAATTGGCTGTGCAATCTTATGCAACATCTTTTTGCAGGAATTCCACCATAAGATCTTCCACCCAATTCCTGAGGATGCTGGCCCAAGACATTAGTGTTTTGACCTGGCCTTCGCAGAAGCAAGAAACAGATTCCTCGCAAAGAAAAACCCCTCTTTATTTACATCTTGGGAATTTATTTTATTTATTTATTTGATTTGATTTGATTTTGTCAATCGCTTACAAATTATAGGTATAAGTATAAACATGAATAAGAATACAGGAAATAGGTACGAATAAATGGGGACAACAGGACAGGATGGTAGGCATGATTATGCACTCATGCATGCCCTTAATTAATTAATTGCATTTCCAACAGAAAGTCCAGGCAAGAGTTCTGCAAGGAGTTAACTGAAACAATAGTCCTTATCAGCTCATTATGATAAATGCAAGGCTGTGAACTCCCAGTCAGAAGGCTGCAAATTAAGTCAGAGAAATAGACAAACTCAGTTCTGGCAAGGCAGTCTTCATCGCATGAAACACACCAGGAGTAAACTTTGTAGAAATGCGAGTTGTCTGCTACAACCAAACCACTCCCTTTTCCTCCTATTTATACCCAGCCAGGGAGGGGCCATTTAGCATCCACATTTATTTTGCTTCTCGAGCCGACTCATTGTCCTCCATTGTTCACCTCTCCTATCTGCTCTGCACATATGCACATCTGGAACAGGCCCCAGCTATTCCTCTTCCTCACTCATCTCTGACTCCAAAGGCAGCTGCCTCTCAGGCTGGGAAATGCCAGACGGCCTTGACTCTATCTCTGTGTCTGATGCTGAGCATATACAGAGCCTTTCCCAGGCTCCAGAATTGGCCCAAGTTTTTCCTCAACATCCAGCTCTGCTGCCAGCAGAGCTGGAGGGCCACAGCAAATACTGGAATAGAAAATGCACTGCCTAAATTGAAATTGTTCCATTTGGATAATAAGGTATGCGAGATCGGTACTCCAACAAACAGCTCTTTATTTAACAGTATAGTGACTTGTAGCGGAACACTTGCCGAAGCCGCGGCAGCCCTTCTTATAGCAGCTACTCGCGGCTTGCAGCCAATGACAGCTCTTTAAGAATTCCCGCCATCAGGCGGGCCAATCAAAATGCTGCTTGATTGACCAATCCAAGAGCGGCCTGTTCGGCCAATCTGTTTAAGTTATTTGGAGTCTTCTAATTTCCATACACAACAGAAATGAATAATATTAAAGGTTGTACGTATTATTTTGGCATCAGAGTTAAGAAAAAATAAAAAAATAAAAAAACCTTTCACCTTGCTTTACAAAAATATACACTAAAGTGTGCTCTTTCATTATCTTCCTGTAGTACATGGTGCCTATGAAACTTACTTCATTCAGCTGGTAAATATATACAGGATATTAATTTCAGGCTATTTACATTAAGATAAAGTAAAGGTTCCCCTCGCGCATATGTGCTACTTGTTTCCAGTGGGCAGTGCTGATCTCCATTACAAAGCCGAAGAGCCAGTGCTGTCCAAAGATGTCTCCTTGGTCATGTGGCCAGCATGACTTAACACCGCAGGTGCACAGAATGCTGTTACCTTCCCACCAAAGTGGTCCTTATTTTTCTACTTGCATTTTTACATGCTTTCAAACTGTTAGGTTGGCAGAAACTGGGACAAGTAACAGGAGCTCACTCCGTTATGCGGCGCTAGGAATTCAAACTGCTGAACTGCCGACCTTTCTGATCGACAAGCTCAGTGTCTTCGCCACTGAGCCACCCCGTCCTTACATTACATGAGCAGGATATAGGATATAGATATCTGTTGAAGTGTAAGAATTAAGCAAATTAGAGTAGCTACTAATATATCTTTTGAAAGAAGAAGTTAATCAAACCTCAAATGGGAGCACATGGCAAAATCAGGATTATGCTTTATAACATGCATACATTTTATTAGATCTGGAAAAAATAAATGTGATTTACTTTGGCCCTTGGCTTCAAATATGTTTTTGAAACTGTGTGGTTATGTATTTATAGAAGTATGTGTCACTCTATATGTGTCACTCTATAAGTAAGAAATGTATTTTAAAAAACAATCTTGAGGAAGGAAATAATATCTTATAATTGGTTTGTGTTACTAAAGCATCCAGAATAGACAGCGCATGATGACTGTATCTTTGCGCATGTATCTTTACAGAATTATAAAGACTAATAACAAAAATGTTAATGCATGCACTTTTGTAAATAAATGGCATTGAAATGGCTGATTGGATTGTAAAAAAAAAACATGAAGAAGCATTGCAAAAATGAAATCAAACACATCCCATTGTAGCTTTCAAATTAGCTATATATTTAATGGGTAAGGGTATTGAAAGTGTACTGTAAACATTTTGCCTCCCAAGTGCAACAGCAGCAGAATTAAATTGCAAGAAGTGAAAAAATAGCATTTGGACAAAAGGCAACAACCTGAACTTAAAAGGAAATTGTATCAGAAGATGAATATTAGTGAATGGCGAGTACCACATTTCTATTTTCATGTGATTCCATGAATCTTTCTGAGAAACATTGATTCCTAGGACATATCTTGGCACTGTATATGATTTATTGGCTTATGATTATGTCCTGTATCTCTTTTTTTCCCTTGAAAAAGATTGTGGGATTTTTTAAATTAAATAAATAAATAAATCTTACTTCAAGAGAGATCTGAAACAGATGTAACACGAAAGCCCATTATAACTGACAGCCCACTGAATCTTTGTTTCTCTTCTCATATTGGTCCTTTCCTCTGTGTATATTGTTTTAAAAGCTATCAGAAACTCAAAGGTAGAAAACTAAAAGCTTAAAATAAAGAATATGTATTGGAATAAATAGTTAAATGCTATAGTTCAAGATCTAAGGCAAAGCAAATTTCCAACATAAAAGAATAAAAATATATACCTGCATGCACAGGCACTCAGATACACATAGGTAAAACTTGGTTATTTTTGCTGCAGATTTATCTTCACAGGATTTAGTTTAATCAGCAGTTTCCTCTTTGCAGTCTTAATTGTAACAGTACAGAATGCAAAACTGCACTTCAAACATATGTCTACCTCTTTGTTAGATCCTATTTCTAACTGTGATTCTCATCCAAACCTGATATGTACAGAAAAACAGATAAACAGACAATATGGCTTTCCTGCTTCCCTTCTTTCGCTGCATCCATCAATATTACCTCCAAAGTTTTTCTTAAGAGCAGTCACAAAAACCAAGGATACTGTGGTGATCTGGAATAGAGAGCAGAAGAGAGGAAATCCATGAAAGCATATGCCACATGAGACATATTAAGCTTTAAGATGGTTTTTTTCCCCTATCTTATTTTCACATTCTGTTTTCTACATTTCACCTGGAATTTATTATTTTCCCAGTTCTTTATTTTTGATTTCATTGTAGAAATAAACTAATTTAGCACATATTTATTTATGCCTTTGGTTTATTTCAGGTACCAGATCAATGCACGAACTGAGCTAGCTGTGCGCTACAATGATATTTCCCCACTAGAGAATCATCACTGTGCAGTGGCTTTCCAGATCCTTGCACAGCCAGAATGCAACATTTTATCCAATCTTGATAAGGAACAGTTCAAACAGATCAGACAGGTATGGGTTCAAAGGTAGAGGTTCACAGAGAATTGCAGCTGAACTCAGCTGGCTTGTCTCAGGATTAAGACTATGCCCCTCAAAGTTATATTTAACTATAATGCTCTAAACTTCTATTGGCCAGGCTTGATATCTATGAAGGTATGAGAGTTGAAGAAGCTTCTTGGATGAGAAGTGAAATGTCTTCAAAGAAAAACAAGAAAGTCCAATTGCCTCTTGAAAAAGCACCTTTGGGATGGCCACGCATGTTAGAAATACAATATATGGATGGCCAGAGATTCCCCAAATGGGTTGAACATTTGAGAGTTTAACATTTGAGCCTATTTTACTGAAATGTCTCACGTGCTCTCTGAAACATATGAAACAGAAAGAGGTCTAGATTTCTGAGCATGCTAAGAGCATGCTAAAAAGTTTTCAGTGTCTAGAGCTAGAAGGTAAAACCTAGCAAGAAAGCCAGTTTGGTCTAATGGTTAAGGTATCTAGAAAATGGTAGACCATGAGTTCTAGACCTGTCTTAGCATGAAAGCCAGCTTGGGTGATTTGGAGCCAGTCATTCTATCTCAGCTCAAACCACCATCACCACCCAGTCACCCCAGGATTGCTGTTATTGGAAAAATAGGAGAGGTTAGTGAATGTTCATTCTCCAAGCTTGTGGATTGGTTCGGAGAATGAACCTTCACCCTCATTCTATACCGAGCTATAGATATTCACCACTATTGCAAAGGAAAATAGTGTGATGAACATGTTCGCCACCCTGAGTTACTGGTAAATATAACAATCAGGGGATGGTACAGATCCTGGTGATTAAGAGCAGGTGGAATAAAATAAAATAAAATTCTCCTAGGAATCCTTGTTAGCCAGCATCTCTCATCTGATAAATTCAATAGAAGCATCATCAACAGTCAAACCTAATGAAATAAGCACCTCGTAGACAAACTGGTGCCTTTAAATTAGATTAGATACAACATACATCATTGTTAGTTATCATAATAGGAATAATTCTTAGTAGTAATTTAACACAACTAGGAAATGATGCCAGTTTGGTGAAGGATATTGCAGATATATTTGGAAAAATATTATAGTTTTTTTATGTTATAATGTGTTAATATATTTATCTGGTTTTATTGCAAGTTTTGTTTTTTTTGTAAAAGTCCTAAAGAAATGCTAAAGAGAAGATGTATAACATAGCACAGCATAACATAACATAACACACATTAGTAAAAAAAAAATCACATTATGCTTTAAATCACAAAACAATGTAAAAAAACATGTTATGCTATACAGATCCTTGATATTTTGTTAAAGTAGTTCTCAGTTCATGCAAGAGCACCGAAGTCAGATCAACTCTCCTGCCATGTAGAAAAGGAGGAAAAATACATGTACATGTTTTCCCTTGTGTGGCTAACAGAAGTTTCAAGATATTTGTACTTAACATCGTGATTATACATCTGATCCAAATTTGCCTTCCATAGATCATAAAAAAAGATAAATAGTTCATTTAGATAAAAATAATATGCTCATTGCTCATTAAAAAAACCTCCTAGCATAGAGTTTCAGCAAACTTCTATTCTATGTTTTTCCTCAGAATTGCTTCCTTCTTCAGAATATGTCATGTCCAAAAAAATGGGAAAATTGAACAAAGGGTGATAATATGGAAAGTTAGAATCGGTCTACTTCAAGAAGCATAAACTGTTTCTTCTTTTTTCTTGAACAATATAGGGGATAATTACATTAATCCTAGCAACAGACATGGCACGGCATGCTGAAATACTGGATTCTTTCAAAGAAACCGTAGATGAGTTTGCCTATTCAAATGAGGAACATGTAACTCAGGTAAGATACTTTTCTTTATTTATTTACATTTAGCTTTTATTCAGATGGGAAGGATTCTACAACTCGACTTAAAGATCAATAAAAAGAGACAATCTTGCTTTCAGGACTGGGCAACCTGACAATCTTTTTGCATTTCTGGAACCTCCATGTATCCAAAAACCCCAGCCTTGTGGGTTTTTTTTATCATCTAAAGATGGAAAAATGCATAAAAAGATGTTAGTAAGCCTTAAAACTGAGCTTTTCCATTAATTATTTATAGCATCCCTGGAATAGCTTGGCAACCACAGTTCCCATGAAGCTGACCTTGTCTCATTCTGGGCCAGGAATAGTAATATAACTATTTCAGAGCAATCCTACCTATTTGTGGGGAATCTGTGACCCTTCAGATGATTCTGAACCACAGCTTCCCACAGCCCAACATTGGCTGTGCTTATTTAAACTGTTGGGAGTTATAGTAGTAAAACCTCTGGTAGATCATAGAGTTTCCATTTATTGTCCATGTTCAAAATGCTGAACTTCATATCACCATTTTGTGGAATATCAGTTTTTATCATTTTAACTTTTACAGTGAACAAGAAAGCAGATGAGTTGAGGACAGGATGCCTTGGCTTAGTGGATATGTAAAAATATGCTTTTACTCTCTACAATTAAATGGAGGTGCAGGAAACCAGAACAAAGTCTGGTTTGGGGGCCCCTCCTGTTATACAGGGATCATTACAGAGAGCCCATTGTTTCAAACAAATCTTATTGGTTCTATTAATTTCACTGCTGACTTTCCACAACAAAGTGGAAGAAATATTAGCAGATAAAATAAAGATCTCACATTGTAAACTGTTTTACTGTTTTCAGTTGAAGATGATATTGATCAAGTGCTGTGATATCTCCAATGAAGTTCGCCCAATGGAAATAGCAGAACCATGGGTGGATTGCTTATTGGAAGAATATTTTATGCAGGTAAAAAGATACACGGTTATCACCATAATGATTTATATTTTTAAATTCCACCTGAAGTCTATTCAGTAACAATGCTGCCAACCTAGAATCACAGGACTGGTTCTGTTATAAAGCATAATGAGAGTGTAATAGATACCAGGAAAGTGGAATAGAGTCAAGGGCAATCCCCACATAATTTCCCTTTCAAATAAGGATCTGCAAGCTCAATTTGTCTTTCCCCTTATACCAAAATTTAGCTAGCTTCCCTCTATGGTAGACAGTAGATGTTATGTTCTGGTTATTGTTACACTAAGATTCAGTAGCCAAACCAGTTGCCTTCTGCACCTGGATGATGGTGGGAAGTTTGGGACACCATTTTGTGTCCATTTGGTTTTTACTGGAAAAATATGTTGGACTGTGGGTACACTATATTGAAAAAATACTTTCAGTAAGATTTCGGTCTAGCTAAACATTGCTTCAGTTTGCAAACTAGAAAGATGGTAATAGTCAAATAGTGTAAATATTAATGGAAAGCTGCTTGCTCTCTCTTGACAATTGTTTCTGCCAGTCAGCTCAGCATGTAAAAAAAATTGAAACTCAAGCAGGTCAGACTTGAAAGCACAGCTAACGAAGCCTAGGTGGGTCAAATGGTAGGTGCTGAATTATATAACTAAGCCTGTAATCAGTGAAATAATGTTAACAGAAAGAAAGGAGAGGAAAGTCTGGTAGTTTTTAATAGAATAGTCAATTTAGTTCTGAAAGATCACTTTATCAGACTCTCTTTTGGAGGCCAATAACCTTGTTGCAGATTAATTGATTTTATACATTTATAGTACAGTATGTATAAATGTTTGTGTGTTTGTAAACAGACATTTATACATACTGTACTATAAATGTATAAAACCAGAAAAGAATAGCAGCTCAGGAGAGATTATATCTTCTTTCAATTAATCTGCATCACCTGTATATTTATTCACAATACTTTTTATGTGGACTTAATTCCTACCTTTTATTTTGAAGGGGGGAAAAAACTGATGCAGGGCCTGATTTAGTATCTATCTGTCATTTAGAAGTAGGAACACATTAGTCTCCTGTTTAAAAAAAAATCCAGACCCACATGAATAAGAGTCAGAGATGATTCCAGTGTGAAAATGATGCATCCGTAGGAAAGGGTTAGGTCACTCTTCTCTACATTATACTGCTCCATCCGGATACGAGAGGCAGACATTTCAGAGATATTTATGATACAATGATCAGTTGGGACTCTTGTTCTGAAATTATTTTTAATTCTTCTCTGGTTGAGCAGCGATTAGGAAATCCTGCTTGGGCTAAAAGGCAGGTTACATAAATTGCATTAGATATATAACTAAAATGGAAAAATGATATGGATTGTATATTAACATTCCTATGATACATTGCTATATTTGTTGTAGAGTGACCGAGAAAAGTCTGAAGGCCTTCCAGTGGCACCTTTTATGGACCGAGACAAAGTAACCAAACCATCAGCACAGATTGGCTTCCTCAAATTTGTTCTTATTCCAATGTTTGAAACTGTAACAAGGGTAAGGGATTTGGAATATATCATGAAACTCCATTTGACCAACTAAAATGGTGCCCTCATTTAATAGGACATCTTATCTTTTTTTTAATTAATATTTTTTTCTCAGGCTTTTATAAAATACAGGTGTCCATTTTCCGGGGTCCTACTCCCAATCCTTCTCTATCATAAACAATATAATGTTAGAATATTTTTTTAAATCACTAATAATCAACACTGTTCACTTTTCTTTCTCCATTATGTTAGCTTTTTCCAGAAGTTGAAGAAGTGATGCTCCAGCCACTTTGGGAATCCAGAGATCGCTATGAGGAGCTGAAACAAATCGATGATGCTATGAAAGAAATCACGACAGCACCTTCTCAGGTATTGTTTTATCTTATTTGTATACCACTTCTTTTCTAGCCAGTCTGCCTGCACATAAAACATTTTCTTGAAAAAATTTCTGAAGTGTTTCTCTGACTCATTGTTCAAAAAAGTAGGTCACTTTGCTTTTCCAAACATTATTCAACAGTGTATGTATGTATGTATTGTGTGGGTGAGTGTATGTATATTATGAAATCTTATTAGATCTTACTGTGCCTATCTCATCAGTTTCTGATGAGCTTTGACCATTATTTAATCAGACATATGGTTCTTAATGCAAGATCACATGAAGCTGAGTTATTATCTGTCTGCCAATTAACAATTTCAATGTATTTGATAGCTCACCTAATGACCAGGGGTGGGATTCTACCGTGTTTCTCATATAATAAGGCCGGGTCTTTTTTTTTTTTGAGCCCCGAAAAAATGGCTAGGCTGTCTTTTCGGGGGTGACTTAATTCCCCCCTTTGCATCTTCGGGCGGGTGTCGACGGCTTGGATATTGACCTCAGCGTTGAAGGGGCACTTCGTACTGGGTCAACGCAGGCAGCACCATATCCGGGTGTGCAACAAAAGTACTTCCTAACGGCAAGCACCCCCCCACTATTCCCCCCCATTTTGCATATTTTAATATAGGCCTTAATTTGGGGGAGGGGCTTAATTTCATTTCATGCCTATAAAACATGCTGGGACTTCCTACTGGGGGAGGCCGTATTGTTGGAGAAACAGGGTACCAGTTTGCACCTATTCACTAGAACTGGTTGTTAACATTCTAAGCAGTTCGGAGAACCGATTGTTAGAAGCAATTACTGGCCTAATCCTGTAAGGAAGGCAGGAAGGAAACATTCTGGTGTTGCTTAGAGAAACTGCCTCTCCATTAACCCTTATTACATTCTTGGCAGGACTAGACTTCCTCTCTCAGGAACTTCTCTGGAGTTGTTTTCCCCTCCTTTGCTGGTACTTTGCTTGTGTGGAGTGACCATTCAAAGTTGCAGTGGCACTGAAACAAGTGACTTATGACCGTTTTTCACACTTACAACTGTTGCAGCATCCCCACAGTAATGAGAGGCCAGGCAAGGAGATGGGTGCTTCAATGTGAGTGATGTTGAGTTGGCCACACCCAGCAGTCACATGACCACCAAGCCATGCCCACCAGCTAAGCCACACCCACAGAACTGATGGTTAAAAATTTGCAGCCCACTCCTGCTAATGACAATTACATAAATTCAGAGTTCAGCAGTCAATATATCTCCCTTGAGTCAATCTCACATCTAGCTGACTGAATGGGCATATCCATTCTGTCCATGTCCATGCCCATTGCCATTGCCCTCCTGTTTGATTTCCCAGTCTACTTTGCAGTTTTGGCCTCTATATTCAAATTTATTCCATCCCTAAAATTCATGTTTTTTCTTGGCTTTGAAGCAAAATTCTGTTTTTAAAAAACGTATGATCTACTTTCTGTTTACTAAGGACATGAATGATATCAACTGTGCAAAATGTATGATTGATTTTTGTTTCTATGTGCTGATCTGTGTGGGACACAGTGGCTAATATCTAGAAGGTCTATGATCTGTCCACTCTGGAGGTTGTTTTAAATGACAGCTGCAATTCCCGAGAATCAAATTTTATGTTGTGCAACAGAAAGCTGAGCAGGCTCTAGGCTTCCTCCCAATAGGATAAAGTTGATTTTAACTGGATTCTCCTTCAAACTGAATAATGAAACAATGGAAACACTAACAAAAAGTAGATTTCTGTGATGACCAGTGAAACCAGCCTACTAATCAAGTAGGCTTGCAGAAGTTATATCCCACTTCTACCAGAATACTTGAAAGACAGTATTTTGCTTATGTGGCTAAAAATTCTTAGCAGGCAAATGAAGTAAAGGCTAAATATTTTTCTACAATATTGTACAGGGCAACATACATGGTCTTTCCAATCTGTTGTACTAAGGCTTTGGAACTCTTGCTAATAAAATCAGGCTATTGTTCTGTCTCATTTTTGTTGTATTTCCTTGATTTTCAACTTTCCTAATTTTTTTTTAATCGCTTGTTATGTTTAAGGCTGGATTTTTCTGGAGAAAATTCTCCATTTTATTTCATAAGGAAACTCCTCCTGGCAGGCTTCACAAAACTTAGGACAAAAGTTTAATAAGGTTTATAGTTCTAATTATTTAATCACATGGCTTCTTGCCTGATTTCCTCTTATTTACCTAAGTAGTTATTGAAGATTTAAAAAATTAAAATCATGCTCAGTGCTATTCTCAAAGCAGTTCGTTAAAAAAAAAAAATCCCCCACATGAAAATGTACTTGTGTTTTGGGGCACTTTAACCTCCAATTAATAAACCATCACCTGTCGATATTTGGACAGGTAGACAAATGTGTAAACATTCCATATTTGTGTTGTTCTTCTTTCTTTCTAATATATTTTTATTACTTACATATAGGTATATTGAACACAGTGTGACCATCCTGGCATTTCCTCCACCATACACACCAAAGTGAAAGAGAAAAAACATATATACTATTTATACATTGCTAGTCTTGTACAATTATTTTTGACCAACATATTCATTCTAATACATATATAATATCTCACTCCTGGTCTACTTAGCCTAGTCATTTCATGTTCCGACTCCTACCTCTTAATTCCAGCCATTAGTAATATCTGTTCCATGTGTCATCATATTCTGTCTTCCCTTTGTTTTTTAATTCTAACATTAATCTGCCCAATTCTGCACAAAGTAATATCTTCTTTATTATCTCTTTTTCTGAAGGAGTATTTTCACTTTTCCATTGCTTGGTGTATACAATTCTCGCTGCCATCAGAATGTGTAATATTAGGTATATTGACCCTTTATTATAACCATCTATTATAATTCCTAATAGAAATAGTTCTGTTTTAAATTCTGTACGTTGTCCAGCCACTTTTTATAACCACATCTGGATTTGTTGCCAAAATTTCCTTGCTTTTTTACAAGTCCACCACATGTGATAGTATGTACCTGGTGATTTTTTACATTTCCAACATTTCGGGGATATGTTACTAAACATTTTAGCCAATCTTGTCAGAGGAAGATGCCACCTGTAAAACCTTTTATAAAAATTATCTTTTTATGATGTGTCCAATGTCAATTTCCTGTTTGATTCCCAAAGTTTTTGCCAACTCTCCAACTTAGTGTTATATCCAAAGTTTTTAGCCCATACCACCACTGTCTCCTTAGCTTGTTCTTCCTCCATTTTGTAGTCTAGTAAATAACATGATTGCAGGAATGATCACCACTCCAATTCTACCCCTTTTGCTTTTAATTCTAGTTTACTTTTCAGTTTGCCTTTTTTTATTCAATATATCTTTATAGGAGACAATTTTTTCCAAAGTTTATAAGGTTTAGGTGTACCAGTGCTTCTAAGGTGGAGAGCCAGACTGGTATTTTCATATAATTTTGTTGTTTGATTTTATTCCACACTGCCAATAGTGCATTTCTTATGCAATGCCTTTAAAATTATTGATGTATGCTTGTCCCATACCAAAGAAATTCAAACCACCCTAGTTGGATATCATGGCCCTCTAGTACTAATAATCTCCTATTCCTTAAGGTTATCCACTCTTTTACCCATGTAAGTAGCGTTGGTGTTCTTTCTAAATTTCATTTTCACTCTTGATGATTTGAGCAGACTTTGTGAAGTCACATTGAAATTTGGGTTTAGGAAAGGATTCTGTACAGAAGTAAGAAACTTTGGGAAGCTTATGAGAGAAAAAGATTAAAAGAGTGCTGAAGAATGGAGTTGAAAGCTCCCTTTATCCTCTCTTCTCAAAGCAATCTTTGCAGATTATTTGAAACAATGTCAGCATTGTGAATCCAGTGATTTCCAGTTTTTTAAACAGTGTGCAATTAATCCATAGAACTCACTTCCACTAGATGTAGTGGTGGCCATAACCTAGAATATTTTAAAAGGGAGCAGGTAAGTTCCAAAATGGCAGAATATTGGATTGCTATTAGCCATGATAGCATTAACACCACTGAATGCCAGTTGCATTCTGTTTGTGTGATCTTATAAAAATTTGGTCCCACTGAATAAAAGAAAAAGAAAGCTAGGGCAGGTGTATAATTGGTCTGATCCAGTGGGGCTCTTGCAGTTTTTATAGGTATCTCTGATGTAAACATTATTCACATTTTTGCATCTATTGGTTCACTCTAAATTCACTCCAAAAAATTTCAGACTAGGATAACATACAGGAGCATTGAAATCTTAATTACAATGGATGCAACCCAGTGGTGGGATTCAAAATTTTTTGCTACCAGTTCTGTGAGCATGGCTTGGTGGGCATGGCAGGGGAAGGATACTGTAAAATCTTCATTTCCTCCCCATTTCTGGGGGAAGGTTACCGCAAAATCTCCATTCCCTCCCCACCCCACTGACCTGTTTTCCAGCTCTGTCCTCCTGTGCAGGGCAACAAAAGAAGACCCAGCCAATCAACTGGGACTTGGGAGGCAGAGAATAGATGGGGGCGGGGCCAGTCAGAGGTGACATTTGCCGGTTCTCTGAACGACTCAAAATTTCTGCTACTGGTTTTCCAGAACTGGTCAGAACCTGCTGAATACCATCTCTGATGTAATCTATACACTAAGAATGTCTGCCCCCACCCTGGATTTTTATCTCTCTTGGTTATGAAACTCTCAGCAGGAAACTGTACATTTCTATGTAAAACATACTGTATGTTGCTTTTCTTAGCTGGAACACCTAACAGTTGGAAATAAATACAAAGCTTATAAAGGCTTTGAAATAGTCCTTTGCTATTACTACTGAAAACTCCACTTATCTTTCTGGACTCCACACAGTAATAATTTTATGTGTGATATTTAATAACACAGTGGTTGAACTGTTGATTTGTGAAATGACATGCTTTCAATAAATCAATTACTTTATTTCAGTTTCAGAAGAAGAATGAAAGTTTGACATGTGAAACCAGAGAGAAATGAAAAGCAAAGCGCAAAGAAAGGTTACATATCAAAATAATTTCTACTTATTCTTTGAAGGGTTCTGAATAGCAAATATTTAATAGACAAATCTTTAAAATATTTAAAATAGGAAATAGTTGTGCTAAAAGAATACAGCCAATTTCATTACATGCATACATACATATCTTCCTATTATGTTATAATAATCCTTTTGGAAGTAAATAGTTTTATGCAAAGTACAGAAAAGGCATAAACATGAAAAGTGTTTTAATAAATATATTTTAAATATATATTTTAAAATAAATATTAAAAAAATAAATATATACTAAAGACATAACAAGAAAAAAAGAGAAATTTAGCTAAATCACTGGTAATATAAGCCAATACCAGCTAGGACACCTTTTTATGTCTTTCTATCCTTACAAATCATTGTTCTATCTCACTTTATGTGTTGCCTTTGGTTGCAATATATTCAATTTTCCTAATCAGAAACGCCTTGGGAAAAATCTCAGAGTATCTTTTGTTTGGGTCAAATATTAATATAATAGAGAATCAGGAATAAAAATAGTAAGTCAAACAGTTTCTATAATTGGCTTAACAATAGGAAACTGTTGCAGCAAATATTATTGTAACAGCACAATTAAGAATGGAAGAAACTTAAAAGTCACAATCCAATGAAACACAAATACATTCAAGTACCACTGATGTCAGTGGAACCCAAATATCTTTCATTATTTGCTTTAGCTATGTTAATATCAAAGGGTTTTCAAACAGACTAGATATGACTTAACTCTAGATATGGCAGTCTTTATCTTCTAGAAAGATAGTCATGCTTGACAAGATTTTATTGAGTGTTGCTTGGTCTATTCTAATCCAGGAGTGGGATTCTACCAGTTCACACCTATTTGCTAGAACCAGTTGTTAACATTCTAAGCAGTTCGGAGAATCGGTTGTTAGAAGAAATTACTGGCCTAATCCTGTAAGGAAGGCAGGAAGGAAACATTCTGGTGTTGCTTTACAGAAACTGCCTCTCTGTTAACCCTCATTACATTCTTGGCAGGACTAGACTTCCTGTCTCAGGAACTTCTCTGGAGTTTTTTTCCCTTCCTTTGTTGGTACTTTGCTTGTGTTACAATGGCACTGAAAAAAGTGACTTATGATCATTTTTCACACTTACGGCTGTTGCAGTCATCATCCCCACAGTCATGAGAGGCCAGGCGAGGAGATGCATGCCTCAATGTGAGTGATATTGAGTTGTCCACGCCCACCCAGTCACATAACCACCAACCCACGCCCACCAACTAAGCCACGCCCACAGAACCGGTTGTTAAAAAATTTGAATCCTACCCCTGTTCTAATCCTACTATTTCCTTGGTTAGTTGCGTTATAGAGTATGTCCTCATAGCCATGCTACAGGTAGTCCTCGATTTATGACCAAAATTGAGCCCAAAATTTTTGTTGCTAAGCAAGACAATTGTTAAATGAGTTTTGCCCAAATTTAGCACTTTTCTTGCTGTAATTTTAAGTTAGTAACATAATTGTTAAGTGAATCTGGCTTCCCCATTGACTTTGCTTATCAGAAGGTAGCAAAAGGTGATCACAAGACCCCAGAACACTAGAACTATCATAAATACATGCCAGTTGCCAAACATCTGAATGTTGACCACATAACCATGGGGATGCTGCAACTGTTGCAATTATGAAAAGTGGTTATAAGTCACGATTTTAATTTTGAAATTGTTATAAGTTGAGGACTACCTGTGTTTTCCTCCAGTCACTGAAGTAACAGCACACTATACCTTGCACTGACCTTGTTGCAAGAGCCTTTTCACTTCAATCAAAGTGGCATTGTCCTTACATTGTCCAACTGCAATGTGGAACAAAAAAAATTAAAGAGATTCATGGATTCCCATGGGTTTGGTCTGCCCTTCCACTAAACATCAGGTCAGGATGGGGAGGTGGGGCTTTTATTTGCCAGGTTTCTGATCCCACAGAGTAGTTTTGTACAACGAGAGGCTTGGCTTAGTGGGGAAAGAGTCAACATACCAACACCATCACTTGCCAACCTACTTTGTCCTGGGTCAGCAGACTGCCCCAATAATCAATTCTCAAAGGTCAGAGGAGCAGGAGAAGTGCACCTAGAGGAGCTTAAAATGGTCAAATGGGTTGGGAATGAGAAGCCAGCGTTGTGAGGACATGTCCTTTAAAAACAGGAGAACAACCCAGCCTTATTCTTTGAACTTAATGTTGTTTATATTTTTAATTTTATCATTTACAGTTGATAAAAAAGATCCTTTAGAGGTTTGGCAAGTTCATCGAAGCATTGAGTGATTATCAAGCATGGACCAAGGATGAAGCTGAATAATTAACACTACTCAAGCACTTTTCAGATTCGTTTTCTAAAGACTAGTATTTTTCCTAATAGGTACAAATGTTAAAGAGCCACCATTGCATATGGCTTTTTTAAATTTTTTAATTTTTAAAGTGGTATTTTAAATAATATATTCTTTTACCAAAACAAAGCAAACAGATGGTTGTTGTAGTTATTCCTTGTATATTTTATATGTAATTATTTTTAATGCTTTGGGTGATTTTCTGGAAATGGGGTGGGGGTGATGAATTTGTTGAAGAGTCATTTCAGAAATAGTTATAGAATATGAATGGGAACCAGATTCTGCCCCACTTTCTGCCTTCTGTCACTTTTCTCACACATTTGACAAAACATCAATTTCAGGCGAGCTAAAAAAAGTTTTCTACTTTACTGGTTAGCAGCTGTTCGCAATCAAACAGCTTGAGAGAACTGAAGCCTAGGGCTACTGCTCATTGCTTGTTCCTCATTCCATTTTCACAAATGCTGCTTCATTACACTCATTTTTATAACTGGAACTGTTCCCTCTAAAAACAGAGATTAGTTCTGAGGAAATTAAGTCTGAAATCTGCTATTTTTCCAGAAAGGCATGTGGCCTCCATAAATGTGGCCTCCAAAACTTTTTGCCAAATGATCATTTTTAATGTGACTCCCAAAATATAAAATTATTAATTCTGTGCTGTAACCACAGAATTTATTTTAAATGCATGAAAACCCAATCTAGTTTTAATTGTATTATCGACCACTTTTTGGAATGTGATTCTCAGCAAACCATTGTAAGTCCTGTCCTTAATACTGAGACAGTTAAGATGCTGCCAATATCTGTGGCATTGACATGGGTTCAGCAACCACATAAAGCCAGGACTTTGGGGCAGAGACCCAGAAGCCTAACCAGCAGATGAACAGCCACCTTGTCATTCAACAGTTCTGATTTTGTCCACTTTATTACAAATTACCAGTGAAAGGATTGTCAGATATAGTATAGAATCCCTCAAAACACAATTCACTGTTTTCTCAGCATTTCCTCCACAGCAGCTGTTGAGCAAAACCTAACTGGCTTAACGAGTGAAATTCTCCAAAACATTGTATCATGAAGATCAGTCCCAGATCAGACACAAATCTTGGTTATGTAAGGAGTCGAAAAATTATTTACCTGTGTTACTCAAAAGCTCAATAAGCTGCCTGGACAGGAAAAGAGATTGTATGGGAATCATAACTACATTGTTCTTTCAAGGATGAATGGTGCATTAGTGTAATCAATAGCAAGAGCTACACTTGAAGTAGGTATTTTGTTTTAGTTTTTATCACTGCTCTAGATTCCTTTGGTATACAGACTCATTTGGTGTTACAATTTACGAACATAATACTTCAGTAACCTTATGTTTGCCTAGTGATCCATTGGCAAGATTTGGTTTTTAACCAAACTTGGTATCCCTGCAATATTTTTTTTCTTTGAAGATTACCTCTTGTGGTAGATATCCTGTGATAAGGAATATTGCAGCATACTTGTTAAAACCTTCACAGTTGGGAAAATCGCAAGAGGGGATAGAGTGGACCTTCAAAAACAAACAAACCCATTCAAAACAAGATGTCCAAGGCTGATAATCTTGGCAGAAAGGAAAGTTCATGTCTTCAGATGTCTGCCTACATTGGCCAAGAGATCGATCACTCTCCTTATAAAGGAGAGAATGATTATGGTCCAGTTTGGAGTGGAACCTCTGCTCAGCTATTACATCTCTTCAAACCATGTGTGCTGCATTGGGCCAAAGGATACTATCAACCCAGTGCATTTGTGCACACATAACACATACAAAGTTAGAATAGGCAAAATAAGCTGTTTACAAAAGATGTAAGTCTGGTTCAAATATCATGTTAAGCTTTGATATGGTTTAATTTTGACTTAGTGTAATGTGTGGTCTTTATTATCATTTATTGTCCACAGCTAATGGCTTTTGATATGCCCAGGAAATTTGGCTTAACACAATGTGTGAAAAAAACTTTGAGAAAATATGTTATCTGACTGGGATAAAATGAGGTCGAAAAAGAACTCAAAAGAGTTTCTGTATGGTGCATTGAGTTTTGACAGCCGAGTCAAGATTAACCAATAAATGAAAAATCTTGGGAATAAAAAATCTGATGGGCAGCATAGAAACAAATGAAATTTCAGCTATGCTCCTTGTAATGTACCCAGTTTATCCCAAAGTTTTGCTTAATTGTATAATAGGCTGCCCTTATTTAGGAGTGGCAATGGACTGTTTTAATTGTGCAGGATCCAATCTAGGTCAGTCACCAGGACTAGAGGTTTTGTCTTTGTTTTAACTGTTGAAGTATTGCATATTGATTTACTCACATATACTGCCCACAGTCAGCTAGATTGGGGCAGCTGATACCTGTTCTTAAATACAGATGAGCACCAGAAATATGTACAAAACAGGAAAGGAAGGAGAAATACCTCTATGATGTTGTTTCAGTTCTTCAAAACAAATGTTTAGAAAATATATTGAAATGGAACACAACAATCCAAGAGAAATAAATATCTACTATCTACCTTCTTCTTCACCTACCATCAAGGAGTTGCTAAAATGAGAATGCATGGAATTTTTATTCTGAACTTTCATAAGTTGTTCTACTTGTAAATACAGAGCTGCATATAAGGAAGGTGCTGCATTCCAAGGACATGAATGTTTCTTCTTGTAGATCCAAGCCATATGCCTGCTAATTGAAATGCTGCTTGCTGAGTCACAGTTCTTTTCACAAAAAAGGAAATATGTAGGTGGGAGCTCAGACTTTTCTTGCACACAAAACAGGATATAAAATGCAGGTTTCCTTTGCCAGAAAATAAAGCTGGTTCACTTAACAGAATAATAATCTTCCCATGTTCATTATGGTAAGATGCTTTGGAGGAGCATACCTTGTATTCAAGTTTGGATTTTAATGTATTTCTCCATGTGCCACTTTCAAATAATTCTCCATGTGTTTGAATGAATGATTTGCTGTTTTTAGTCCATTTCTGGTGATCAAGAATATTGTTTAATCCACCCACAATGTAGACTTCGCACAATTATGTAGTCCTTCAATCAGTAATTGGCCCACTTCTGAGGAAGAAGGTTGCAAATGTTCTTATTTATGAGTTGTTGTTTGAAGGCACTTATGCAAAAAATGAATTAAATGTATTCTTCTAAACATCTGTAATTTCTTCTTAAAAATGAAACCAAAATGCACTACTATTACGTTCTGTTATTGAATTTCTGATATTTATCCCAAGTCTCTGGGCTGCTTCCTTCTCCAAATTAAAGCTGATTCTATGAGGGGAAAAATGGTTTGAGGCAATTAATAGGCCTTTAGAGGAAAACTGTAAAGAGCTTGCACCTGCATCTTCTGTTCATTGCCATTATATAATGTATCAGTAAATTAACTTGTTATTACACTCTTAGTGGCTACCAGTCTCTTTGAGAGCAAAATTCAAATTGTTGTTTATGACCTTCAGCAGCTCTTGTAGGTTAACAGTGTATTTAAAAGCCTGCTTTTTTTTGGTCATAATTTTAACTTTTATTAAAATACATGGTCACAGACAAAAAAGTTGGAAAATATAACATAAATATAAATAGAATATAAATCTGTGAATTTGTGCCTATGACTAAATTACCTAGATCAGGGGTCCCCAACTACCGGGCCCCGGACCGGTATCGGTCCGTGGATCATTTTGTACCGGGTCGCAAAGAATGAATAATCGTGATTAAAATAGATATAAAAATATGTTTTTAGTAAAGAAATAGTAAAGAAGCCCTTTACTACTGGGGAAGAATTGATTTTGCTGGTCCTTGAAAAAGTGTTTCTGCGTGAAACTGGTCCCTGGTACAAAAAAGGTTGGGGACCACTGAACTAGATTACTGACTTTCACTGTTATGACCTAAAATTTGGCCACTGTTTTGGATGCTTTCAGATCCTGGTCATTTAGAAAGTACCACACAATTGCCAATCCAGATCAATCTTGTCCAGGGAGACTAAATCATCAGGACATCAGGAGACATCAGCAAACTAAATCAGTATAATTTTAAATGTTGCATCATATATGCTAACAAGATACTAATATTTCAAATTCTCACTAAACTACATGGCATTATCTACCTAAAAATTACATGTACATTGATGTGTCCAACACTTCTCTAAGATCATCATAAGCATTTCTTATACATTTTTACACAAATATCGAACAACAAAGATGGTCTCATACATCCTAGTCTAATTCTTGCTCTATGTAAAACTATTTATTTGTTCTCATGCATACTTTATATTGTATTCTTGCCATGTTCAGTAATCAACTTACAGCTGTGCAGTGTTCTGCAATTCAAACCTAATTCACTTTATCATATTCTTTTTCAAAACCACAAAATGTGCAATAAATTTTATTTCTCAGTTACTTGCTAAAGATCAAAAATATGATCTGTATATTTTTTTGGGCATAAAGTCACATTAAATACCCCAGATTTAGCTCATTGTTGCCTCTTGTGCCCTTTCAATCAAAATTATAATTTTTTCCAGGTACACTTACCTAGCTGATCTATTTATTTGTTATTTACTTATTCATTTACAGTACCTGCCCATCTCACAAATGTTACTTGGGCATGGGCAGCTTACAAAAGCAGAATAATTAAAACTATATTACAATATAAAAACATCACGCTGGAGCAGCCCATCCTCTGGGAATTTCTCTTATGTATGCTATACACAGAGAGAGAGAAGTTCCCTGAAGGTGGGCTCCAGCACAAGTCCAAAAGCTTGTAAAACTAAATCTCTGGTCCTGGTGACCAACTCAGATTGGCTCCTGCATGGATGACATGCTTCTTTTTGCTTGGTTTGATGTATATGTGTGTGTCTCTGTGTGTATGTTTGAAAGAAGTTTAGATAGTAGATAAACTTTCAAGCTCATTTCCAATCATTTCACAAACATATGCAGATAATTTCTTCTCAATAATACAGGTACTTCCTTCAGATTGCAGTTTTTGATGTTTTTTCTTTCCCAAATCCCCTACAACAGGGGTTCTCAAACTATGGCCCTCGGATCAGATATGGCCTGTCGAAGCCATTAATCCAGCCCGTGTGGGACAAAGCTGCCCCGCCCATATTGCCCCACCTACCCACCACCCCCCATCCTTTGGCCACGCTTGGGAGGCCAAAAACGGAATGTGTGGAGGCCCTGGGATGGGAAAACAGTGCCCTCCACCTCTGCTTCTTAACTCAGGCTTCCTCTGTCCATCCATCCCCGGACTCAGGGCGGGAATCAACCAGGGCACTCCAAGTGGACAACCAGCCATGGAGGCCCTCATGGGGGCCTGGGGAGTACGTGCCTCACTGCCGTGGTTTCTAGCAGGCAGGGAGGCAATGTGGGGGGTACAGCCTTGCAGTCCCTGGCTTCTCCCCACCCGCTAGCAGACACAGCAGGTGAGGATGAAAAAGTAAAAGTAAAAGGAGTGACATCCACCAAGGTGCAGGTATCCGGCAGCAGGGACTCCACAGCTGGCTCTCAAAGAAACAGGCATGATGGAGGCAGCACTGGTAGCGGGCAGTGTGTGTGTGTGTGGGGGGAAGCAAATGATACGGACTACTAGATGCACCTGCTTCATTCCATGTGGCTGGGACAGGGCAGCTGACTGTCCAACACATCTAGCAGGCCGGACCTCGTGCCTCTCCCATGTGCTACTTTGGCTACTGCTGATGCTGCAGGTGAAGAGGTGAGGAGAGTGTGGGGTGGCTGTTGCCTACTCCATCCCATCTCTTTTTGCTTGCAGTTGGACAGCAGATCACTTGGCCCCCTCATCAGTCTGCACATGGAGCATGTTCCCCTTGGCACCACTGAGGCCGCCAGCAGCTCACGCAGCTCCATTAGGCCTCTGCCATCGTCACCTGAAGCACCAGGCCCAGGAAAAGCTTGATCCCCATAAGCACTATAGCCACCTGTGACCAGACAGTATCACGTGCCTTCCCCCTCATCTCTGCTGGCCATGGGCAGCCAGGACTCTGATGGAAATCTGGCTTTCCCCACTCATGGCCATTTTTTGCCTGCTAGACCTGGCATGCTTTACCACCTCTAATTGGCCTTTCTAGATGGCCACTTTGCCTCCTTTGAGCTGGGTGGATCTGCCAAGTGGTGGCAGAGTTGCCACCCAAGAGCTGTCAGGAGTAGAGACCCCCAATGTTGTGCCTTCTTGACTGGGGCTGCTCAGCAGGGAGACCTAAGTCCTGCCCTGCCCTGCGAGGCAGCAGAGTGCTCTCGGGGCGCTGCCCAACCGACACAGCCCCCTGGACTGAAGGCAGCCTTCTGTCTTTCAACACACACACACCACCGCATTTCCGTTCTAAACTGAGGGTTGCAGCCAAATTCCCCACTCGGCTGGCATTCCAAGAAGGCACAGCTTGGGGGTAGTGGGTCTTTCCTTTGCACAAATGGGCAAGTTGGCAAGGCATTGCCTGAACTGGTGCCTGGGGCTCAATGTCTCTTTTCTTCCAGCCTTTGGATGGGTACCGCTTCCTACCCCACCTCCTATCACTCTTTGGGAAAGCTCAGCTAGGTGCCGCATGTTGGGTCTGGTAGCGGACAGGGAAATGCTGCACCCTCATCCACTTCCTTAAGGGCCTGGTGGCAAAACGTCCCTCTGCTGCACCCACCACTGCAGTCAGGTGCACAAGGGGAATACGCTCCACACAGGGGACGGAGACACGCTCTGCGCCCATTGTGCTTGGCCAAAGGGCATAAGTGGGCAGGGGAGCAGCTGCAGCAGGCTGGCAGAGGGGTGATGCCTGCAGATGCACTGATGTGCATGAGGAGAGGAGCGCATCCCCACTTGCTTGGGGTGCTCATGGTGGCACTTCAGACAAGACTATGGCGGCAGTGGGGAGGGGGCTAGCGAGGCTTCCCGGAATCATTCCTGGCTCTTCCCCAAAGCGCCTCGCACCAGCTGAATCTTCTGCCTCAAATGCCTCCGTCACTCCCTGACTTGCTCGGAACACTTGCCCTTATCTTGGCAAGGGAGCTATTGGGGACAGGGTGGTGGAATCAAGCCCAGAAGAGAAGCACCCCTTTTCCTTCTTGTGCTGGTTGGGGGACTTGGCTGGAGAACAGTCCCAAGTATGCAGGAAGTTGCTGCTGAGGGGTGCCTGTTTCCAGCTTCTGGAGGAGACATAAACCTGCTCCTTTGCCTCTCTAAGGAGGCCCAGAGTTCGACTGAAACCCTTGCCTCCCACCTACCCAAAACAAGGAGAGGCAATGCCTTCCTTGGTTTGTTGGTTTGGTTTGTTCTACTTGTTGATTGTAAGCTTCTCGGGGCTGAGAAGAATTGCTGTAAAACTGAATTTCCTGAAGTGGACTACTAGACTCCGAAATAACCTAAAAAAACAATCTAGTAAAAAGAAAAATCAACCAAAAGAGCAACATGCAAACAAAAGCAAATAAAACACCCCCAGGAGCAAAAAAAAATATCAAACTTTAATTTGTGTGTATTGTTTAATGGACTGCTAAATTGGCCACACCTACCCAACCGGTCCAGGCCCCCAACAGTCTGAGGAACCGTGACTAGGCCCCGTTTAGTTTGAGGACCTCACCCTACCTGGTCGTCTCCCATCTACATGTTTCTCAGATATATCTTCTACTTAATTGTTTAATATAGCCAAGAACAGCAAGATGCTGCCACCTAGCTGGGCTTAATTTATATGTGATAATAATTTTATAACTATTAACCTACCTTTTAAACTGCAGATATTCTAAATTGCTTTTAAGCTGGTGTGCTTGTTAACAGTTCTTTTTAGCAATAAAAACAACAAAAAGCATTGAATAATCTGCTGTTACCGATTTCGCAGCACTAAGCAAAAGTGCTTCTCTGTCATCTTGTATACCTCAGTCTCCTAACTAGGCCCACCTAATTGTAGCTTTTATCAGCTTGCTAGGACAAACATCTTCAGCTTTTGCTTTTAGTTAAAGAAAATGGGAAAACAATAGGATAAAATTCTAGTCTGTTACTAGTTCCAGTTTTTAATATTGTTTTAATGTTTTGATATTTTAAGGAAGTTATTAATAAATCTACTGAGACAAGTGATAATTGAAGGCTGAATAAATGGTTAAATTGGATTTCCCCCATTGAATAGCCTTAAAAGGGTCAGAGCATCAAGTATTAGATAGCATTTTTAAAACAAAAAACATTACATTCCTTCAAAGGATCCAGGGGGGTATTCAGCAGGTTCTATTCACCAGTTCTGGAGAACCGGGAGCGGAAATTTTGAGTAGTTCAGAGAACTGGCAAATACCACCTCTGACTGGAGATTTGACAGTATCCTTCCCCTGCCACACCCACAGAACCAGTAATAAAAATAATTGAATCCCACCACTGAAAGCATCCCAAAGAGATTAACATTTCCTTCTTTTATACATTTCAACTTTTACAACCCACACCAGGTTGAGGGTTTTCTGACCTGAGGATAGAGTAAATGTAACAGTATGAGAAGTATACTCCTCATTATTTCAATGTGATTACTTTGTTAATTATAGCAAACAAACAGGGATTTGATTTGGTAAGTATTGTCAGCCTTCAAGAACTTTTCCTGACATCTTTTACTGCTTGACTCTTGCCGGCTGCCATGGAAATGGGGGAGGGGGGAGATACAGAATGCTTAGAATAATATTAACTCAGAAAATTATATCCAGTCTCAACACATTTATTCTATTCTACATTCCATTCCACGAAAAACTTCAAAGTGACAAAGATGGGATGCTTTCCTGCGCAACTGAATACACTTATCTTTTCTAGGCCAAGGTCAACCGTCTTGGCATACCAAATGAGTGAGAAACTACCTGAAGATGTACCTCACATGATCTCAGATTGGATGACCAGTCTGGACTCCTGGGGGAGGGAACTTGGGATAACTTTCAATATGCAATTTCCGTGCCTTTTTGCGTCAGATCTTGGCTTTCCTTTTGTTGCTATCATTTCAAATCCAGTAAAAGTACTTTTCTCTATTTTAATGGCGTCTAGGTTTTCTTTCTTGGATTTCGAATGGAGGCACAGTTGACAAGTATAGGATTGGACTGTGTTTGTTACCGGAGCAATACAAAGTAAACTGAAGAGCACATTAGTCCTGATATCTTTTCAACTTGAATTATTAATGCATTTTCTACATCTGGGAAGTGCGTCCTAGACTAGAAAGCAGATTGAAGTAATGCAACCAACAAAAGTAGCTAAAATAAACTAGGTCTTTAAAAAAGGTCTTATTGTGATCAAAACTCTGCATTCTTAAGTTATCTCAAGCACTATTCTGCACCTGCAATTAATTGCAGGCATTTTTGCTTGTAAGTATACATTAAATTGCAGCTGTCAAAAGAAGACAGGACTCAAGTGCTTTGAAGATAAGACTAATACATGCTTTATGCATAAATACATCAAAGTTAATTGTATGCTTCTTAGGCTTTTGGAAAAGCTATTATAATGTAATCACTATTAAATGTAGTTCAGCTATCTTTTAGATTCAGCATAACTAAGAGGTGCTCTTCTTCATAGGAATAATTGGCAATATCAGTATGAGATCTTGGAAAGCTTTTTAAAGCCAAATCACACTTTCAGTATAACCAAGAACAGGACTGGTATACAGTATTTGTTATACTAAATGAAACATCCTGCTGCACTGCTTTAAGTTGTTTTTCTCCTGGAACTTTACCAGGCTGGAGAAAAATGGCTTCAAGCCAAGAAGATCAACAAAGTTAGGAAAAATACGTTTTTACTTCTTTTTGCCATATATTACTTAATTAAATGTGCAGGTGTTCATTTCACTATGACATGGCCACATCTGCTTTAATTACAGGGATGATTACAAAAGGAAGAGTAAAAAAATATTCATTAGTTCTATACAATGATCTATTATGCTATGAGCAAATGCAAAGAAAAAACTTAGCACACCAAGCATCTAGATTCTAAGGGATACCACACAGTGTAAGAGAACATTAAGAAACCACTTACAGATGGGATACACCCTATTGTAGCTTATTCCTCACATACTGCTTTTTAATAGCTATATTCTCTTAAAATTTTCTGTGTAAAAGATGAAACAAAAGGTGATACACCATCTGCTGCTATAATGCTTCTGTCTCAATCCAAAGCTTTATTATTCACTCTCCAATTCTAGGTCAGCATCTCGCAAGCAGTCTCTCCACTCTGCTATGAATCTTCCTCTTCCTCTATCTTACCACCTCAGCTACTGAGCCATGATTCACAATCTGACTCTTGATCTTGAATCTGACAATGTTGCTCCAACTGAGCATGTGCTTCAGGACTGTCAGCCTTGGGGAATCAGAATTCAAATGAGACTGTTAGTCACAGGCTCTTCCTATTCAGCTGGACTCAATCAGATAATAAGGAATAATATCCAGGTCTAAACATATACCAAGGGAAACAGAGCAGTATTCCTCGGTGAAGGAGGAATGTGGGGCAGGGGCTGAGTAATTGCAGCCAGTTTTCTCCAGACAGGTAGAAAGGTAGCTGCTTTAGGTAGCTGCTTTGCTTGCAACCTTTGTTTAAACAACAGCTGTTTAAAATCCTAGTTTGTAGCTGTTATTTCTGTTTGTTTGTCACCTTTTGTCTCTTGGACCAGCTGACAACCTGATTTGCTTTTCTATGAATCTTAGAACATATTTGAATTAAAGCCCATGTCACACTGCACCAACGGATGCAAAGAGGATGTAAAACAGACAAAAAAGCTTGCCATCCATTGGAAAACGTGATGTGTACTCACTGCATACATTTTTCATACCCTCTATCTGTCCAGCATCCGTCTACTGTGATTTCATCCACTCAAAAAGTTTTGAGCTGCACAAAACTTTTTGAACGGATGAAGTATCCAGTGCGTCTGTTATACATCCGCTACGCATATGGGGAACATCCGTTATATGTCCGTTGTCATCCATTACGCGTCCGCTATATCCGCTAGGCATCTGCTGCGCATCCGCGCAACTCAAATCCGCTCCAGTGGAAAACGGACAAAGGGAGGAAGCGAAACGGATGCGGAACGGACACACAGCGTTAGTAGCACGGACGGAGAAAGGATGAAAGCGGATGCAGCTCGGATATAAAGCATTAAAATGGAACTGACTCTGCGCCACCTGGCCTCCGGGACCACGTACAGAAACATGCAGTATGCCTGGAGGGTGCCACACAACACCATCAGCATTGTGGTCAGAGAAGTGGTGCAGGCCATCATCGAAGAATACCTGGAGGAGCTCCTCCAGTGTCACTCCACTGAACAAGGCTGGAGGAAACTCGCAGAACAGTGGTATCAGAGGTAGAACTTCCCCCACACTGTTGGAGCCATAAATGGGAAGCACGTGGCCTGCAAAGCTCCAGTCAAGTCAGGGTCCACTTATTACAACTACAAGGGCTTCTTCAGCATCATCCTCTTTGCCATGGTTGATGCTGACTACAAGTTCATGTACATCGATGCTTCAGGCAACGGGTCAGCTTCAGATGCCCAGATATACAACACCAGTGACCTCAAGGGTGGGCTGGAACGCAACCTCATCATGGGCTTCCCAGATGCAGACCCCCTGCCCAACGACACACAAGATGTGCCCTACTTCATCGTGGGGGATGACGCCTTCTCCCTCAGAACCTACCTCATGAAGCCCTACACTTCCAGATGCCTCACCCGTGAAGAGAGGATCTTCTACTACAGGCTGTCCAGGGCAAGACGGGTGGTGCAGAACGCCTTTGGCATCCTGGCCAACAGGTTCCAGGTACTTCTCACCACCATGCAGCATCATCCACGGACCGTGAGGAGCATTGTGGAAGCTTGCTGCATCCTGCATAATCTCATGCGCACCCGCTACCCAGTGTTGCAGAACAGGCTTGTGGACTGTCAACAAGGGAATGGGGACATGGAACCTGGGGAATGGAGGCAAGGGCGAAACCTGATAGACACTGTGGATGTACCAGGCCCCAACAGAGCTTCACGTGAAGGGAAGAAGCAGCGCAACTTCCTGAAACACTGATGCTCCCAGCTGGAGCAGTGGAGTGGCAAGACAGGATGGTAGATGCTTAATGGATGCTTCCTTCAGCCTGTCTCATCACACTGATGAGATTGTGCCATGTATGTTGAGTGGCCTTACAATGAATAGGGCATTAATAAAGAGTTGTGTTTATGTTGAAATGTGTGGATCAATGATTAAATTGTTATTGATAATAAAGGGCCATAGGTGTGGCACCTGGGAGGGTGGTCGATACAGTCCCACTATGCTT
This sequence comes from Laticauda colubrina, assembly GCA_015471245.1. Lineage (NCBI taxonomy): Eukaryota > Metazoa > Chordata > Lepidosauria > Squamata > Elapidae > Laticauda > Laticauda colubrina. The sequence goes on from BLBF01000006.1 coordinate 67,353,107, forward strand.
GCACTGGAGGCTTATCTATCCCACAGCGATTACCCATCCCACAGCTATTACCCATCCCACAGTTATCCCTGCCCATCCCACAGCTATTACCCATCCCACAGGTATCCCTGCCCATCCCACAGCTATTACCCATCCCACAGGTATCCCTGCCCATCCCACAGCTATTACCCATCCCACAGGTATCCCTGCCCATCCCATAAGCATGCAAAGGCTTAACCATTTTCTAAAAGTTTCCACCAACACTTTAAGTAAAAGAAATGACCCAAGTGTGTGAAGCAAAGATAACCTTTATTAGTAACAGTTAAGTAAAGTGTAGGACTTTATTTAAAAAGCAAAAGGAACCAAGAAAAGTGTCCCAAGCAATGATAAAGTCAACAGGTAACAACTCAGTCTCTGGCAATGTTCCCAGTCACTCTGAGGCATGTCCATGGTCTGAGGTGTAAAGGGGACAGGGACTGTGGAGGTGGCAGTGGCTGGAGTGCTGGTCTGAGGCGTCGTGATCCTCTCCTTCATCACCTGGTACTGGGGCTCAGGCATGTCCATGAGGGTCACGTAGGTGAGGAAGGGCTTGCGGTTTGAGGATGGAATCTCGAAGTGTACCAGCTGAGAGAGATCTGCGCTGGTCTTGATGGTGTCCCTGATCTCCAGCAGGATAGTGTGGCTCTGTCCCTCCGGTCTGCCTCTCTGCCTGCTTTCTGTGGAGGTGGAGCTGAGGGTGGGTGTGGGTTGGTCCCTGGTGGTCACTGCTTCTTCTTGCTCCATGTGTGTGAGAGACTCCTCCACGTCCTCTGGCATAGGGTGTGCAGCTGTCGGGAGGGTCTCTGTCGTGGGGCGCTCTGTGGACACCTGCCCGCTGTCTCCTGGCCAGAAGAGGACTGGCTGTCTGTGGGCTGCCTGAGAGTGAGGGTAGACAGAGGGGCTGCTCCTCAGTGGCGGACCTCACCCTTCAGGAAGCTGCACTTTGCCATGACATAGGTCTCCCGGTCGGTGAGCTTGACCGCGGCCTGGCCAGACTTCTTCAGGTGCAGCTTCCCATACCAGGTGTGCATATGCTTCCACCACCCGAGGAGGACATCTGAAGTGTAGCCCAGGCTCTCTGCCTTCTGTCTCCAATCCGCCTGCTTCTGCTTGGTGTCTCGATAGAGCCTGTGGCCCTTCCTCCACATATACTCGTTCTCCCTCAGCCACTCCAGCACCTCCTCCTCATGCTCCTCTGCAATGGAGTACTGCTTCCTCTCTCCCTTCTCCTTCTTGCCTTGCCTCTTCCTCCCTCTGGCAGGGCCTTCAGCATCAGGGCTTTCAGGGCTTTGGGGCTGGTCCACCACAGCAGCAGCAGAAGCAGCAGCAGCAGCAGAGTCAGCGCCAGGGGTGGGATGGTGGATCTATCCCTCTTGCCAGGGCTGGCAGAAGATGGCACAGGCTTCCTCTTCTTCCCCATGGTCTCTGATGAAGATGTGTCTGGCAGAAGGTCTTTCCTCTGAATGGTGACCTGCTTGCGAGCTGCCTTTTATATCTGTGGGGCTGACGCAATGCATCCTCCCCGCATGCGCAGTGATCCGCTATGCATCTGCTTCGCATCTGAGTCATCTGCTATGCATCTGCTCTGCATCCGCTTCAACCGCTATGCATCCGCTCTTTCCGCTACGCGTCCGCTTTGCTATGCTCCCCCGGAAGCCCTGCGGACGTGCCATCCGCTTCCATCTGCTAGGCTTCCGTTGAGCATCCGTTTTACATCCGCGATACGTCCTCCCCCCGTCCGTTGTTGTCCGCTGTTTATGCAAATTTGGGGCACTTTTGAGAGCGGATAACAACGGATGGAAAATTTGCTCGTCCGCTGTATCCTTTTTACATACGTTTTGCATCCGTCGGGCGATGTGACCTGGCCTTAAGCTATTGCTTCTTATTTTGCATTTTGTAAGCAAGCACTCTCTGCTAGGCATTTGAATTACATTGTCTGCTGTTATCAGCTTCTGAGTATTGTGTCTGTGTGTGACCGAAACCTGAAACACAACAATTTCCCAATTCCATCTATTCCTGCATCAGTCCATTTACATCTAGTGCTTTCCACAATGCTTTCTTGCTATTAACTACTCGTGCATTCTGAAAACAAAATTCTGAAATACCATCTGTAAGACTAACACAAAAAAACTATACTAAACTATCAACCTGAGCATCACATTTTCAAAAACACATGGATATTCTAGAACCTGTCTCATACGGATAGGAATTATGTTTATTGGACATGCATCAAAACATGTGGCTTTGTTCTCTGCATGGTAAAATCTATATTTGTATGAAATACAAATATTTCAAATTGTTACTTTCTTTATGCAAAATAACTGGAAAGGAAAGGAACCCACAATCATCAAATTTTACACTAAATTTTACATGTAACTAATTGGGATTTAAATACACAAAACAAGATGATCAAGTGCATTCAAATTGCTATCACATATACAGCAAAATCTGATATTGTAATGATGATCTAACATTATTCAAAAACTGCAGTTATTAACATACCAAATTGCAAGCTTTGAACAAAAAAAAATGGAAAACTTCACATTGGTTGAATACAGTCTAAAATAGATGTTCCATAAATGTTTATTACTCCTATAATGTTAAAATGAATAACTCTGTGGCAATATGACTACGGAAACATCTTTGGACAGCACTGGCTCAATGGCCTTGAAATGGAGATAAGAACTTCCCCTGTAACGACTAGCGGAATAAATTCCGCAAACAAAACTCAACAAAATCTTCAAATATAAAATTCCAAAGATACTTTGGCTTGATCATGAACGATAGCAGTAAGCCAGCTTCTTTCTTATATAACTACAGATAATCCTTGACTTACAACAGTTCATTTAGAGACCATTAAGTTAGCACTGAAAGCAAGTTACTTCCGACCATTAATGGACCATTATGATGGTTGCAGCATCCCCATAGTCATGTGATTGACTTTTGGATGACAACTGGTTCATATTTACAATGGTTGCAGTGTCCCGGGAGTCACATGATCAATAATATTTTGTGACATTCTGACAAAGTCAATGGGGAAGGAAGCCAGAGTGGGTTAACTGGGTTACTAATTTAACAACTGCAATGATTCACTTAACAAGGAAAGTTGTAAAACAAGGCAAAACTCACTTAACACATTTCTCACTCAGCAATATAAATTATAGGCTCCATTGTGGTCGTCTGTCAAGGACTATCTGTATGCAGTACATATAGCCTCAACTCCTGGAAAAGATGGATGGATAGAAGTTTACCACTATGCAATGATTTGGGTCTATTCAACATTGTGAGAAAGCATATTCTTGGCTCAGCATGAGCAACTGGATTGGGAGGATAAATTCTGTGTTATGATTCTTTTCTAGGTATTACTTGCAACACAGTCATTCAAGCAACATTTTAAAGCCATACAGAAACAAGTTACTTAAAGGCACTGGGATGTGGCTTGTTATTCAGGTTAGTTCTTCTGCCGTTTGTCAGGGCTGAGGTATGCTGACACTAACCATCAGGCAGATTTAATTTCAGTTATGCCTAAGGAAAAGTTTGTTCTCTGTTCAGCTTCTTCCAAACTCAGAAATGTGATAAGCATTGAATACTATCAGGACAGCTCTTCAGTTCTGACTTTTTTAGTCTGTTCACTTGATTCATACTGTGAATCTTTCCTCTTATTTTTCTGCTGGTGAAGTCTCTCTTCTTTCTTTTTTAGATAAATGGACATATTATCAAAAGAAACCTTGTAGATATTTTGGAAACAGCTCTCTTTGTCCATAGCACCTGCAGAAGATAGAGTAAGGAAGAATTTTAAGTAACAATTTTAAGTAACAGTGCCTGGCAAATCAGTAAATATTTATAAGCAGGGATTTTGTTTATGCCTAAGATGAGAACAGATACTTAAGTCCTGATAAACTTATTGCCTACCATGGAAAGAGGAAAAAAACTATTCCAATTACAGCTACGCAAAGTTGCAGGTTTTACTTTCCCCACATTTGATACCTGGCAGCAATAATTCTATCAGATTAGCTAAGTTGTTTCCATCCCATTGGTTTATGACAAGTAAAACTTTAGCCCATGCTAGGTAATGATAAGCATATCTGAACTATTAGCAAAAGAATGGATAACCACATTTAGACTACAAACTCGCTAAATTTATTGCCCTTTTAGTTGCTGTAGTTCACTATTAAGACAGCTGATCCTTCCAGTCACTTGTAAAAGAAAGAGAACAGATTTGATTAATTAACTAAAACACATATTACTAATAAACAATGGGGAGAAATGTCCAACAGAGGTCACTATGACATCACTTGCACTGTGATATTGTTGTGCAAAATTACTCACAAATTAAGTAATTTATATGTAATTTATATGTGACAAATTATGTATGTCATTTGCATGATGATATTTATAGGATTATTTACTCTTTCCAAATGTCCAGGAGGAAAATGGTAAGCACAGCTGTTATCAGTAGCTATGAACAATCTACTTTTTAAAAAATAAATTTCTGATTCCATTAGAGCAGGACTGAGGAATGACTAGCCTGCTGCCTCTTGGTCATACGCAACCTAAATATTCCCATTTTACTGAAAATTCTTAAAAATCCAAACATGGAAACAAAACTGTAATGCTCCAAAAATAAGCACAGTTTAAAAATCAAAGACCATCTCCCAAACTACTCCCAAACCAAGTTTCACTCATAAATGTTGTGGATCTTTCACATGGCTGCTTCAACCTCTCCTGAAATCTCTCCAATCCAATTCAAAGAGCTTGTTTGAGAGATTAATTGCTTAACTATGAAGGATTAAAAACTGATCAATAAACATGGTAATTCTATGACAATTTCTCCTTTCTCCCATCTTTTTTGTCAGTATGCATTACAATTGAGAATTTGCTTGGTTCCTCACCAGACAATGTCATAGGAGTACACTTCTCATTTTCGCAAAGATCAGTACCCATTAGGAGTTTGTGATAAGCATCATGCAGTTCAAATGTAACTGACAAGGTGAATTACCATTACTATTAATCTTCTCATCACTCCTATCACCCATCCCTTCCCACTTGTGACTTTGTCGCTTATATCTTTATGATTTATATTGTTTCCTAGTATGATTTGATTGCTTATTGTAACCTAGGACTATATTAAGTGTTGTACCTGATGACTCTTGACAAATGAATCTTTTCTTTTATGTATACTGAGAGCATTTGCACCAAGACAAAATCCTTGTGTGTCCAATCACACTTGGCCAATAAAAGAACTCTAATTATAATTTATGGATATTAACTGCTACTTTACTCAACTACTATGCAGAATTAAAAACAGCTATCATTATTTATTTAATTGTATTTGTTTGTCAAACATGTACAAGATAACAAGTATAGGTATAAACATGAACAAAGGAAGTAAATACAGATAAATGGGGACAGTAAGACAGGAACGGTAGGCATGCTGGTACACTTATGCACACCCCCTTTAAGGACCTCTTAAGACTGGGGTGAGATCCACGGTAGACAGTTTGAGATTGAAGCTGTGAGGGCATGAGGCTGTAACAATGGAGTTGGACTGCCTCAGCAAAGAAAATAATCACCAGCTCTACATATCTATTAGTCTTTCTATCTGACTGCACAAAATTGTCATCGATTTTTTATTTCAGCAACTGTTCTAAAAATGGTTGGAGTATTCATTTGCACCCATCTTACCCATTTTCAACATGTTACAGCAGAAGAGATACTTTGTTCCCCCTTTAGAAGAGGGAGAAGGAAAAGAGCTATTAAAATGCTGGCAACAAAAAGATATAGCAACCACCATTTTCATAGGCGTAGTGACACTAATTAGGCATTAAGAGCAGGACTTATTAACCAGCTCTCTGTTAATTATCTCCAATAATCACTATCATTTCAATGGTCCCCTCTCCTCATCTGCTGATACAGTTAAGATCTGTGCAGAGCATTCTGCTTACCAGGAGGGGATAAATCTGAGGGAATGACTCTATTCTGTTCTTATGGTATTCCGCTGTTTTTCTGTGGCTTCAGTAAGTTGGGCATTTTAACACTTGATCCCTGTGGTTTAAAGCAGTGTTTCTTAATCTTGGCAGCTTGAAGATAGGTGGACTTCAACTCTCAGAAATCCTAAACCAGCACAGCTGGCTGAGGAATTCTGGGAGTTGAATTCCACCCATCTTCAGAGTCAGCAAGATTGAGAAACCCTGAGCAATGAGGCATCCAGATAACTTCTCCCACCTCCAAGAACCAATGCTCATACAGAAACCAAAGCTAAAACTAAAGTCAGCTTGAATAGAACTTCAGGAATGGATTCCCCAAATCGTAGTCAGACCCTTTGTGTACAGTATTTGTCTGGTCTGTTAAACTCATCTTTCCTACCTTCAAACATTCTCCAATGGTCACATATGTACTTGGACATTTTCACTAATTCTTTCTTGTCAATAATAGGCTGCAAACAAAACAGAACAACAATAGCTATTGACAATTTCATAGGAAGTAGGGGGCTTTTCGCACATGGTTGTACCGAGTACAGCTCCCATAATCTTTTGTTTTGCCTGACCCATTTCCATGTTTTCATGAAGGTATACAACAACAAAAAGATATTCTACTTGTACTTTCAGATGAAAAATAAGTGAATCAGGTCAGTGCTTTTTTTTCTTTAACAGCAGATCTAGATTTTTAATTTAGACTGCTGTGTATTGACCCACAATTACACTTGGTTTATAGCTATGCACACATACACATAGGGTTCCCAGCTTGAACTACCATACACTTTGTTTTCTTTTTCCCAAGTTTAACTGAGAAATCTTCAAACTAAGGTACAATATTCTAACAAACCAAAAGCCCTGCTACCAACAAAATGGCATGACAGATGTGACAAAGAAGTAATATTTATTTACTTCTGATCTTTCTTTTCTTTTATATAGCGCATACATAAAATTTAGTTATGATTTGAACTGAGCTGCTACATCCCACTCAACATGTTCAATTACATATTGCCTAACAATACTCTAAATTTTAATCTGAGGGATCTATATTGAACAATATTTTCTTGTTTAGAATTAGCAAAACACCAACCATAGAAAAATCATTAAAGAGCTGAAGTATTACACTGCAGAAATGCACGGTAACCCAACCACAGCAATTCAGCAATTGATCAGAATCCTTTGCCATCCTTTGTCAGTCTATGATCAGAAAAAAATCTCTCACCTGCCACTGTCCATCCTCAGGTTGGTAGAATAGAAGAGGTATTTGTTGATTCTCCTGAAGTACCCAGAGCCCACCTGTTTCCTCAAATGCAACGTCCCAACCTTTGTGGCTTAAGATTATGTGCTGTTTAGAAATTAAGCTCTGAGCACCGGCATCAAGCTGGAAGATGGATACTGCAGGAATACTTTTAGAAGCAACCAACATTAGTTACTTTTATACATCAGGTTTCTTACATCAAATCAGCATGTTACATCAGGTTACTTACATCAATTACGTCAAATGATTCCCATATGGTGAAGAAAATGATATATCAAGTATATATCAAGGGGTCTCCAAACTTATCAACTTTAAGACTTATAGACTTTAACTCCAAGAATTCCCCCAGCCAGCCTGAAACTGAAGTTCACAACTCTTAGAAGTTGACAAGTTTGAAGACCCCTGGTATAGATTAATTCATGTCTAATCATAAGCAACTCTTGTTGAATTCATTGGAGGTTATTTTTAGGTAAATAACTATAGATGTCAACTCATAAAACATTTTGTATTAATGTTTTATAATTGACAACAGAACTGAAACTTTAGAAGCTCTGAAAAATTAGATAAGTTATCTCTAGTGTCAGCTGGTACATGCAATATGGTCACCTGAAGGAATTCCTAATATTTCAAGGAATAATCTCCATTATCTGCTATGAAGTAGCAGAAGTAATTTTACAATATCAGCATTCTTTAAAAATCTACTATAAACTCTTATTATAATCCCTTAATTCAAATATGCTTCATATTATTCCTGTATAATATTATCACTATATCTTAAGTCATTTAATCAATTGATTCTATAATATAGGTAGTCCTTGACTTTTGATCAGAATTGAGCCCAAAATTTCGACTGCTAAACAATTAAGAGAGCTTTGACTTACGACCATGAACCAGGTGTTAAGTGAATCATTGCAATTAAGTTAGTAACATGGTTGTCAAGTGAATCTGGCTTCCTCATGGACTTTTGTTTGTTAGAAGGGCGCAAAAGGCGATCACATGACCCAGGGACATGGCAACTGTCATAAATACATGCCAGTTGCCAAGCATTTGAATTTTGATCACATGACTGTGGGGATAAGTATCAAGACTGGTCATAAGTCACTTTTTTCGGTACCATCGTAACTTTGAATGTTCACTGAGCAAATGATTGAAAGTCAATGACTACCTGTAAGTAGAAACTTGATATAAATCAGACATAGCTTGTAATGAAATAATGTAATTGTCTGCTGCCTTTACAGTAATATTTTTCCTCTTACCAGTCATATAAAATGGCAATGTAATTTCCTTCACAGTGATAAGCTATTCTTGAGACTGTGTATTTCTGAGGAGGAAAAGAAATGTAAACATGATTGGCAAGAGCTAATTTTTTTATGTGGAAGAAATAGAAGAACAGAAGTAAAAGAAACTTGGCATCAAAAACATACATATCAGGGTTTTTTTAATAACAAAGACAAGCTATCTCTTATTCACTCTACTCTGATTTCTATTCTGAGAAAAGATAGCAAGATGAAAAATACAAAACATCTAAGGGATGAGTAATTAGTATGCAGCAATGTTCCTGTACCACTGATTGGTGTAACCACTAAGACTGTGATGGCAAACTTATGGCATGCGTGCTACAGGTGGCACGCAGAGCCATTTGTGCTGGCACACGAGCCGCAGGCAAACTTACTTCACTGCACATGCGTGCGCCTCACAGCTGATTTTCCGGTAAGGAACTGACAAAATGGGTCTATTCGGCCTGCAGAGGCTTTTTTCAAATCTCTGGGAGGCCTCAGAACAGCCAAAAATCAGCTGTGAGGTATAGTGCAGGTAAGAGGGGCAGAGGGGATTGCGCGTGCATGTGCAGGGGGCTTGAGGGGACACGTTGCCTTCTGGGTGCTGGCATGTGAGCACCAGCGCATGCACAATTTTTGACACAGGAGCCCAAAAAGGTTAGCCACCAGTCCACTAAGACATGCATATTGTTTAGTTACAATTTTTAGAATATCAGGAAATCTGTCCACATGATGGAAGTTAGTACAACAGAGAGACAGAGTATCTACTTGTCCATGCTTGTCTGGAATAATTTAGCATTCTCCAAACAAAATACTGTCATACTATCTCTGAGATCAACCCAATAGCACTGATTGAAAATTTGTAAAAAATGAAAGTAAGCCCCCAATAACATGAAGAGACATTTCTAAACACATTTAAATATTAGTATACTCATTTTGTGAAGTAATTGCATTCTATTATGGCTACTTATCAAAATATTATTTACCAAAAAACTGTCTTTTATAGAATCAAAAGTTGATTTTCAGTAGCATAACCCTGTTCTCAACTTCATGACAGTTCAATAAATTCATTCAAAAAAGAAAACACAAGTGTAAAAAAGTGAGGAAAAATGGAAACATAAAGACTATATTATAGAGAACATCCACACAAAAGACAATTACCTTCTCATTCTTACCAGCTTCATTTATATTCAAATTATTCAACTGAAAGCAATGTAGTTCTTTCCCACTTTTATACTTCCAGAGCCTCAATGTACCATCCTAGGAAGTTCAAGAGAGGAGCTAATTATTATTTTTGCCAAAGGAAAGGCATTGAGATGTTGCTCATATATACATGTTAACAAGGTTGATATCATATTAAGCTGTAATTCCTTTATCTATAATTGGTTAAACAAGCTATAATGGCTGGGTCCACACCTAACTTTAAGCATAGGTCATGATGCATAAATCATCACAATGTGCATAATATAATTTGATGAGCAAAAATACAAAGAAACCACATTTTGACAGCATAATTATAAATTCAACCAATGATTTAAAAGCCTGCTTGGATACACACATATTTATCTCATGTATATTCAGCAATGAATATTTATGATTCCTAATGATTTCTAATAACACTTTACTATATTTCATATTGAGTCTAAGTAGATATTAATATGAATAATGTGGTATAAAACACATGGGAGAATAATTCCCGACAGTGTTAATCATTCATATTTCAGCCAAAAACATGAGCGACAAGATATATTGACTCTTTTATTTATTAGAGGAAAGAAAAATACATTTTTATAAGCATTTATGAACATTCTAGGTGTATAGAATCCTAGATAATTTACATACCCCGGAAGCAGATAAAAGATGGTCAGGAAAGTTTGGCAGTACCAAGATTCTGCTGACAAATCTAGAAAGAAAAAAATAAACACAAACAAAAGCAATAAAGAATAAAATTATATGTATATATATATACAGCAATGCAAGAAATTTTGTATCTAGACTGATATCTTTCCTTGTATTTTTAGAAAAATTTGCATGTGAAAAGTTTACCCCAATATTTTTTTCTTTTTCATAAATTAGTTTTAAATAGTCCAGCAATCTATTCAGAAACTTGAAATACATTCTTCTCCAATCTATATATATAAAAGCAAAATACCACTCATGCATCATCACAAAATCTCCAGAACCGTAAAGCCTACAAACTTGAAATTTGGCACGTATGTTCCTCTTGGCTTCTAGGTGCTCATTAAGAAAGGATTTTTCAAAATAACCATCAGAGCATTAGTACTTCCTATATTATTATTAACATGCTCTGGTGCTAAGGAGTTCTACTCCCCCTCCCCACCTGAAAAGAAATCTGTTCCAAATGCAAAACACAAGCAGAGGAGTTTCAGTTTCAGTTTCATAGCAGCCACCAGCTTTAGTACAGAACAGTTGAGCTAAGCCATGCTTAGGCTCCTTGCTGTTTCCTTCTTGCTCACACAGCAAATACTGTTTCACTTTCCAAACAGCCCTCAACTCTCTCACACACTGACCACATCTTAAACCTCATTGGAAACTAAGACTATCAGCATGTATGCAGAAAGAAGGATGTGCATGCACACAAAAGAAAATAATAATTCTTTGAAATACTCTTAGATTTTTATTAACAAATGCTTTTTAGGCTACGGAAAGTTCTAATGAATTATATGTTAGCTACATTTTGACAATAACAACATAAGCTTTTTTGAAAATTTTAATTCCCTTAGCATCCAACTTATTTCTTCCCAAATCCGAGCTAGAATAAATTATTTAAAAATCCTCCAAGGAAGTGAACATTTATTTTTATTTTTAAGTAGTCTAAAACAATGGTCCCCAACCTTTTTTGTACCAGGGACCAGTTTCATGCAGAAACACTTTTTTAAGGACCGGCAAAATCAATTCTTCCCGAATAGTAAAGGGCTTCTTTACTATTTCTTTACTAAAAACATATTTTTATATATATCTTTTAATCACGATTATTCATTCTTTGCAGCCCGGTACAAAATGATCCACGGACCGGTACCGGTCCAGGGCCCGGTGGTTGGGGACCCCTGGTCTAAAGCATTTCTGATCCCAAGAGATTGATTAGAATACTAATTGTTATTAAGCTAGAGCTTAAATATGTGAGAACAATCAACCAATGGAACAGCTTGCCCTCGGAAGCTGTGGGAGCGTCATCACCTGAGACCTTCAAGAAGAGATTGGACTGCAATTTGTCAGTAATGGTGTATGGTCTCCTGCTTGGGGTGTGTGTGTGTGTGTTGGACTAGACCTTCCAGCTCTGATTATCTGTTGTTATAGCTTCTTTCTTCTTGTTTCCGTATGTTAGCAAAGAGGAGGAGTTTCCTTTCAATCACACTGAAAACAGCTTTTTGGTTACTTACTCTCTGTGACCCAGGCAAAAGGACACTATAACATGTGGTGCTTTAGTCAAACTAACTCGGATCTTCTCATCTCGATCGGCTGTTACAATGTACTGGTCATCAGGACTCAATGTCTAATGATAACAGAGCAATAGAAATATGATCAATGACATGTTCAGGCATAATCATCCACCCACCCACTGTATAATTTGTTTGGCTTCAAACTGATAATCTGAGAAAGACTGGGAGGAATAATTAAAAATTACTAGTCCACAATATTTTAGGAACCTGTTTACATATGTATGCATTTGTCTTAATATGGTAATTGCTAATATACAGAAAATCTTCTAATTTTTTAGTCTTATTTCACAAAGTTGAACTCATTAAGTAACTCATAAACTAACTATGCAGTACACATTAGCTTTCAGCCAAACTAGCACATAGGGGTGATTCTGAGAGGAAAAACAACAAGACTTATTCTTTTTTATCAAATTTTTTATCAAATTTTAAAACTGCCCATTTTTCTCACAGTGACCCTGAGCTGTGTACAAATAAAATATCAAACCATAAAAAACAGTATATTTTTTAAAAAGCATGGATTAATTAAAATTCAGTGTCAAAATTAATTAAAAGGCAGGGAGAGGACTTTCAGGGCACTAGTCAGCCTCATGCCTGTATGCAGCTATGTGAGTCCAAAACAAAATTTCAGAAAACGCCTTTCTGGAAGGTCATGAGAAGAATGTTTCACAGGGCAGGAAGAGGGCACAGAAGGCCCTCTTCTTGGACCCTGCCAGTTGGAATTCTTTATCTGACAGGATTTGTAACATACCTTCCCTGTCTGATGTACTGAGATGAAGATGGACTTAAATTTGATTAGCCTTTAATAAAATATATTATCCATTAAAAACTCATATGTACCAAATCCAACAAAAGAGACAAGTGTCCAAGCTCAATTGTTCCTGCATTTTTTGGTTCTGTTATTGAATAAGAATACACATCGCCAGATTTGTCAGCAACCAAAATTTTATCTTCTGCAGATGTTATTAACAGGGAGGTACATCTCCTCATGACAGGTCTGAAAAAAAAAAAAGGTATAATTCAACATTTTTGAACTTCAGAACCTAACATGGTCTACATGTGACCAACAAAAGCATAATAGATCTGTAACACCCATCACAATCTAGAATTCTAAAAATGATTGGGAAAGATAGCCAAGACACTAGTCTGGAAGCATTAGATTCACAGCAAAAAAAAAAAAAAATCTTGCATCACAAGTGTGACATGTGAGGCTTGGCATGTTTGGGAGATTTGCTGATGTCATGGAAAGTGATTATGAAGCCATTGGCTTATCCAAAGGACCTTGCAGAGCAACACAAAAATATTTCTAGGCTGTTCTTCAGCTGGAGTGACAAAGGAAACATACAGGTGAAACTCAAAAAATTAGAACATCAAACTTTTGTTCATTTATTTCAGTAATGAAACTAAAAGGTGAAACTAATATATGAGATAGACACACTACATGCAAGCAAGATAATTCAAGCCGTAATTTGTCATAATTGTGATAATTATGGTTTACAGCTCATGAAAACCCCAAATCCACAATCTCAGAAAATTAGAATATCACATGCAATCAATAAAACAAGGATTGTACATAGAACAATATCGGACCTCTGAAAAGTATAAGCATGCATATGTACTCAGTACTTGGTTTGGGCCTCTTTTGCAGCAATATTGCCTCAATGTGGCATGACATGAAGGCTATCAGCCTGTGGCACTGCTGAGGTGTTATGGAAGACCAGGATGCTTCAATAGAGGCCTTCAGCTCTTCTGCATTGTTCGGTCTCATGTCTCTCATCTTTCTCTTGGTTCAGGTCAGGCAAGTTTGCTGGCCAATCAAGCACAGTAATCCCACGGTCACTGAACCAGATTTTGGTGCTTTTGGCAGTGTGGGCCGGTGCCAAGTCCTGCTGGAAAATGAAGTCAGCATTCCCATAAAGCTCGTCTGCGGAAGGAAACATGAAGTGCTCCAAAATCTCCTGGTAGACGGCTGCGTTGACCCTGGACTTAATGAAGCACAGTGGACCAACACCAGCAGATGACATGGCTCCCCAAATCAACATAAGACTGTGGAAACTTCATACTGGATTTCAAGTATCCTTGCAGTGTGTGCCTCTCCATTCTTCCTCCAGACTCTAGGTCCTTGGTTTCCAAATGCTTTTCAAATGGTTTCCAAGTGGTTTCCAAGTTGCTCTCATCAGAAAAGAGAACTTTGGACCACTGAGCAACCGATCAGTTCTGTTTTTCTTTAGCCCAGGTAAGTCACTTCTGACGTTGCTTGTTGTTCAGGAGCAGCTTGACAAGAGGAATATGACATTTGAAGCCCATGTCCAGGATCTGTCTATGTGGTGGCTCTTGATGCACTGACTCCAGCCTCAGTCCACTCCTTGTGAAAGTCCCCAATACTTTTGAATGACCTTTTCCTGACAATCCTCTTCAGGCTACGGTCATCCCTGCTGCTTGTGCACCTTTTTCTTCCACACTTTTCCCTTCCACATCACTTTCTATTAATGTGCTTTGATACAGCACTTTGGGAACATCCAACTTCTTTTGCAATTACCTTTTGAGGCTTTCCCTCCTTATGGAGGGTGTCAATGATGGTTTTCTGCACAACTGTCAGGTCAGAGTCTTTCCCATGATTGTGATTCCTACTGAACCAGACTGAGAGACCATTTAAAGGCCCAGGAACCCTTTGCAGGTGTTATGACTTAAGTAGCTGATTAGAGTGGGACACTTTGAGCCTAGAATATTGAACCTTTTCACAATATTCTAATTTTCTGAGATTGTGGATTTGGGGTTTCATGAGCTGTAAGCCATAATCATCTCAATTATGACACATCACAGCTTGAACTATCTTGCTTTGCATGTAATGAGTCTATCTCATATGTTAGGTTTCCCTTTTAAGTTGCATTACTGAGATAAATGACCTTTTGCACAATATTCTATTTTTTCGAGTTTCATCTTAAAGCTAAAAAACAAATCCAAGCAGAACATTAAATTTTGTATAACAAGGTAAGGAAACTGTGTGTCTTTTGAGAGAGTTTGATTTTTGGCAATTGACTGGATCAATCCTTGCAGTTTTCTTGGGAGTGGTTTGCCCTTGCCTGCTTTCCAGGTTGAGAGAGAGTAAGCAACCCAAGATCACTCAGGAGAGTTCATGCTAAGAAATGGTTTTAGGTTTTAGGTCTCCAGGTTTTAGCCGAATGCTATAACTGCTTTATCAAACTAGCTCCCTAGAGAAAATATGCATAATTATTTCTGTTACTAATGCTTAGATTTTAAAAAAAATTAAAAACATTTTTCTTCCTATACCTTATACTCAGACATTCCCAGGAAGGCTTTGTGCAGAAAAGAATTAATTGTTTGTTGTCATCAGACAGAACAAAGAACTTCCCTGATGAAGAAAATGCACAGGCAAGGATAGTATTTGTTTTGCCTAGTGGCTTTCCATCCTCACTAAAAAGAGAAAAAAACATTTGGTTCAAAAATAAATCATTTCAAGCACTTCAAATTGTATTTTCTGACAAAATATTTTCAATTATTTTACATCCATCTTTTGATCATTTAAAAAAACTAAGAAACATGGGAAGTATGAGAAGCTATTTCCTTGTATTTATTTTAATTATTTAATTTTACGTTGCATTTTTAGTGATATCATGGTAAAAAAGACATTGCAGAGATTATTTTCCCCATTTATCATGATTGTTTGTTTTTTGAAATGAGATTGTAGTAGAAATAATATTCTATATACCTGGGAAATTAAATACTCTCACCTTTCTTGTTTTTCTTGAAGCTTTTTGCTTGCAGTACAGTCATAAATAAAAAGATCATCATTGCTGTCAAGAAAACGAATATACATCACATAAATATTTTCTATGGAAGCAATCTCGTGTTGAACTCAAAACAGAGCAATGTTCCCTATGTCAATACGTTAGCAACCTACAGTTCTATTTTTTTTTTCCAGACCTAAGCCTAATCTCACTTGTTTGCATTCTCAGCACCTATTCCAATTTCTCTGAATCTTTGTTAAAATATGATGCCCAGAACAGAAAATAGGAGGTATTTTCTTATGGTAGGTATTTTCTTGAGGTACAATGATCAATGCAAATATAGTGCAGCAATGTACCTACTGATATTGCTGAGTAAAACTGAATTTGCCTTTTCAGCAACCTTATATTCAAAATGGACAGGCATAAGTCAAATACTTCTTCGAATTATGAACATCAACACAAATATACCCTATCTTGTTTCTGATTTTTTTTCCCGCTTCTACTTTATTATTATTTTACCTTTATTTTTCAGCTTGTATGCTGCTTCAAGTACTCCTTCATCCCATTTCTTTTGTTTCTTTCTTATCTACAGTGTTATCTCATACCAATTTGTTTCATCTAAAATTTGCAAAGTATTTCCTCCCTCTCTCTGTCTGCCAAGCCCTTAACATTTGTCAGCTAATTAACAAATACCCAATAGTCTATGTTGATTTACAAATCAGATTACTATCGCACCGTTTTGTCAAATTCTATGCGGAAATCAAGATACATTATATTCATAGAATCTCTACAGTCTATTAAGAAGGATAATTTTACAACAAAAAGAATACCTTCACCAAAAAAAATCTATGTAGAAATCTAACAATAAATTAAAATGTCCACAAGTTCTCAATATTTCCATTTGGACTCTTAAAATGTTTTCCATTGATTAGATATTGGTTAGGTTCTATTCAAATACAGGCAATCTTTCGTGCCTTCCTCTATCCTGGGAATGAAAAGGTGTTAAAGAGAAGACTTTAAGACAAGGGTCCCCAAACTTGGCAACTTCAAGACTTGTGGACTTCAACTCCCAGAATTCTGGAAGTCAAAGTCCACAAATCAAGTTTGGAGACCTCTGCTTTAAGAGGTGGTCAGAAATTTCCTAGGTAGATTGTGCTTGGGAGAGTTTGTCCCCATACAGATGTTTGGAATGAAGTCTTCCATCACACTCAATACTTTTTTTTTTTTTTCTTTTAAATGCTTTTGGAGGGTTTTTGAATCATGGGGAAAGATAAGCACTGCTACCATTGCTGCCTTTTATTAGAAACTGTCAAATGCGGGCTTTGCATTTGTTTTGGTGGCTTTCAGTTACTGACTCACTGGAAGAGCCGAATGCTGGGAATGATTGAGGGCAAAAAAAAGAAGGGGACAGCAGAGAATGAAGGGGACAGATGGAGTCACTGAAGCAGTCGGTGTGAGCTTAAATGGACTGGAGGGGGAGGGATGGTAGAGGATAGTAGAGGACAGGAAGGCCTGGAGGAACCTTGTCCAGAGGTTTGGATGGGTCAGAGTCATACATGGCTTCGCAATTAACAACAGCTACTGATGATTCCAAGTCCCTGCCGTTTTCCTGACAAGGGGTTTTTGGTCACGATTTGCCATTTCCTCCTTTCTAAGGCTGAGGGAGGGTGCCTGTTCCAACGTGCATCAAAACCAGCAGTCTCTTTCTAGTCTGGTGCCTGAACCAAACCGGCTCGCTCTTCGTGTTCGTCGTGTCATAATTTCAGCGTGCACAATTGACAGAAGCTTCACTCTCTCTTTTTTTTTTTTTTCCTCCGTATTGCTTTATCTTTGCCTCTTTGCTAAACTTCCACTGTCGGGTCTGTGCATGTCCAATATGTAAACTAGCCCCCCCACCCCACCCCACCCCCCCACCCCACCAATTCGATTTCTTCAAAATATATTGGACGACCACATTCCCGTGATGCCAATCAGCATCCATCCTCTCTTAACACAGCAACGGAAGCAGTTCATCGACAGGGCAAAAAAGGCAGGCGAAAGTCTGCTGAAACGCCAACCTTTCACGCACGCAACACACAAAACACGCGCGCGCCCTTCCACTCACTCGGCCTCTTTATAATTAGCAGCGAAGAACTTCGCGTCGCCGCTAACCGCCATCAGATCCCCGCAGACCAGGAGCTTCGGAGAAACACTCAGGATCCCCGCAACGACAGCCGCCTCCATCTTCCTGCCCCAGAGCCACGTTGGGGCGGCGGAGAATACGTCACCAGCTCATGATGTCATTCGCCGGCCTGCCCAGGATGACCTCAGAAAAGCCTGGCTTGTCATAAGAGATGAGCGTATCGTTGCTTGGCACTTGGGAACTGCTCACGTGACCAGAATTAATCCTTATGCCCTGAGGGGAATTTCAACCATCGGAAGATGAAAAGTCCTTGTGGGTATTTCCAACGGAACGGGGGCCAGGGGTTTCCATAATCTCGTCTCGTGGTAATCATAGGAATGCCCTTGGAGGAGGCGCCATCGTCAGGAGGAAAGGAAATGGAATAAAAGGAAAGGAAATGCACTCGCAGAGGGGAATCTTTGCAGCTCAGGGTTGAAATGAAGGGGTCCTTGGTGTTGATGAAGTGACCTAGTTTGGGTAATGAAATGTCTGCAAGGAAACAAGCTCAGAGAGCACCGAGAAACTCCCCCCCCCCCCCCCCCCCCGCCATATCGCACTCAAGACAATGAATGATCCAAGGACGTCCTGCCAACATTTTTCGCTGAAGCTCTGTCCACCTCCGTCTGCTTTTGTTTCGAAGTACACAGCAACCTCAGCTCTCAAACTAAAGGGAACTCTCAGTTACAGCTCCCGCCGCTACGAAGCAACATAAACACCTCCTACCCACGTGAGCGGCGGACAAGCACTTGCCTCGGGAAGGAAGATGGGGCGGGAACCTTTTCTTTGCGGCCAAAGGAGGCGGCGGAACAGGTTTTGGGAGACGCCAAGATGGCGGCCACCCAGATGACTGGATGCGGTCGGGTTGCCGTGTTTAAGGTAACGGAGGATGAGGTTCATGAAGGAGTTGCTTATGGATTCCGTTTTCCTGTTGGGCGTCCGCCTGTAGCCAGGAGTATAAGCAATTGCCCCGCCGTATGTCTGTGCCAATAATCACATTTATTGTCTTTGTCTGGATTTGCCCGGAAGTTTCCAGCTGGTATAATTTGATATTTAGGACATCTGTAATTTTACTCGGGGTATCTACTACTATCTAGATGTACATTGCACACGTGGATTATTTTCCAGTCTGCAAGGCGAAGAATAAACTATTGGCGAGTAAAACCATAAATCAAGAAGGTTTACAATTCTTAACTTATAAATTGTATCTTATCAATGAATCTCGGCCCACTTCATCAAATGTATGTAGCTAATAGTTTGGGGGGGAGAAAACTGACATGAACATACCCTTGGGGCAGGGAAGAGAAAAAGGGTAATGGTGGCAGGGGAGATTAGAGACCAGGAGCAGTGTTGTTAAGAGTTCGTATGCAGCACCTTGAGCTCTTGAATTCAGTTGTGGCTAAAGTGAATTTTATTTTGAAAGTTGCCTGAAACGAAATGTTTCAAGTAATACTGGCTGTATTTCTTTGCTTGAGTCGATAAGATTGACAAAAGAAATATTTTAATTATTTAGGCATAATTAGGACAGGAATATTCATATCCAAATGTTACCTCTCACAGTATTTTATTTATTTGTGGACGGACCAATTGTAGTTTCTGATGGGTAAGACTGCAGTGTCTAATGTTGCTTGGGTCTTGCAGAGTTCGGGCTGAATTGACTTGAATTTGACTTATCAACTCATTTCTAAATAGAATGGAATAGGAATAGAATAGAATATTTATTTGGCCAAGTGTGATTAGACACACAAGAATTTGTTTCCAGTGCAGAAGCTCTCAGTGTACATAGTCAATGGGGAAGCCAGATTCATTTAACAGCCAGGTTACTAACTTATCAACTGCAGTGATTCACTTCACAACTGTGGCTAGAAATGCTGTAAAATGGGGCAAAACACATTTAACAACAGAAATTTTGGGCTCAGTTGTGGTCGTATGTCAAAGACTACCTGTACGTATAGCAACAAGCCTTTCTTTTAACTGAAAACAAGATTTCAGAATTTTTCACAAGGAATTCTTATGTTAGCTACTATCACTATTTCATGCGCTTGTTATTCATCTGTGGCTATGTTACTGTATGTCTTATATATTTTTGAAAAATACTTGCTAATTAATAGATTGTTCATCAAGTATCTTTTCTGATTTTTATAGGCTTTATTAGAGCAAGCATGGGGTCCAAGAAATATGCCTTCTCTTTATCTCTGCACCAAACCAGGTGATTCTAAAAAAGGCTTCCCAAAAGGTAAAACAATTTAAAATAATTATTGCCAAGAAAAATATTTTATTATTGAAACAAGTAAGCAATTGCTATTTTTCATATTTTGTAGAATGTCAAGATTTAAACCTGTTGTGTGGGTTTTGTTATAGAATGAATGTTCTTACTCAAAAGAATTACATTTAAAACTACAATAAAATATTATTGTTCTCCCATTCCATAAACCATAATTCCCATGGGAAAATCCATTAAATAGGAAAAGAATCACCTGCATTTCTTCTCTTTCTCTCTCACATAAACACACATACACAAACTAATTTCCTCATCCATGCAGTTCTTACAGATCTTACAGATTAACACAGTTGGAAGGGACCTTGTAGTCATTTAGTTCAAACCTCCGCCCAAGCAGGGGACCCTACACCATTTCTGACAAATGGCAGTCCAGTCCCTTCTTGAAAGCCTCCAGTGATGAAGCTCCACAACTTCCTGCACTGATTGTTTTCACTGTCAGAAAATTCCTCCTTATTTCTAGGTTGAACCTGTCCTTGATCAGTTTCCATCCATTAGGATGTCCTTCAGGTGCTTTGGAAAACAGATTGACTTCCTCTGTGACAGATTCCCAAGTATTGGAAGACTGCTGTTATGTCTCCCCTGGTCCTTCTCTAGACTAGCCATGCCGAGTTCCTGTGACTGTTCTTCATATGTTTTAGTCTTCAGCCCTCTAATAATTTTGGTTGCTGTTCTCTGAACTTTTTTCTTGAATCTCAACATCTTTTTTATAGTGTGGTGGCCAAAATTCTACATTACCCTTTTTTCCCTTTCTGCCTGCCACCTCCTGTTCTTAGTTCTGACTCTACAGGAATTAATCTTTTAGCACATTTCTCAGTGGTATCAATGAAAGCTGATACCATTTAAAAATCCTAATTGATAGATATATGCAAATATTTTGTTTTTAAACTAATAGCATGGGTTTTTATGGGAGCAAAATAATGAGACTAAATAAATTCTATCTACACAGTAACTATTATGTTCAAATCACTTAATAAAAACACAAGCTGTGAATCTCTGATATCATACATGAGAGGGCTGATCTAACCAAATATGAAGACTTTCATAAGCCTTTAAATTATCCTTTTCCAATGTGATGATCTCAAGATATGATGGAATTGTAATTCCATGCTACTTTTTAATGCTAGGAGTTACGGACCCAAAATATATGGGGAAGTACTTAATTTTTTAAAATATTATTCAGAATTTAATATCTGTGTACAATATTAACCAATAAAATTGGATATTAATTAGCAAACCTGAGTATGGTCTTTTCCTGCTTTTGGTAGAACTGTAATATAGGCCTGATTAAATGCTGCTGCTAAGATTCCTTTATGAAATATCTCATCAGATAATTCACAGGATTTTGGCAGCAAAAAAATCTTTAAATGTCTTATACCATTCAATGGGAATCCATCTATTCCTAGTGTTTTACCATTTCCCATTTTAAAAATTATTTCTTTTACCTACTGGTACCTACAAAGAGGAGCAAATAAAAGTTATTTTTGTGTGTCATCTAACTTTAGCAAGTTACCTTTATTTTAAAAGGCCTTATGTCTTCATTTGATACATTCTCTGATTATTTTATCCATAATGATGGATAAAATTTTAAAAAATTGACTTGCTGAACATAAACTTGATAGTATAATGGTGTTATATAACTCTATGCAGGTCCCGGTTTAAAGGGGAATGTGACTCAGAATATACATGAATGCCCAATACCTTATAGAAGCTTCATCTTTTGGGGGGGTCCATGTGACTACCTTCTGCCACTGATGCTTTCTTTATGGATATCACAGGAAGAGCTAAGTGCATGTCCATTCTCAGGCATGTCTATGAAGACCATCTGGAAGTTACAATTGGACTAGAATACAATGGAACACATAATGTTGGATGTTTGCAGATTTTATAACCTGTTGCACAAGCTGCACTGGCTTTCAGTTTCCTTCCAAGTGCAATTCAAATTGATGGTCATTCACTTTAAAGTTCTATATGGTACAAATCCAGGAGATTTGTGAACCTGCCTCTTCTTGAAGGTCTCAGCCATCCCATGCGATTGGATAGGATGGGCACATTTCAGTCCCTTCTCTGAAATATTGTCATCTAGAGCAGTGGTTCCCAACCTTTTTTTCGCCCCGCACCCCTAAAGAAATTTCACTCGAACCTCACACCCCCTGAAATATATGGTAGGATTGAATTATTTAATTATTAAATATATGATAGAATTGAATCTTTTCAGCTATGTATGTGACAGCCACTAAATAACGATACTTAACTCTAAAATGAAAACAAAGTCCATTGCAAAAGAAAATAAAAATGCCAATATATAGCCAATATCCTATTATTTACCTGGACTTTTCTCGCACCCCCTGGAATATCGTCTTGCACCCCTAGGGGGTGCGAGCACCCCAGGTTGGGAACCCCTGATCTAGAGGGACCTAGGAAGTATGCCTTTTCCATAGCTGTCTCCAACTTATAGAACACATTCCCCTGGCAATGTGGCGGGCCCCCACCCTGTTAGCCTTCCAGAGAGCAAATAAAACTGCAGGCATTACAATAAAGAGGTGGAGTCTGCGGAGACTTATTAGAGCGCATAGGAAGGTTGCTGGAAGTGTGAGTTTCTAGTTTTTTATGTTTTTATGATTTTTATAATTTTATTGAAAGTTGTTTTAAAATAAATGGCCATATAAATCTTAAATTAATTAGGAAATTATATAATACTTTAATTTGATTCTACTGCAAGATACAATGAATGTATGCTGACTGGGCAACAGTCTCTGAAAAATTTATAATCACAATAACTTTAAAATATTGCCTGCATATATGCTAGCATTTTTCCTTAACATCTTTAAAAAGCTGCTTATTTTCTGCATCGTGAACTATAATATTCTATAAAGCAGTTTCTAACAACTTTTAATATATGTATTTCAAAAAGGAAATATTTATAATGTTAAGGTTTCAATAAATCAGAACTTGAGAACTTAGGTAGCTATTATCTTTGAATTAAAACGGCTAGTGTAAAAAATGATTTCATATTCAATTTTCAAAAAATGCAGCATAATTGGTTTTTCTGTATCATGCTTTAAAATGTTTATTCTCTATTACAGTTGTGTGACTAATGCAGCACAATGTCTATGATGTTAAGTTCTGTAACTATCTAATAGTTCTAAAATAATTATTAAAAGCTCATATTGTCTATATCAAAAAGTTTGTCACTTTGATTAGAATAGCCTGAAAAAAATGAAAACAGAGATTAGAATTTATGGGCCAAAAATTGTGGCCATTGTATTGATTTAGAACAATGGGAATGAATTTGGCAAACTACTTATAAACTAATGTTATCAGTCTCCTACAAGAAAAATATTTACAAAATGTTTTATCACTGGCATCTGCCACCAGCGAGATTAGCTAGAATGTTCCCCAAATTGTCAGCCAAATGTTGGAAGTGCAATCATAGCCAGGGCACGTATTTTCACATGTGGACGTGTCTCCAAGCACAAAAGTATTGGCTTAAGATCCAGGCATGGCTAGAAGAGTTGACAAAAAGATTTAAATTTAACCCAGAGACCTTCCTATTGGGAATGTTGGAACTGGCATGGGACAAGAAGAATCAGCATTTAATATTACACATTATTACAGTGACAAGGATAGCTTTTGCCCCAAACTGGAAATCGACAACGGTACCTACAGACCTGACAGTAATCAACGAAATTGACCAATGCACAGAAATGATTAGATTAACCATGTTTTTAAAAAATAAGGAGATTTCTTTATAATATGGAATATATGGTACAAAAATGGTTGAGAAAAAAGGAAGTAAAGATTTTTTGAGAAAATGATTAAAGAAATTCTAGAGAAAAATAGGAAATAGGATAAATGTGTATGTAGATATGTATATATGTAAAGTAATGTAAATTAATAAATACCTGAACAAAACTGAATAACTAACATACATACATACATACATACATACATACATACATACATACATACATACATACCTTTGCTTATTCGGGTTTTCTATTCTGGAGATTGGATCAGAGTACCTATGTCTGACAAAGTTTATAAACAGCCAAGTGTATCAAGTTGGTATTATGCTAAGGTTCCTAGAAGAAACATTTGTTAATGTTAATGTTTGATATTTATGTTTTTATGGTATTGTAAGCTGCCCCAGAGTTGCTTTGGATAGTGAGATGGGTGGCATACAAATTTAATTAAAAGGATATATTTTAAAATGTTTTATATTGATATGAAATCTAATAAGATATTTTTCTGAAACAGTTGAAATTTGTATCAATTAATTTCACATATCAGTTATACCTTGAAAATATATTTATCTAGAAATTATAACCCCTTCTGTGCCAACTCAGAAATTAATATTAGCCAGCTGAAATTAGTACTGAAAGATCAAACCCAATTATTAATCTGCCCAAAGTAGAGGTTGGTGTTTTTTTTTAAAGTTGTCTCCTAATTCTTTCCCACAATTTACAGATAAGGGGAAGGTCATAACTAACTGTAAACCTGATGCAGCTGTAAAATTAACAGATGAAGATCTGAAAAAATCCTTGGCAATGAAAACTTTGGTAATGTTTCCTCAGAAGGCACATTTTCCTTTTGAGATAACACCAGTTTTCTCTTCCACAAAAGGCTTAGGGAAGAGGTTAATGGATGAAGAACCATTCTCTTCATCTAGTTCTGAATCAGACTCTAGCTCTGATTCCGAAGATGATGACTTCAAAGAGGAGCCACACAGACAAAAAGAACTCTGCCAGACAACTGGCAATAAGCAGTTAGAATCAGATATGATAAAAACTGCTTCACACCAAAGGCCCAAAGAAATACATTTAAAGAGCAAGAACTTCGGAATAGTGAATGCAGAGAGTCAAAAGCCAACAGAAGTTTCATCTGGAAGCCTGGAAGTATCCATCTCTAAAACTGATGCACGGAGAACTCCACAAAATATATCACAAAATCTGGAACAGGATGAAAACATTACAAAGAAAATGCAAAAAACTAAGATGCAAGAGAGAATTTTTGAAGAACCAGGGCCTGAAGTTTCAAAGGAAAGAATTCCAGTGATAAAAAATACCCTGAAGGAGGAGATCATCCCAGAAGTAGCTCAAACTGAAGAACAAAGCACTCCACAGGGTATCATTTTATGTTCTTCTGCATTAGTTCTATTGGTTGAAAGGATTTATAGAAACAAATATATTCTGACTTTCCCATTATTTGAAGTCATGTCTTGAAATGTTTCTTCCCGCTTTCCTAATGTACTTTCCGAAGAAGACCTTTTCACATTGTTGATGAACTGTTATATTCTTTTGCAGTTATGTTCTCTGATTCTCCCATAAAACTTTAAAGTTGCTTATGGAAGATTTGAGGAGGGGGAGGAAACAGCATTCTATTTTTGCTACTTTCTCTTGTTTGAAGTGTTAAGGAAACTTAGAACATTCAAAACTGGAATGACCATGTGAAAATGACTTCATAAAGGAAAGGAAAATTTTGTCACCACTTGCTAAAGCATAAACTATAGACATTTGAGTGACCTGTTTTCAGATTTTTCTTCTGTCTGCACTTGCTTGTGGCTTAATGTTACTTTTTGTTTGAAACTTGCTATTTATGTGGTACTTTTCACTCTTTTTCATCCCTTCTTGAACCTTTTGATAGATACATAAATCAGTTCTGGAAGGAAGGAACTTTGTTAGGATGTGAAGAAAATAAGTGCCTGTAAGATAGCAAAAATGTCACTGTTGGTGATTTAATCATTATGATGCATGTTTGCATCAGATAGTTTGCCTTTCAGCTCCCTTGCTATCTGAATTTTCATTCTCTTTCACTCCTTTAAAATACTTAAAATATTCTCTTAATCTCAAAATACCCCAAATAAATTGCTAAAGTAAACATAATTTTCTTCATATTCTAAAAACCTTCCCATGAAGCTTTTCATGTTCATTTTTCTATATTTTAAATTCTGTAGTATAGATCAATATATTTAAGATCTATTATTTTCAATAATCTATCCATTTATAAACAAAGAGAAAATAATAGATACCAGTTGTAATATGAATTAACAAATGAGAAACTTAACATTCAACATGCATGTCAAAGTAATAAATATCCTCAAAGATTTTGAAGTTAAAACCCCACCTAACACCCCACCCCAAAAATCCTCAATTATTTTGAGTTCCAGAAGGGGGCAGCAGTGTCTGGAAAAATAGTGACAGAAAAGACATGTCCTGGCTCTCTTTCAGTTTAGCTTGGCTAGTCTAGAAAATTGGAACAGTAGATCAGAGAAGGTAAAATTTAAAGCTGCATATAAATAATAGTCTATTAAAATGCAATTGTATACAGGTAGAACATTAATAATATCACTAAAAGCCATAGATAAATATTAATAGACATCCAGCTGGAAATAGTAACTTTAAATCATTTCAGTGGAAGAGGCTTAAATAATTACTAAATATTGCTATAGAAATAGAGTATATTGAACATTGAGGGGTGCATATCCAATATTCCCTGTGTGTTTACATTTATCTAAAATGTTTTAAACACTGTTAAGGATGTAAATAATTCAAAAATAATTCAATTGTACTGTAAAAGTATACAGTTAATAAAATAAGATAACATTCATTTCAGACATTAAAAACATCTGCCCAGTCACTATTAAAAATCAAACTGAGAATTTAGTCTATAGGGAAAGTATCACTAAGAATAACAATGTGTCTATGCACAACATTTGAAGCTCAAAATTTTGGATTATTGCCCAGGCCTTTGAGATGGTATGTTATATGTTATACTTTAAAATTATTAATTTTGAAGCATTACTCCTTTGATAATTTATGATAAGGCGGGGTAGAGGGCTAATATGTTGAGTGGAAAACTGAGCCATATAAATTAATGGTAAATGTGTTCTACTATTGAGAACTGGAAATGATTAATTTCATATTACAACCAGATTCCAATCAATGACTGGATTCATACCATGCAAAATTAATGCATGGCTTTAGTTTTGTATAGTGTGTGAATATATCACCGTAGTTTTCAAGCAGTGGCTTTTGCTTAAGTCGTGCTCTGCCTTTATATTCCAGCAAATAAACAAAACAAAACAATTAACAATATAGATAATAATTTCCATTTATAATAATATATAAACCAGGCTTTTATGGCTCATACAGCAAACAGCAGCTAAACAAATTATGGCTTCACGTCAAACCCAGGGATATTTGTAACTTTTGTGAAGTAAAAGAACAATTAGAGTGTTTAACACTGTTTATCTGTCTGATATAAAAACTCCTTTGGAAAGATATGGTTCTGGGTTTATAATACAATATGCATGTTCTGGTTTTATATTCTATTGCTAGAAAAATAACTAGCTTGCCTATTTGGTGGTGGAAGCTAATGTAAAATAAACATTGGAGTTTCGGTTACATGCATATCTTGTTTGGAAATGCTCATTCCATGTATTTTGGTTTATTACTGTTTTTTTAATAACATATTGGTAATCAGCTGCAACTTAATACTGGATATTCAAATTCTCTTTAACATTATTATATTCTTGACTGTGAAATGTGGATATGTTTTTCACACATATCATCATTTTATTTCATTTCATTTTACTGAAATATAGCTTGCCTTGTAAAGAGAAGCTACATCTTTCCTACACTCACACTTCCCTGAGGGAAACCTTATTGGATTATAAAAACTGTTCATTGCCCACATTTCACAACCATAAGCCTATTTGGTAACTTTTATGTCCAGAACCTGTTCTATATCACTGTGTTTTGAGTTACACACTTTCTGAACAGCTTCTATCTCTAAAACTATTTGGTGTCACTCTGTTTTCCTTTAAGCTGTCCTACCTTGTCACTAACTTTTATTCTAACAGCTCAATTCCCAGCATTGCCATCTTATGTCATGTTTCATTTCTGGTGTCCTTTTCTTACTATCTTTTTTTTTCAAAATAAAAGTAAAATCCAATTAATTTCTGGGAGATGTTATTTTGAAGGATCTACTTCTCTTGTAGTAATCACCAACCCTCTTCATTGTTTATAATTTTCCCTTTGGTTTTCTGAGTTAATATAGCCAAGAGGAACATGGCAAACACTTAAGATTGTATAATTACTTTATATTTAAATAATTTATTAAATAGCTAAATATGGGCTTTGAAATGTTGATTTATATTACAACATATCTAGTCTTCCCCAGCACTTAGGTAATCATAACCTATCAGTATGACACATAGAAGCTTTTCTATGCAAGGTTCTAAGTCTCCTTCACACCTATCCTTCCACTTATAGCTCCCAAATTCCTCTCCCCTCAGTTCCTCCTCCCTGCAAATTGGGAGAAGGTACCCTGAAATGGGTTGGTTTGATTGATAGTTGCAGTCATCACATATTTACCCTACCTTCCCAAACTTAGAATCATTCACAACTGAATGATACGTGTAAGTCTCAAAAAAAAAAACCTATACAATCAAAACCTGATTTTGCTAGGGACTTTGTTTCTGTTCTCTGGGTTTACATTATTCTTTTTCTCCTTTTAGTGGCCAAGCCATCACCTGAAACTGCTCAAGAAACATATGACATTTCTACCTACAAGAACCTGCAGCACCATGAATATCAACCATTCACTTTTGTGGATTTTGATGTCTTGTTGTCGAAATTCAGGCTTCCTCAGCCATCTTCTGGGAGGCTATCTCCAAGACATTGAACTAATTGTGGGAAACAAATAAATTCCGACAAAACATGCTTGTGAGTGTTATAAATTAATATTAGCATTAATTCCTCAGTTATTGCTGATTGTATGACAAATTAGTTCTAATAATAACTTAATAATTCCCTTAGTTCATGCTACTGTGCAATATCATAGCACACTGGTGGTAAATATCTATGTAATCCTGGTTCATAAAATTTATGCAGAGTACAAATTAATTGGTACTGAATGCTGATGAAGTATTTTTAATTAGATTACTGTGAGTGTATTTGTTTTGCTAATGATGCAGTTTTAGAAGCCTAGTACCATTTGGTGAAATATATAATGAATGTTATTATAAAAGATATAAAAATAATTGGCTTTATGTTTGTAAAAGTCTGATTCTGAGTATGGCTGAATGAGGATGGATTGCCTGCACTAAAGTAAAGGGAATTGACATGTAACACTGTTCCCTTAATTTCTATATGAGATAGAAATATATTGAAAACTTTTTTGGAGATGAATATCAAATTAAAGACTTGAATAGGGGATTATTGACAACAGCCTATTCTTTCCAAATTTTACAGCAAAGATTCTTGTGAACAGCTGAAGAGGCATTTCTAGGAAGAGCTGTTTTGGTTTCCACTTTGCCAGATCAAGTAAAAATGAATAAAACAAGAAGAAATCGGTTTCTGCAGTTATTTGATAAGTTAAAAAAGAAGAATGTATGTACATTTGTCTCTTAGCAGTGCTCATATACTCCTTAATACAATGCCTTTATGCCCTAATTTTTCAATCCCTCACTTCTAGTATACATAATTCGCGATTCTTGAGATTAATTTTCAAACATGCTTCATTACTAGTTTTTTTTAAAAAATATTTTTCTCTGCATCAAACAAAAATGCACTTTGTTTTATGCGAGATAATCATGTTGCTGGAATCTTAGTTCTGAGGTTTTGTTTTTGCTTAATTTCATATTTCTAAGACCCTGAGCTTATGCTTCTAAGTATACCATTTTATAATCCACTTACTATTACTCACTTTAAAAATACTAATTAGTTTCAACTTTATTACATAGTTAAGTTGAACTCCTGCTGTTCTTTTATATTTTGTATTTATCAATTTTTAAACATTTGGATATCTAGGTCAAATCAGAGCCTTAAGATAAACATAGTTAATTGCTGCTGTTAAGGTCTAAAATCTGAATTATCTAGCAGTTAATCTTAAGTGATTTAAGTAAAACATTGCAAAGAAGTGTAGAGCATAGAAATATTTTCCCCAGAAATTCTTAAGAACAAGACCTGAAAAAGTGGTCCTGATCCCACATTCTTCAACACAGGTAGTCCTCGACTTACAGCCATTTGTTTAGTGACTTTGAAGTTACAACAAAACTGAAAAAATGATTTATGACACAACTGTTGCAGCATCCCCATGGTCATGTGATCAGAATGCAGATAATTCGTAAATGGCATGCTTTCATGACAACTGCACTGTTCCAGTGTCATGTGATCATCTTTTGTAATCTTGACAAGCAAAGTCAATGGGGAAACCAGATTCATTTTTCAGTTATGTTACTAAC
>BLBF01000006.1:67388526-67428879 GCA_015471245.1 Laticauda colubrina
CTTTGAAGCTGCTGCTGCTGGTGCTCCTGGTGTTGGTGCTGCTGGTGCTTCTGCTGCTGCTGCTGGTGGTACTTCTGCTGGTGCTGGTGGTACTCCTGCTGCTGCTGGTGCTTCTCTTGCTGCTGCTGCTTCTGCTGCTTCTGCTGCTGCTGCTGTGGTGGACCAGCCCCAAGGTCCTCAAAGCCCTGCTGCTGAAGGCCCTGAACCCCTGCCAGAGGGAGGAAGAAGCAAGGCAAGGAGAAGGGGGAGAGGAAACAGTACTCCATTTCTGAGGACCATAAGGAGGAGGTGCTGGAATGGCTGAGGGAGAACGAGTACCTGTGGAGGAAGGGTCACAGGCTCTATCGCGACACCAAGCGGAAGCAGGCAGCGTGGAGACAGAAGGCAGAGAGCCTGGGCTATACTTCAGATGTCCTCCTGGGGTGGTGGAAGCATATGCACACCTGGTATGGCAAGCTGCACCTGAAGAGATCCGGGCAGGCCGCTGTCAAGCTAACTGACGGGAGATCTATGTCATGGCCAGGTGCAGCTTCCTGGAGGGTGAGATCCGCCACCGAGGAGCAGCCCCTCTGTCAACCCTCTCCCTCAGACAGCCCACAGAGAGCCACTCCTCTTCCAGCCAGGAGACAGCTACAGTGTCCAGGCAGGTGTCTTTGGAGGGCCCCACGACAGAAACCCCCCCCCCCCCCACAGCTCCACCCCCCGTGCCAGAGGACGTGGAGGATCCCCTGTCTCAGATGGAGCAAGAAGAGGCAGCCACCAGAGACCAACCCACACCCACACCCAGCTCCACCTCCACAGAAAGCAGGCAGAGAGGCAGACTGGAGGGACAGAGCCACACTGTCCTCTTGGAGATCAGGGACACAATCAAAGCAAGCACAGATCTCCTCTCCCAGCTGGTCCACTTTGACATACCATCCTCCAACCGCAAGCCCTTCATCATGTACGTGGGCCAGACCCTCATGGACATGCCCAAGGCCCAGTACCAGGCGAT
Source organism: Laticauda colubrina (assembly GCA_015471245.1). Taxonomy (NCBI): domain Eukaryota; kingdom Metazoa; phylum Chordata; class Lepidosauria; order Squamata; family Elapidae; genus Laticauda; species Laticauda colubrina. The sequence goes on from BLBF01000006.1 coordinate 67,389,521, forward strand.
GAAGGAGAGGATCACAGCTCTTTTGCACCCACCCTCCAGGCCCAGCTGAACCTGCTGCTACCCACTCCAGGTCTGCTCCTCCACCCCAGCCGATGTCACAGCCCTTCCACGGATTTCAGCAGCCCCTCGCCTACCAAGCCTACCACTACCAGGACTTCCCACAGCAGAGGCAGCCTTTCCCAGTCCAGACCCAGGTTCCTCAGACACCACAGACGTCTCAGCTGACCCAGCTGCAGACCAGACAGCCCCACTACCACTCCTCCTTCCTCCACTCCACAGCCAAGCCCTTCCTCAGAACATCTGTCATCAGTGTTGGGCCTCACATCCCAGGTCCTTGAGGAAGTGCCTCTCAACCTCACAGGACTGAGTCAGCTCTCTGAGAGTTTCCTGCGCACACTATCTCCTGTTGTACTCTCAGGGCCAGGCACCCCAATGGTGCCTCAGACCAGCACTCCAGCAATAGCCACCTCCACAGTCCCTGGCCCCTTTACATCTGAGACCATGGGCACACCTCAGAGTGACTGAAAAGAGTGCCAGAGACTGAGTTCTTACCTGCTCACCTTATCTTTGCTTAAAGACACTTTACTTGGGTCATTTTGCTTTTTAATAAAGTCATATAGTTTGTTATTAATAAAGGTTATCTTTGCTTCACACACTTGGTTCATTTTTTTTACTTAATAAAGTGTTGGGGAAAACTTTGAAAAAAGGGTTAAGCCTTTGCATGCTTGTGGGATGGGTAAGGATAGCTGTGGGATGGATAGCTGTGGGATGGGTAATGATAGCTGTGGGATTGGTAAGGATAGCTGTGGGATGGGTAATGATAGCTGTGGGATGGGTAAGGATAGCTGTGGGATGGATAGCTGTGGGATGGGTAAGGATAGCTGTGGGATGGGTAGGATAGCTATGGGATGGATAGCTGTGGGATGAGTAAGGATAGCTGTGGGATAGATTAACCTCCAGTGCAAGCATAGTGGGACTGCGTGGTCCACCCTCCCAGCTGCCACACATATGGCCCTTTATTATCAATAACAATTTAATCATTGATCCACACATTTCAACATAAACAAAACTATTAATGCCCTATTCATTGTAAGGCCACTCAACATACATGGCACAATCTCATCAGTGTGAGAGGCTGAAGGAAGCATCCATTAAGCATCTACCATCCTGTCTTGCCACTCCACTGCTCCAGCTGGGGAGTTTCACCAGTGTTTCAGGAGGTTGTGCTGCTGCTTCCCTCCACGTGAAGCTCTGTTGGGGCCTTGCACATCCACAGTGTCTATCAGGTTTAGTCCTTGCCTCCATTCACCAGGCTCCATGTCCCCATTGCCTTGTTGATGGTCCACAAGCCTGTTCTGCAACACTGGGTAGCGGGTGCGCATGAGATTGTGCAGGATGCAGCAAGCTTCCACGATCCTCCTCACGGTCTGTGGGCGATGCTGCATGGTGGTGAGAAGTACCTGGAACTTGTTGGCCAGGATGCCAAAGGCATTCTCCGCCACCCGTCTTGCCCTGGACAGTGTGTAGTTGAAGATCCTCTCTTCACGGGTGAGGTATCTGGAAGTGTAGGGCTTCATGAGGTAGGTTATGAGGGAGAAGGCGTCATCACCCATGATGAAGTAGGGCACATCTTGTGTGTCATTGGGTAGGGGCTCTGGCTCTGGGAAACCCATGATTAGGTTGCATTCCAGCCCACCCTTGAGGTCACTGGTGTTGTATATCTGGGCATCTGAAGCTGACCCGTTGCCTGAAGCATCAATGTACATGAATTTGTAGTCAGCATCAACCATGGCAAAGAGGATGATGCTGAAGAAGCCCTTGTAGTTGAAATAATTGGACCCTGAGTTGGGTGGAGCTTTGCAGGCCATGTGCTTCCCATCTATGGCTCCAATGGTGTGGGGAAAGTTCCACCTCTGATACCACTGTTCTGCGAGTTTCCTCCAGCCTTGTTCAGTGGAGGGACACTGGAGGAGCTCCTCCATGTATTCTTTGATGATGGCCTGCACCACTTCTCTGACCACAATGCTGATGGTGTTGTGTGGCACCCTCCAGGCGTACTGCATGTTTCTGTACATGGTCCCGGAGGCCAGGTGGCGCAGAGTCAGTGCCACCTTCAGTCCATGGTCCAGGCTGGGACAGAAGTTGGTGTTTGCCTTGGTCAACCTGGGTCTCAGCCGCTCCACAACTTCGTCAAACGTGGCTGGTGGCATCCTCATGAAGTGCTGGAATGCATGAGTGTCTTCGTTTCTCAGCTCCACCATCAGCTTGTCATACAGTCTGTACTCCATTCTTCTCGCAATCCATCTTTGGACCCACACACTTCTTGGATGCCTCCTTTTTCTTGCATAGAACTGGTGAAAGAGCCTGAAGAGGACTTTGCACTGTTGTAGAATGGTGGCGGCTTCCAAAAGGAGTGTGCGATGATCCATGGTGGAGATGACTGGATGCTGTGGAAGAGCAAGAGCAAGGCTGAAGAGGTCTGCACACCAGGGCTGCTGGACTGAAAGTGAGATCCAGGTGATTTCCTCCCCCTTTTTATAGGAAATGTCGGTTTTCCACTAGGTGTCCTTCCACATACTCTAGGCATCCTCCAGACATCCTAAATATCCGAGATACGTTCCATAGATGAACGTTTTTTCTGTTTTAATGCTTTCTATACGAGATGCATCTGCTTACATCCTTTGTATGTCCGTGCTGTGTGGACGTTCTGCGTACCTTTCGTTTCCTCCCTCTTTCCGCTGGAGTGGATGTGAGTTGCGCGGATGGCCAGAGGATGCCGAGAGGATACATCGGACATGTAACAGATGACAACAGACGTAGAACATTTGTTGCCCATATGTGTTGCGGTTGTAGATCGTACGCGACGGAAAGTTCATCCACTCAAAAAGTTTTGTGCAGCTCAAAACTTTTTGAGCGGATGAAATAGCGGTAGATGGATGTTTTACAGATAGAGCGTATGAAACATGTACGCAGTGAGTACACAACAGATGCATCGCGTTTTCCAATGGATGGCAAGGTTTTTTGTCCGTTTTACATCCTCTTTGCATCCGTTGGTTCAGTATGACAGGGGCTTTAGCTCCATCTCAGTCTTGTCTGGTAAAATTTGTTCCTCTCCCATAACATCTTTTAAAACACTAATTAGCTATAGCAGTCGTGGCTAACCTTTTTGGGCTCCTGTGCCAAAAATTGTGCGCGTGTGACAGCACCCAGAAGGCAAAGTGTACATGCGTGCGCGACCCTTCCCCCCAGGGCACTGCAACCATCATAAATGTAAGTCAGTTGTCAAAGCATCTGAATTTTGATCATGTGACCATGGGGATTCTGCAATGGTTGTGTGAAAAACAGCCATTTTCTCAGGGCTGTTGTGACTTCAAATGGTCACTAAACAAATGGTTGTAAGTCAAGGATTACTTGCACTTCAGGATATATTCAGAAGGAGAAGAAGTGTAGCACTTTGGGCAAACGTTTTTCAAGGAAGCTATTGTATTTCATTTTAAGGTCTTCATAGGTGGTGATAAAATTGAATATTCCCCAATAATGCTTAAGTAATTGGCTGTGGCAAGACAAAAGGATTAAGACAGAACAGACAGAATATTAAAATTTGGGTCAAGCAACGGCTATTTCTCTGCACATTATCTTAAAAACTGACTTCATATATTAAAATATTCTCAACTCAGCCCATTTGAAAAATGCATATTTTATTGTCTATCTCTTTCGGGAACCTGTTGGAATGTCAACATCTTAGTCAAAAATTTATGGCCTCAGGCAGGTTGGAAATAAATATGTATGTGAAAAATGTATGGAAATTGGAGAATTCAGTATTCAAGGTAGATTTATATTTTGTTTTCAGGCTGAATTTGACAATAATTGCTTATATACAAGACTCAAAGTTCTCCCCCCCCCCCAATTTTTTCCCCCTAACGAACTGGTAGAATCCCATTACTTCCTGAATTGAAGCTCAAAAATTTTAGAAAACAATTTATAACTGAATGAAAAAATTCTAAAAGTTGCATTTCTTTTTCAATCTATTTTTACTAAATATTACTAAGCCTTGCATTCACACAAAATGTATAAAAGTAATTCATATTTGGCAACTGCTGCAGGAATATTCTGTGTTTTCTGTTGGAAAATATATACAGTTCCTCCTGCAGAGGCATGGCTAATTGTGGGAATACATCTTCTCAAAATTATGATGTATTGCAAAAGTACAAAACATTTAACTTGGAAACCTTACTTGGGTTATAATTCACTATATGAACTCTAAAATTTGCCCTTCGAACAAAGTTGTTCTAACTTTCAGTAAAAATTAATAAGAGTACATCTTCAACATCTTGGATAGAAATTACTGTAATTGTTAATCTCATTATTTATACTGTGCTGATTATTGCTGTTTGGAGTGGGAAAAGAAGGAAGAACTCAGATGCTTACAATGACCTGTAGTTTTGAAATGATATACTCATTTACAACTGATTAAAGAAATATTGAAAAAAAATAATTTTATCAAGCTTTTTAAGTTATCTGTTTATGGGCAGGATGTGTCCTTTCAAAAACTTTTTCCTTTTTATTCCTTTTTCTCAAAAAAACCTTCGTAACTTGATACAAATATTTAATTAAGAAAGAAACTGATAGTAACCGACCTAAGGAAGTCAGTTTCATGTACTCTGGCCATTGTAAGGATCATACTGTTAAAAATGAATGCCTGAATTTTCTTGTTCTTTTTTCCTTCTCATAATCTCTTCCTTCTGAGCTTTATCTTTCTAGATTGTATGTCAGTCTATTTTTATTCTATAGCTGCTTTAGGTGCCTTCAATAATAAGTGCTGAAAAATATACCAGGGGTGGGATTCAAAAATCCCAGCAACCGGTTTGCTGCCTGGTTGTTGCTGGGTGGGTGTGGCCATGGTGGGCATGGCCTACTGTTTCCGGCTTCCAGTGGGCCTCCAGAGCCCAGGGAGGCCATCCAGAGGCCTCCGCTGGGCCTCTGGGAGGGCAAAAATAGCTTCCCCTGGGCTCAGAGGCCCTCCAGAAGCCGGAAACAGGACCGTTTCATGACTACTGGTTTTTCCAGGAGGGCCGTTTTTTGCCTTCCCAAGGGTCTGGAGGCTTCCCCGGGGCTTCTGGTGGGGCAAAAATGATCTCCTCTGGAGGACCTCCAGAAGCCGGAAACAGGCCCATTTCCAGACTTCCAGAAGGCCTGGTTTTCCCCCTCCCAGAGCCTCCACGTAGACGCTACACTTACCTCCATCAAAAATGGGACACATGGAGACTCCAGGGAGGGGAGAGGTAGGCAGGGCCAGACAGTTGGTTAAAATACAAGTTCAGCAAACCAGATGTAACTTTAAACATCCAGTTCACCAAACCGGTAGAATCACACACCTGGAATATACCAAGAATTTAGTTAATCTAAATAATCTAAATGTAGTTAAACCTTTTTAAAATCAAATATGGCAACATATTTTAGATCTATACTTCACATTGTAGACCTAAATACAATAACAACTTTTTCTTAGTTTTTCAGAAGTTCTGATTTGTATTCTGTAATATCTGGTTGCGTCTTCAAAAAAGCATTTATATAGCTGATCAGAAGCAGGGGGACTCTCCATATCACTGGTAGGGAAAATGATACCATCCATGATCTGGAGAGGAAAAGCTTGAACTATGTGCTATAAAGGAGTTCTTTGCTTTTGTATGTGAGGAGAAGGGAAAAAAAGAATGGGGAAATGGGCTGAGCCATAGCTGAGGCAAAGATTTTCCGCTCCAGAGACCTCTTTTTAAAACAGTCCCTCTTTTTTATCCAAAATTTAAAATGTCTTATCTCTTGAAAAAAAAGAGCAGAATTTCTGAAAAACACATGAACATTAGATATAATACATAGAATAACAACATTAGATATAATAATAAGAGAATAACAACAGGAGCTCCCACTGAAATCAGCAGGAAATCAGTTAATAGAGATATCAAAAGGAGAGAATTCATCATGAAGCAGTTGCTGTGATAATGTCATGAACAAGCCTAAACATTTAATGTATTCTAATATTCACATGGTAAAATTTATGAACATGAATTAAGAATCCTTTGACATCAACATTGCTGATCATACTTTTCATGAACTATCAGTATATAATTTTAACTCTTGCAGAGTTTAGAATCGAAACTACTTTTGGCAGTTTCGTTTTCTTTGCATGACCAATTAGTCATCCAAAATATGCTGCGTCACAGAAGACTATATTATTGGAACAAGTGCTACTAAAATTACAGCATTAATTGTGTAAGAAATACATGTTTCACAATCCCTTAATTTACGTTCAGCAAACTATGATTTATTAAATCAGAATTGCTTAAGGCAAAAACAAAGTATATTATGTTATAGCATACAATGCATTCAGAAAGAACTCAGATCCCCTTTACTTTTGTCAATTTTGTTATGCTGCAGCCTGATTCTACAGTTGTTGAAATTCATTTTTTCCCCTCATTAATCTACATTCAGTACTCCATAATGACAAAGTGAAAACAGAATTTTAGAAATGTCTGTAAATATATTCAGAAGAAGACCCTTTGCAATAGCCCATGACATGGTATGTAGCTCAGGTGCCTCCCATTTCTCTTGATCATTGCTGACATGTTTCTAAACCCTGAATGGAGTTGACCTGTGGTAAATTAAATGGACATGATTGGGAAAGGTACACATCTCTATAGAAGGTGTCACAGCTGACAATGCATACTGTAGCAGAGCAAAAGCCATGAGAAGGTTGCGAAAGGTGGTCACATGACCCTGGGACACAGCAACAGTCATAAATATGAAGCAGTTGCCAAGCATCTGAATTTTGGTCATGTGACCATAAGGATGCTGCAAAAGTTGTAGCTGAAAAACTCAGTCACAATTTTCAGTTCTGTTGCAACTTTGAACAGCCACTGAACAAACTGTTGTAAGTCAAGGACTACTTGTATATGTTGGAATTGCATACAGTATGTTGAAGATATATATTGATGGAGATTTTGAGAAAGGGAGAGGAGTGAGTCTAGAAAAACATAAAACTAGGGGAAGAATAATAACCTGAACAATCTGGTGATTCTATTCCTGATAGCTAAAAATGCAAACAATGTGGAAAATCTAGGTATGAAAATCTAGGTGCACAGTGAAAAAAAATGGGACTAAGATGAAATACAAGGATACTAATTACAACGTATACAACAACCAGCCTTAGGACTGACAATGAAGTTACTGAAATGTTGATAGATGCTTCTTTTTTAGGATCAACTTTCAGCACCAGTTTGGTGTAGTGGTTAAGGCATCAGACTAGAAACCAGTAATGTAGAACACTGCCTGACAATGGGTAGCATACGGTTCATCTAATTCGGAGTAATTTACATTATTGGTAGCAACTTTATAGGGTTTTCTATATAGTAGAGCCCTGGCTGGGAATAAGAATCAAATCTGGGCCCTATGGCATTCAAAATGCATGCTCAATTACTATATTATAATCTTTCTGCAAGCCAAGATACATGAATGAAAAACTTCCCAAAGTCATATAGATCTCTTAGATATTTGTTACTGTTTCACAGAGTGCATACCTTGACATAATGCAAACCAAATAATGTCTGAAGTCCAAAGAAGTTGTGGAGTTCACAATTGTATACTTGCTGCCTTTTCAAACAGGACTGGAGGATGACATGACTTGTAATATGATTTCCTTAAATTGGATGCCAAATTAGATGGCAAGTTGACGCACAGCATTCCAGTTTGGATTGTGCAGAACTTTTCCTCTCCCTGCGCTTCTGACCCTTAAACCACTCATCACCTACCTTTTGTCCAGCAAGAGTTGCTCTCTATGTTGGAACCCTTTTGACAGATGTAACAGCTGCAAAACAACTCCAGGATGAAAAGCACCGATGCACAACCTCATTCTTTTCACCATCATATTTCATTTAATCTCCATACATTCTACATAAGAAATGGCAAGACTACACTGAAACTCAAAACCCAATTTCAATTGTCAATAAATCTGATTATGCAAAAGTGTATTTGGGCAAACATGTTTGTGAATCTGCAAATCTGGAAGCACAAGATTTGGTATAGTGGATGGATTGTCCGAAATGATAATTCAAGTCAAAAGGGTAATCAGTTGAAAAGTCCTCATAACTAATCATATATTAGCACAATCCTAATAGTCACATACAGATCTTAAGCCCATGTCACACAGCACCAATGGATGGAAAGAGGATGTAAAACGGAGAGAAACACTTGCCATCCATTGGTTAACGCGATGCTTCCATTCTGTACTCACTGCCTCCGTTTTTCATCCTCTCTATCCGTCCAGCATCCGTCTATTGAGATTTCATCTGCTCAAAAAGTTTTGAGCTGCTCAAAACATTTTGAGCGGAAAATGTATCCAACGCGTCGGTCTTGCATCCGCAACGCATACGGGGAACATCCGTTCTACACCCGTCGTCATCCATTACACGTCTGCTACATCCGCAAGGCATCCGCTGCGCATCCGCGCAACTCGCATCCGCTCCAGCGGAAAACAGACACAGGGAGGAAGCGAAACGGACGCAGAATGGACACAAAGCGTTATTAGCACGGACGGAGAAAGGATGAAAGCAGATGCAGCTCGCATACAAAGCATTAAAACGGAAAAAACGTTCACAGAGGGGACCTATCTCGGATATTTAGGATGTCTGCAGGATGTCTAGAGGATGCAAAAGGACATCTAGCGGAAAACCTATATTTCTTAGAAAAAGGGGGAGGAACTCACCTGGATCTCAGTCCAACAGCCCTGCTGTGCAGATCTCTGCAGCCTTCATCTGGCTCTTGTTCTTCCACAGCATCCATTGATGTCCACCATGGATTGTAACACAGTCCTTTTGGTAGCCACCATCGTTCTACAACAGTGCGAAGCCATCTACAGGCTCTTTCACCTGTTCTATGCAAAGAAAAGGAGGCGGCCAAGAAGTGTCTGGGTCCGAAGATGGATCGCCAGAAAAGCAGAGTACGGATTGTACAACAAGCTGATGGTGGAGCTGAGGAACGAAGACTCTCGTGCATTCCAGAACTTCATGAGGATGCCTCCAGCCATGTTTGACGAAGTTGTGGAGCGGCTGAGATCCAGGTTGACCAAGCAGAGCACCAACTTCCAGCCCAGCCTGGACCCTGGGCTCAAGGTGGCACTGACTCTGCGCCACCTGGCCTCAGGGACTACCTACAGGAGCATGCAGTACGGATGGAGGGTGCCACACAACACCATCAGCATTGTGGTCAGAGAAGTGGTGCAGGCCATCATCGAAGAATACCTGGAGGAGCTTCTCCAGTGCCCCTCCACTGAAGAAGGATGGAAGAAAGTTGCAGAGCAGTGGTATCAGAAGTGGAACTTCCCCCATACTGTTGGAGCCATAGATGGCACGCACGTGGCCTGCAAAGCTCAAGCCAAGTCAGGGTCCAATTATTTCAACTACAAGGGCTTCTTCAGCATCATCCTCTTTGCCACGGTCGATGCTGACTACAAGTTCATGTACATCGATGTTTCAGGCAGCGGGTCATCTTCAGATGCCCAGGTATACAACGCCAGTGACCTCAAGGAGGGGCTGGAACGCAACCTCATTGTGGGCTTCCCAGATCCAGACCCCCTGCCCAACGACATGCAAGATGTGCCCTACTTCATCGTGGGGGATGACGCCTTCTCCCTCAGAACCTACCTCATGAAGCCCTACACTTCCAGACTCCTCACCCGTGAAGAGAGGATCTTCACCTACAGGCTGTCCAGGGCAAGGCGGGTGGTGGAGAACGCCTTTGGCATCCTGGCCAACAGGTTCCAGGTACTTCTCACCACCATGCAGCATCGCCCACAGACTGTGAGGAGGATCGTGGAAGCTTGCTGCATCCTGCACAATCTCATGCGCACCCGCTACCCAGTGTTGCAGAACAGGCTCATGGACCTCCAACAAGGCAATGGGGACATGGAGCCTGGGGAATGGAGGCAAGGGCGAAACGTGATCGACACTGAGGATGTGCAAGGCCCCAACAGAGCCTCACGTGAAGGGAAGAAGCAGCGCAACCTCCTGAAACACTGGTGCAACTCCCCAGCTGGAGCAGTGGAGTGGCAAGACAGGATGATAGATGCTTAATGGATGCTTCCTTCAGCCTGTCTCATCACACGGATGAGATTGTGCCATGTATGTTGAGTGGGCCTACAATGAACAGGGCATTTAATAAAGAGTTTATGTTGACATGTGTGGATCAATGGTTAAATTGTTATTGATAATAAAGGGCCAAAGGTGTGGCACCTGGGAGGGTGGACCATACAGTCCCACTATGCTTGCACTGGAGGTTTATCTATCCCACAGCTATTACCCATCCCACAGGTATCCCTGCCCATCCCACAGCTATTACCCATCCCACAGCTATTACCCATCCCAAAGGTAACCCTGCCCATCCCACTGCTATCTTAACCCATCCCACAAGCATGCAAAGGCTTAAACCATTTCTAAAAGTTTCCACCAAGACTTTATTTACTAAAATAAATGAAGCAAGTGTGTGAAGCAAAGATAATCTTTATTAATAACAAACTGTAAAAGCAAAATGACACAAGTGTCTTAAGCAAAGATAAAGTCAACAGGTAGCCACCCAGTCTCTGGCACTCTTCTTGGTCACTCTGAGGTGTGCCCAGTCTCAGGAGTGAAGGGTCCAGGTGTTGTGGAGGTGGCTGCTGCTGGAGTGCTGGTCTGAGGCATCATTGGGGTGTCTGGCCCCGAGAGGACAACAGGGGACGGTGTGTGGAGGAAGCTCTCAGAGAGCTGGCTCAGTCCTGTGATGTTGAGAGCCCCTTCCTCCAGGACATGAGGTGTCAGCCCCAATACCAATGACCGATGTTCTGAGGCCAGGCTTGGCTGTGGAGTAGAGGAAGGAGCAGTGTAGTGGGGATGTCTGGTCTGCAGCTGAGCGAGATGAGGCGTCGGTGGCATCTGTGGCATGGGTGGCATCTGTGGCGTGGCTGGCATCTGTGGTGTGGCTGGCATTGGTGGTGTAGGTGGCATCGGTGGCATCAGTGGCCTCGGTGGCACCAGTGGTGTACGATGTACCTGTGCCTGGACTGGGAAGGGCTGCCTGTGCTGCTGGAGCTCCTGGTAGCTGTAGCCTTGGTAGGTGAGGGCCTGTGGAAAGCCTTGGAAGGGCAGTGACATCACCTGGGGTGGAGGACCAGGCCTGGACTGGGTGGGAACAGGTTCAGCTGGGTCTGGAGGGTTGTGAAGAAGACCGGTGATCCTGTCCTTTACCAACTGGTACTTTGATTCCAACATGTTCATGAGGGTCTGGTTGACATAGGTGAGGAAGGGCTTGCGGTTGGAGGATGGGACGTCGGTGTATACCAGCTGAGAGAGGAGATCTATGCTGCTTCTGATGGTGTCCCTGATCTCCAGCAGGACAGTGTGGCTCTGCCCCTCCGGTCTGCCTCTCTGCCTTTCTGTGGAGGTGGAGCTGGGGGTGGATGTGGGTTGTTCTCTGGTGGAAGTGCCCTCTCCTTGCTCCCACTGCGTCAGGGGGTCCTCCACGCGCTCCACCATGGGTAGTGCAACTGTCGGGGGGTTCTCCATCATGGCACACTCCACAGATACCTGCCTGGACACAGGAGCTGACTCTTGGCCAGAAGAGGACTGGCTCTCAGCGGGCTGCCTGAGAGAGAGGGTTGTGAGAGGGGCTGCTCCTCGGTAGCAGATCTCACCCTCCAAGAAGCTGCACTTGGCCATCACATAGGTCTCTCGGTCCATCAGCTTGACCGTGGCCTGGCCAGATTTCTTGAGGTGCAGCTTCCCATACCAGGTGTGCATGTGCTTCCACCAGCCGAGGAGCACCTCCAAAGTGTAGCCCAGGCTCTCTGCCTTCTCTCTCCAAGCAGCCTGCTTCGTTTTGGTGTCTCAATAGAGCCATGTGTCCCTTCCGCCATAGATACTTGTTCTCCCTCAGCCATTCCAGCACCTCATCCTCATGTTCCTCTTCAATGTAGTATTGCCTCCTCTCCCGTTCACGCGTATGCCTCTTCCTCCCTCTGGCAGGGCCATATGGGCACTCATCAGAGGGGCTTTGAGGTTGTAGGGGCTGCTCCTCCACACCACCACCACCAGCAGCAGCAGCAACAACAGTAGCAGCAAAAGCAGCACCAGCAGCACCAGCAGCAGCACCAGCAGAGTAAGCACCAGCAGCGCCAGCAGGACCAGCAGGACCAGGATCATCATCAGCAGAGTAAGCACCAGCAGCACCAGGAGCACCAGCAGGACCAGGAGCACCAGCAGGATCAGGAGCACCAGCAGCACCAGCAGGACCAGGAGCACCAGCAGCACCAGCAGGACCAGGAGCAGCACCAGCAGAGTAAGCACCAGCAGAAGCACCAGCAGCAGGAGCAGCGCCAGCAGAAGCAGAGTCAGGGCCGGGGGTGGGATGGTGGCCCTGTCCCTCTTGCCAGGGCTGGCAGCAGATGGCAGAGGCTTTCTCCCCCATGGTTGTTGGGTTGTTGGCTTGCTGGCTGGCTGGCTGGCTGGCTGGCTGGAGCTGTGTCTGGCAGTAGGTCTTTCCTCTGAATGGTGACCTGCTTGCGAGCTGCTTCCCTTTATATCCGTGAGTCTGACGCAATACATCCTTCCCGCATGCGCAGTGAACGCTCTGCATCCGCTCGGCATCCACTAGGCATCCGCTAGGCTTCCGCTCTGCATCCGCGTCATCCGCTCAGCATCCGCTCAGCATCCGCTCTTTCCGCTGCGCGTCCACTTCGCTGTGCTCCCCCGGAAGCCCTGCGGATGTGCCATCCGCTCCCATCCGCTTCCATCCGCTAGGCTTCCGTGGAGCATCCATTTTACATCCCCTCTACATCCTCCGCCCGTCCGTTCCTTTTTGTTGTTGTCCGCTCTGGTTATGCAAATTCGGGGCACTTTTGAGAGCGGATAACAACGGATGGAACATTTTCTCGTCCGCTGTGTCCTTTTTACAAACGTTTTGCATCCGTCGGCCAATGTGACAGGCCCTTTACATATTATTCATATTGAAGAAGATAAATTACCCCAAAAATGTATTCTCTAAAATGAAGAGCACATGAGCTCATGACATTGCATAGAAGTCACGTTTATTGCTAAACTGTGAGCAATACAAAAGTACTCTTTTTACTAGACTGTGAAGACTGGAACTAATATTTTTGTATTTTATAAAACAAAATTGATTTAACTCTGTATATTCTTGATTGTCTTGTAGAAAAGTTGAATATGACACCAAAAGGGACTATTTGGAGAAGTGGCAATTTAACATCCCTGACTCGCAAGTAGGATTGGGCAGAGACTGGTGTAGGAAAGCATTGTGTTTGAGTTCTTCTTTCATAGAAACCTTAACGTCCATTTGAATATGAACAAACACTCAGCATTTCATGGGCAGATTCCTGCTCCCTATGGCAATCCATAGTTTTGCTCCAAAGATTGGAGAAGACCCTACAGAACCTAATTTCACCAGGGGTGGGATTCAAATTTCTTAAGAACCGGTTCTGTGAGTGTGGCCTAATTTGTGGATGTTGCTTGGTGGTCATGTGACTGGCTGGGCATAGCTTGTATGTAAATATTATAGATATATAAGTAAAGATTGAATTTTTAATTTAAAAAAAAGAGGAACTTTTACCCCAAATCAGGCAAAGCAGGCGGGCAGATTGAGCTGCTTGCAGAATCACAGCTTCGCTCCCAGATCTGTTTTATCAATCTGCTGCCTGAGTCTGCACTGAAAAATAGAAGCTTCAATCCTAAGGAAGGTTCAGCTCTGCTCTCAGGCCACTTCTCCCTTCCCCAACCCCTAAATACCACCCCTGACTGGGCCTCAGGAAAGCCTCCCGGGCAGGGCGGAAGCCTCCCGGGCAGGGCGGGAGGGGAGGGGAGGAGCCAGCCAGTGGTGTGATTGGCCAGTTCTCCAAACTGTGCAGAATTATAACAACCGGTTCTATAGGACTGGTCCGAAGTGGTAGAATCCTTCCCCTGAATTTAACTATATGGAGGGCATTTCTTGAATAATAAACACATTCCACTCCTTCCATCTTCACAAACAGCAAAGGCACCAAATTAATTTCGTCCAGTGATCCTAAATGTGTGGCCAATATCTAAAATTTGTAATTATAGCCATTAAAAACTGAAGATGTTTAATAATATGTTAAAAACAGGATATTACCAGATATTTCAACTGCATATAATTAAAGAAGGGCAGAAGAGTCTATTTGCATGGTTACTGGGCTACTACTTGTGGTTGTGCACTTATACGCAACCACAATAATCAATATACATTTATTCTTTCCAATGGATAGTGTCTGTCCTACTTTCAGATGACTTGCAGATATATTCCTTTGCAGCTGTTGCTGGTCTTGTAATAGCATTAGGCTTTAATTCAAGACAGTTACTGCCAATGAATTCTGGCAGCGTAATGTGTTTTGATGTTCCCAAAGAGGCAATCTCAGTCCTGAGGAGAACTAAAACAAGAATGATCAACACAAAAGTATGAATCCAGTAATGAAAAAAGCCTTATAAAGTGTAAACATTTCTTTGATGTATGCCTGTATGTATGTTTAGCAATCAATACTGTCTATTATGTTTTTTTTTAGCAGGCTTACTTAGAAGTAAACATTGACCTGTAGAGTATTTTTAGTGTGCATTTCTAAACCTGTCTCCTGTCTGATCAACAACTTGATGCATTTACCACATTGCACTAGACACAACTTGCTGCCAGGGCCCCATTAGTTTGATTTCATATAAGACAGATATGTCAACTTCTCCTTCCTCATTAATATATGATTAGGAAGATAATCAGCAGCTGAACAAAATGCTTATTGTTATTTTAAAATCAATTCACTTGATACTTGACATTCAAAGAACATCACAGCCAAACCAGTAATGCCATTTTGAACAGTTAGTTCTAAAATTAATGGCATTCATTACTTCTAAAATAGCACTGGGTGAAAACAAAAGACAAAAAAACTTGCCTGAACAAAAAGCAGGGAAAATATTTGTAAGAATGGTTTTACATTAAATTACATTAATTACATTACAGACCTCTCACATCCTGGACATAAATTGTTTCAACTTCTAACCTCAAACGATGCTATAGAGCACTGCACACCAGAACAACTAGACATAAGGACAGTTTTTTTCCTGAAAGCCATCACTCTGCTAAACAACACTGTCTATTTACAAAGTCTGCACTACTATTATTATTAATCTTTTCATCACTCCTGATTCCCCTTCCCCCCCAACTTGTGACTGTATGACTGTAACTTTGTCGCTTGTATCCTTACGATTTATATTGACTATTGTTTCCTAGTATGATTTGATTGCTTATTGTACCCTATGACTATTATTAAGTGCTGTACCTTATGATTCTTGATGAATGTATCTTTTCTTTTATGTACACTGAGAGCATTTGCACCGAGACAAATTCCTTGTGTTTCAAATTCCACCACACTTGGCCAATAAAGAATAAAGAATTCTATTAAACACAAAGTGGACTTATTTAAGTCTTCACATACATAAAATACCCCAGGAAGCAAAAATGCACTGATTTTTTTTAATCAGCAGAGACATTCTAGGTCGGGGTGTCTAACTTGCAGGCCAGATCCATGCAGGCCAGATCCAACCCTTGGGATGCTTAGATTTGGTCCGCGGAGCCACTCTGGAAAGAGCAAAGGACCACCTGTGGTACCTCAGCCTGGCCCAGGTCAATCAGATGCTGATCTATAACTTAGTGGCAGCTGGCAGTGTGCTGGAGGAGGCTGTGGCAGTCAAAAAGAGAACTCAGGAGGGCTGCATGCATAAAGCTCCATAAAGCTTCAGTTGCGGAGCCCCTCCATAGACTTGTAGACACACATGCTCCATGGTCAGGGAAAGGTAGAGGGGATCACTGGCCCAAAATCCTATAAAGTAAGATTGCAAGATGGCTGGGTCTGATGCTGCCACATTGACCAAGTAAGAGGTCATTGGAGTGCCTCTTCAGCATGTGCATGCAAATCGTAAATCACCGAACCAGTAGTTACACCAGTCGGATCCCACTCCTGATTTTATCCTTGGGGTGGACAAGTTTCTTCCTTAATTTATTCTTGGGTTTGAAGTGGGCACGTATGTTGTGTTGGCTAAAGATTCTCCTGAGCTTTTTTGATATGCCTGAAATGTATAGAATGACAACGTTGCTTTGTTCATTGTTCTCTTCTTTGTCTATTATGGAGGAGCTTCCGTGGGGTCTTTTTTGAGATTTGATGAAGTCCCACTTGAGATAGACACATGTTCTGAAGGCTTCCTTGACATGTTTCAGTTCTTTTTCTTTCCTATCTTTGCTGGTTGGCAGGATTTTGCTAGGTGGCAGACCTCAGTGGTGAAGGGTTCTGATAACTCCCATTTTGTGCTCCAGTGGGTGGAGGAAATAAACATGTAAAAACTGATCTATGTATGGTTATTTTCTGTAAAATTCAGTGTTAAGGCTTCTGTCTTCCTTAATGTGTACTGCACAATCCAGGAAGCCTAAACTATTTTCCATAACAACTTCCCATGTGAATTTGATGTATCTGTCCACAGAGTTGGTATGTTTGGTGAATATGTTGGTATGTTCTAATTCCTTCATTTTTATCTTGGACCCAAGTATCATCCACATATTTATACCTATAGATTAAGATGGTCTTCAAGAACCATAATCAGATATAGTGGTTGTGCTTTCTTGACATGCATATCAGTTCTTTGGTTTACTAGAAATGATTTGGAATAAATGCTGTAGACCTTGCTCAAGAATCAGATCGCTCTGCTACTCATTGAAACAATCATATTTTCAGGCTTCATAGTCAGTTTCCCGGTTTGTTGAGTCTTTGTTCTTATTTTTTCTGGATTTGTACAAAGTGCTAGGCTCAAATGTGATAAACATAGAAAAATATATGAACAAGCCATTCCATTTTCTTTAGCTTCTGAAGCTTCTCTGAAAAGCTAAGGAATCAATTCTCAATAAATGAACCAGCAAACATGTGGAAAACTGTGAAAAATATCACCAGTTACAGCAAGCCTCCTTCCCATGCTAAAGGAAATCAACAACTGGCACATGACCTGAATGTGTTTTACTGTAGGTTTAAGAGAAAACTACTGCCATCCATCTCCACAATCCCCATCTCAGACATACCAACAATTGCCAAGCCTCCTGCAACCTACTCCATCCCGTTGGGCCTACCACCTCTGGTGATTACAGAAAATGAGGTGCTAGGTCTATTTCACAGAAAAAAGCCAGGAAAAGCACCAGGCCCAGACAAGATAACTCATTCTTGCTTAAAAGCTTGTGCTGGCCAACTGGCCCATATCTTCACCCCCATCTTTAACAAATCACTAGAGATGTGCTATGTTCCTTCTTACTTCAAATGCTCTACTATCATCCTTGTGCTGAAGAAACCTTTCATCAAGGAAATGAATGACTTCAGACCGGTCACTCAAACATCCGTAGTTATGAAGACCTTTGAAAGGCTAGTACTGGCCCACCTGAAAACCATCATGTATCCGCTGCTAGACCCCCTTCTATTTGCCTACCAAGCAAATAGATCGACAGATGATGCTGTTAATATGCACTACATCCTACAACATCTTGAATCCAAAGATTTGTGCAAGAGTCCTCTTTGTAGACTTTAGTTCAGCATTCAATACCATCATTCCAGATATTCTTCGAACTAAACTAAATGAACTAGCTGTACCTGATCACACTTGTAAATGGATCATAAGCTTCCTAACAGGCATGAAGCAGCAGGTGAAGCTAGGCAAAATCACATCAGATACCTGTACAATTAGCAGAGGAGTCCCTCAGGGCTGTGTGTTCTCTCCACTTCTCTTCTCTCTATATACCAATGACTGCATCTCAAAAGACCCCTCTGTTAAAGTACTGAAGTTTGCAGATGATACAACAGGGATTGGTTTCATTTGAAGCAATGATGAATCTGCATACAGACGAGAGGTTGAACAACTAGTCCTGTGGTGCAACCAGAACAATCTTGAACTAAATACACTCAAAACCGTAGAAATGATGGTAGATTTTAGGAGAAACCCTCCTATACTGCCACCTCTTACAATACTAGACAACACAGTATCAACAGTAGAGACCTTCAGGTTTTTAGGTTCTATCATATCTCAGGACTTAAAATGGACACCTAATATCAAAAACGTCATCAAAAAAGCACAACAAAGAATGTTTATCCTGCACCAACTCAGAAAATTCGAACCGCCCAAAGAGCAGAAGTGGTATTCAGCAGATTCTGACCAGTTCTGGAGAACCAGTAGCAGAAATTTTGAGTAGTTTGGAGAACTGGCAAATACCACCTCTGACTGGCCCCACCCCATCTATTCTCTGCCTCCTGAGTCTTCTTTGATTGCCCTGCACAGGAGAATGTAGCTGGAAAGCAGATTAGTGGGATGGGGTGTGAATGGGGATTTTGCAGTAACCTCCCCTCAGGAGTGGGGTGGGAATGGAGATTTTACAGTATCCATCCCCTGACATGCCCACCAAGCCATACCCACCAAGCCACACCATGCCCATGAAACCATGCCTACAGAAACGGTAATAAAAATTTTTGAATCTCACCACTGCCAAAGAGCTGCTGATTCAGTTCTACAGCGGAACGAGTCTGTCATCTGCACCTCTATAACTGTCTGGTTTGGCTCTGCAACTAAACAAGACAGACACAGACTTCAATGGATAATTAGAACTGCAGAAAAACAATTGCTACCAACCTGCCTTCCATTGTAGACATGTATACAGCACAGGTCAAAAAGAGGGCTGTGAAAATATCTACAGACCTCTCACATCCTGGACATAAATTATTTCAACTTCTACTCTCAAAACGATATTATAGGGCACTGCACACTAGAACAACTAGACAGAAGGACAATGTGATGACCCGTAGTCTCTCAAAATAACCCAAAACCCAAAACATACATTAAAGTCCGGTAAGGCCTTCAACTTCAACTTCACTATTAGGCACAGTTTAAAGTCACAAAAGTAAATAATGAGGCAAACAGAAAACCAAAACAAACTGCATTGATGAGAGTCCCGAAGCAAGCCAAGATAACTAATAATAAACTCCAGGAAAATAACCGAGAAAAGACCATGGGAAGAACGCCAGCAAAGAAAACCTCTTTCAAGGTGAATACTAAATTGACTCCTGCAAATTCTAACTGTGCAGTTGCAAACTTATATACATAGCTCCCGTCTGCAAGCTATGAGGAGGATCATGGTAATCTCCTCTTGAGTAGACCTCGCTTTTCCCTGATCCTTTCCTCCCTGCGTGACCTACGATGGATAGGGGATGGGCCTGGATCCTCCTCTGACTGTTCAGTCGGCCTCTGCCCTTCCCCAGCCTCCTCCATCACATCTGGAGCCACACTCCCACTCCCTGTTGGCTGTTCCTCCTCTTCCTCAGTCAGTCTCTACCAGGGGCATGACAGAGTTTTTCCCCGAATGCCATCACTCTGATAAACAGAGTCTTTTTAAAATATGCATTTACTTGACTAAAAATGCAATATATTCAGCCCATGTCTAACAATGGATCTAGAATAGCAATGACAATGCAACATAAGATTTCTACACAGTTTAATATATATTTGTTCAAACACTGATATTTTGTATTTTATATTTTGCAAGTATTTTCCAGAATATAATATACTTTTATTATGGTAATCAATATATTCATTTATATGCAGACCTCTCTCTAATTAATATGTTGATGAACTTTCACTGAAAAACTCTTGATTTTCTCGTGCAATTTTCTAGTGATTAAAAAAATGTGACATATGTAAATTTCCATATAAATACAAACTAAATATATCCTGCATCCATAGCTAAAAATTATTTAAAAAGTAGTGAACTTTCTTCCCAAAACATCAGGCAAGCTTCTCTAAATATAATGCAGTAAACAAAGAACACCATTCATCTGGAAGCCCACAGCCTTGGAAAAGATCAAAAGCAAGAAAGAACATTCACATAGAATGGAAGAAAGTGCCTTTGTAAGTCTGCAAACGGACTGCCAAATTACCCTTAATTTGGACAATTTAGGAGTTACATGAAGTGTTTGCGTAACTTACCAGGGAAACTGCAGAGAGCACTTCTTCTGGGTTATTATAGCCTTCTACAATATCTATCTGTTCTTTTATCTTAAAAAAAAATGGATATGCTGCAAAAAGAAATAGAACAGCCTTTGTAGGTGAAAGAAGATTAACTCTAGCTTGGTTCATTTTAATAAAGCATTTTTTCAGATAAGTCATTTTGGTATGCTTAAAAAGCAAAAAACTACATATCAACATTATAAAAGAAATTAGCTGATACTGTGAAGCCAAGAGGAATAAAGTTTCTTTTATCTAAATACAATGGGTTTTTATATATAAATATCTGCCACAAAAAAGGAAGAGAATGGTATGGCAAGAGAACTTGCATTTCATTCTTACTTTTGGATTCCAGTCTAGTTTAATTTTAATAAATCTAGATGATGGTATTTTATACCTCATTGACTGAATTGAGGTAAGGAGATTGATATTTTGGGTGATGATGCTACCACAAGATAAATGTGAGGTTTTTAGCCATGTGAATTAAAATTGATAGTTTATACAACAAAGCTATAACTGAAATAAAATAGTTTACCTCATCTTCATCATGCATTTATGATCTAAATGACATTAGTAAACAATGGTTTCCTATGCATGATTATTATATTGTAGTAACAGGAAATAAAAATATGTCTATTGGGTTTATAATTTTCATTTATTTTTTTAATCCTGGATACAGGATTAGGAATCGTTATGGAAATACTAACTTGTTATTACTTATTATATTTATCTCACCTTCCCATTTCAAAAATTCTCACAAGTTTATAATAATGTCATTTAGAATTAGTATTTAATTCTGATCGTGTAAAATCATGCCAACGTAATGAAAATCTGAAAATGCCCTTGCATTTACTACAGATTATCTCTTCATCTCAATTTTATTATCAGGATTTACTAAAACTGTTATTGCAGTATTAGTAGCATAATACATATGAAGGTCAAGGGCACTTGGAGAGGCAATCACAGCAACTGCCTCTGATCTTCTGAGAAATGTGTCAAAAGGCCAAGCATTTTCCAATATCAGTGCCAGCCCGTTTTCATTTTGGACAGACACTTGGTAAAAGGGAATTAAGCCAATAATGAAATACATTGACTGTGCTTTTAGTTTATGCCCTTATTTTGTGTTTTGCCTAAGCAAGCATGTATATATTCTGCTATTTTGGAACAGGAAGAGACACTTAGAATTAATATTCTAATCAACTACAGAACCTCTTATTAAAAAGAGATCTTAATTCTGTTCATTAATTTGAACTGTCATGATATCCCTTTCTCAATGAAAAGTAAGGCCAGCTACTTGCTTTGGTCCCAAATATAGCCAAACATTAGTTTATCTTACTTAAAAGTCATATGATTGTAGTGTATAGTCATTAAAATTGCAATCTTATGCATACTCTTCTGAGAGGTTATGTCAGTGATATTACTGTATCAAATAATGTTTTCATGGTGAAAAATCTTTCTACGTGGCCAGGAGACAAAAATGCCTTGATGGCATATAATTATTGCAAACTGAATTAGTTTGCATTATTTTATTTAAAGTATTGTAATTTACATTTTCTTTTTTCTGTAATTTGATTATCTGTGAATATACATTATGTTTGATTTCCTAGAAGCAGTTGCTTGGTCCATTCAAAGTCAAGAAATGAAATTCAGATATACTACAAGGGAAAAAATTCAAAATGGAAGCATTTTTGACTAATGGAATTTATATTTCCCAAAATGGGGAAATTGTATGTATTGTTTCCAGCAAACTTTATGTGAGCCTTTATTGCAACCGCACTTTAATTTCTTAAACTTTAATTTACACGGTGGAAGGCTCACAATCAGTCCATCCAACAAGCTAAACTCATACTGGTATGGCTCCATTATCAGCATTTTTTCCCTATCCTTTTAACAAATGTGCCTTTTGAACTCCTGAAATTCAGCAGCCTGAACCTTTTGCAATTTCAGTTGGTCCAACAAGAATGTAACCTGTAAAGGTGTGAACCTGTATTTTTGTTACCATAATTGTAACTATTTATGATTTACAATATATACGAACATCGTAAAATGGAGCCTTGCTGAAAAAAAATCATACAGTATAACAAGGTACTCTCAAAGTTGTTTACTCCATACTTTCAATGTTTGATTTCTTTAAGCCTATTCATGTGATGGTGGTTAATTTGTTCATATGCCCTATTTACTTAAAAAGTCTTAAGAAGAGCAACAGTTTGTTTATTCCAAGGAAAGAATTGCCCCATAAACAGAACGTTGAACACTGCAGGAATTAATAAAGTCTTAACATTCAGTTATTGAATACTCTCTTATTTCAGATTGTTAGAACTGATACACTTTTGTGACAAACATAAGAAATGTTGGGATATTTTGAACATGAACTAATTTATTGTAATTGAGTTTTCCACCTACAGGACATATACATGAAGTGGCAAGGAGTCAAATTCAACTTGAAAGATTGCTTTTTTTCATAGGCAACCGAAAACAACACGATTTATGCTTCATTCACACTGATTTCTGTATGGTAAAAAACTAAAACAGGGAGGAAAGAATGTATATCAGTACAGGTAGTCCTCAAGTTATGGTTATAATTTGGACCGGGGCTTGTTAATAAGTGATTCAGTCATAAAGTGTAACATTATATGATCACATCACTTAGCGATGCAATCCTGGCAGTCCCAGTTGCCATTCAACACTCACGATTGTATGGGTTGTTAAACAGGAAGAGGCAGGGATCCCAGGCAAGGAGCACAGGGTGACACGCAGAGGTGGGAGGGGTGTCCATGAGCAATCGCTATGCAGGTAGATCAGGGTTACCCCAGGTGGATGTTACAGAGGGCAGGTGGGACAGTAGGACTCACAAGCTGGTAGGGGATGCTGATGCTGTAGGTGATATCCTACTCTGTAGTGGAGTTCCTTGGGAGGAAAAGCAGGAGCAGCTTACAGGAACCACTTGTGGCCTTATTTGCCAGCTTCCCACAAGCAAAATCAATGGGGAAGCCAGCAGGAAAGATTGCAAATTGTGATCCCGTGATTATGGAATTTTAACAGATTAACAGAGTTGGGACCTTGTATGTCATCTAACCCAAGCAAGAGTCCCTGCACCATTTCTAACAGATAGCAGTTTGGTCTCTTCTTGAAAGCTTCCAGCGATGGCGCTCCCACAACTTCCAAGGGCAGGCTGTTCCATTGGTTGACTACTCTGTCAGAAAATTCCTCCTTACTTCCATGTTGAATCTCTCCTTCATCAGTTTCCATCCTTTATTTCTTGTCTGGCCTTCGGGTGCTTTAGAAAATAGCTTGATCCCTTCCTCTCTGTGGCAGCCCCTCAAATATTGGAACACTGCTATCATGTCTCCCCTGGGCAATATGGTGCAATAGTAATGCAATTCGGATGCCAAGCACCCAAACTGCAACCATTTGGCTGTGAACATACTGCAACATCTGGAACTTTGAGGACTAGTCGCAAATACCATTCATTCAGCATCATAACTGAATTATTGCTGAATGGTCATAATCCACAAACTACCTGTTTCAGGTAAGAAATTGATTATTTTTATTCTCCTTTTTGTCATGCTAAAAGTGAGAGCGGTAAAAAAGAACTGATCCCACAAAATTCTCACTTTTGTATTATTATGTACATTAAAATATGTAAATGAAATCATATCATACTATTGAATATTAAGCAGTTTTAAACACTTTAAAGGGGGGGAACCATACAATCACCATATAATCTTAAGAAAAAATTATATCTTAAGAAAGGAATATAATCTTTTGTGTGTGTGTGTGTGTATTCCATACAAGTTAACTGTCAAATATAGTTGTCAAATGATACTTGACAAGTGGGCAATATCAGACAATGTATTTGTGTTGAATTTAATCTTAAACATGTGTAACATCTCTAAAATACGAAACCAGTGCATATTTGCATTTACCCTCTTATTGTTTTTGTAGCTAACAAATCAAAGCTTTGAAAGCATTGCAAAAGTGTTATAATTTTGCCATTATTGACAGAATGTTTAGAAATATTCACGGATATAGACCTCCAGTATAAGTGGGTGCAGGAGGAGTTCATTTCGAAAGCACGAGCTGCAATCTTTTGGAGCCATTCTTCTTCCAACTTTGCAAACTAACGGGGTTCTTAAAATACGGCGGTGTATTCGGGGAAACCAAAAGCAGGCTCTTCAGTTTATCGTTTTCTGTCATAGCAAGCCAAGCAAGTCAAGTCGCAAATGCAACCAAACGGCGAACGTCCCCAACCAAAAATCTTATGTAATTTTAAAACGCACGTCTTGCAGATTGAGACAATTTCAGTCTTGGGGGGGGGGGGAAGGAAAAAACAACGCTGTTCCAGAAGAACAGAGATGTGGGGCACAAATCAACACGAACCAAAGCCATCTGGAACAGCTCCGTTCGCACCCTGCGGATTGTTACCACATCCTAAACTCGAGCATCAGGATCACCCCGGCCATCTCATCGGGGGGGGGGGGGACACGATGACGTCACAAGCGCCTTCGGCTCGGATCGATGGCTCCAAGGAACGGAGCGTCTCCTCAGCATGAAACCCGCAGCGGCGACAGGAGAAAACTTCTTCCACCTCTCAAGCTGAGAGGGGTGGGTGGCACCCTCCCCCCACCTAATGAGTATTCATTAAGGCAATTCAGGCTCGCGCCCAGGCCCAAGGGGACGGTACTTCTCGAGCCGCCCCGCCTCTTCACTATGGCGCTCCGCGGAGTGGGCGTATCTAGAAATACGACGTGCCCCGCTCCCTTGCTGAATATTGATGAGGCGTCTTTCGAAGCGTGTTGTCGTCTCGCCTGGCGCGCCCTGCAATTGGTCGAGGCCATGTCTGCGTGGTGACGCGCGTCGCGGCGGTGCGGGTCCCGATTGCTGCAGCCGCTTGTCAGTGTGACGAAGATTGGCACCCAGGTAAGCGCTGTCACTCAAACCTGCTCTTAGCCAGCCATCCATCCATCACGGCGCGGCCGCCGCCAGTATCGGCCGGCTTGGCTCAGTTGCGCTAACAGATCCGGGATGTGGGGGGAGGTGAACCCGCAACATGGAAAAGCGGGATATGGGCAAAGACACCGTAACTTACTCGGGAGGGGGGTTAGGGGCGTCGGCGGTCTGGAACGAGGAAGGAAAGGGAGGGGGAGTGAGGAAGTTTCTGGAACAGCCGCCGACTGGCCGTTGGTTTTGGAGGAGGAGGTGGCGGCGGCGGCGGCGGCGGCGCGCGCGCGCGCGCGCACGCACACACCCTCCCCCCCACACCGAGGCGGGGGAGGTGTTACTCGTCTCGAGGTGGGAGGGAGAGAGAAAAGGGCAGCAGCTGTTCGTGGTGCGACGGGTGGGCGTGTGGGGGAACCGCGAGGGCGGTATTTAAAGGGGCCGTTTCGGGAACATTCCTATAGACGTGGAGAAATAGAAGAGGAGCTGAACAATCAGCGGGGTTTCCCCTACGCTTTTTCTCGCTCGCTTCTTTTTCTAACTCGCTCGGACGCCTCAAAAAAGCCCTCCCGTCCCTTTCCCCGCTTCCCCCCCCCCTCCGGTTTTTCCACAGGTTCGCAGCTGCTTTTCCGGAGCTTGAAATAACCCTCCTTTTGCACGTGAATTGGCGTGGGAGGGATTCATAGTAAAGAATTGGGAAATCCGAGGGGATTGTTATTATGTAATCTGGTTGTCAATAATAAACGTGGAGGGTAGCTCTATGTCCGCTTTGTTTCTGAGCCGTTTTGGGGTGTTTGCTTGGCGACTCGTGCACAATTCGGGAAAATTATAGATGTGTGTGTGTGTGTGTGTGTGTAAATATATGTGTGTGTATATGTGTGTATGTGTGTGTGTATGTATGTATGTGTATATATATATATATATATACACATACATACATACATACACACATATATATATATATATACACACATACATACATACACATACATACATACATATGAAGTTTTCGCAAGTACTTACATGTGTGGTATTTAGCTTTGTTCGGGTATTTTCCCACATCATCATAGTTGTACTTTAAAAGCACAACTATGATGACGTGGGAAAATACCCGAACAAAGCTAAATACCAATGTGTGTGTGTGTATACACACACACACACACACACATGTATGTATATGAATACTCTCCACCCCACTTCTCAAAGGGAAGAAGAGAATCCTAAATACATTTTGAAACCAGCAGAGCGTCTCCCACAAATTTGTTTTATACATACATACATTCATACATACACATATATATGTATATATGTATATATGTACATATATATGTGTGTATGTGTGTATGTATGTATATATATATATATATATATATATATATATATATATATACATACATACATACATACATACATACATACATACATACATACACACACACACATACACATACACACTCTCCACCCCACTTCACAAAGGGAAGAAGAGAATCTTAAATACATTTTGAAACAAGCAGAGCATCTCCCACGAATTTGTATCCCCTGGCTAAATTGAAAATGGCACTAAATGACGTTAATGCTGGAGCTTGGCAGAACTGGAAATACGAATTATTCTTTGATTTCAAGTGCTAAGTGTTGAGTATGTGAGCAGATATGTGTACTTCTTGCCCTGTTTGATGTTGATAAAACATTTTGTGATAACCACTAACCGTTTTTATTGTGATAGTTGAAGATTGCAACTTGAAAAAGAATGCTAGTTTTCCAGTTCATTAGTTACATTAAGCATTTAAATGAGTGAGCAAACTGTACCTTTCAAAGTTATGTTAAGAAAACCTTCTCCCAGTTATGCACATTTGAATTTTTAGATTCCTTTATTTTGATTTTGTGTATCGAGAGCAGCAATAATATAAATGATGCTGCAGAATTAGTTTAAGCACAGATTTTGAAGGATTCATGGTAGTATAAATGTTAGGTGCAAAACTTGAAATTGACCTAATAGAATTTTAATAATCAAAGTGACACTTGCAGTTTATTGCACACATAACCATTGCACATGCATACAGTTTTTACACTAAAATATTAGATTTGTTTCAAACCACAAATTTTCTGTTTGAAAAAAATGGAACTTTAATATGCATAAATGTAGGTGATGGGCATGTTATCTAATTTTGTATAAATTTTGTTCAGCTGAGAGAATAATGCAGGCCGGTGGCACCAAGAATATATATGAGCCTGAAGAAATCCTCCATTCTTGAAAATATTAAGTCATAGTATTTTTAGTCTAATGCTGATGCTAGAATATAGTCTTGAAACCAAGATGCTGAGGATGCTGAATAGGGCCAAGAAATGTTTCAGATTTCATCTTCAGTAGCTGCTGTGAATGTGTGGAAATAAAATGTAGCATCAATTTGCAACATTTTAAAGCAGCTGTATCTTTCTGGAATTGATGCAAAAACAGTTGCAGGCATATTACATTTGATGCATTTTGGGGGGAAAAAACACCTTGGGGATTGAATTCAAAGTGTTGCATAAAACTAAATGTTCTGGTAAATACTACAGATGAACAATAAGGAAGGATTCCTGAGTACTCATGGACTAAGAAATGAGACTTATAGAAGTGGGTAATTTTACTAAACTACAAGTTACCGTTATATTTTTGTGTTGGCTAGAAATGGTTTTTTTTCATCATATTTACAATAATAAAATGCCTACATAGAATAGTAAACTTTGCCTGCACATTGGAATTTATTTTTTATTTCACTGAGGAAAACAAAATATTGAATATCTAAATTGGCAGTTCTAAATAATAGGATAATAGTAATCAATTGAATTCCATTAATTTTCTGATAATTGATTTTGAAAGGCAGGGTACCAATATAATAATAAATAAACAATTCAGAAGTACTGCATTTCTTTGGTTGTGAACTGTCCAGTTGTTTGAGAGACAGATGGCATAAAAGTTCAATATAAATATTGTTATTCCTTCCATTTTTATGTTTATTTTTCTTACTGCTTTTAGCTTGGACCCTCACTATATTAGGAATGGTCATTTTCATATTGTAAATCGTTCATTTTAAAATACACATTTATTTTCTAATGATACATTACTGTATCATTTCCATAGTTTGCTATTTGTGCTAACTATAAGTCACAATTTTTAAAGTATTTTAGGGATACATTAAAGACTTGGTTATAATTACAAGGCAATGGGGCTAGAAATGAAGATACAAGGAAATGATACATTGGTATCCTTTTGCAACACTATTTTATTGTAACTTGCTACTTGTTTTCAATGTTGAATTGGCCTTACATTTGGTATTTGAGCAGCATGCTGATCACGTCCAAAGCGCAGGTTTTTTACTTAACATTTAATTTAAATAAAACTCTTGGCAGTAATAGTTACATTCCAACTGTAATTTTCCTACCCTCTTAGGAAACTTTGAAGTACTCTTTTGGGAATTATAATTGACATTACTTAATTGACCTGTGCACATTATTTGCCTGTGATATTTTATGACATTACTTTCAACCTTACATTCAATGTTAATATAAAATATTTCAAAGCATAATTAAGTTACAGATTTGAGGTAAGTATCGAAGCTTCAGTTTCTTGAACTATTGGTTATTTGAATTGGGATTACACAAATAATTATGTTAGCTGGATGGTGCTTAAATAAGAATATAAATATTTTAGTCAAAATTGAACACAAATGTTTAAACCATGGTTTATTGAATCAGATTATGATTTGACATGTTTATAAATGCTGTATTCAGCACACATTTAGGAGCAAGACCTGCTGAAGAAGTAGTAATTTTAATTTATTGCCAAGTAAATTCCATTGTATAAGATGCTTGAACAGTACTATAATATGGTAGCATATAATCGATCACAAACATGATATTGTATAATGGCAGCATCAAAATAGAAAATAAAAAAATTACACATTTTTTTCTTGTAACAGTTTGTATTTCCATGAATTTAGCTCCTTGAAGAAGGTAAAAGTACCGGTAGTCCTTGACTTGCAACTATAATTGAGCCCAAAATTTCCAATAATGAGTGAGGAAGTTGTTAAGGGAGTTGTGCTTCATTTTACAACCTTTTTGCCAAGCTATTAAGTGAATCACTACAGTTTTTAAGTGAATTATGTGGTTGTTAAATGAATCTGGCTTCCTCCATTGACACTGCTTGTCAGAAGCTGGCTAGAAGGTAAAAAAATGTGATCACTTGACTCAGGACACTGCAACTGTCATAGATACATGGCAGTTGCCAAGCGTCCAAGTTTTGATCATGTGACCATGGGGGTGCTGCGGTGGTCATAAGTGTGAAAACTGATCTTAAGTCTTTTTAAAGTGGTGTTGTAACTTTGGTCACGACCTGTAACTTGTTTTGACATTGTTTATAATTGGTAGTCTTGTTCAAATAGAATAAGAACAATTCACTTACAAGACTATCAGTTACTCTCTCTGAAAGGAACATAATTGTGTGCTTTGTATTGCACCCGTCCCACTGGCAAAGTCAAGATTGTTTAACTGTGTGCTGAAAATCATTTTGCAAGACACTTTTCTGCTTTGCTTCATCTGCCATCCCAACAGAGGTTTATTCTGAGCACTTCAAAGCAGCTGCTGTGAGTTTCAGAGCAGCTGCAACTTCAAAAAGCAGATCCAGGTATGGCTATTTAAGTGGCTCTCAAGATCTTCTGAGCATGTGTATTCATGCACAAAAAATGTGCTTCCTTTGGGATAACCAATGAGGCAAAGTGCTTTGTGGAATGAGTAAATGAGTTTAATTGGGATCGCAAATTCAACAAGGTCTTTTGGCATAAACTCTTAAATTATGCAAAACACTTTGCAAATTTTCTTAAGAATTCAGAAATGCTGCTTTTTAAAAATATAATGTAATAGTATTTCTAAATAGGAATCTATAATTGTTTGCAATTCCATCTGGAATGTTGATATAAGGCCCAATTTTATTGGGTGTATTTCAAAGTGCTGATTATGACCTACTAATCCCTTCATGGAACAGGGCTTGGTTGTTTGCAGGACTGATATTATCCATGTATCCATCCATTTTGCGGGCTGGAGAGGGTTGCATTGATATGGATATGAATACTGCTTCAAGAGTAGAACTCCAGGCGTGTTTTTGTAGATGTTTTTTTTATTTTCAAACAGCTGTTTACTGTCCAGAATACCAAGTGGATAGTCATATAAATTGAATAAACAAAGCTTTGTTCTGCAATAAAAGACTGAATATAAATTTAACAGATTTTAGAGTATATGTTCCACATGAATGGGATTTAGTTTTTTATTCACACTTTTAATAATATATATATTTAAAGTTGTTACCGAACTAGGCCTCTCATTCTATAGGTCTAATATAAAACTGTAATATTTAAAATATAGCTTACAGTAATTTCATTTATATAGTACTACATATGACAGATAATGAATTTATGGTGATTGCTTCTTATAATAAAATTATTCAATGGACAATCTTTTAGTAATTGTGTAAGAAGAGATGCATTGGCTCAGTGGTGAAGATGCTGAGCTTGTCGGTCAGAAAGGTCGGCAATTCAGCGGTTCGAATCCCTAGCGCTGCATAATGGAGTGAGCTCCTGTTACTTGTCCCAGCTTCTGCCAACCTAGCAGTTCAAAAGCACATAAAAATGCAAGTAGAAAAATAGGGACCACTTTGGTGGGAAGGTAACAGCATTCCGTGAGCCTTTGGCGTTTAGTCATGCCGGCCACATGACCACAGAGACGTCTTCAGACAGTGCTGGCTCTTCGGCTTTGTAATGGAGATGAGCACCACCCCCTAGAGCTGGAAATGACTAATACATATGTACGAGGGAAACCTTTACCTTACAAACTGTGTAAGAGATAAGAGATATAACAAGAGTGAGAGGGTCTTATGCAGCGGTTGGTAACCATGGCCATGGCCCGCTGGTGGCTGTGAAAATTTTTGGTGGACCACAGAGAAATCTCGCCCCCAAAGCACCCCCCCAAAGCAATTAATCCAGGCTGCACAGAAACACAAGACTGCACTGCCCACATGGCCCACAGGAACCCTCCCCACCCACTCACTCCTTACCCGGCAAACTTGCCTGCTAAATTTCTATTTTTCCTTTTTCCGAACATCATCTGTTCTGCTGTGCCAGGAGATTTAGATTAGTGAGGAAGCAGGGAATGGTTGGGTTTCTTGCTTTCTAGCTCGTCTTTAGATCTTGGGCTCTGCTTTTAAGCACAGCCGAACCTCCCTTAGGACTGAAGGTTCTATTATTCAGTGCAGACTCATGACAAGTAAATTTGAGAAACTGAGCTAGCCATGGCAGATAGATCACTGAATGATTCTGTGAGCAGCTCAATCTGCCTGCCTGCTTTGCCTGATTTTGGGTAAAAATTGCTCTTTCAAAAATAAAAAACTAAATATTTACATACATGGTGTGTTGTGAGTTAATTTTGTGAGTTTGCTTGCTAGCAAATTTTATGCGAGAGACAGCTCGCCAGTGGCAGACAGATTTCTGAATAAATCTCTGATTCTGTGAGCAACTCAATCTGCCTGCCTGTTTTTGAGTAAAAGTTGCTATTTTTTAATAAACAATTCAATATTTATATACATATTTATAATATTTACATACAAGCCATGTCCAGCCAGTCACAGGACCACCAAGCCACACCCACAAATAAGGATATGACCACAGAACCTAAGGTTAGTGGTCCCTGGGATTTAAAATTATGAGTTGGTGGTCCCTGAGGTCCAAAAGGTTGGCGACCCCTGATCTAGTGGTTAAGGCATGAGGCTAGAAAGCAAGTTCAAATGCTGCCTTATCCATGAAAGCTAGTTGGGTAACACTCTCTCAACCCAAGCCACATCACAGGGAAAATAAGAGGAGGAAGGTGCATTGAATATGTTTACCACCTAGAGTTATTTGTAAAAATGATAAAGGCAGGATGCAAATAAGTACATAAATTGTATGTAGTGATTAATAACTTATATTTGTTCTGTGTGAACACATAAGAATTTGTTACATTTTATTAAAAAAAAACATGCAGTATTATGAACTTTTAAATCGTATCAAAGCAATCAACTTTCTCCCAATAAAAACAGTAAAAACAATTCACAGCTGTTTTTTGAGTAGTATTGAAACACAGTATGTTGAATTTTTTAAAGAAATTATTAAATATGAACATTCAAAGACTATTGTTGTGAATTTATTCAAATAAATGCACAACCTAAATATAATATTAGTTATTATTACAAAGACCT
Organism: Laticauda colubrina; assembly: GCA_015471245.1. Classification (NCBI taxonomy): domain Eukaryota; kingdom Metazoa; phylum Chordata; class Lepidosauria; order Squamata; family Elapidae; genus Laticauda; species Laticauda colubrina. Next base: position 67,421,837 of record BLBF01000006.1, read on the forward strand.
TGTTGCATTCAAAAATATTTAATGCATTTCATTCTGTGGGGTCATAGATCACACTATACCATAATATGAGGATTTACTGCAGTAATTTGTGAATCCACTAATTGTGGCTTAGCATTGAAGAGAAACAGGTCCAATATTGTTTTGTTCTACCACTAATGTCAAAAAAGTCTAGTTTGGTTCAACAGATGATCCCAGTTATTACAAGTTATAGTTTTTGAAAGTATAGTACAAAACATGTTTCTTCTTAGTTGGATTGTCTACACTATTTTTAAATGCTACTATTTGCTACACTAATTCTTGCACACTAATTTACAGTAGTAAAGCATTAAAAAAATAGGTTGGACATTAATATAATTAAGAAGGAACCTATTAGCCTTTTCTCATTGGAGAGTAAGATATTTGTGAAAATATAGTAATCCAGAAAAAAGTTTCAGAACGAAAACAACTCCTCCCAAGAACCAGATTGTTTCTGTCCTGGAACAGGTATGACCAAATATGTGTATCACAATCGTTGTAAGAACATATCAGGTGTGGAAAAAAGTTCATCACTGTTCACTGACTTTGCAACAGCATTTGAAAGTGCTTTTCAGTGGCACCAATTGCCAAAGATAAGCTTGCTAAAATAGCCTCTTGAAGGAGCTGTAAAAGGAATCATGAAATTCTGTTCATGATAAAATGTCTGTATGCACTGGAGTAGTGTAGAGTATTGTTACATCTTCCTTTCTGTTTAATAATCCATATACACATACTGAAAGTCTTTGCCATCTGCTTTGATGGAGCAATGTTTGAAGTTGAACAATTTTAATACTTTGATTCTGTTGTTCAAAAGCAGACCCATCTACCACAGCCAATATCAACAATCAAATCGACTACACTGCCTCAGTCTAGCAAGCATTGACACAGTTCCTCCGGCAAGAAAAAAGCAGCAGAAGCGTTGTTACCAATATGCTTGTTTATTTATCATTAATACAGTATGTTTTGTTGCTGTATGGTGCAGAATGTTGGACCTTGTTTCAAAATGATTTGGAAAATCCACAGGTTTTCCAAATGTTCTGCCTGCAGCAAATATTAATATTTCAATCTGTGATAAAATAACAACTGAAACAATGAATGGTGCAGCAACCAACGTATGATAATGGATGAAATTTAAAACCACAAATAACAGTGGTTGTGGGATTCAAACATTTTTACTTCCGATTCTGTGGGCGTGGCTTGGTGGATGTGGCAGGAGAAGGATACTGTAAACTCTCCATTCCCTCCCCATGCTACTAACCTGCTTTCCAGCTCCGTTCTCCTGTGCAGGGCAACCAAAGAAGACCAGCCAATCAACTGGGACTTGGGAGGTGGAGAATAGATGGGGGGCAGAGAATAGATGGCAGGGGCAGTCAGGTGGCATTTGCCGGTTCTCTGAACTACTCAAAATTTCTGCTACTGGTTCTCTAGAATTGGTCAGAACCTGCTGAATACCACTTCTGATTTGGAGAAATCTACAAAGTTTCATGCTCACTTTCACTGCTGTGGAAATCACCTCCTGTTGGTTGTAAAATATAGCAATCAATTCCAAAGAAGACAATGTAGCAAATCCTAGATTCAACCCAAAAGAAAAAAAAAAATGTCTCACAATAAAGTTGGAAAAATATGTTACATGATATTAGTGGGCCCACAGCACCTACACTAAGAGTCATTATCAAATGTCAGCTAAGGTTTTCAAGCTCAATTCAGTTTTTAACAACACTTTCAACAACAACAATACTTGTGTTGTTAAGATTTGTCATCACAAAGTGAATTGAAAATTTTAAAATATAATTGTGGAACTAATTTTAAGTTTGAATATTCTTTTTTCTGGTGAACATAGTACTACTTAGAATTCAAATTATAAGTAACGACTGAATTATAAAAATTACTTCCTTTTTTGAAAATGCTTTCCATTTTAGTGAAAACAATTTAAATCTGATATTCTTATTTCTCTGCTCATGCAGAGAAGACATAATAAATTATTTTCTCCAAAGAATATGACGGTATTGTCCTACACATTACATTTTTTAAAAAAATTAACATTTGAAACTATCAAAAGTCATGCATATATTTTTCTACCATTCTTTTCATGTTTCTCTAAATATAAAAAATGTAACACTGTAAACTTCTTTTCCTAATATTGTTTTATTCTTCAGTTATAATCATCTAATTCTTTTGAAGTCTATAATTTCTATTGTAATATGTTTTCTTTTTCCATAAACATTTATTTTTATTTGACCAATATCTCCAACATGAATTTTGGGGGGAAAATATGTACTGGTTGGACTTTTCCTTCTTCCACTAAAGATGAAATACTGTGACTATATTTCCACAGATTATCTTACTAGAAATGTCAAATAGTTAAAAGGTAATTGTTGCTTCTATGATTATATCTAGTTCAACTAAATGAAAATTGTTCTGTTATTTACTTAGGCATACCCTCCTAGGAAATGAATACCAGAAGGATAGTATGACAATTGAAAAGCTGGACCCTATTTGCTAAGAAGAGAGAAAAGCATTGATTTGTAAGCACTGTTTATCATATGACAAGAAACTAAAAAGCCAATACCTCACTGAACAGCGTCATTATATAAAAATAATCCAATGAGTAAATTCCATTGTCCTGACTCTTGGAATTTTCTTTATTTTCACTGCAATATCTTGCAGATCTGTGTACCTAAAGATTGCAATAGCAAGGTTTTTCTATTAATGTCTCCAGAGAGAACCACAAAAATACAGAAGTGCTATGTGATAATCTGCTCATTTTCTTTTATGCTGCTACATTATATGATTGTATTTATCCCTTTCACAACCAGAACTTGTTTCTTTAAAAAATACAACATCCTGATCCTCATTGTTTGAATTATATTTCCATGCAAAATTTAAAAAAATACAGGGCAGGTTTATTAAACACCTTCTGATTTTAGCTGTTATCCTATTGTTTTGAGAATAAGACAATCATGTCATCACAGAAAGAGAGAAGACACATCCTGAAAGGCTCGATGTCCAGCTTAGTGAGATATTTAGTTATCCAGTTATTATACTTCTATAAAATGAAGTTCTTTGTTTTAAAAACTGTTAAATAATGATCTGAATGTGAAACAGATTTTCCTGCCTTGGCATTGACCAAGTTTCACATTTCTGTGGTTTCTTCTGAGCTGATAATTTTCTTTCTTTCTTCTTTTTTTTTTTTGAAGAAAATTTTATTGATTTTTAGAAACAAACATAAACAAACACAGAACATGAAAACATAAAACCTCTTTTCTGAAAGCAGCCTGATCCCGGGTTACATCTCTTTGTACAGACACCAATTCAAATTCATGCTCATTTTTATGTACCATTCCATATCTTATTACCATTCTACATTTTCTATATAGCTTCTCCCCTCTTTTAACTTTCTTAATTTTATTTTTATTTGTTTCATCTCAAATCAGATCATTATATTTATATTCTTTGTCCTATTTCAACTGTCTATTATCTTTTCTCATTAAACAAAATTCCTCCTGTGGTCACTGATTGGAGTATGACGCCTTTATATCTTTCCCCTAAAATTATAACACTTAATATAGAACATAACTTCCATTTGGATTCTGCATAGTACATTAAAGCTACACGCTACATTTTAAAAAGAAAAAGAAAAGAAAAATATAAATATATAATATAATTAAAACAACGATCTATACCAATTCAATTCTATCATTAATGTTAATATTCATTTAAATTTTAAACATTTAACACATTACTTTTCAAGTAGGGATCATGCTTCTATGGGAACGCTTGTAAACTTTCCATAATTACTTCCCCCCCACTTCACTTGCATTTTAAAACATTATGTCATTAAAATGTTCCCATTCCTTTCTAAATTAATTCTCTCATTTAATTCATTCCATTTATTTTATTCACAAATGTTTCACTAAATCATACGTTGTTTCCAATTTTCTAACATTATTTCTAAATACAAATATAACAATATAATCATAATGTACCTTTGCAGAATCACTTTTTCAATTAAATTTTTACCCATTATCTCTAAATAAGTCCTGTTTCTTTACATCTTGCTTCACACCCTTGTAGCTTCTCTTCCCTTCCCTCCTCCTTTGCTTCTTCTCTCTGCCCTTTTTACCCCTGAGCTGATAATTTTCTTATTTTGTTTTGTTTCATTTTGTTTCCAATTTATATATATCTTGAATGAACCCCTGAAGATTCCTTCAATGTTCCTTTACTTTAAGGACTTTGGTGATTTTAAAAAATGTGTAAAGCAAAATGAAGAAAGCTATTTCACTATCATCATTATTGGATACCAATTCTTCTATTAGTTAATGGCTCTAAACCAATTAATATTACCTTACACAGAATATTTTCATGTGGCTACTTCTGTATGTTTTCTTTAATTTTTGAAAAACTACATATTTTGCCTACTCTTATTACAGTATACACAGTAGCTTAAGGGATCACCAAAGACTGGTTGTTATCTAACTTGTGGACTGACTCATCCATATAAACTGTACAAACTACATTTACACAGATATAAACTGTGGTGATTAAAAAAACACTCTTATCATGGCAAAAATTTATATACAAGCTACTTCTAGCTTGTATGTGGCCATTTTCAAAACCACATGGGAAAAATATACACATGAGCTGGAAGGGTAAATCAATTTTTTGTAAATAAAGGATGTGATGAATGTGAGAGAAAAGAATTAAGATAGTTATAAATGGGTGGGTGCCTGTAAATGTGACAACAAATAAATGCAAATGTTTGTGGTCCTGTCTGAGAAACATCATGAAGTTAATTCTTGTGCCTTGATTTAGCCATTGAACAGTCTTCAGATAGAAAGAGTGTAAACTAGTGTGCTAGCAAGGATTTAAAAATAACCAGTTTGTTTTGCATCTGATCCCATGACTGGACCAGTATCCATATTCATTCAACAGAGAATAATCTGAAAGAACATTTTCCAAATTCCCAAAAGGTTGGTTTGCATTGTTTTCTTTCAGATATTTTTGTGGTACATTTCTATTTTATTTTGGCATGTGAAAACACATGTACAAAACAAAAATTACGATTATCAGTATTTTATGACTAACAGGCATATATATGAAAGAACACATTTTTCAACTGTACACAGATTTCAACAATTCTATAATTTTCTTTAAAAATACTAATATTATTTATGGTTTCTTTGCAGCAAAAAATTGAACTAAGATATGATTTGACTTCAAAGCATCTAAGTAACCATGATGGCAACACAGACATTAAGTATAGACAACTATCAAGATGGACAACAAGTAAGGCCTTTTAAAACAAAAGTTCATACGATATGAATTACCTATAGAATACACAAATCATGCTTCTGACTTGTACATTATCCATTTTTATTTTGCACAGTTTATGGATTTCAAATTGGATATTATCTCTTTATGAGTCTTGGTTAAATAAACTCAGTCTACTTGACTCTTTTTGCCAAAAGGGATAGTCAGGGGTGGGAATCAAATTTCTTAACAACCGGTTCTGTGGGTGTGGCCTAATTTGTGGGTGTGGCTTGGTAGTCATGTGACTGACTGGGCATAGCTTGTATGTAAATATTGTAAATAATTATGTAAATATTGATTTTTTTTAATCAAAAAAGAGCAACTTTTACCCAAAATCAGGCAAAGCAGACAGGCAGATTGAGTTGCTTGCAGAATCACAGTTTCACTCACAGATCTACCTTTCTGCAATCTGTTGCCTGAGTCTGCACTGAAAAATAGAAGCTTCAGTCCTAAGGAAGGTTCAGCTCTGCTCTCAGGCCACTTCTGCCCCCTCCAACAATTTCTTGCTTTCTAGGTAATCTAAATTATGTGGCATAGCTGATAGTTGGAAGAGATGATCTTTGGGGGAAGGGAGGGGGGAGGAAAAATAGCAACTTATCAAAAATTAGGCAAAGGCACAACACAGGCAAATTAGATGATGTGCATGCAACATAAGGACTGACTGGGCAGGGCTGGGTGGGGCCAGTCACTGGTGTGATTTACCTAGTTCTCCAAACTGCGCAGAATTGTACCAACTGGTTCTATAAAACCGGTCTGATCAAGTAGAATCCCACCCCTGGGAACAGATTACAGGGAATACTTTCTGGCATGTTTAGTATAATATACAAATTGATTTTATAATTTTATCTGCCCAACAACCACGGATCAAAAGCCAATTAATATCTCTTCTCAACATTGGATTGTGAAGGACTGAAAAGGTCCAGAATCCAAATTCATTCATTGAAAGATTTTCTGCAATTGTTTGAATCTTCTCACTGTCAGAAGAAAACGAGCAAGAAGAGTCAATCAGAGGCTACCAATATATTGTTGATTATAAAATAGATGTAAAATAAAATAAAGCTGAATAGTCATGGTGTGAATATAAGCAAGCCGGAATCTGAATGGCAGCACATTCTAATAATCATTTAAAGTAAAGATGTTAGGAACCAAACTGGGACTTTTTGCCTTTACTAATAATTTAAGTTCTTTTTCTTGTCTTAGGTATTCTGGGAAAAAATATTACAAATTTATTCAGCCATTGATAGTGTTTAAATAATAGTTTTAGTATGGTTTTTAGTTGTTTAGGTTATATTTTATTAAGACTGTGAGTCATTACATATGCCTACATAAGTCTATGTGCCTGAATGTATGAATGAACAAACAACATTGCTTTTATTTTCATTATAACACTTTCATTTTCAAATAATGATACTGTTGAGATTCTCAACTGTGTTTTTTTTCTTTTTCACTGATCTCTTTCCTTCCATAACCATTCCCAACAAAATGAAATATGGCCACTTTAATAGAAATCTATCATTTTATTAGAGGCTAGCCATTGCTTAGAAATGAAAAACACTCATCTTTTTTGCCCTGTAAAAAGACTGGATTTTTATTCCAAACAAATTAGTGGCTGTAATATCTTTGGATTTGTAATGTGTTACAAACTAAGAAAAATGCTTAGTTAAGTCTGATTAATAATAATAATAATAATAATAATAATAATAATAATAATAATAATA
>BLBF01000006.1:67428889-67461361 GCA_015471245.1 Laticauda colubrina
TAATAATAATAATAATAATAATAATAATAATAATAATAATAATAATAATAATATAATTTTAAAAAATAAAGTTTTCACAAATGTGGAAAGACAACATCTAGAAACATTACCTCGAAAGAAAACAAGTAATGATGAACAGGCTGAAGAAACAGTTCCAAAACCTGAACAAACTGACCAACCAATGGAAGAAACCAACATACAGGATGAAGAACTTCCTGTGCAACAACTCAAAAGTGTAGAGCTAAGTGATCTAGTGAAAATACTGAAAGAAAAGATTGAAAACCACATCAAAGAAAACATAGAAAGAAAAAGACTGCCTGCCATTCACAAAGTACACAACAAACAAGTAAAAGATCTACTAAATGCAGTGAACAACATTTTAACTTCCATTCCAACCAGCACACAGCATGAAACAAACCAACTAATGTACAGCACAGCTCCCATTATAACTGCACAATTGGGTTATAAAATACAAAAAAAGAAATGCATATTGGAAGCAGATAATATCTTGAATGGAAAAGTCAAAGAGTCAATGCAAAAGGAATACATCAGGAGGGTCTGCAAAATATTACAATCAAAACTGAATTCTGAAAATATAATTAAAGCCATTAATACATGGTCAGTTCCAGTGATATGCTACCCAGCTGGAATCATCAACTGGACTGTGGCTGAACTGGAAAACCTGGACTGGAAAACGTGTAAACTTCTGAATATGTCCCACACTTTACAACCACAAAGTGACATCGACAGGTTGTACCTGCCAAGAAGAATAGGGGGCAGAGGTAAATTGCAAATCTATCAAACTAGAAGAAGAAAAATGAAGTTTGAATGATTATGTGAACCAAAGTACAGAAAAATTGCTGCAGGCTGTGAAAACGGAGAACATCATAAAAACAACAGAAACAAAGGCAGAATATAAGGAAAAACAGCTGGATGACAGATTAAATAGATGGAAAACCAAAGCTTTGCATGGACAGCACTTGAAAAACATTGAAGGAAAATGTGATAACAACTTGACATGGGCATGGCTTAAGAGAGGAACCATCAATAAAGAAATGGAAGGTTTAATACTTGCTGCTCAAGAACAAACAGTACAAAATAATGCCTTGAAAGCCAAGGTACAAAAAAAGCCACTGACAATCTAAACTGCCGACTTTGCAATGACAAAGTTGAAACTGTTTCACACTTAATATGTGAGTGCAGCAAAATCACGCAAACTGTCCACAAAGCTACACATGATCGAGTTGCTAAATTAATCCACTGGTCATTATGTAAAAAATATGCTGTACCTGTATCCGAAAAGTCATGGGAACATAAAGTGGAAAAGGTTGTTGAAAATGAGATGGTGAAGATCTTGTGGGACTTTGGAATACAGAATACAATCCTGGCAGCAACCCATATCAACCATCAGAGCCACTCAAGGATATTTGTGATGCATTTTAAATGTTCAGTTGACTGGGTTTCATGTTTAATGAATAAAAATTATTATTATTATTATTATTATTATTATTATTATTACAACAACAACAATAATAATCTGCCATCCATAGCCTGAACCTCCTAACATAGGGGTGTCAAACTCAAGATGCTTAGATCTGGCTCACAGGGCTGCCCTGGAAACAGCAAAGGACCAGCCCAGGGTGCCACAGCCAGCAAAAATGGAGCACATGCCTCTACCAAACTCCATTTACACTGGCACAGGGTTGTAGGAGGTCATCGCACCTCAAAACAGAGCTCATGAGGACTGCGCACGGCCCACACGAGCTCCGTTTTTGCTGGCAGAGGGTTGCAGGAGGCCATCACAGCCAAAAACATAGCTTGGGAGCCCATTTTTGCTGGCAGAGCACTCAGGCGCCCCCAACACAAGTCACAAGTGAGCTGGCAATGCCCATCCTGGCCATGCCCAACCTGGCCCTCAATGAAATTGAATTTGACATCCCTGTCCTAACATATTCAGCTAAGACATCCTGCAGTTTCTACTGTGAATCCCTAAGTAAGGAGAAAGAAATGTTATTTGGATTTTTCTGCCCAATTCCAAACCTTATGCCAATGCTGAAATACAAATATAGTTGAGTTATTATGCAAAGTTGTACATGGATAAGATTTTAACAAGGAATTATAACATCTCATTGAAGCTATAGATATAAAAATGAGTTTATAAGGGAAAGGGAAGTGAGGGGGAAAATTTTAAAAATTAATCATATATGCAAAATTCTAGATCAAGTAAATGTAGCTAACATATTTAAACTGTTAATTTAAATTAGGTTTTCATTTTGCAAAAATTTTCACATACTGTGTCATAAGAAATGTAATACATTTTTGCCAATCTGAAACATTTATTTTAATGTTTTTTTAATTGGAAGGATATTTAACTTTTTATGTTTTTGATCTGCATATAAATGTACAAATGTCTTAGTAACATAAAAAAACAAAAATATGGAGAAGCGCATACAACTTTTTTAGCAACAGCTTAGGAATGATATACTTGCATATCAACAGCAAGACAAAAAAAGATTGTTAACAGATCTGTCTGTTATATTATCATTGCTTAAATCTTCAATTTATGATCAACCACAATTACTTACTGATATAAGAAAGATCATATGCCTATATCCATCTATCTATTTTTGTTAACTGCTTGTACTTTTTGTACAGTTGCCAAGTCATACCAACTTTCTGGCGACTTAGTGGACTCTTTACTCTCTCCCATTTACTTGGAAAACAAATCATTTTCAGTGCAGCTGGCAATATAAAGCATCTTTCTTTTCCAGCAAATGCAAGTAGTAACAGAATTAAAAACTGAGCAAGATCCAAACTGCTTAGAAACAGATGCAGGAGGATTGAGTCCTTCCCCAGTTGAATCTCAGACACCGATGGATGCAGACAAGCAGGCTATTTACAGGTAGTACTGTTGAACAATCTTAAATGGTAAAATATATTTTTGTCTTTAATCTGTCTAGCAATTGTTCCCAAATTAAGGATGATGTTTCTGGGATGTAGTAGACAATCATAGTTGAAAGAGACTATACAAAACTCAATAAAGGATAGGATTTTGAAGCCGCCTTTCTTTCATTGGCCAGACTCCTCTATGTTTCACCACTTTAGCCAAAGTTGAGGACTACTGCAATTTTATTTTCTTGGGTGAAGTCAGATATACCTGTATATGATGCTAGTATAGAATTACTAGTAAAGAATAGGGACTAATCCCAGTGCACCCACAATGTAGAATCAGTACTTAAAAAGCTTCCTAAACTCAAACATTTAACAGCAAGCGTTCCAACAAACTGTGTATTTTGAGTTCTTTATCAAGTTGGATGTATATTTTTAACCATTGTATTAATTACTTAAGTCAATATTCTGTATGTTTACAAGTAAGTAAGCTCTATTAAAGTGAGACTGACAACTCACTGAACGAGCATAAGATAGCAGTGCATGTTTTGTTTATTTAAGTAAGGTTTGTGAATTTTATTTCAGATTAAGAATTTTTATTTTAATATAGATTTTTAATTGTTCATATTCTTATATTTGTATCTCGCCACAATCATGAGAAACTCTTGGTGCTCAGAATCTGAAAAACAGCAAATAACAATAAAAATTAAGTTTATATTTGGGAATGCAATACAATTTATTCACAACATTGTACAAGTAGTCTTAAATAGCAAACAAAAGATTAGTTTTCTTTTCCAGGTTAGATTAGCCATGAATACATAGCATCTTAATTGTTAATATAATTTTTTATGTATGCAGTATTTAAATTATACATGTTTTGTCATATTGATTTAGAGAATTTCTATAGTCTTATAGTTTACTCATCTTTAATTCCTAGGCATCCACTATTTCCCTTATTAGCACTGTTATTTGAAAAATGTGAACAATCTACACAGGGTTCAGAAGGCACAACATCTGCAAGTTTTGATGTAGATATTGAAAACTTTGTTCGGAAACAGGAAAAAGAAGGAAAACCGTTTTTTTGTGAAGATCCAGAAACGGATAATTTAGTAAGTAAAAGCATTTTAGGATTAGTGACATATTAATTTATGTTTCTTTTGTTGTATTTGTACAAATCTTGCTATTTTAAAATTATGTTTATTTTGACTCTTTCCTTGAAACCTGGGATAAAGTATCCTTTATTAGCAACATGGCCAGCATAACACATACATATGGATCAAAGGAAGGGAATATTTCTGCATACATTTCCCAATATTATTTGGCAAACTGACTTTTCCCCATTATTTCTTGATTGCCAATTCCAATGATTTTTTAGTAGCTAACATATAAAACAGTAAAAATATGGCTATCTCCTCATATAAACAAGCTATGCATCTCCACACACCACAACAATCCCTAGTAAAAGAGATTGTTCTCCCAAAGAAGTTTCTTTTTCTACTCTCTTTGTTAGAGAAGTAGTTTAATTTAGGTAATCAAATGAAGTGGCAAAGTGCCTATCTATTTAAATGAGTAAGAATTCAGAAAGCACTTAAATAAAGCCCTTTAAAAAAGATAATAAAGCAAAAATCTGGCAAAATTTGTATTTCAATTAATGTTTAATGAATTGGTTAAGTTAATTTTCAGGTAGTCCTCGATTTATTGATTTACAACAATTGAGCCCAAAATTTCCATTTGTAAACACGACAGTTATTAAGTGAGTTTTGCCTCATTTTATGACCTTTCTTGCCACTGTCGTTAAGTGAGTCATTGCATTTGTTAAGTTAGTTACATGGTTATTAAATGAATCTGGCTTCTCCATTAACTTTGCTTGTTGGAAGGTCACAAAAGGTGATCCTGGGATACTGCAACCTTCATAAATACATGCCAGTTGCCAAGCATCTGAATTTTGACCATGGGAATACTGCAATGTTCATAAATGTGAAATATGTTCATAAGTCACTTACAGAATGTAAGTGTACAAAGTACACTTTTCTGTACTGTTGTAACTTTGAACAGTCAATAAAGCTGAGGACTACCTATATTGCAAAGTAAAGCAGCATTAGCCAGCTTTTTTATGAAAGTCAAACTCAAGGTTTATATGATTTCTGTTGTGTAATTTGAGTAGAAGTAGAGTCTGATTTTCAGAAAGCTTTCTCCAGATGACTTTGGTATTTAAGGTAAAATTAACAGAAAGATCCTCTCAGTGGTCATTCTCATTAAAGAAAAGGGAAAAACCTTCTCAGCTGCACTTTTCCTCTTAAATCCTAGCATTTCTATTACATTCAACAGCCATGCAGGAAATATTTTTGTTTTTTTCTTTTTAATAATATATCATGTTTTTATTTATAGTTGTCTGTGTTGCTTATAAAGTACCTTGTAAAGATTAGTATGTACTGAAAGATAAGAATATAAATAGTTACAGTAAATCTGTTTGCCAGCAAGTTTTATTCTATCCACTTTTAACATGAGGTAAAATCTCTGTCTCTTTAAACAGATCTTTTATTATTGTTACTACTATTATTGTTTTGTTACTTTATTCTGTGTATTTAATTACATTAAATGTTATTAAAATAACATTTTAATGGTTGTAAGTTATAGTCACTGAACTTTGTTTTAAACTCTGTCAGGGAGACAGAGTTGTCAATAAACAGTATTGTCAATAAATGTAAATGAAATGCAGACATTTTTGTATGTCGTTTTAAATTTCTGTTTGTTTATCCTCAGATGGTAAAAGCAATTCAGGTTCTACGAATTCATCTGCTTGAGCTTGAAAAAGTTAATGAGCTCTGTAAAGATTTTTGTAGTCGCTATATTGCATGTCTAAAGACTAAAATGAACAGTGAAACTTTGCTAAGCGGGGAATCTGGGAGTCCTTATTCACCAGTACAACCCCAGGTAACTTTCATGATAAATGAAGTATATTTTCTTAATTGCATTGTAATGTACCATATTCCAAAAAGATTCAGATTAGATAAAAGTAATTTTTTTAAAATCTAAGTATGCCATCTTAATAATTAATTAATAATATTAATTAATTAATGCCATCTTAATAATTCGATTAAATACATAACAATACAGTTTTAAAATAGATGATCTATGACTAGCAATGTTTTAACTCTTTGTGATGTTATTAAAGATACCAGGTTTCCCTTGTGCAGTTCTTAGTAATCCGGTACATGAAATTGTAATTCTTAAAGAATGACTATAATTTGTCAACTCTTTGTCTGCAGTCCAGCAACTTTAAACATGATAAAGATAGCTTGGATTTGCTGGAGCAACTGTCTTCATGGAAAGAGTCACCAGAAAATGTGAGCAGTAGAGCAAAATTGACACAATTATCATTACACTTCTTTGGCACTGTTTCCTTGGCCTAAGTTTTGGGTTGGCTTTGTTCATCTCATTGCAAATAATGGCCCTATCCATAATAGGGGAGTTCTCAGTGCAGGAAGAAAGTTCTTGATAGCTCTCCATCATTTACACAAGACTTCAAAGCATCAAGTTCTTTAGGTTCAGTAGCTGAATCTAAGCACAAGAAACCATGTGCATAAGAGACTAGTTGAAAAATATAAATGAGCATGAATGTTTTAGTCATAAAAAGCCTCCCTTCCTGGTTGTCTTATGTTGGGAAAGAAATGTAAGAAAATGTGCTGCAAATATTAGACTAAGTCAACCTGGAAGCAGACTGTTACACCCTTTTTGCACATCCAAGTACCACTTACCACAGTTATTAAAAATTAATTGCATTATTTTCTGCCCTGTTAAGATGACAAACAATGAGAAACTCTAATATTTAAACTTTATGGCTTCACATAATTAAACAACAACCAAAATTCTGAACTTCCTCTGTAAATCCAGTAAAAAAATTTTTTTAAAAAAAATCTGTCTTAGCCATCCAAAGTATATTAAGCAAGGCAACAAGGCACTGGCGATCATAAGTTCAACCACTGCTGCATTAACTAAAGGCATGAAAAGCTAACCCGAAACAATATGGATTATAAATGTCCATCATTAACCTACCACTGCTGCATTAACTAAAGGCATGAAAAGCTAACCCGAAACAATATGGATTATAAATGTCCATCATTAACCTATGGACCTTTATTTTGCTACCTAGTAGTTTTATTATTGAAAGATGTTTCCCAGTTGGCAATTGAATTGTTATAATAATAATGAAAGTTATGTGATTTCCCCCCCAGTTATGTAATTTACTATTTTTGTTTAAATCTAAGAAATATGAGCATCAATACAGTCCTCAACTTACAACAATTCATTTGGTGACCATTCAAAGTTACAATGGCACTGAAAAATGTGACATGATCATTTTTCATAATTGCAACCTTTGCAGCATCTTCATGATCATGTGATCAAAATTCAGATGCTTGGCAACTGGTTCATATTTATGACTGTTGCTGAATCCCAAGGTCTGTGATTACCTTTTGCAACCTGACGAGCAAAGTCTATGGGGAAACCAGATCCACTTAACAACCAGGTTACTAATTTAAAAACTGCAGTGATTCACTTAACAACTGTGGCAAGAAAGGTAGTAAAATAAAGCAAAAGAACTCACTTAATAACATAAAGTTTAGGCTTAGTTGTGGTTTTGTATCAAGGACTACCTGTATTTACATTTCAGAATGAGGTTTGCCAAAGTAAATTCTTCATTTTTTGGAGCAGAGTTTATTGGAAATAAAATACCACAGAAAATAAATCTGCATGATAATGTTTCCGCCCATGTGCTTACCACTTATGTGTAGGTCAACAACACATGCATAAAATCTCATTTGGATTTAATGGACATTCTGCTCTAATCGTCCCACTATTTTATATCTCTAGTAAAGTCACTATATTGTTTATGGGTAGACTGTCAGGGCCAATCCAAAATGCTGGTGTTAAACGTAAATTAACAGTGCAGTACCAGGATATATTGGATATTACTTTGCAAAACTGATGATGTCCATTCAGTCTGGTCCTCAAGAGCTGACCTGAAAGTTCTCACCATTCTTGTGGTTATTACAGGTCTTCTCTGAAAGAGCCCCTACCTTTGGGGATACATTTTCCCCTGAGGTCCAAACATCTCCCACTTTCCTGAAATTTCATAAACAAATTTAAAATATTTTATTTCAACATTTTTTGACCTCAGCTGCATGACTGACACCAACTATATTGGTTTGATCCTTGCTTTTTGGTGATTTGTTTTTAATATTGATTTGGATTTAGTTGTTCATTATTATTTTATTTTGGGGGATGGAGGTGAGGATATTATATGTTGCCCATACATGTTTGAGATTGGAATAATAGAAGTACTATGAAAAAATAAATCCTTTAAGTAGTTTATTGTATTCATCTTCATTACTATAAGAACTCTCCTAGAAACCCACTGGAAGTATATGTTTATCACTTATAGAACAAAAATTAAGTTAATTATGAATAGTCTAAAATATTAATATTTGTTAGAAAATTAATATTTTTTCATTGAATTTCATTGAACATTTTATGTCAACCTCATGTCAACTTATTAAATTGCATTCTTGTATTTCATATATTAATTTGTATTTCCTTTGATGATTTACTAATTTAGGTAAATATTTTAAATCTGAACTTTTTGAAAAAAAATTAAAAAATCATTTTTGCTGCTCAGGTTTAAGGTGCTCAGGAGATCTTTAAGACTGAAAATCTGTACAATTTATTTATTCTTCCTTTTTAAAAAAAAAATCTAAGTAAAGAACCAATAGCCATTTCCAAATATTCATACCATTATCTCCAGCAAGTTGATATACAAGTTCAAGCTTTCACTATGTTAGGAATAGTGTTGAGTGGTATAGGAATTATGGTGTGGTTTAATTATAATTCCACATTCTTATGATTGTTTAAACTATTCTATGAATGTTTAATATTGGGAAGAAAGCTAACATTTTAGTTTAATATTGGGAAGAAAGTTAACATATACATATTGTCAAACTATAATTTTTTGCTTATTTATTTTTTTCATTGAAATTGTTTTCATAACATTTTTTTAAATCATACTTGTCAACATCATTATTTTTTTTTCAAATCTCTCTCTGATTTGAAATAATTTAACAAATCATGGGAACATTCATAAATATAAAGCTATGTAATTTTCTTGTTATTGTTTCTAGCCAATTCAAAGTGCCATTACAGGTACACTAAGTCCCCAGGGGATTGTGGTACCTGCATCAGCACTGCAGCAGGGAAATGTAACGATGGCAACAGTTGCAGGTGAGAAACACTAAACATTCAAATGTTGCATTTTATCTAACTGTGTGGATATAAGTATTTGCTTCTATCTAAATGTGTGGATATATGTGTTTGTGTGCTTCTGGTTTTTAATAGTTTCTAAAGAGAAAAATATAAAAGTTATTTTTAATTTGTACTATTTATCTTGAGATGAATGAAATAGCATTTTAAACAATAGCTTTATTCAAAGAAAAGGCAAAACAAATAAATTGGAGTAATTAAAGATATTCACAACACAATAACTAAATTACCTAATAATATCCAATATAATAAAAGCATTCTCAGTCACATGCACAGCAGAGATTAAAGCCCATGTTACACTGGCCAACGGATGCAAAAAGGACACAGCGGACGAGCAAAATGTTCCATCCGTTGTTATCCGCTCTCAAAAGGGGCAAAAATTTGCAGAACCGGAGCGGATAACATGGACGCGGGGAGGACGCAGGGCGGATGCAAAGCGGATGCAAAGCGGATGTGGAACGGAAGCCCAGCGGATGGAAGCAGATGGGAGTGGATGGCACATCCGCAGGGCTTCCGGGGGGCCTCAGCGAAGCGGACGCGGAACGGAAAGAGCGGATGCAGAGCGGACGCCGAACGGATGAAGCGGATGCACAGCGGAAGCCTAGCGGATGCAGAGCAGAAGCCTAACGGATGCCTGGCGTTAACTGCGCATGCGGGGGGGATGCATTGCGTCAGCCCCGCGGATATAACGGAAGCAGCTCGGAAGCAGGATGCCATTCAGAGGAAAGACCTGCTGCCAGACACATCGACTGCCTTGCCTGCCCTGCCTGCATGTCTGCCTGCCAGCCTTGCTGCCAGCCTTGCTGCCAGCCTTGCTACCAGCCTTGCTGCCAGCCGGTCTGCCAGCCAGTCTACCAGCCGGTCTGCCTGCCAGCCTTGGTTCATGTTTGCCTGCCAGCCTTCCTGCCAGCCTTGGTGCCTGCCTGCCTGCCAGCCTGCCTGCCAGCCTTGGTGCCAGCCTCCCTGCCAGCCTTCCTGCCAGCCTTGGTGCCAGCCTCCCTGCTAGCCTTCCTGCCTGCCTTGGTGCCAGCCTCCCTGCCAGCCTTTCTGCCAGCCTTGGTTCCTGCCAGCCTCCCTGCCAGCCAGCAACCCCACAACCATGCGGAAGCACAGCAAGCCTCAGCCATCTGCTGCCAGCCCTGGCAAGAGGGACAGGGCTACCATCCTGCCCCCTGGCCCTCACTCTGGTTCTGCTGGGGCTTCTGCAGCACGGGCTCGCTCTTCTGGGGCTGGCGCTTCTGCTGCTTCTGCTGCTTCTGCTTCTGGAGGAGGAGCTGATGACAAGCACTCCAGCACCAGCCACCTCCACAGCACCTGGACGCTTCACCCCTGAGACTGATAACACGGACGCGGGGAGGACACAGGGCGGATGCAAAGCGGATGCGAACGGAAGCCCAGCGGATGGGAGCGGATGGGAGTGGATGGCACATCCGCAGGGCTTCCAAGGGGCCTCAGCGAGGCAGACGCGGAACGGAAAGAGCGGGTGCAGAGCGGACGCCGAACGGATGAAGTGGATGCACAGCGGAAGCCTAGCGGATGCACAGTGAAAGCCTAACGGATGCCTGGCGTTAACTGCGCATGCGGGGGGGGTGCATTGCGTCAGCCCCGCGGATATAACGGAAGCAGCTCGGACTCAGGACGCCATTCAGAGGAAAGACCTGCTGCCAAACACATCGACTGCCTTGCCTGCCCTGCCTGCATGTCTGCCTGCCAGCCTTGCTGCCAGCCTTGCTACCAGCCTTGCTGCCAGCCGGTCTGCCAGCCGGTCTGCCTGCCGGTCTGCCTGCCAGCCTTGCTGCCTGCTTTCCTGCCAGCCTTGGTTCATGTCTGCCTGCCAGCCTTCCTGCCAGCCTTGGTTCATGTCTGCCTGCAAGCCTTGGTGCCTGCCTGCCTGCCAGCCTTGGTGCCAGCCTCCCTGCCAGCCTTCCTGCCTGCCTTGGTGCCAGCCTCCCTGCCAGCCTTCCTGCCTGCCTTGGTGCCAGCTGCCCTGCCAGCCTTTCTGCCAGCCTTGGTTCCTGCCAGCCTCCCTGCCAGCCAGCAACCCCACAACCATGCGGAAGCACAGCAAGCCTCAGCCATCTGCTGCCAGCCCTGGCAAGAGGGACAGGGCTACCATCCTGCCCCCTGGCCCTCACTCTGGTTCTGCTGGGGCTTCTGCAGCACGGGCTCGCTCTTCTGGGGCTGGCGCTTCTGCTGCTTCTGCTTCTGGAGGAGCTGATGAAAAGCACTCCAGCACCAGCCACCTCCACAGCACCTGCACCCTTCACCCCTGAGACTGAGCAACCAAGAGGAGTGCCAGAGACTCATTTTTGTCTTATAGCTTGTTAGTAAAGTCTATTTTTGATTCACACACTTGCTTCATTTCTTTTTTTTAATAAAGTCTTGCTGGAAACTTTTAGAAATGGTTTAAGCCTTTGCATGCTTGTGGGATGGGTTAAGATAGCTGTGCGATGGGCAGGAATACCTGTGGGATGGGCAGGGATACCTTTGGGATGGGTAATAGCTGTGGGATAGATAAACCTCCAGTGCAAGCATCGTGGGACTGTATGGTCCACCCTCCCAGGTGCCACACCTACAGCCCTTTATTATCAATAACGATATAATCAATCATCCACACATGTCAGCATAAACACAACTCTGCTGTTCTGAAAGTGTGATGTAGGCGAGTTGCTCCCCCTTTTTATAGGCAGTATAGGTTTTCCGCTAGGCATCCTGTAGGCATCCTGTAGGCATCCTGTAGACATCCTTAATATCCAAGATAGGTCCCCTCTGCGAACGTTTTTTCCACTTTAAACGCTTTGTTTCCATGCTGCATCCGCTAGGCATCCGTTCTGCATCCGTTCTGCGTCCGTTCCGCTTCCTCCCTGCGTCCGTTTACCGCTGGAGCGGATGGAGTTGCGCAGATGCGAAACGGATGCCTAGCGGATATAGCGGATGCATAATGGATGCGTAGCGGATGCAGAACGGACGAACTGGATACATTTTCTGCGCAAAAGTTTTAGGCAGCCCAAAACCTTTGGAGCGGATGAAACGTCCATAAATGGATGCTGGACGGATAGAGAGGAAGCAAAACGGAGGCAGTGAGTACAGAACGGATACATCGCGTTAACCAATGGATGGCAAGGTTTTTTTTCCATTTTACATCCTCTTTGCATCCTTTGGTTCAGTGTGACATGGGCTTTAAGAAGTAAAAATGCTGGTTTTGATAAAACTGTTAAAGCTCTTTTTTATGCACTGACATCACACTCATATGCAAAGGAACAGGGCTTCAATTACACAATTGAGACTGCTATCTTTACTTTTTGGACCTTGAGCGCACTCTTAACTGAATTTCTCCTTCCATAAAAGTAAAGCTTTCAATGGAATAAAAAAATATTCACTTTTGCATTTTAAAAATAGTTTTATGTTTTAACCACAGCTACATACTGTATTTAATAATAACTAAGCATCAATTAACCAGTTATCTCTTGTCTTCTTATTTTCTTGATTGCTGCACTTTTTTAGGTGGCACAGTATATCAGCCAGTAACAGTGGTCACACCTCAAGGACAAGTAGTAACACAAACACTGTCACCTGGAACCATTAGGATCCAGAATTCACAGGTTTGTTCTACTCATTTCATAGAGTGTTTTAAAATAGGAGATGAAACCAGGATTTTAATAAAATGTGGAAAACATGAATTGACAATACAGGTTGTCTATATAACACATTTACATATTTTTCCATATGTCAAATGTGGAGGGGAAAGTAAAAAAAAGCATCTTCCTACATAACATCCATAAAATGAGCGGCAGGAACTGCATTTAATTTTCAGCATTCATAAGTCAAAGAGGTCTCAGAGGGCACAAACAGAGAATTTGAATACTCATACATCAGAGGGGCAACATCTTTGTCCCTGACTGAATATGTTATTCCACCCATTACAGTGTCCCTGATTTTCCCTCACTAATGTAAAAGGCATAAATACTCCTCAGAGTTATAGAGGATCCATAGTCACCCATTTTAATATGCAGTTTGTGAATACTTTGCTTGAATGTTCCCATAAAATAAAATTCTCTGTGCATAGAAAACATCTAATGAGCATAGGGTTAGAAGTCTTTCTCTTAATTTTCATGTTTTCCACTTGTTCTGTTAAGAACTCACCATTGACATATGTAGTTTTTGCATACAATCTGAAATAATGCATGTGTTGCACTCCTTTTACTTTTAATACAAAAGTTGTGCTTTTAATGATTCTTGGGAGATATTAAGATTTTTATGATGTTTATGGTGTTTTAATAAAGTTCTGCTATTGTGTAGCTCCAGTTACAATTAAACCAAGATTTAAGCATCTTGCATCAAGATGATGGATCATCAAAGAATAAAAGAGGAGTTCTTCCAAAACATGCTACAAACGTGATGAGATCTTGGCTTTTCCAACATATAGGGGTAAGAATTTATCTCAGTGATTGGGAACACATTTAAAAACAGTTTCTTACTGATTATAATTTTAGCTATTTTATTGATTAATTGGATATGTGCCATCAAGTTGGGCTCAGACTTCATGACCGTACAGACACATTTTCTCCAGGAGGACGTGTCCCCAGCTTGCTCCTTCAGATCTTCCAATGGTACACACATTGCTGCGTAATTGACTCCATCTGTCTTTTCTCTGATCATCCTCTAGGATTTCACACACTGATCAATATTTTAAGCTTGATCATATGTACTTTGAGTGAGAATTCTCTATTGATTTATTCAACAATCCATTTCTTTGTTTTCTTGGCTATTTTCTCCTGTACCAATTTCATGAAGGACAACACTTTGTTCCTAAATGAATTTTTTTACAGTCTATTTTTATTGTTCCACTTGAAAAAAAGCTAAATTGATTTGTTAAAGATGAATCAGACGTTCAGTAAGTGCTCTTATGTAAACTTGTGATTTTCTGGTTTTATTTCATTTGTATGAGGATTTTTTAAAAATCATGTGCTCCTTCAATCAGTAGTCTTTTGAGAGCTTTATTTAAATTTCTGTCAGTCTAAATACTTCTTCAGGGTTTGGGAGAAATTCACTGTATAAAAGTTTAGCTTTATGTAAAAGCAAGATTGTTGTGTGATTTATTTTACTAAATGTACTCCATACTCAATAGGAGCCCCATGTGTTGTTAGTTTAGGATCACACATTTATCCTGTGATTTATATAGTCATAATCAATGTATTCATTAACTGAAAGATTATATATACAAATATAATCATTATATTCATTAAGTGAAACATTATTTATATAAATATAAATATATATAAATATATATAAACATATAAATGTTGCCACAAGTTTTTTTATTTTACATACATGCTCTGTTTATATAATTATAACATTTAATCCATAGATACTATGTAGTGCTGTTGGTTTTGATTAAAGGAAACAGCATTGTACAACTTTTATTATATACATAATCAAATGATATATGCCATCAAATGTATTATGGAAACAGAATTCTACTGTCTCTTGAGTAAGTTGAGATGTTAACTTCCAACTTTTTCAGCACAGTAGAAAAAAAATAAGTATATCCTCAACTTTTTACTTTTATGTACTTGGTATACTAAGCCATTTTTATAATAGTAGACTTGAAAATGTCTGAACAGAATGGATTGGATATATCTGTTTTAAACAGAGCAACATACACATATGCAACTGTAACAAATAATAATTTTATTGCACTATCAAGGCTTATGGAATATGAAATCTCTTTTTAATTTTAATTTTTTTAATACTGTAAGGGAAACCCAAAACTTTTTACCACTGATTGCCTTATGGGAAATATATCTGAAAAAAAAGAGTAAAAAAGGTGACTCCCACCACAGAGCCCCCTTTGCTGGCAACCCCTCCCCTCTAGATGAATCTCTGAGAATGTTTGCTCTAAATAATGTATGTCGTATTCTTAGTTGTAATTGCTATATTATTTATAAATAATAACCATAAATGGTTATAAATTTATAACCATCTTTGGACAGATGGTTATAAAAAATGGATATGAGTAGTTGTAATAAAAACTAAGACATTGTTTTAATTATTAATGGAATTTATTTAAAAATAAATTTAATTCAAAAAGAATAATGAAAATGTTTCTTTCTGTAGCATCCATATCCAACAGAAGATGAGAAAAAACAGATAGCAGCACAAACAAATCTTACCTTACTACAAGTTAACAACTGGTAAGTTGAACAGAATTATTTTATAGTTCTATCTCATCTTCCCTCTGGGAAACTCAAAGTAATGTACATTGTAGATCTCATCATATTTTACCCCCTGGAACTCTCTGAAGTAGGTTGATCTAAAAAAATCATTTGTGATGAGATGGAAACTTGAATTTTAAGCTAGGTCTCAATTCACCACCATAATTTCTATAAAGGTAAAGGTTTCCCCTATCCAATCATATCTGGCTCTAGGGGGCGATGCTGATCTTCATTTAAAGCCCATGTCACACTGCACCAACTGATGCAAAGAGGATGTAAAACGGACAAAAAAGCTTGCCATCCGTTGGTTAACGTGATGTACTCACTGCCTCCGTTTTGCTTCCTCTCTATCCGTCCAGCATCCGTTTATTGACGTTTCATCTGCTCAAAAAGTTTTGAGCTGCCCAAAACTTTTGAGCGGAAAATGTATCCAATGCATCCGTTCTGCATCCTCTAGGCATACGGGGGACATCCGTTCTGCATCCATTACGCATCTGCTATATCTGCTAGGCATCCGCTGTGCATCCGCACAACTCAAATCCGTTCCAGCGGTAAACGGACGCAGGGAGGAAGCAGAACAGACGTGCAGCGTTAGTAGCACGGATGGAGAAAGGATGAAAGCGGATGCAGCTCATCCGCTCTGCATCTGCTCTGCATCCGCTCTGCATCCGCTCTGCGTCCTCCCCACGTCTGTTCCTTTCCGTGTTATCCGCTCTGCTTATGCAAATTTTTGCCCCTTTTGAGAGCGGATAACAACAGATGGAACATTTTGCTCGTCCTTTGTGTCCTTTTTGCATCCGTTGGGCAGTGTGACATGGCCTTTAAGGGAGACAGCATTGTCTGAAGCGGCTTCCATGGACATGTGCCTAGCATGACTATATGCCAAAGTGCACAGAATGCTGTTTCTTTCCCATTGAAGTGGTACCTATTTATCTATTCGCATTTGCATGCTTTTGAACTGCTAGGTGGACAAGAGCTGAGGCAAGAATGGGAGCTAACCCTGTCACAAATTGCTTGAGTCTCGAATCACCAGACTTCTGGTTGACAAGCCCAACATCTTAACGCAAAGCCACCATGTCCCTTTATCATTTCTAAATTGCAGATTTATTTTCTGAAATAGTCTGAAAAAAAAGCAGGCCCAAACCATCCAGGTCCTTTAAAACACATGCTCAGGTCTGGTTAGCTTCAACATGCATTGTGATACTGACCAGAATGCCTTAAGTGGATGATTGTGGCCTTTCTCAGATTGTTTGCTGAAACCCAGTTTGAAAGATCTTTGGTACATGATGAGAGAATTCCCAGGCAACTGGGAGGATTTAACACATTGCCCAAACTGACCAATCTGGATGCCCTTTGGCTACTTTTGCAGGAGAAGGCTCCTCTAAGGGTGGGGAGGAATCTACAAAGCATAGCCACAGAAAGGAAGATGATAATTTGCTCAGAGAGTTCTATAGTTATTTTGGAAGTTTACATTTTACCTTTGTTTAGGTTTATCAATGCTAGAAGGAGAATTCTCCAGCCAATGTTGGATTCCAGCTGTTCTGAAACACCAAAAGCAAAGAAGAAAACAGCCCAAAACCGACCAGTTCAGAGATTCTGGCCAGACTCCATTGCATCAGGAGTAGCTCAGCATCAATCAAATGAACTTACTATGTCAGATGGTAAGCAGATGCTTTACTTCATTAAGTAGTTTTTAAAAACTGCTTTATTTTTTACTTTGCTGATTGATGAGCCACTTTGTAAATTTATTCAATTTCTCTGTATAAAATCTACTGGAAATAATGAATTAGTATAAGTTTAATTTACTAAATACATTTTCATGGACTGCATAGAAAAATGGAAATGATTAATATCTGCTAAAGTGGAACTTTTTTTTCCTTCCATGATCAGACTAGTAGATTTATAGCAGTGGATTGAAGCTAAATATCAGTATTTGTTATTTAATGGGGCTTCTCCACAAGTAAAAACTCCATATGTTACAGCTTTCATATATTAGCTTAACTATTGATGTCCATTTAGTATGTAAATATTTGCTCCAGATGTTGCAAATCTTGTAATGCTAGTTTAAGGTGGTAATGCCTTAACATTTCCAAAATTCATAATTCTTATTTAGTCCAAACTAGACTAAAACAAAATGAACATAATGTCGTTTAAGTGGCTTACTAAGGAAAATAATGAACTATGGTACGTGCAATTGTAATTCATTTCCAATTGTTAAATTTGCAGCATGCATTCTAAAAACTTTTTTAGTTTATTTTAGAAAATAAGATGAAATGTATATTTCGGTAATGAGTTGTAGATTTTTAAAAATATCTAATTGTTTTTTCCAATTGGACCTGTACTTTTATCCATTTTTAGGAGCTGTTGTAACAATTACAGCTCCCGTCAACATGAATGTAGACAGTCTCCAATCGCTTTCATCTGATGGTACTACTTTGGCTGTTCAGCAAGTCATGATGGCAGGGCAAAGTGAGGATGAATCTGTAGACAGCACTGAAGATGATGGAACAGACCTCTCAGCTACAAATATCAGTGGGCTGGTCTTGGATAACAGTGATTCTCTGCAATAGGAAGCAAGAGGACCTTACCTAAAATATTAGGAAAGACGATGGTCTCACTGACTTTTTATAGTTTGCACAGCAAACATTTTACACAAGTTTTATTTCTAATATGTTTTATATGTAGATATAGAAGAGTGCACTTTTTTGTATTTCATAGTAAGCTTAAAGAGTGTCTTTGCAGGTGCAGCAACTTCTTTCAAATGTGTTGTTTTTGGTTTTAATTTTGAAAATCTAGTAAGTTAAACAAATAATCATCCCATTTGTTTTTCTAAAGTTATAATTCACACACACAAAGAGCTGAGTCAAGCTGAAAAAATATGTATAATGGGATTGCAGACATGGGGTAAAATGGTGGCTGCCTGGAATGTGAGTTTTACATTAGCATGGATTTAAACTTACTCAAGCCAGACAATTACTATGTTACTCAGTTCCTTACTGTTCTATAGCATCATACTGTTAAGATCTACAATTTTCAAACATATAAAATTGCACTGCTATGGGAGAACTGAAAGTACTTTTTATCTCATTGAAAATAATCAGTTTCAGTTCTGTCATTTTAACAAAGGTGGTTTAACAATGTAAATGTAAAGCATGTCAAACTAAATGTATGGGATTTGTTTATGAAGTTAGCCATGTAGATTTGAAAGATGCTTCTGCACCTTAAAAAAAAAAGAAACTAAACTGCCTGTCTAAAGTGGGCAATATAATACAAAAAGAAAAGAAAAAAAAGAAGTGAAAATGTGTGATTCCTAAAGAATGCATGACATTTCCTATAAAGTTAATTCTTCAGAGGAGTTAGGTGGACAACTGTAGATCTCATTGTACCTTTAAAATTTGCTGTTGATATGGCTACCACAGCTTTTTGTCTTCAAATTTTCTCCCTTTTTTATCCATTTGTCCAGTGGCTGTTTTCCTTTTCTTTTCTTTTTTCCATTCTTTTTTCTTTTCTTTCCTTTTTTTTCAACAAATAAGGTGAGGATAGAATGGTAATAAAAGAAATAGAGGAGCCAGAAGAAGCCATAATTGTAGCTCTCTTCTGGTGGTTCATTCCAGTGTCGAATTCAGCACCCCTATGCTGTCTTAGTAATAGTGGTGATATCACTGAAAAACTAATCTCCACAAGTGTGGTATAATTGTCTACAAAATGGAGTTTGACAATGCATGTTTTCAAGACATTCTTCATATGTACGAGAAGGCTTCCAACTGCTAACAGTCATGCTATATTCAAAGATAACTGGCTGCTAGTTGACATTGGAGCATCATCTAAAGAGTGGAAGGATTATTAATTATTCTTCATGTATTGATTCTAAATGGGAGTCTCTTACCTGAACTGGTATTCTCTTATCTCAGTTCAAGAATACATTTAAAGGTACAAGAGATGCTATGAGGTGTACTCTTAACCAGTGTGTCTGTCCATTGTTTGCTATAAAACACTTATTTTTACCTTTATCAGGATTCTTGGATGAAAAATATTTTTATAAATTCTCTAAGAATTGGATGGATGATTGTATTAAGCATGAGGAAAAAGTGTTTAGTACTACTATTTGAAAAGTTATGAAAATTGTCCAAATTGAATAAACATGCCTATGTGACATCCTATGTTTCTCTGCTCTCCCATAATGGTACAATTCATTGTAAAATATTAAGGGTTATTCCTTAATGGGAAGCTTGGATATTGGTCAGCACTTTGTTATTTCATGCGAACTACCATTTTTTCAGCCTGTCCTTTCTGGATGTTTTGGGTCTTTTAATTCCCAAAAATACAAGCCAACAGCATCTAAACTATGATGGCTGGAAAATCTATAAATTGCAATCCCAGCAAAGAGCCCCAGTTTGGGAAGACTGCTGAACAGTGATATTCAGGTGAATAAAAATGCACAGTCTCTATTATAGTTTTAAAAACTCTCAACAATACATACTTCACATTAGTTGACAGTGTGCAGATATTTTCTTCCGGATTATCTGTAATTTTTTCCCACTTCACTGCATCCCAAATGTTATGTATTCTGCAGTTTTGATATAAATAAGGTAAGATAAAGTGTCCTTTGAATTAAACTGGATTCTGGTGATTTCATGAACATGTCCATCAGCTTTCATGTACAATATCACAGTGATTCAATTACTTTCTTCCAGTATACTTTTTTCCTTCTCTAGTAATTTATAGCTGGCATTTCCTGCCACTTTTTCATCCAAATGCAAACCGGTCCATTTCTTTAGCTTTTTTAGATCAGCCAAGATAAACAAGGTACAGATAAAAATAGATTTCTGAGGACAAATAATTTTCTCCCAAAATATTGGATTTGCAATGATAGAAGTAAATTAGTGTCCTAGATAAGATTATCATCATAATCCCACAGAAAAAGGGAAACACACTACTTTCATTTTCCCAGATTCAGAATACAATAAACACAAATATGGGTAGCCAGTTGAAAGACCACAAATTTATATCAAGATAGTCTGGCATGTTTCACTGTCTTGAGACCTTAGAAGCTAGAGCTGATATTGCATTGGTTCTTATGATTGTGTGAAAGTTAAACTCATTATTTCTCTTCTCCTCCCTGTTTTATTAGATTTTTATTTTTCAATGAACATTATTTTTAAATAAACATCAATATCAATACATAAGCAGTGTGGCCTCTGGGTATAATTCATTTTGATACAAACATCAACAATGACAATCATAATAATTGTTATACTAATCAAACTGGTATTAATATACATGTTTTTTTTAAAAGTTGCTATTCAATATTTCAATATTCCCATTTAATGCCAATGATGTTATAAGCATACATGGTAATATCATCTTTCACCTTCCAATCTTTCCCATCAAATTATTACTTATATTCTATTGTTTAAAAAATTAAATCATAATACCCTTTTTCAACCTCCAGTCTTTCCATCTAACTATTGCTTTATATAAAGGTGTATAAAGATTTTGCGGGTATTTACATGTATGGTATTCAGTGTATATTTTTGTTTCTACCTCTTTTCAGATTTCTAATCAGGCCATCCTTAGGGGAAAAGAGTATATATATAATCCATCATCCATCATCTCTCCATTTTAATACTTCAATTCTTAATTCATTTTCTGATTTTCCTCCCATGCTCCTCTCTTGGATCTTTATCTCAATCATCATCTGTATCTTCACCATTCAGACTATATTTCTCCCATCTCTATCCTTCTAAGCTGCCAGGTCTCCAAAATATCTACTCAAGCCCCTATCTCTCTTTCAAAAGTATCTTCCAGATCAGGGGTCGCCTATCTTTTGGACCTCGGGGACCACCAAACTCATAATTTTAAATCCTGTGCACCACTAATATGAATTTTGACTGATGGTGTTTTGCTGACATTGGTGGGAAAATTGGTCCCATATTTCAGACCTACAGCAGTCACAGGACTGGCCCTTTGGTCATCCCAGAGCAGCTGCTCCTCCAGTCCATGGCAGGCTGGTGCACTCTGCAGGTGCTTCGGAATGACCAAAGGGCCAGTCCTGTGACTACTGCAGCTCTGGAATATGGGACCGACTTTCCCACCACTGTCAGCAAGCCACCCTGGGGCAGATTTCCCTCTCCCACCATTGGTCTTACCTTCCAGTTCCAGCTCACTTGGCTCTACTCAAGATAAGGCTTGCTCTCGGTTGAAGGGTGGGGGCCAGTGGGTGGGCAGATCAAATGGGTGGCGCAGCCTTGTGTTTCTGCCCAGCCTGGATTAATTGCTTTGTGGGGGTGGTTTGTGGGGGATATTTCTCTGAGAACCACCCAGATTTTCTCGCCGACTAACAGTGGTCCCCAGCCCAGTGGTTGGCGACCACTGTTCCAGTTTATCTGATTCCATTTTTAATTCCATTCAGGGTGGCTTTAGCTCCTTTTGGAACCCTCCAACAGGGAGAACTCGGCATGGGAGCACAGAGACCTGCTCTTCACATCTGACAGCGCCATGATGTCAGCTGGAAGTAATCCCCATTATTTCTCTTTTTGAGTTTTGTAAAAATTGAATTAAAATGTGAAAAGATGTTTCCAGACCATTTATCTTGAAAACATTAATATAATGTAGATTTATAGAAATGTTCAAGCTGAATATTTTTTTAAACAAACACCCCAAAGTAATTGAGAACTCCCCCACCTGAATCTACCTGCCACCAAAAGACACCCCCCATGTTTTAATTTTTATTTTGCAACTGCAACTGCAAGGATTAAAATCATAGCGATTAACATGCTAGGCACCCGTTCTGCATCCGCGCAACTCGCATCCGCTCAGACACAGGGAGGAAGCGGAACGGACGCAGAATGGATACAGAACGGATGCCTAGCGGATGCAGCATGGAAACAAAGCCTTTACAACAGAAAAAACGTTCACAGAGGGGACCTATCTCGGATATTAAGGATGTCTACAGGATGCCTAGAGGATGCCTAGAGGATGCAAAGGGACACCTATACTGCCTATAAAAAGGGGGAGCAACACATCTGGATCTCACTTTCAGAACAACAGCCCTGTGGTGCAGACCTCTGCAGTCTTCATCTGCCTCTTCCTCTTCCACAGCATCCAGTCATGTCCACCGTGGAACATAACACAGTCCTTTTGGTAGCCACCATCCTTCTGCAACAGTGCGAAGCCATCTACAGGCTCTGTGAACTCTACGACGGGAAGAAAAAGGGGCGGCCAAGAAGCATCTGGGTACAAAGATGGTTCACCAGAAGAGCAGAGAATGGACTGTACAACAAGCTGATGGTGGAGCTCAGGAGCGAAGACACTCGGGCATTCCAGAACTTCACGAGGATGCCTCCAGCCATGTTTGACGAACTTGTGCAGTGGCTGACACCCAGGTTGACCAAGATAAACACCAACTTCCGGCCCAGCCTGGAACCTGGGCTCAAGGTGGCACTCACTCTGTGCCACCTGGCCTCAGGGACCACCTACAGGAGCATGCAGTACGGCTGGAGGGTGCCATCCAACACCATCAGCATTGTGGTCAGATAAGTGGTGCAGGCCATCATCAAAGAATACAAGGAGGAACTCCTCCAGTGCCCCTCCACTGAAGAAGGATGGAAGAAAGTTGCAGAGCAGTGGTATCAGAGGTGGAACTTCCCACACACCGTTGGAGCCATCGATGGCAAGCACGTGGCCTGCAAAGCGCCAGCCAAGTCGGGGTCCACTTATTTCAACTCCAAGGGCTTCTTCAGCATCATCCTCTTCGCCATGGTTGATGCTGACTACAAGTTCATGTACATCGATGCTTCAGGCAACGGCTCATCTTCAGATGCCCAGGTATACAACTCCAGTCACCTCAAGGAGGAGCTGGAACGCAACCTCATCGTGGGCTTCCCAGATCCAGACCCCCTGCCCAATGACATGCAAGATGTGCCCTACTTCATCGTGGGGGATGACGCCTTCTCCCTCACAACCTACCTCATGAAGCCCTACACCTCCAAATACCTCACCCGTGAAGAGAGGATCTTCAACTACAGGCTGTCCAGGGCAAGGCGGGTGGTGGAGAACGCCTTTGGCATCCTGGCCAACAGGTTCCGGGTACTTCTCACCACCATGCAGCATCACCCAGAGACCGTGAGGAGGATCATGGAAGCTTGCTGCATCCTGCACAATCTCATGCGCACCCGCTACCCAGTCTTGCAGAACAGGCTCGTGGACCTCCAACAAGGCAATGGGGTCATGGAGCCTGGGGAATGGAGGCAAGGGCGAAACCTGATCGACACTGAGGATGTGCAAGGCCCCAACAGAGCCTCACATGAAGGGAAGAAGCAGCGCAACCTCCTGAAACACTGGTGCAACTCCCCAGCTGGAGCAGTGGAGTGGCAAGACAGGATGATAGATGCTTAATGGATGCTTCCTTCAGCCTGTCTCATCACACTGATGAGATTGGGCCTTGTATGTTGGGTGGGCCTACAATGAACAGGGCATTTAATAAAGAGTTGTGTTTATGTTCAAATGTGTGGATCAATGCTTACATTGTTATTGATAATAAAGGGCCAAAGGTGTGGCACCTGGGAGGGTGGACCATACAATCCCACTATGCTTGCACTGGAGGTTTATCTATCCCACAGCTATTACCCATCCCAAAGGTATCCCTGCCCATCCCACTGCTATCTTAACCCATCCCATAAGCATGCAAAGGCTTAAACCATTTCTAAAAGTTTCCACCAAGACTTTATTAAAAAAAGAAATGAAGCAAGTGTGTGAATCAAAAATAGACTTGATTAACAACAAACTATAAGACAAAAATGAGTCTCTGGCACTCCTCTTGGTCGCTCAGTCTCAGGGGTGAAGGGTGCAGGTGCTGTGGAGGTGGCTGGTGCTGGAGTGCTTGTCATCAGCTCCTCCAGAAGCAGAAGCAGCAGAAACCCCAGCCCCAGAAGAGCGAGCCCATGCTGCAGAAGCCCCAGCAGAACCAGAGTGAGGGCCAGGGGGCGGGATGGTAGCCCTGTCCCTCTTGCAAGGGCTGGCAGCAGATGGCTGAGGCTTGCTGTGCTTCAGCATGGTTGTGGGGCTGCTGGCTGGCAGGGAGGCTGGCAGGAACCAAGGCTGGCAGGGAGGCAGGCACCAAGGCTGGCAGGAAGGTTGGCAGGCAGGCAGGCACCAAGGTTGGCAGGCAGGCAGGCACCAAGGCTGGCAGGAGGGCTGGCAGGAAGGCTGGCAGGAAGGCAGGCACCAAGGCTGGCAGGAAGGCTGACACCAAAGCTGGCAGGAAGGCTGGCAGGAAGGCAGGCACCAAGGCTGGCAGGCAGACATGAACCAAGGCTGGCAGGCAGGCAGGCACCAAGGCTGGCAGGCAGGCAGACAGCAAGGCTGGCAGCAAGGCTGGCAGCAAGGCTGGCAGCAAGGCTGGCAGGCAGACATGCAGGCAGGACAGGCAAGGCAGTCGATGTGTCTGGAAGCAGGTCTTTCCTCTGAATGGTGACCTGCTTCCGAGCTGCTTCCGTTATATCCGCGGGGCTGATGCAATGCATCCTCCCCGCATGCACAATTAATGCTCGGCATCCGCTAGGCTTCTGCTGTGCATCTGCTGTGCATCCGCTGTGCATCCGCTTCATCCGCTGTACATCCATTCTGCATCCGCTGTATCCGTTCCGCATCCACTTTGGTGAGGCCCCCCGGAAGCCCTGCGGATGTGCCATCCACTCCCATCCGCTTCCATCCGCTAGGCTTCCGTTCCGCATCCACTTTCCATCTGCCCTGCATCCTCCCCGCCCCTGTGTTATCCGCTCCGGTTATGCAAATTTTTGCCTCTTCTGAGAGCGGATAACAACGGATGGAACATTTTGCTCGTCCGTTGTGTCCGTTTTGCATCCGTTGGTCAGTGTGACAGGGCCTTAAGATATGCATAGGTGATAATCTGGAACTATATTGTACTCAAATAAGATGTTTTATTTGTTTTGTTAAAATTTAATAAGCAGTTTTTAGAAAAGAGATTTTATGTTATATTAGGTTTTATGTTTTGTTTGTTTGTGTATTGTCTTTAAAAACTAATAAAATTTGTTTTTTTTTTAAAAAAAGAAATGCAAGAAAATCAGTCCAAGTCACCTCAACTCCAGTTCAGGTAATCCTTGGCTTACAGCTACAACTGAGCAAATTTCTGTTGCTGAATGAAACATCTCTTAAGTGAATTTTTTATCTATTTTGTGACCTTTCTTGCCACAATTATTAAGTGAATCACTGCAGTTGTTAAGTTAGTGACAATTGTTAGATAAATCTGGCTTCTGCATTCACTTTGCTTCTCACAAGGCTGCAAAAGGTGATCACATGACCTCACGACATTGCAACAATCATAAATATGAATCAGTTGCCAAGCATCTGAATTTTGATCATGTGATCATAGGGATGTTGCAATGGTCATGTGAAAAGCAGTTATAAGTCACTTTTTTCAGTGCTGTTGTAACTTTGGATGGTCACAAAACCATTGTAAATCAAGGATTATCTGTATTCTATCCCCCTCTTGATTCTGAAGCTATTTAGTAGTTGTTAATACTAGTAGACAACAGTTAGGATTAATTTGCAGAAAATGGGATCCTTGAAAAGTCTCACCCTTTTTGTTGAATATTACTTAAATCTAAATCATTATATAGTAATATAGACAAGGGGTAAGATGATGTCATTTATTACAGAGCCAATTTTTATGTTGACAACATGTTTAAATTGTAGTCAGGTTTTCAGGCTACCCTGTCAGTATTTCAGGAAATAAATAGGTTTGTTATCTTTATTTCAAAACTTTTTCTTGTATCTAAATAGCACCATATGCCACTATTCTCAAAGAAAAAGAAATTGTGCAAAATAGCTACCCTATATGTGTTGTGTGAATGTAAGCGCACACACACACACACACACACACATTTTATAAACAAAAATGCTATCAATTGGCTTTTTCAAAAAGACAAGAGAATTTGAGATCTCAAACCTCATTGGAATTTCAGTCTTGTTTTCAATGTGAGAAAATGGTGAATTTTAAGCAACTAGAAATGGATCACTGGAATCCTTTTATACAATAAAAAAACAAATTAACATCAATATGTTGGTTGCACTTGATACAAAAACTTTAAAAAACTTTTCCCCTCATAAAGTACAATTGCTTTCAGTTGTGCTATTAGTATGAATATCTAGAATGTATGGTTGCAGGAAAAAGGACTTACCAGCAGATGTTGTAACATTAATTTCCTGAACACTCTGCCAAGCAGCTGTAGAACCTCCTATTCCCCACAATGAAGAAACTGTCGTTTTTGGCCACTGTACTGGCCACTGTAAAGAGGAGATGACAGTAACATCGGCTCCAGTATCCAATAATCCTTGAAATGGTTGTTTATTAAGGAAGAGTGTTAACAAAGGACGAGAGGAGTTCAGCTGATGAAGTAAGCCTACAGATAAAGAAGTTGATCCAAATCCTGCATCCCCACGATTACCTATACCAGGAGATGGAATTTCAATATGGAAGGAGAAGCAATTGAGCAACAGAGGAATTACAAGGAAGAACTTGAGGAAGATTCACCCAAATCTGAATCATGAGGATACCAGTGTAATCTGAATCTATTACCCCAGGCACAACAAAACAGTCCTTTTTGTATGCAGAAAAACGAGGCAAAATTAAGCCAACTAATCCTGAAGGAAGAGGACCTTTAAATTGAGATGGATCTATTTTAACTTCCAAGGGAAATTTAAACTCAATTTCCTCTTGAGTGATTAAATTGATCCCAGCGCTAACGGCTGTGGAGGAGTGAGAGAGACTTCTGGAGGAGTCAGAGTGATGGGAAAGGCACACTTTGGATTCTGGGTGGGTGCCACACCCATTGTCTGTAACTGCCTTTTTTAAACTCTCTTAAGATCTGATAAAGCAGACCCTCCCATTCTGCTACTTGCAGTCCAAGCTGTAGCCCCTGACCAGGACGATATTGTACTGGACAAACAGACAGTAATTCTGCAAGTTCTGTTACTGAGACAGAGACATCCTTTTTACAATTCTCAACTATTTTCTGAAAAGAAGACTGAACAATAGAGTCAGGAGGCTTTTGCCCTGTATCTGCAGGAGCTGAGGGAATTGAAGACATATATTTAGGTGAAGAAGGGGGATAAATGACAGCATTAGTATAACGTGAAGGTGGAGGTGTTAAAAGAGAAAGTTCATTGTGACCAAATTTTTCAATTGCATGTCTACATAAATGCCACACATGCAAAACTTCTATTTTTGCTCGAGGTTCAGTATGCAATGTTTTCCCAATATGTTCCCAATCAGTTAATTTTAAAGACCCCTCTTTTGGATACCATAAGCATTGAGCTGCAATCTCCTGGACCAGCCTTAAGAGATTTCTCTGTGGTACCTCAGTATTATTTTTCTTCAACAAATAGCCTAACTCATCTACATGCTTCCTTTGTTCCTCAGAAAGAGAAGACCCCATACTTAGAAAAACCAAAAGGTTGAAGAAACCACAAAGAGTTGAAAGTGCACCAAATCCTTGCTGGACAAAGTAAGAGGGTCCCTGTTCAGGCGCCACTTGTAATGACGAGGCAGTCGAGGTGTTTGATCATGATCAACTGAATCATGATGATCTTTATTGGAGTATAGTCTTACATTTATACACATTTTTAGTTATCCTCCATCATTGGTTAACTCTGATTACTGCTTAACTTTCATTATTGTTTAGTATAATAGTAATTAACACAATTAATTATCTCTAGCTAAAGTCTAACATATGTTTACTTCCTCTCTCTAATCCTCCTTTAGATTAGTGACCTTGTTTGCCTGAGTT
The DNA here is from genome assembly GCA_015471245.1 of Laticauda colubrina. Taxonomy (NCBI): domain Eukaryota; kingdom Metazoa; phylum Chordata; class Lepidosauria; order Squamata; family Elapidae; genus Laticauda; species Laticauda colubrina. The sequence continues at coordinate 67,457,118 of BLBF01000006.1, forward strand.
GTAATTGCTTGTAAACATTCTTTATCTGAGGTTTGCCATCCGAGATAAGAACATTCCTGCAATTACAACTCTACAACAAGGTATAAAACACAAATTAGCATTAACATTATGGTTACAAAAACTTTAAAAAAAAATTTCTCTCACAAATTACAATTGCTTTCAGTTGTGCTCATACTGGATATTTTATAATAAGGTATAACAGAGTTTGGGTGGGTTTGGCTTCGTCCTAGAATTGTTTCATCAGACTGATTAAAATCATAATATACATAATATACTAATTCCTAATTTATTTTTCAATGTACAATGATATTCCTTTTTCTACATATTTTAATACACCAATTTTTGTCCTGCAGAGAAATTACAAATCTAATGTTAAACTGAGTCTAATATCTTCCTGTTCTGCACTCAATAAAGTGACACTCCCATCTTGAATTTGTGGAGAATACAGCATGGTATCTAGAAAAAGACTGTGGTAGGATTTCCTGACAGATTGTCCTGCTAGCTGAATTGAAAACTTGTACTTATAATCACTGATCCTATGTTTTTCTAATATTTCACACATGATCCTCTAAGCCTTAGATGAAGTTTTTTTAGGTGAAGATGCAGTTTTATTGGAACATACTCTATAAATCCCAGTTTTATTCTCTGTCACCATAATGGTCACTGGACCATTTTATGCAGACTTATGCTGCTTTCTGTACTGCGAGCACTATCCAATAGCCATCTGGACAAAATCTGGACTATGCATCATTGTGAAAGCTGGTCTTTTTATCATTAGAGTTGGGTTCACTTAGAAATGCTAAAAAAGATCTTTTTCTTTCTTTTTTCAGCCAGTTTTTCCAGCCATGTAGAAAAAAAATGCTGACTATAGTGAAGAGAAGTCTTCCTAGCATGGTACCCTGGAATATATTACTCTATGACAAGGGAAGGATTATGGGAATTGAAATCCAATATATTTAAAGGGTAACAGAAGACTTACACAAAACACAGCAGTTTTCAAGAGATCAAGTTTATTACTTCAGTACATGAATCTCCATATGTCTAAATATTCTGAGCTTGTATTTACTGTGCTCAAATGTTTACCTAACATTTGAAAATGTACCGCAATTTTCTACCTTTTGGTGGACACTTACAAATCTTACATTTTTCTGTAATATTATCGGCAAGTATTTCATAATAATTTCCTGTGGTTCAAGCACAGTATGGACAACCATCCAAAGGTCTTTTTATATGCTTGCATTCTGAAGGAATTTGGGGGCAAATTGAATGGCATACGATGTTCTGAAGTGATTTACATGTACACATCCTGGTACCAAAATCAGTATGTACAGACTGTCCCAAGAGAAGAATCTTATCTTTATAGCCTTCCCGAAGACATTCTTCCACCAGAAAAGCAGGACACAAACACTGAGGGATGCAACGAGGACAGCATTCATGTTTGAGAGTCACAGCTTTGTAATGTTTAGGACAGGCTAGGCAGCTTACAGCAGAACAGTCTGGTTTTATATGCCGACAGTTGGTGTTTTGGAAAAAGCAGCAGCCCACCAGAAGGCAAAAGGTGAATTCAAGATTGATCATTCTATGTCAAAACAAAAAGATACTGTTTATTAAGATTTTAATATGTACAGTATACTATTGTTGAATCTACACTGAAAGAATTTCATTAATTTATATAGCATTTTCTCCCACTGATGTCAAGATCACTTACATAGTAGGTTGCATTTAAGTCTTAATTATATAATATGTTTACTCAGAAGTAAAACTAAATTATCTAAATAGGATACATTCCCATGTAAATGTATACACCCAAGACAGAGGGGAGAGCAAGCACAATTGGAATGTCGATCACATGTTCCTTTAGTCTCCCAAATAAGAGACTAAATCACAACATGCCCATTCAGCTTGTACTTCCTGCACAAATTCATTCAAGTTATTTGAAACATTTTTTATACAGCCTTCAATTCAACAGTTCTCATGTGATTTACAATGATGTTTTTATACTGCACAGAAAGGAGGATGGAACCATCAACATAGTACTTTCCTCAACCTTTTTCTAGCTTGTAAATAGAAAGAAAAGAAAAAAAAAACATTCATAATATTCATCATTGGCATTTCTCATTTTTCTTTTAGAATGGTAATGGAAAATTCATACAGCCAAATTCTTAATTGTGCTAGGAAAACTAGCATTACCTTGGTAAGCTTCAGGTAATTTGTGCAGCAGACTTTGTTCCACAGCTGTTTTCTTCCTGAGTAGCTATGTAAGTCCAGATAGAAAGATCTTTATTTATATGGATACCCAGAAAGTGAAGCTTCTAAAATGAGCTCCCGGGAGGAGCTAAAATATCAGAATGAAGTAATCCATGTTGATTGTGCAGCTTGCCTGCATTGCATAAAAGTAGGCAGCAGTGACTGATACAACAGTTTTGAAGTATCTAAAACTGTTAAGATGCAGAAGCCCATTTCCTGAAATATGTCCTTTTTAAACATTTAACTGTAAACAATGATTGGGGAAGGTGTGCAAGGAAAATGAACAGTGATGTACCTTGTCAACCCCATTTAAATAATTAGTATCTTAACACGTCTTGGACCTGCAATCTAATCATACTTTGTTGCTGTGGTGATCTGGGGGAATGAGAGTTGTATGGAAGGCAATTATAGTTGTTCTAAACCAGAGGTTCCCAAACTTCTTCAGTCCCCCACCCCCTTGGTGCTACAAACTCATCCTTGGTGCCCCCCATCCAGGGGTGGAATTCAAATTTCTGTGGGCATGGCCTAATTTGAGGGTGTGGCTTGCTGGTCACATGACTGGCTGGCGTGGCTTGCTGGCTGGGCATGGCTTGCTGGTCACATGACTGGGTAGGTGTGGTTTGGTAGTCATGTGACTGGGTGGGCATGGCCAGGTGACTGGCAAACAAGTGGTCCTCACTTAATGACCGGTTGTTTAGCAAGTGTTCTAATTTATGACTGGCCTCCTCAGAGATACTTGACCTGTTTTTGGAGTTTTGACAGCCATGCACACACATACACATACTCCCTTCTAACCCTGCTGGAGCAGTCATTGGACTAGAATCAGCAAAGCATCTCTGATTAGATTCTAGTGATGAATAAAATCTAATCAGAGATGCTTTGCCGATTCTTGTTGATTTATTTTATTTGTATCTCTTTATTTTATGTTGCTGAATTGCACTGACGTGTGTCCCTTCTTGTGCATAACCCAAAAACTTTTGTGATTCTTTGCAGCAAAAATTATCGACCTCTGGCTTTGCTCTACTCTTCAAACATGCTGACACTGCCGTGTTCTAGGTGTCGTCCCTGCAGGTCCACCCCATTGAGCCCACTGCACTGGAGGGACCTGCCCAAGCAAGTCAGCGGGGTGAGCCTGAGAGAGGGAAAGAGAGAGAAAGAAAAGAGAGAGAGAGAAGAAAGAAAAGAGAAAAGGGAAAGAAAGAAAAAGGGACAAAGAAAGATGGGGAATGGAAGGAAAGGACAGAAAGAAAAAGAAATAAAGAAGGAGGGAGGGAGGGAGGGAGGAGAAAGATAATGAGATATCTATTCCAGTCCAATCACCTGCTCCAGCAGGATTAGAAAGGAGTGTGTGTGTGTTCTCCTTGTAATTTACCAGTACATTTTAGTTTTGCCTTCTTCAGAATTGGCACTGTAATACATTGGGGAAATGTAATTTTGAGGGTAGAGATCTGGTCCAAAGGATCCTGTTGAAAGCCTCAACAAAATGTGGGAGCTTCCTGATAGTCTTGACCATGTTTTGCCCACAAAACCTTTAATAGAAGCCAAAGAGGTTTCAATGTGCTGCCAAAGATGTTTCAATGTGGAAAAGTCTAAACTAGGCCTCATTCAATCTGATACATCAGCTCTCTCTCTCTCTCTCTCTCTCTCTCTCTCTCTCTCTCTCTCTCTCTCTCTCTCTCTCTCTCTCTCTCTCCCTCCCTCCCTCCCTCCCTCCCTCCCTCCCTCCCTCTCCCTCTCCCCCTCCCTCCCAGACTGGCTTTGCTCTACTTTCCCAATGTGCCTGCGGAACTGGTGCTTTGAGCAGGCAGACCTTTAGGATGAATGTATGGATAGATAGATAGGTAGATAGATCTATATTGGTAGATAGGTAGGTAGGTAGACAGAAAGACAGGTAATAGGTAGGTAGGCAGGAAGGCAGGCAGACAGACAAATAGACCTTTTGGATGTATGGATAGATAGATAGATAGATAGATAGATAGATAGATAGATAGATAGAT
>BLBF01000006.1:67461371-67488918 GCA_015471245.1 Laticauda colubrina
GATAGATAGATAGATAGATAGATAGATAGATAGATAGATAGATAGATTTATATTGGTAGGTAGGTAGACAGACAGAAATACAGGCAGGCAGGCAGGTAGGTAGGCAGGCAGGCAGGAAGGCAGACCTTGGATGGATGGTTGGACGGACAGACAGAAATAAAGAATGCGACAGCAGCGGCACTTGGGGAAAATAGAGCAAAGCCAGAGTGGGAATTGAAGTCCACACAAGTTGCAAGGTTGAGAAACACGGGCTGAATATATCAACCCAGCCATTCTGGTTTAGAGTTTAGCATGCTGTTTGATTCCAGCTTAGTCAATAACCCATGGCTAAGATCTTCCTGCTCCTTAATGCAGCTGTCCCTCTGCCCCTTCTCCAGCCCCCTGCCCCAGTTCTTTCTTTGGCAATTCTTTCCAATTTTGCAATGCCAACCTCGATGCGATGCAGCTGACTTCACCCTATTTGCTTCAAGCCAAGGTCCACTTCCATCAGGCCAAGCAAGGGGAAGTACTCTTCATACACTCAGACTCACAACTTCGGGGAAGCATTCAGCCCATCTTTACACTCTGCCCAGGAGGAGGAAGGCATGCAGAAGCAGCCCAGACTGGCGGAGGCGGAGGGAACAATCGCTTGGAAAGTAAGCAAGTAAGCAAACAAGCAAGTGCAAGGCTCGGTCGGAAGAACGGGGCTGCAGAGGGAGACTAGGTTCTAGGTCTGGGATGGCCACGTAGAGCCGAACCAAACTGAGCCACACGCCTTGGAGAGCTGCAGCTGCACACACCCGCATTCTGGGTGCAAGCCCGGCTGGCTGGAGAGGCGGAAGCTGGGCGGGCTCTGTGTGCTCCTTTTTTTTCCAGGGAAGGGGGCCCTAACACTGGACCACCCACCCCTTCTACTGCGTGCCTTGGAAGGGATTTGCTTTTGGGCCTTCTGGCGCACCTCCGCTGCTTCCACCGGAGAGGGCAGCCTGCAAGCTAAAGCACCCCCTTTCCGCCATCTCCTACCTCTACCTCCCCGGGCTTGGCAAGGCACACCACATGTGGGTTCCGCATTCGAGGCGCCAGCTACGAAGCAATGAAACAGTCAATGGGCTGCGTGGCCAGCAGTCAGTGAGCCTGCAGGGCCAGTGCCTCAAACAATCTCCTGCCACCTCTTAGCACCCCCTGCTGGCCCCCTTGCCTCTTAGCACCATCCTAAGGCATCCCACTGTAGAAAGGCTGAAAGTACCTTTCTCTGAGGGTTCGAATTTTCCCGCTGGGAGAGCTCTGGCGCAAGGATACAGACAACTGCTTGAAAGCTGGATCTTTTTATTTTCAGGAAGGCTAGAAACAGTGTGCCTGAGTTCCTGGGGCTAGCTAGCTAACTTTGAATGATAAGTTCCCAATTTTTTATACCTTTTTTCTCCCTTTGTGTATAAATGTTCGTTAAGTGTTTAATGTTTAAGGTTTAGACATTAAAATCCTGTCAGAGTTTATTTTTTCTTTCCACCAGAAGGCAACCTTAACGAGGTGCGAAAATAAACTCTGTGGGGCAGCTTGCTGTATTATCGGTTTTTTCCTCTAATCTCTTTTAGTTTTGATGGCTTTTTTGTAATCTTCTATTTGTAATTCCTGTCTTTTGGCTGGTTTGGTATGTTCTTAATTACTTGGCTTTTGTCTAGGGGGCTCCTTTCAATTTCTTTTATTAGATTTCTTTTCCTATGTAAGTTTGTTTTATGGCTGGCCTAATGTTCCCTTTGGGCTTTTTCCTTTCTGGGTGACACCACTGTCCTCATGAAGTTCCCTTTCTATACCACTTTGAGAACCACTGTTCTAAACAATCTGTGTGCCCGATTGAATTTTCACATCCATGCAACCCATTCATAACTGCAGCTTCTTCAATGAGATCCAAGTGCATGCTGATTTACAAGAGTAATACATATACTCTGGTTTATGGTTTAGTAAATTGTGTGATCCCAGCCAATGAGGGTTTTGATAAACCATGTTAAGCCATGGTTCTCAGAACCCAGATAACAGATGGTGGTATTTGTGGTAGATGCAGCTAAAATGATTGTAAAAGAATTACAAAGTGGTTTTTCTCTCCCTCTCTTTCTCCCCCCCCCCCCCCACTTACTCTCATTGTGTATGTGTGTGTGTGTTACACAAACACATACACTGTGGTCTCTGGGTTTTTATATGTGTATATACATACACAGACACAGTACATACCCCCCACACCTACACACATACTTAAATACACTAAGTGTTTCATATATTCATTTCATGCTGATTTCTGGTATTTACTACATACTTTACAAAGTGGCTACAGGTCGATCATTTGACAGTCTTCTTTGGCACAGATGTTAGACCAACTGGACCCTCCTTTTCATTCTTTTTGATAAGGAAGTCAGTAATTACTGTTCTTCATCCTTCTGGTTTATTGTCAATTCTCCAGGATTTCTCACAAATAGTATCCAAAGAGTTTACTTTTCTCTCTTTAAAACTTTTCTGAATCCATATATTATTTAAACTTTCTAAGTGAATACATAGTTTATTTTATAACATTCCTAACTGATTTCTGCTGTTATTTATATAGCTTGAGACTGTAAGCCTGTATTAATCTCAACCCTCCACTGCAAGAAATTTAAAATTCTGTGGCATTTCAACATGAAGGTTTTGCATCTTCTTCAGACTTGCCTGATTTCCAAGTTCATTGGGTTTGATAGCTGAACCAATTTATTATGGTTCTGTAGTGTATTTGAGGTCACATCAAATGGACTTTATAATTTTGCTCAGTTTGTAGACAAAATGTTTTTTCATTAGTAGACATATTTTGCTATAATGCTAGCCCTGTCATGCCTTGTCCTACATCAGGCTTTAAGGAGCAACAACTGGCTCACTTGCTAACCAGACAACATAGAGAACATTAGAACTGAAATAAAGGACATCCAAGGGTTGAGATGAAAACAGAGAAGCTGTCAGTTTTGGCTGTGCAAAGCCTGAAAGCCTGTCAAAAGGACAGAGTTTTGCTTATGTAGTTATGGTAACTATTTCAACATTTTTTTACCTCCCTATCCATGGATGCCCCTAGTCAGTGAAACTCATCATTATACCAAAACTTCTTTCTGCTTTCACAAGAAGATATAGCTCCTACTCAATACATTACTAATGAGAAAAGTATTATAGTCTCTTAATGTTGACAAAAATGCAAGCAGGCCTGCCAAACTAGCTTAGATGTTAACAGCTAAACTCCTAGGGCTTTATTTTATGCTTCCCTACTGTAGTCAGAAGGAAGATAATCACAAAACGCTGCATGAATGAGGAAGCACTGAGAATCTGTCATATAACTAGGGCCAAAGTTGATTTGACATTTATCATGGTTTGCCCTGATTGAATTCATCTTTCTTGTAACAATCACTGCATGGAGTTAAAGCTAGATTTGAATTATTACCTGTTGGTACAGGTTCTCAATTCATTTCCTATGCTTTGTTTAAGATTAGGAACAGCTGCTCTTTCTTGCATTTGCTATATATGAAAGAAAGCCTCAGTATCATTCCCATGGCACAGTTGCCATCTCTCTCAACTACTTTTTAAAAAAACAAGGATAAATTCTAATTGAACAAGAAAAGGTGTACAGCAAACAAAGACCTCTGAGATAGATCTTAAGCAATCTTTAAAGCTAGATGCAGACTGGGATAAAAGAAACAAAATGCCAAAATCATGGTGCTGTAACACTTATTTCTTCATTTAAGGACAAAGAAACTGTGGTGGATTAAGACAAAAGCCAATTTACTCCAGTGTTCTGTTATGGAGATCAACCAGACATTTCTAGGAAGCTTACAAATAGAATATGACTTTGATAGTATCTTCTTACTTATCACTAGTTGTCAAGGGGCCTTGACTTACAACCTGTCTCTTAGTGGCCATTTTGAAGCAGTCTGGAAAATTACCAGGAAAAGTGTGCTTGCAAAAAGCAGAAGTTCTCATATTTGTTAGCTTTGCTTAAAAACAACAATATTGTGCAAGACAAAGTTACTGGAATAACGAACCAGCTATGTTCCCAGAATCAAGGGTGAATATGGAAAATAACAGTTGGTGTAAGATAATTGAGAAATCAATGTACTTCTCCTTTGTTCTATATGTATGTTATTTATCCTTTTTTTTGGTAAAATCTGATAAAGGAATGCCCTGGCCTAGTCTGAGGTCATGACATGTATAAAAGTGACACCTCAGGAAGAGCCAGGGGTTCAGAATTTGTCATGCAAATGCTCTGAACCTTTTGCGCAAAATAAACCTGTATTCTCCAACCTTTTGTGGTCTTGTGTCCTGATTTGTAAGCAGGATTTGCTGCAACATTTAATGGCAACTGCGGCAGGACTCAAGGGGCCCTGAGGCCTGCTGGAGGGTCCACCCCGAGTGCCAGCGACTGGGTAAGTTGAAGGGAACATCCCAAGTGCTATCAGTCCTTTGAATCTGAGGGACTTCCTGAGACTGCCCTGTCCTGGCAACGGTGGTCAACACCCCCAAGAACCACTGGTGAAAGGTGAGGAGACCAGGACATCTTCCAGCCGACTAGTGGAGAAGGATGATGCCTGTAGGCAAGTATTGCACTTGGGGTGCACTTGAGTAAAAAATCCCTCCCTTTAAGCAAGGACAGAGGAGAGGACTGATCACCCTCTCTTAAGTAAAGGTAAAGGTGAGAGGAATTGTCAGGCATGGTTGAAGTGAGTGACTACTGTGGTTCCCATTGGTGACTGTGAGTGTCCAGTGCCATGGGCCAGTAGAAAGCGAGTAGCATCTGCAGTTCCCATCGGAGACCATGTGTATTCGGTTCCCTGGGTCTGGTGTGAGTGCGTGGAAATCCCTGGTATCACCCGGAGAAGAAGGACCCCATACCTTCCTCCAACCCCCATCCCAACTGTCTTGTATGGTTAACTGGGTGGCCCCTGACTCTGCTAGGGGCCATGTTAAAAAATTTTAAGGAAGCATTTGAATCTCAGGATTATGGTGTGGAGTAGACACAAACTACAGGTGTTTTGTGAGGAAGCAGATAGTAAAATGCTTTTGGCTAAAAAAAAATGTGAAACTCCTTAAGGACTGAGAAATAGGTAAGATTAGGGCCGTGTTCTCCATGGAGTACATGGGGACATGTTAAACAGTGAAAATTGTCTTTAAAAAGAAAAGCAGAATTCAAACTTGCTCATGAAGGCCCTGGCCAGGTGCAAACGAGGTGTGAAAGAAGATCTCTATAGATCTTGATCTTTAAAAATAACCCAGAGTTGTCTGGGAGATTCTAAGATAGATAGAGAACAATTTGGATCTTTAAAAATAAGCCAGCATTGTCTGGGAGATCCAAACTAGGAAGATAAGGGACAGAATGCCCAGGGCAGAGACAGGTAGTAAAAATCTAGTGCTTAATAATGAGTGAGCTCATGGAAGTGGCACGAAAGGTGTTTGTAAATAAGGAGAAAGAGGTAAGGAAGAAAGGCCAATTATTCTATGCAGAATTTTTTGGAAGGAGAGAGGAGGCAGAAAAAGAGATTTCATTAATTGAATTTCAAGACGACCAAATGGAGACTGAAAAAGAAGAAGGCTCAGTAGGTGGATCAGTGGAGACTAAAGAACAATGTGAACCAAGATCTATGAGAGCTGCCAAACCTAATTATAAAGCATAATTATGGAAGAGAAAAAACTGATTATAATGAATATAAATGGACTTAATTCAGCTGTTAAAAGAAGGAAAATTTTTCACACATTAGAGAAACTAAAATTTGATATAATTTGTCTACAAGAAGTACATATTAAAAAACAATATGAACAATTGTTGATACAGCCAAAATTAGGGAAAATGTTTACTTCTTTGACTCAATGTAAGAAAAGAGGAGTGGTTTTATACATCAAAGAGACCATTTTAGCAAAATTGATTTATACTGATGAAGACGGAAGAGTATTAATGGTGGAAATAATGGACAATAATACGAAAACACTCTTGATTGCAATTTATGCTCCGAATGATAAACAAGAAGAATTCTATAAAAAATTACACATGAAAATAATTGAACTCGACTATGTCAACATAGGTATGATGGGAGATTTCAATGGAATTGTAGACAATAAACTGGACAATATTACAACAACAACAACAAAGCAAAATAGGAAGACTCTCCCCGAATTCTTTTTTAAAATGATAGATGAAATAAATTTAAAAGATATATGGAGAGAAAGAAATGTTAAAACCAAACAATATACTTTTTACTCAAATAGACATTTAACATGGTCAAGAATAGATATGATTTGGACTTCAACAGAATAAATATCTAATATTCAAGAAATAAATATTGAAACAAATACTTGGGCAGACCATAATCTAATGACAATTAAATGGAAAGGACAAAAAAGAAGATCGAGATGGACGTTAAATAATACTATTCTAAAGGAGAAGGTTTTTATACAGCGGATGGAGAAAGAATTGGTTTTTTTCTTTAGAGAAAATAAAAAAGAAGATACTTCAATTCAGAATGTATGGGACACAATGAAGGCATATGCTAGAGGCTTGATAATAGACTACACAAGGAAAAGGAACATCAGGAAAAGGCAAGCCACAGAAGCTTTAGAAGATGAGTATAAAAGACTTGAAAAAGAACTATAGAAAATGCCACAGAAAAAAGACATTAAGCTAAAACTGGATACAATTAAACATAAAATGAGCTTAATAGAAAAGAAGAATTGGCACCGAAAATCAGGAGTGCTCAACATAATTATTTTGAGGATGCAAACAAACCAGGTAGATGGTTAGCATACAAATTGAGAAAGGAAAAAGAATCAAGGAAAATACCGCAGTTAATAGATGATCAAGGTCAAATTTGTCATGGCAATAAAGAGAAGAAGGAAATCATTCGAGACTTTTATGGGAAATTATATGAGCAAGAGAATAATGATGAGGAAAAAATTAAACAGTATTTACAGAATGCTAATTTACCTAAGATACCTAAAGAGACTGAAAAAATGTTAGAAAGCAAGATACCCATGATGGAGTTAACCAAAGCACTTAAGAAACAAAATAATGGGAAGGCACCAGGCCCAGATGGACTTCCGGCAGAATTCTATAAAACATTGCAAGAATCGCTGAACCTTCCATTGCTAGAAGTCATGAATGAAGTTATGCTAAAGAAGAAGATACCTAAAACATGGTCAGAAGCCTATATTACACTTATTTCAGAAGAAGAGACTGATCCATTACAAATTAAGAATTATAGACCCATTTCTTTATTAAATACAGATTATAAAATCTTTGCTTTAATATTGGCAGAGAGACTCAAAAAATATTTAAATAATTTTATTCACTCTGACCAAAATGGATTCCTGCCAAAGAGACAAATTAAAGACAATATGAGAATAATATTGGACACTTTGGAATATTATGAGGCTCACCCCGAAAAACAAATGGCTTTGATATTTTTAGGTGCACAAAAGGCATTTGATAATGTGAACTGGAGATTCATGTTATTATTATTGGAACAGATGGGTTTTGCCAGAAAATTTATCCAAGCAATACAAGCCATATATTATAAGCAAACAGCAAAGGTAATGATAGAGGGAGAATTAACAGACTCTATCAATATAAGAAAAGGTACAAGACAAGGTTGCCCACTCTCACCTTTGCTATTCATATTAACTCTGAAAGTGTTATATAGAAACATTAGAGACGAAAAGAGTATAAAAGGAATGAAAATTAAAAAGGAAGAATTTAAATTGCAAGCTTTTGCGGATGACTTGGCTTTTATTTTAGAAGATCCTCTAGAAACAGCACCAAAACTATTGGAAAAGATAGAGGCATATGGTAAGGTGGCCGGCCTGAAAATAAACAAAGACAAGACAAAGATTTTGACAAAGAACATGTTACTAAAACAAAAAGAAGAATTGGCAGATGTATTGAAAATTCAAGTTACAAATAAGGTTTAAGTACTTGGGGATACATTTGACAGCAAGATATAGTTCATTAAAAGAGAACAATTACTTTAAACTTAAACAACAGATAGCACTGGACTTGACGAAATGGGAAAACCTACAATTGTCACTAATAGGGAGAATCTCAACAATCAAAATGAATATTTTACCCAGAATTCTATACTTGTTTCAAACAATACAATTAGGCTTGGAAAGGACTACTTTGAAGATTTAAATAAAATTGTGTTGAAATATATATGGCAAGATAAGAAAGCGAGAATAAAGTTAAAAATCTTACACGATGCTAGAATTAGAGGAGGATTTGGTCTGCATAATTGGGAGTTGTACTACCAAGCTACAAACTTGACATGGGTTAAGTAATGGATAACAAAGAAATACTAGATTGTTAATATTAGAAGGACATGATCTGTTGTTGGGGTGGCATGCCTTTTTATGGTATAAAAAAACTAAAATACAGGGTTATTTTAGAAGACATTATATACAGGACTCTCTGTGGTTAAATTGGGAGAAGATTAAAAGACAATGTTATTCGAAAATTCCAGTCTAGTTATCGACTATTGAAGCATTTTCTTATCCTATAACATATAAGAAGGAACAAACAGTTAAATATGGGGAAATTTTGAATGAAAAGGGTGAACTTAAATCGATACAAAAACTAGAGGAACAAGGTATAAAGATGAATTGGTTTTCTTACACGCAAATATATTTAAGGTATGAAAAAGACTTTAAAACAGAAGGTTTCTATAATAAATTGATTGATTTAGATAAGATTTTGACAGGTACTGATGAAAAGGTGATTAAAAAATTGTATGGATAGAAATTAAATTAGAAATTAAACTAGAAGAAGAACAAGTCAAAGAAACTATGATTGTTTGGGGGAAGAATTTTGGATATGGGATTGATCTAGAGAAATGGCAAAAATTGTGGTTTCAAAATTATAAAATGACAATGTCAACAGCATTTAAAGAAAATTTGTATAAGATGTTTTACAGGTGGCATTTTCCCCTGACAAGAATAGCAAGAATGTTCAAGAATAAATCTGAAAGATGTTGGAAGTGTCATCAGATACCTGGCTCATATTACCATATGTGGTGGACTTGTGCGGATGCAAAAAAATATTGGACTAAAATCCACACGTGGTTGGATAAAATGACTAAAAAGCATACCGATTTAAACCAGAGAAATTTTTATTGGGAATTCTACCTAATACATACAGCAAAGATTTAAAATATTTGATTGTAAACGTATTAACAGCAGCTAGGATTGTATTTGCTAAAAATTGGAAAAATGAGAAAATACCATTGCAGGAAGAAATTATCAAGAAAATATGTGCTGAAATGAGTAGATTGACATTTGAAATTAGAGAACAAGAGGATAAACAATTTTACAAAATTTGGGACCTTTTCTATCAATGGCTAGATAATAAAATATAGTAATAGAACATGCAGAATTATAGAAAATAATGAATATATAAAGATGTATTTCTTTATTATTATTATTATTACATATATAAAATGCTTTTAAGATATATTTGGAAGGACTATATGAATTGTTATAAAATTAATTTAAGTATAGCTATCTTGCAAAGTATGAATGAACAAAATTATAGTCAAATGATTGATTAATAATAATACTAGGATATTCAATTTCTGATAATATGAGTTATTATGTAATGTAACTGTAATTGAGACTATGAAATCAATGCACAAAAAAATTGTAAACCAACCGACATACTGTTTGTATACTTCTGGAAGAAAGCTGGATGTTTTTATGTTTTGTTTGTTTTTGTTTGTCCTTAAAAATCAATAAAACTTAATATAAAAAATTAAAAAAATAATGAGTGAGCTCATGGAAGTGGCACGAAAGATGTTTGTAAATAGGGAGAAAGAGGTAAGGAAGAAAGGCCAGAAGGAAGAAGAGAGTGCTTTTGAAGAAGACCATAAAGGACAAGGATGCAGGGGAACCCCCCCGATAGGTTTGGCAGAGGTGGAAAAATGGGACTGCCGCCAACCAGGTTCACAGTGCCTCCCAGAACCTATAGTATGGCTAAATGTAGAAGGCAGACCAATCTCCTTTTTAGTGGATATTGGAGCCACACGATCAGTTTTAACCCAACCCCTTCACACAGCCCTCCTCTCATACCATGAATATTCAGGGGGCAACTGGAAATATTTTACAACATCTTTTTTTTGAAGTCCCTTGTATGTATGGCTGAAGGAAAGAGTATAGCGCACCAATTTGTGTATATGCCTGACTGCCCTGTCCCACTCCTGGGGAGAGATTTGCTGTGCAAGCTTCAAGCACCTATCTCGTTTGAAGAGGATGGGACTATGGCAATGGGGTATGGCAGCGTTAATGTAATGGTACTAAGAAGAGGAATGGAGACTTTATGGGTGCTTTAGGCTCATGAAACGGGAGGTTGCTGGATCTTGCCAGACAATAAAGTTTTTGTCAAGTAAAAGTGAGAAGTTCACTAAAGCAATAAGAAAGCCCAGTTAGTGAAACCCCAAGTTAAATACTTAGGTTATACTATAAGTCAAGGCCACAGAGCTATGGGACATGGGAAAAAGAAAGCTGTGTGCCGAATTACAGAACCAACTGACAGGAGTTTTTGCAGCAGCAGGCGATTGTAGAAATGTTGCCCTGCTAGCCAATTTGCTCTATGAGTCCACAAAGGGGGGGAGAAAGGGAACCCTTTGTTTGGACGTGTGAACAAAAACAGGTTTTTGAGACTTAAAAAAATTAGCATCTCAAGCTCCTGTTATGGGACTTCCCAACCTTGAGAAATCTTTCAATTTTGTATGTGGACTCAATTTGTAAGAATAATATGGCTCTTGGAGTCCTGACTCAAGAAAAGGGGAAGTGGCAACAATCCATTACTAAAGAAAGAAAAAGTGGAGATTTAAAGGGACAAAACCTCCCCAGGTTTGGAAATGTTATGTGTGTGAATGTGTTTGTGTGCAATCATTTCCAAACCTGGAGGATGAGACCCTCTAACAACAGTAAAAAAGAAAAAAGAAAAGAAATGGAGCTCATTGGCTTGTGAGAAAAAGCTCTCAGAAAAGAATTGTAAGTAATGATTGATTTGCTTGGAGAAAGGATGAAAGAATGAAATGAAATTTTTGTGTGAGAAATTAGTTATGCAGGCAATCTGATTACAGTATAAATGTGTGAGTACGTTGATGATGAAAAAAAAAAAACCATTGGTGTAAATGTCTGTGTGCTGACCCCCCTCCCAGATTAAAAGGAGAGTACTTTCGTATAAAGAAATTGCATGTACCAGGGAATGAGAAAGCTCTCATGGAGAAATGTGTGTGAGTTACTCATGTTAGAGAGAGAGGAAGGAACAGAGAAAATTAGATGACAAAAAATAAAATATGTCGGGAGTCATTGCATCTGAGATTCCACCAAGAACACTGGATAATATTGCAAGTGGGACCACGAAATTGCAAAATTGAATTTTTAGTGGATACTGGGACATCCTGGACATCTTGAAGGATAATCCCTCTGGGAAGCCACATTAGCCAGAATTTGAATTTCAAAGTCAAGAAATAAAAATCAACCCATGCCACATCAAATTTAACATTGTAGTATGTAGAGAGAGAGATAAAATATCTTGGGCACTTGATTAGTGAAGGGAGTAGAAAAATAACTTCTGCTAGAATTGAGGAACTAAGAGAGACTTGAAAAAGTTTTTTTGGGACTATTAGGCAATGGTCACCCCTAGATAATGGACTTTACTGAAATAGTGAAGCCCCTTTATACTAACTTGCTTGATACTGAACCATGGAAACCACAGATAACTTCAGCTGACCTAGAAACTATGGAAAAATTAAAAACAGCACTTAAAACAGCTCCAATTCTCTTACTACCTGATGGGAAAAAAAAATATCTTTCCACTTATTTGTAACAGTCTGTGGAGTAACAAAAAGGGTTCTTAGCTCAAGAAAAATATAGGGAAGTCTCTTAAAACCAATAGCCTTCCTATCCAAATTAATGGGGGAGGCCAGTGTGTATTCAAGCTATTGCTGCCACAGCTCTCTTAGTACAAGAAAGAAGAAACCCCACATTTGGGGAGGGGGCTTCGGTGGTTACAACCCAACATCAGATCAGGAACATCCTGCCTCAACGAGCTCATAGACGGTTAACCAATTCTCGTATCCTAAAGTATGAGGGAATCCTCATAGGAGACCTTAATTTGGTACTCTCCATAAGCAATCATGTGAACCTTGCTCAATTATTGATGAGAGAGGGAATAAGCAAAGGAGACCAACATGATTGTGTAGCACTACTTTATAGGTGGAAGTGCCAAAGTAGTGGAAGGAGAGATGAGATGTTGTTGGGGATCCCATACTGTGGGAAGGAGAGTTTGCCTAGAACTTAGCTAACGAACAAAATTGTGAGAAAATATATTTTGAATTGTCCCAGTCTCTTTTTTAGGACAGAAAGGGGTCCTTACATAAACACCACCTTGGACTTTATTGTACATAAATTTAAGGCAGGACAGTGGGTTTTGATAAAATCCTGGAAGCAAGAAACTGTACATTCCTTTTCTATATAGGACTGGGTGGTTGCCAGTGTTATTTCCCCAACAACCACAGAACAAATCCCACTGCTAAATTTACCTGATCTTATGATTGTCTTGAGACTGGTGTAAATACAAAATGTTTGGATGGTGGGAGTTGGGAAATTACATTGAGTGAGGACTTTCAATAGAAAGGAAGGAGAGAAACTTTCTATCAAACTTTTATGAGACCAAAGTGGCCTAAGAACACATGCACACTTTAAGAACCTTGGAAAAGCAACACGACCAAAACCAAGACCAACAGTGTGATTGCAACTAGCCCCTAATAAGGGAAAAGCTAACTCCAGCATCAATAGCCAGAATTGGGAGATGAATATTAATTTGTAAAGCAAAATATAAGAATTTAGGAAAAATGCTGAGCTTAAAATATAACTGGTAGAAATATACGTTCTCCATGCAACTTATTACAAGCAAAAGCATTTTTTCCAGAGAGATAGATATATCTTACTGAAAGTCAGCTAGGTGTCGAAAGATCCTTAACAATGTACAACAGGAAGACAGGAGGAATAAATTGTCTAAAATAGCTTCAACAAGGCATTTGTTTTGCATACATGTGTGTGGAATCAGATATGGGAGATGAATGGAATCCAACAAATTTGGATTGTGGGTGGCTATTGTGTTCTGCCCAATGGGACTGGACTGAGTGAAGCTCTAATAAAAAAAAATGTGACTAGTGTGTTATTGTAAGAATCATGAAGCAAATAATAACAATTGGACTACCCCAGAGGTGATGTATAGGGAATGTGAAAAATATGCCTATACTAGCCTCCCCACTGGGTGGTTTGGACCCTGTGTGATGAGATTAACAAAGCAACATAGAGGAATCCCTATCGAAGGAATGAATTCAGGCTTGGAAAGCAAAGAGCCCTTGAATCCCGAGATACCAGTGATGCCCCTGGATGCTTGAAAATCTAAAAGGGTCTACACGTAGGTGGAGGATGGCACTCTGGGAGCTAATGGACATACAATTAAATTTGACTACAAACTTAAATGAGATTACTGCTGTTGGGTTCACAGAAGAATGAGACCCGGAGACCAGCGTAACTTCAGCTCTTTTATTTAGTGCAGAAAGTCTGTCTTAACCAGGAGCCATGGCAGCTCTTTTTATAGAGAAGCTGTTCGCAGCTAGTGGCCAATGACGGCTACTTGTTTTTCCTGCTGCTTGAACTGGCCAATCATAGGCTAGCTATCATTGGCCAATCAGCATTGAGAAAAGGAACCAATCAGTTTTGAGTATTCTTGTCCAATAGGAATAGCCTATTTGGAGTATGTTAATATGGAACACACCTCCCCTCTTGGTATGGTCCTACCGTACGTAGTCAGGTAAGTAGGCGGGGTTTTTAGGTTGCCTGGTTGACCTGTGCAGTTTAGTTGTGTCGTTGTCTTCAGCGGGTTCGGACAGGATCGCTGTTTCTCCCATCCTTCTCTGTGGAACCTCCTGGAAGGTGGAGTCAGCCATGCTGATATGCTCGGGTTGGCAGAGTCGGCTTGGCTGCTCCCTTCCAAAATGGCATCTAGGTATTCTTGTGCCTCTTGCTCCTCTTCGCCGAAGACTTCTGCGGGTAGTTCATTGTTTTTACTTGCATTTATTTGTGAACATTGTTTATATATTTTGATTTTGTGGGGTTTCTTTTTCTACCGGAGGGTTCCCCCCCTTATTTGTTATTAAGGGGTCTCCCCCTTCTCTGATTGGTCTATTGATATTTTGTGTAATGTTTCTGCTGTTTCTGGGGTGTGTGTGAGTTGTTCTTCGTGTCTGGGTGTGTCAATGGTGCGTTCTAGCGTTCGTGATCGTAACTGGTCAATGTGTGTCCGCCAGGTCCTGCCATCGTCTGTGTGTAGTCTATAGGACCGAGTTCCTGTTATTTGCATTATTTTCACCGTTACCCACAGTGGGTGCCCGGTGAGATTTTTTGCATAAACTAAGTTTCCTGGTTCGAATTTGCTGGAGGAGTCGGTTGGTTTTTCAGCAGCATATGTTGAGTGTAACCTATCTAATTGTGATCATAATTTTCTGCCCATTAGTAATTCTGCTGGCCTTTTATTTGTGGTAGAGTTTGGTGTTATGTGTTGTATGGTGAGCATTTTCTCAATTTTTTCCTGAATGTCCCCTGCGTCTAATTTATCTAAAGTTTCTTTGGTATACCAGACCATGCGTTCTGCCCTTCCGTTCGTAGCCAGTTGGCCCAGTGCTGTCAAAGCATGTCTCATGCCATGTTCAGTAAGGAATTTTTTGAATGGTCGTGCAGTAAACTGTGGGCCATTATCTGATACAAGCAAGTCTGGTAACCTGTGTGTGGTGAATAGTTTTCACAGTTGTTTAATAACTGCTTCTGTGGTGGTCGAGTTCATGAGGCTTATTTCTAGCCAATTGGAGTAAGCATCTACTATGATTAAAAATGTATGTCCTTTTGACGACCCCGCGAAATCTATGTGGATTCGTGACCAGGGGCTCCTTGGTGTTTCCCAGTCCAGGATAGGTGCTGAAGGGGTTGCAGGTCGGGAGTTTTGGCATTTCCCACAGGTTTCAACCCATTTCCCAATATCCTTGTCCATCCCTGGCCATCATACATAGCTCCTGGCCAGGGATTTCATTCGTACAATGCCCGGGTGGCCTTCATGCAACATGCACAGTACTTGTTCTTGTAATGGTTCTGGTATTACTACCCGATCACCCCATAGAATGCAACCTTTTAGCAATGACAGTTCAGTTTGCCTATTCTTGAATGGTTTAAAAGTAACGTCTGTCTCATTTTCTGGCCACCCTTTTCCTACCCAGTTTAAAACTTGTGACAAAGTTTTGTCTCTTGCGGTCATTCTCGCAATGTCTGCCACGGTTATTGGTAGGTTTGACAGAGTCTCAATCTGTAGGGTGGATGTGGTTGGTGCCGGATCAGTTTCTAGGTCTGGTAGGGGAGTGCGGCTCAATGCATCGGCGTGGGAAATGTCTTTACCAGGTCGGTGGATCAGTTTATAGTTGTAGGCTGCAAGGAACTCGGACCACCTTGTCATTCTTGGGGATAGTATATTTGAGGTGGCTCTGTTTCCAGCTAGTATTCTCAATAGGGGTTTGTGATCTGTAACAAGGGCAAAAGTCCTACCGTAAAGGTATTCGTGGAACCGTTTGACATCGGATATTGCTGCTGATGCCTCTCGGTCCAATTGACTATAGTTTCGTTCAGTTTTTGAGAGTGTTCTAGAGTAGAATGCGATGGGTGCTTCTCTCCCATCAGGCAGGATGTGGCTAAGTACGGCTCCGATGCCGAACAGTGATGCGTCGCAGGTGACTGTTAACGATAATGTCTCGCTGTATTACATCAATACCGAGTCGGAGGTGATTAGGTCTTTTATCCTCTGGAACGCTGTCTCTCCACGCCGTCCCCAGATCCAGGTAGCTGTCTTGTCCAATAGCCTATGTAGTGGTTCCGCCATTGTTGCTTTTTGTGGCAGAAAAACGTTGTAAAAATGTATAAGTCCCAAAAATGCTTGCAACTCTACCTTGTTTTTAGGTCTAGACACTTCTTTGATTGCCTTAATTTTTTTCTCTGTGAGGTGGATGCCCTCTTTATCGATTTGGTACCCCAGGAATTCGACTTTCGATGTGGCCAATTTACACTTTTCTTTTTTTACCTTGAGTCCCACTTTTTGGAAACTTTGCAAAAGCTCTCTGAGGCGGGCTTCTAATTGCCTCTCGTCATTAGCTGAGATGAGCACGTCATCAAAATATGGGACTACTCCTTTTATCCCTTGCAATAATCGCTCCATTAGGCTTTGGAACTCCCCTAGGGCTACGCTGACTTCGAATTGCAGCCTTTTGCATTTGAAGGCTCCTCTATGAGTCACGATCGTTTGTGCCTCTGCTGTTTCAGGGTCTACTGGCAATTGTTGATATGCTTGGGCAAGGTTGAACTTTGCAAAGACCTTGCCTCTCCCCAATGAGTATATTAGATGTTGCACTACCGGGACAGGATATGTACTTTGTTGTAGCGCATGGTTTAGGGTAGCCTTGTAATCCCCACAGATTCTCACGGACCCTTCCGGTTTAACTGGGTTATGATTGGGGTCTCCCATTTGGCATGATCAATCAGTTCCAAAATGCCTTGTGCTATTAGCTTGTTTAATTCTTCATCAATTTTGGGTTTTAGTGCGAAGGGGACTCGCCTCGCCTTCAGCCTAATTGGAGCTATTGTTGGGTCTAAATTAAATGAGATAGGGGATCCTCGGTACTTGCCTAATTTTCCATTGAAAATGTCCTGGAACTCTCTCATCAGGTTCACCTCCCAGTCTGCGTCAGCGATGCAGTTAATGCCGGTCATTCCGATTCCTAGAGGTTCGAACCACTCGAGTCCCAATAGGCTTGGGTCGGTTTCGGTCTATGATGGTTAGAGGCAAGATTTTCCGGTGTTCTTTGAAAGTTATCTGGAAGTGTCCAAGTCCGACTACAGGTATTCTGTTTCCTTGGTAGTCTTTTAGGATTAGTGATTGGTGTTCTAGTTCAGCACTGCCAATATGCGATATTAGTCTTTTAATGGTATCCCATGATACCATCGATAGGTTCGATCAAGAATCGAGCTCCATTTTACATTCTTGGCCCTCGATCCAGACTGCCACATGTACTTTTCAGCCATTTGTTGCATTAGAGTGACCGATGATGATGGTTTGATGAGTTTCCTCTTTTTTATAGCTCTCGTTTAGCAGCTTGCCTTTGCTTTCGCGACTCTCATGGCTCCATGTTTGCCTCTCTTTATTTCTTGGTGGTGTGTTGTCCCTATGTCTGGGGCTGTAGCTTTTTCAGTTTCGGCATACTCATGCGATGTGACCCCATCTCTCGCAGTACCGGAACACGACATCTAAGAACCGGCACTCAGAATGGGGGTGGTCTCCTCCACACCCGGCACACTGAAACCCCGACTTATGACCTTTCTTCAGTCATCGATCTCATTCAGCCTGGAGTCTGTGGATCTCCTCTTCATCATCATCGTTGATTCTGGATGATCCTCTGTCTGCGTAGTGTGCGGTGGTTTTGTGTGCATTCTCTGCCTTCTTCTTGGTGCTCTGGCTCATTTCGGTCGGTGTCTTGGATGAATTGGCATTCATCTGTTGCATTTTTGCCACTGATTTTTTCATTGCTTCTGCTGCCATGGCTTCAGCAATAGCCTCAGTAACTGTAATCTTTGGCCGAGTTAGCAGCCAGCTTTGTAGGGTGAGATCTCTTAGTCTGAGGACCAAGCGATTCCCTCATGGCTTCGTCCATGTTTAGGAATTTGCATGCCCCTCCAATGTCCCTGGGAGCCACTACAATGTCTCAAATGCTCTCTCCTTCTCTCTGGTCTCATTTGTAAAATTCGTGTCTCCGAATAAGGCTGGAGATGGTCTGTGCATAGTGAGCCTTCAGCAGCTTCTCCAGATCTGGCCAGGCCATCTGTTTCACATCTTCTGGTTTTGCCAGTGCCTTGGCCATCTTGAACACTGTGGGCCCACAGTGCATCAGGAACACAGCTCTTTTTCAGTTGCCTGAGATTCCTTGTAGATCGTTAATTTCCAGGAACATGAGGAATCTATTGATATAGGATTCCCAGTCCTCTGTTGCTGGATTGAATGGTGCAGGTGACAAGTTGGTTCCGGCCATTTCGTCTGCTCGGTTCTCAATGCCACGTGCTCGACTGGTCTCCTCTCTCAGTATCCCACCTTCGTTGCCAGTGTTGTGTTCGCGGAAGAATAAGACCCGAAGACCAGCGTAACTTCAGCTCTTTTATTTAGTGCAGAAAGTCCATCTTAACCAGGAGCCACGGCAGCTCTTTTTATAGAGAAGCTGCTCGCAGCTAGTGGCCAATGACGGCTACTTGTTTTTCCCACCGCTTGAACTGGCCAATCATAGGCTAGCTATCATTGGCCAATCAGCATCGAGAAAAGGAACCAATCAGCTTTGAGTATTCTTGTCCAATAGGAATAGCCTATTTGGAGTATGTTAATATGGAACACCTGCAGTCTTGGGAACCTTAGCAAAAGGAAAGTGTGGAAAATAACATTGTGCAAAACCAGCTAACCCTAATAATAAAAATTTTGGAACGTAGCAAATTGGGTTGGTGAAGGGTTCAACAAAGGCTGCTGTATTAGGATTCTGGGTTCTAATGGTTCTCACCTATTTGATTCCCTTTATAAGAGATGTGGTACTATCAAAGTTTAAAGAATCAAAAGTAATAAAAGGAATTAGGTTATCTCCTTTTGAAATGTTTGGAAGACCCCCTGTCATAAGTACTAGTTGAGAAATAATATAGGGGATTTAAGTCAATTAGTGGATTCATGGGTGAGTCTAATGAGTGGTACGTTTGAAGAAGCACCCCCTATAACTGCCCTACCGGCAAGGGGCAGGCCTTACTGATGTCACTCCGGAAGCTAACCCTGTACGTACGGCTGAAAATAAGAACAAGTAAAACAGATATTAATGTGGTAGGGATAGTGTGTGTGGGGGACAGATATATATATATATATTTGAATTGTTTTGAAGGATTTTATGTATCAAACAGGGGGTTGGACTAGATGACCTAGAGGGGTCTCAAATTTTAAAAGCTGATATGTTTAAAGGACTTATCTGAGTTGAAGAAACCACAACGTGTTTCTTGTTCAGTTGCCTTGTGAAGAGTTTCCTGTTCAGTGTGGTCAAACTTCCCTGTCTCAATAGAATACCTAAACCGCAACTATGCTTCAAAGGGGCAACAAACTATAAATTATATTGTTTAAAGAAAGTTTGTTTTTCCAACTTAGACTCATCTGAGAAGGATTTGTAATTGCTTACTTTTGCAAAAGCATTAATCTTGTCATGCCTAACATTATATGTGCAAGGGCTCGAGTAATGTGCTTAATGCATAGAGAATCTCGCACATGTACCTGTCCAGAAATGGAATGGGTTTCACCTTGGTGACGTTTTTGGGACTTGGTTTCCTAAATTGCCTGGTCTTCCGGCCATTGTTGCACTAGTTGGTTTGATTGCTGCCGGATGTGTAATTCTACCATGTATTCTACCTATCTTTGTCAAAACTATCTCCAATAGTCTTTCTATGTTGGTAGAAAAGAAGGCTACAGCTAAGGCTATGGCGTTACGGGAATATGATAAATTAAATGCAATGGAACAACTTTTACCATGTATGAAACTCTACAGTAATCTGTAGATTTAGGTGTAGTTTCAAAGTGGGGAATGAAGCAGTCTGGAAAATTACCAGGAAAAGTGTGCTTGCAAAAACCAGAAGTTCTCATATTCGTTAGCTGTGCTTAAAAACAACAATATTGTGCAAAACAAAGTTACTGGAATAACAAACCAGCTATGTTCCCAGAATCAAGGGTGGATATGGAAAATAACAGTTGGTGTAAGATAATTGAGAAATCAATGTACTTCTCCATTGTTCTATATGTATGTTATTAATCCTTTTTTTGGTAAAACCTAATAAAGGAATGTCCTGGCCTAGTCTGAGGTCATGACATGTATAAAAGTGACACTTCAGGAAGAGCCAGGGGTTCAGAATTTGTCATGCAAATGCTCTGAACCTTTTGCACAAAATAAACCTGTATTCTCCAACCTTTCGTGGTCTTGTGTCCTGATTTGTAAGCAGGATTTGTTGCAACATTTAATGGCGACTGCGGCAGGACTCAAGGGGCCCTGAGGCCTGCTGGAGGGTCCACTTCGAGTGCCAGCGAGTGGGTAAGTTGAAGGGAACATCCCAGGCGCTATCGGTCCTTTGAATCCAAGGGACTTCCTGAGACTGCCCTGTTCTGGCAACAGTGGTCGACACCCCCAAGAACCACTGGTGAAAGGTGAGGAGACCAGGACATCTTCCAGCCGGCTAGTGGAGAAGGAGGATGCCTGCAGGCAAGTATTGTAAGTAGGGACAGAGGAGAGGACTGATCACCCTCTCTTAGGTAAAGGTAAAGGTAAAGGTGAGAGGAATTGTCAGGCATGGTTGAAGTGAGTGACTACTGCGGTTCCCATTGGTGACTGTGAGTGTCCAGCGCCGTGGGCCAGTAGAAAGCGAGTAGCATCTGCAGTTCCCATTGGAGACCGTGTGTATCCGGTTCCCTGGGTCTGGTGTGAGTGCGTGGAAATCCCTGGTATCACCCGGAGAAGAAGGACCCCATACCTTCCTCCAACCCCCTTCCCAATTGTCTTGTCTGGTCAGCTGGGTGGCCCCTGACTCTGCTAGGGGCCATGTTAAAACATTTTAAGGAAGCATTTGAATCTCAGGATTATGGTGTGGAGTAGACACAAACTATAGGTGTTTTGTGAGGAAGCAGATAGTAAAATGCTTTTGGCTAAAAAAGAAATGTGAAACTCCTTAAGGACTGAGAAATAGATAAGATTAGGGCCGTGTTCTCTATGGAGCACATGGGGACATGTTAAACAGTGAAAATTGTCTTTAAAAAGAAAAGCAGAATTCAAACTTGCTCATGAAGGCCCTGGCCAGGTGCAAATGAGGTGTGAAAGAAGATCTCTATAGATCTTGATCTTTAAAAATAACCCAGCGTTGTCTGGGAGATCCATACTAGGAAGATAAGGGACAGAATGCCCAGGGCAGAGACAGGTAGTAAAAATCTAGTGCTTAATAATGAGTGAGCTCATGGAAGTGGCACGAAAGGTGTTTGTAAATAGGGAAAAAGAGGAAAGGAAGAAAGGCCAATTATTCTATGCAGAATTTTTTGGAAGGAGAGACCAAATTTTCATGGTCTTGTGTCCTGATTTATAAGCAGGATTTGCTGCAACAATTTGAAGGTACAACAGCCTCACCAAAAGCCACTTATCCCCACAGTCAAATGACAATATTTTGGGGGCTTGGTTGCAGTGTTCTGCAGTGACATGACTGAGTTTTTTTTACTTTTTTTGCGGTTTCCAGCTGTTCTGGTTAGTTTCCAGCAAAAATGTTCATAGAAATACATTCATTCTCTTAATAATCATAATATTAACTTCATGATTTATGCAAAAATATCATAAAATCAGGTGGAGGACCACCTGTATTATAATTACTGTTCCATATTAACATACTCCAAATAGGCTATTCCTATTGGACAACAGATACCCGCAGGGCTATGATTGGCCAATTCAAGAGGTGGGAAAAACAAGTAGCCATCATTGGACACTAGCTGCAAGCAGCTCCCTATAAAAAGAGCTGCCGCGGCTCCTGGTTAGATTGGACTTTCGGAACTAAATAAAAGAGCTGAAGTTACGCTGATCTCTGAGTCTCATTCTTCCGCGAACTGAACACTGGCAACGAAGGTGGGATACTGAGAAAGGAGATCAGTCGGGCACGTGGCATCAAGAACCGAACAGACGAAATAGCCGGAACCAACTCGCCATCCGCACCCTTCAACCCAGCAGCAGAGGACTAGGAATCCTATATCGATAGATTCCTCATGTTCCTGGAGAGTAACGACCTACAAGGAATCTCGGACAATCGCAAAGGAGCTGTATTCTTGACATACTGTGGGCCCACAGTGTTCAAGATGGGCAAGGCATTAGCAAAACTAGACGATGTGAAGCAAATGGCCTGGCCAGACCTAGAGAAGCTGCTGAAGGCTCACTATGCACCGACCGTCTCCAGCCTTATCCGGAGACACGAGTTTTACAAACAGGACCAGAGGGAAGGTGAGAGAATTGCAGACTTTGTAGCCACTCTCAGGGACATTGGAGGAGCATGCGAATTCCTAAACATGGACAAAGCAATGAAGGATCCCATGGTCCTCGGACTAAGAGACCTTACCCTACAAAGCCGGCTGCTAATCCGGCCAAAGATTACCGTTACCGAGGCTATTGCTGAAGCCATGGCAGCAGAAGCAACAAAAAAGTCAGTAGCAAAGATGCAGCAGATGAATGCCAACTTGCCAAAGACACCGACCAAGATGATTCAGAGCACCGAGAAGAAGGTAGAAAGAACACACAAAACCGCCACACGTTATACAGACAGTGGATCGTCCAGAATCGACTAGCATGATGAAAAAGAAGTCCACAGACTCCAGGCTGAGCGAGAGCAGCGATCGAAAAATGGTCGTAAGTCGGGGTTTCAGTGTGCCAAATGCAGAGGAGACCACCCCCATTTTGAGTGCCGGTTCTTAGACGCCGTATGCCAGTACTGCGAACGGCGGGGCCATATTGCATGAGTATGCCGGAACCGAAAAAGCTACAGCCCCAGACGTAGGGACAACACACCACCAAGAAAGAAAGAAAGGACAACGTGGAGCAGTGAGAGTCGCGAAGGCAAAGGCAAGCAGCCAAACAAAAAGTATAGGAAAGAGGAAACTCATCAAACCATCACCATTGGCCACTCTAATGCAACAAATAGCCGCAAGGTACATGTGGCAGTCTGGATTGAGGGCCAAAAATGTAAAATGGAGGTCAATTCCGGATCGTACTTATCCATAGTATCATGGGATACCATCAAAAGACTAGTACCGTACATTGGAAGAGCTGAACTAGAACACCAATCGCTAATTTTAAAAGACTACCAAGGGAACAGAATACTGGTAGTCGGACTTGGACATTTTCAGATAATCTTCAAAGAACACCAAAAGATATTGCCTCTAACCATTGTAGACCAGAACCGACCAAGCCTGCTGGGACTCGAGTGGTTCAAACCTCTAGGAATCGGAGTGAGCGGCATTAACCACATCGCCGACGCAGACTGGGAGGAGAACCTGATGAGAGAGTTCCAGGAGGTCTTCGATGGAAAGTTAGGCAAGTACTGAGGGTCCCCTATTTTATTCAATCTGGACCCAATCATAGCTCCAATTAGGCTAAAGGTGATGCGAGTCCCCTTCACAATTTTGATTCCCCACATCAATTTTGAAACCCAAAAATTGATGAAGAATTAAACAAACTAATAGGACAAGGCATCCTGGAACCAATTTACCACGCCAAATGGGAAACCCCAATCATGACCCCAGTTAAGCCGGATGGGTCCGTGAGAATTTGTGGGGACTTCAAGGCTACCTTAAACAATGCACTACAACAAAGTGAATATCCTGTTCTGGTAGTCCAACATCTACTACACTCCTTGGGAAGGGGCAAGGTCTTCGCAAAGCTCGACCTTGCCCAAGCTTACCAACAATTGCTAGTGGACTCTGAAACAGCAGAGGCACAAACGATCGTGACTCATAGGGGAGCATTCAAATGTACAAGACTACAATTCGGAGTCAGCGTAACCCCTGGGGTATTCCAAAGCCTAATAGAGCGATTATTGCAAGGGATAAAAGGAACAGTCCCATATTTTGACGACGTGCTCATCTCAGCTAATGACGAGAGGCAATTAGAAGCCCGTCTCAGAGAGCTTTTGCAAAGGTTCCAAAAAGCGGGACTTAAGGTGAAAAAAGAAAAGTATAAATTGCCCACCTCAAAAGTCGAATTCCTGGGGTACCAAATCGATAAGGAGGGCATCCACCCCACAGACAAAAAGATCAAGGCAATCAAAGAAGCACCTGGACCTAAAAGTAAAGGTGAATTACAAGCATTTCTGGGACTTATAAACTTTCACCACGTTTTTATGCCACAGAAAGCAACGACGGTGGAACCTCTACATAGACTCTAAGACAAATTGGCCATTTGGACCTGGGGACAATATGAAGAGGCAGCGTTCCAGCAGATAAAGGACCTCATCACCTCCGATGCAGTACTGATGCAATACAGCGAGACATTACCGCTTACAGTTACCTGCGACGCATCACCGTTTGGCGTCGGAGCCGTGCTTAGCCATGTCCTGCCAGATGGAAGAGAAGCCCCCATTGCCTTCTAATCAAAGACTCTCTCAAAAACTGAATGGAATTATATCTAGTTGGACAGAGGCATTGGCGGCTATATCCAGCATAAAACGCTTCCACTAATACCTTTACGGTAGGACTTTTATCCTTGTGACCAATCAGAAACCCCTTTTAGGCATACTCGCTGGAAACAGAGCCAACCCTAACATACTGTCCCTGAGAATGACAAGGTGGTCCGAATTTCTGGCGGCATACAACTATAGACTAATCCATCGACCCGGTAAATACATTTCTCATGCCGATGCGTTGAGCCGCACCCCCTTACCAGACATAGAGACTGACCTGGCACCAACCACATCCACCCTACAAATCGAGACTTTGCCAAACCTACCAATAACCGCGGCCGACATTGCCAGAATTACAGCAAAAGGCAAGACATTGTTACAAGTGTTAAACTGGGTAGGAAAAGGGTGGCCAGAAAATGAGACAGACCTTATTTTCAAACCCTTTAAAAATAGACAAACCGAACTGTCATTACTGAAAGGTTGTATACTCTGGGGTGATCGGGTCATAATTCCACAAAAATTACAAGATCAGGTACTGTGTATGTTGCACGAAGGCCACCCGGGCATTTTGCGAATGAAATCCCTGGTCAGGAGCT
Organism: Laticauda colubrina; assembly: GCA_015471245.1. Classification (NCBI taxonomy): domain Eukaryota; kingdom Metazoa; phylum Chordata; class Lepidosauria; order Squamata; family Elapidae; genus Laticauda; species Laticauda colubrina. Next base: position 67,486,298 of record BLBF01000006.1, read on the forward strand.
ATGTATGGTGGCCAGGGATGGACAAAGACATTGGGAAATGGGTCGAAACCTGCGGGAAATGTCAAAAATCCCACCCTGCACCCCCTTCAGCACCTGTCCTAGACTGGGAAACACCAAGGGGCCCCTGGTCACGAATACATATAGACTTCTCAGGGCCAACAAAAGGGTATACATATCTAATCGTAGTAGATGCTTACTCTAATTGGTTGGAAGTAAGCATCATGCACTCTACTACCACCGAAGCAGTTATCAAACAGCTACAGAAACTATTCACTACACATGGGTTACCGGACGTCCTTGTCTCCGATAATGGTCCACAATTTACAGCATTACCATTTGAAAAATTCCTAGCAGAACATGGCATATGAGATACACTGACACCACCGGGCCGACCAGCGACGAACGCATGGCAGAACTCATGGTCCAGTATACCAAGAAAACATTAGACAAATTAGACACAGGGGACATGCAAGAAAGAATTGAAAAAATGCTCACAATACAACACAAAACACCAAACTCCACTACAAATAAAAGCCCAGCAGAATTACTGATGGGCAGAAAACTAAGATCATAATTAGATAGATTAAACCCAACATACGCCACCGAAAAACCTACCGACTCCTCAAGCAGGTATCGCAAATTCGAACCAGGACATTTAGTATATGCAAAAAAAACTCACTGGCCACCCATTGTGGGTGCCGGCAACAATTACACAAATAACCAGACCATGGTCCTACAGACTGAAGACAGACGACATCCGAACCTGGCAAAGACATATCGACCAGTTACGATCACGAACACTACAATGCACCACTGACACACCCAGACACAAAGAACAACACACACATACACCAACAACATCACAACAGTTACAGAAAAACAGCAACAGACCAACCAGAGAGGGGGGAGACCCCTCAGTAACAAATAAGGGGGGGGGAACCCTCCGGTAGAAAAAGAAACCCTGCCGGTAGAAAAAGAAACTCCTCAGTAGAAAAAGAAACCGCAGAAAATCAAAATAATCACAATAAAAAATATTCCCAAATAAATGCAAGCAAAAACAATGACCTACCCATAGAAGTCTTCGTCGAGGAACAAGAAGCACAAGTAGACCTGGATGCTTTGTCAGAAAGGAGCAGCCGGGCCGACTCTACCAGTCCAAGTAGACCGGGCGGGAGCGGCATGGCTGACTCTATCTTCCAGGAAGTTCGACAGAGAAGGACAGACGAAACAGCGATCCCGTCTGAACCCGCTGAAGACGACTGCACAGGTCAACTAGAAAACCTAAAAGCCCTGCCTACTTATGTGACTACGTACGGTAGGACCATATATCAGGGGTGTTCCATATTAACATACTCCAAATAGGCTATTCCTATTGGACAACAAATACCCGACGCTGATTGGCTACTTTTCTCAACACTGATTGGCCAATCATAGCAGGGCTATGATTGGTCAATTCATGCAGCGGGAAAAACAAGTAGCCGTCACTGGACACTAGTCGTGAGCAGCTCTCTATAAAAAGAGATGCTGCAACTCCTGGTTAGATTGGACTTTTGGAACTAAATAAAAGAGCTGAAGTTATGCTGATTTCTGAGTCTCATTCCCGCGAACTGAACAACAACTATCCAATAGTTTTGATACATATGGATTTGTTCCTTTCCTTTTTTAAAGCTGTTCAACTTTACAACCATCACAACATCTTGCAGTAAGAAATTCTGCTTTTTCTTGTTTTTTACAGGTTAAGTTTAAAGTAGATCTAAATGTCTAACAACCTTCTTCCCTATATTTTCAGTTTTTACAGACTGAAACAATCCTCCAAACATGCTGGAATTATAGTTCCTGATTTCTGTCTTGTCTCTATTGGCTGCAAATGTTGTCCCACTCTTGTGACATATGTGAATTTAAACTTAACAACATTGTTCCCAAAGAAGATCTTGAAGCTGTGAAGGAGAGAGAGAAGGGAAAGGATTAGTTTTTTTCTTCCCTTCCTTATACTGACAGCTAAGAGACTTAAGCAAGAAATTGGAAAAAAAGATCCACTTTGACATTAATAGGCATCTAAGCTGGAAATAAAAGTCAAAGGGATAACGAAGATTTCTGGACATTTAAAAGTTGGGGAGGAGAAAAAAAGAATACAAGGACAGGATCTGGAAAAATGGAGGAAACTGCCTGGAATTAAGGAATGGAACTGTAATTAAAAGTGAAATTTTGATAAGATTCTATAAAGATACATTTTAATGGAAACTTGGTGACAAAATAATAGAACCCCAGGAAGATAAAGTGGAAAAAAGAAGCAAGTAGTAACAGCACTGGATTATTGGATTATTTGATGATTTTTGGTTTTTGCAACTAGACTGACTAAAATTAACTGGGTGGTTTTTTAAAAGTTTTTAAAATGGTACCACTCTTTGAAGAACTGAAAACGGAACTTAAAAAATGGAAAGAATATGCACAAGAAGGGAGTTCTTTTGGCTTCGTGTTCCAATTCTTAGAAATGGAGATCTGGAACTATGAGAAGCAACAAGAAATGCTTGCAGAACAAGAAGATTGGGACAAAGAAGAAGCCATCTTTAATGATGAAATAATTTTAAGGGGGGGGGGGGAAAGAAAAGGGGGGAAGAGAG
>BLBF01000006.1:67489318-67500879 GCA_015471245.1 Laticauda colubrina
AATGTTATAATCTTAAAGTTATACATTGAAGCTTAAATAAGAGTTTGAATGGATAAAATTAAAGGATATAAAGGCGTCATACTCTGGTAACTACAGGGAAAACATTGCTTAATAAGAAAAGGTAATAAGGAATTGTAACGGGACAGACAAAAGTATAAATATAATGATTTGAATTGAGATGAGATAATTAAAATAAAGTTGAGAAATTTAAAAGAGGGGAAAATTATCTAGAAAATATAAAATGGTAACAAGATATCGAATAGAATATAAAAATGAGCATAAAATTGAGTTTTGTGTCTATATGAAGAAGTGATAACCTGGGACCATAGTATTTTGAAAAAAGATGTTTTATTTGTGTTTTGTTTTTGTGAAAATCCAAATAAAATTTTCAAAAAAAAAAAAAAAAGCTCCCTTGAAGGCAGAGTCCCCAGCCACTTCCAGGTGTGGCAAGGCTGCCGGTGTCCCCTCATCCTTAGGCAGTCTCTTTCGGACAATGGAAGCTCCCAAAGTGCAGTCACCAGCCACTTCGATTGGCCGGTAGAAGCACGCACACACACTCCCCTCACCGTGAGGCTGCTTCTATGGGCCGATGAAAGTTCCCTTGAAGGCAGAGTTCCCAGCCACTTCAGGGCATGGCAAGGCTTGGCATGGCAAGGCTTCCCATGTCCCCTCAACCTTTCGGCAGTCTCTTTCAGGTGATGGAAGCTCTCCAAGTACAGTCACCAGCAACTTCGATCGGCCAGTAGAAGGTTTGGGGCAACCACACACACTCACTCTCCCCTCATCACGAGGCCACACGGCTGGGGACTCTGCCTTCGGGGAGCTTCTATCAGCTATCAGGGTATTCTAGCCTAGGCTACCTGCAGGGAACTCCTAAAGGCAGGTTTTCTCCCCATCTCCCCCGCCCTTCCCCTTCATTTCTCTTCACCTCGTGTAGTTCTAAGGAATGATGTGAGAAATGGTGTGGAAACGCATGGTTTTAATAGGCCTAAATTTTGGGGTGGGGCTTAATTTCACCTCATGTCTAGAAATCATGCTGGGCCTTCCTGTTGGTGGAGGCTGTATTGTTGGAGAAACACGGTACTTTAGAAAACCTTTTGTAATATGCAGGTAAATAATTGCTAAGTGATTAAAATATAAATAATACTGTGGAGTTCCTAATTCCTAAAGAATTTCTGTAGTATTAAAATACAGAAAATACAGAAATTAAAATAAATTAAAATTAAAATCGTATTTTATTCTGAAGGGGGAAAGTAGTCTTTATGAAATTAAAATATTATAATATTGCATTACATGTTACATAGGTGGGAGGAATGATGAATTGTACTTCACTACATTGCAGTGCAAATGTGACCCTTTTAAATTTGCATTATGCATATGCTGCAGTTTTTCTTTAGTCTGTTTCTTTGTTGGGTAGTTTAATGATTATGTACAACAACAATAACAGTAACATTGTTCCCAAATCCCAGATGTTAGCTATATGTTATCTCTCACCATAAAGAATATGCTTTTCACTTGTTTTAATATGTTTTCTTTATTCAGTTGTGAAAAAAATTCAGTGATCTTTCATAAAAGTTGTGATATTTCCACCTGTCTTCTATGTTTGTTTCAGGCAAGGCTCTCTTCGTTTTTTTTACTCCTGTCTTCTTTTCATAAAATTATGTAGGGTTAAATAGGCCTGCACTACAGCTAGTTTTAACTTCCAACCACTTGTTTAATGACTGTTTAAAAACCATTAGAACAGCAATAAAAATGTAACTTAGGATCATTTTCACACGACTGTTGCAGCATCCCCCATGGCCAATATTTAGATGCTTAGCATTGACCTGTATTTATGACAATTGTAGTGTCCTGGGGTCATGTGATCAGCTTTTGTGACCTGCTGACAAGCAAAGGGAAAGTCAGATTCACTTAACAACCATTTAAAATTGCAGTGATTTACCTAGCAACAGAGGCAACGAAGATCATAAAATGGGGAGGGGGGGAGAATCACTTGACAACTGACTTGCTTAGCAACAGAAAATTTGAGCTCAGTTGTGGTCTTAAGTCAAGGACTACTTGTATTCTACATGCAATGATTTGTTTTCAGTGATCAAAATGAAAATTTAAATAGAAAAGTTAATGGCAGAAGTACTGTATTTATATTTTGACTCTAGAAACCTTTCTTACTAAAAATGTGAAAGAGTAAAATTGCTTTGGTCAGTATTACAACCTGTAGTCTACAGATACAACCTGTAGTCACTCCATATAGGTAAGATATTTTTTCCTCTGAAGCAAAAAATAAAATAAAATCTGACACATCTTCACCTTACTGCCAGTACTTCAGGCCCCTTCTTTGTCAATGTTCTGGGTGTCATTCAGGTACTTTTACTTATTCAGATACTTTTACTTTATTCTTCTGCGACAAGATTTTGAAAGGCATTTATCAATCAAAGTTAACATACAAACAAGAATGTCAAAGAAATCAGAACAGCAATACCTCTTTGGGAGATTCATTTACTGCTATGTTATCTCCAAGAATCTTAAAAATGTCTCAGAATAACATCTTGTTAAAAATTATTCTCTGATCATCTTAATCTCACATTAATGGCAAAATTGTTATTCAGAGGGACATCAAGTAGACTAAGAACTACTAGGCACATTTATATATAAAAACATCCTGTATTGAAAGGGTGTCAGCAAGAGACAGTAAACAAATCAAGATGGCAGCCATGATGGAGTGATTGAAACTCCTCTTGGAGTTTATGTGTGTCACCCCATCACAGCTACCATCTTAACTTTTTTGACCACCCCTGCAGATACTCCTGCCATATTGTAAATCATTAAGTTAAACATTGTAGCTATTTTTTCCTGATTCTGGAAAAGTCCTTTCATAAACAGATGTGAGTGATGCATTTAGATCTTGAGGTTTGTTCTTTGGTGTGATAAAGCTGAGCAGATCAACAGCTGTGGCCACACCAAATACCATCTGTTTCATCAAGGAGGACCCCTTTGCATTGTCTGAAAAAGAAAGAGGAATGTATTTCCAAATAAGAATGAAAGAAAGCAGCCAATGGTATACTGTTAATTTAAGACTAACTTCTGACTTAAAACGTACAGATGAACATGTCTCATTTATTCTATGTAGTCCCTCAAACCTCACCCTCTTTCCTGCCAGATGGGGAGGGGAGGAAGAAACCTAGAGCTTCTTATATCTATTTATGCATCAAGGAACACAAAATGTTTGGAATGGAAGGTTCAATTTCTTCCCTCATCTCCAGATCATTGACCATTAGGGACAGACTTTGCTCTTAAAGTGACCATTACAACAATTATCATAGGGCTAAATATCTGGGCTGTGAAAATCCCCCACAAAAGCATTAAACCTGTGCACATAAAGAGTCCACATAAGACAAGACAGGGACTTCAGAAAGCACAGGTCAATAGGCAGAGGAAAGCCAGGAGTCTTTCTTGCAATCCAAAGTAACAATGAAGGGCTATTCTAGAATCTGAGTGCATGTCTGAAGAGTGAATGCTTGAGTAGCATAAAAAGGCCATTTGATACCAAGGAGATCCCATATTTGACTATATTGTTTGCCACATCAGCAGTGAAATATGCTAGATCATACTCATAGCCCAAAGTGTGTTAAGAGAAGAAAGAAAACAATAATTCAAGCATGAAGGAGCTAAAGACAATCTTAAAGTGCCTCAGATATGGCCTGGGGGGTGAGACAAGGTCAACATCATAAAGACACATCATATAAAAATGGTGACTGGGGCATGTTCATGCTGAAGTGAGGGTGGCATGAGAATGAACCCAGAATACTGATTGAAAATCCTCAATGCCATATAAACACCCTCCTTTGGTACTTACATTGCTCCACTTCATGCACTATAACAGCAAATTGTTCATTTTCCAGGATATGTGAAAGCTTTCCCAGGGTATCATTCAGATTAATCTGTGCATCCCAAAATAATCAAGTGAATCAGATGGTTACTAGGAGCCCAAGATCAAGTTCACCATTCAAAATTTCTCTCCCATATTGTTCTGTTATAAACTAAATCTTACATAGGGAATCTGTGCTTATTCAGTCATTTTGCTACAGCAGCAACACCTAATATTTCCCTAGTTTCCAGAGAAAGGAGGGAAATGGTGCAAATAGGATTACGGCATGGAGAACCCAATTTATATGAAGCTCTGGTGATGAAATTCTAAAAACCAAGGGAACATCGTATCTTGAAATCTAATTTACATCCTACATACTCATAAATGTGTTCTCTGTGTTCCTAAACTCAGGTACTTCAACATGCTTACTCAACCAGGCTTATACTTCAGTTTTTTCTTTCTTTCTTCATAACTATGTATTTTTTGCTTGCTCTTTTTGTGTTCAGTTAATAAAAGCATTTTTAAAACTGTGTGTACTGTACTCTATGTTCATAATTCTTTCATGTCACTATCAACTAACTTAAAAATCCATCAAGGAATAACATGTGTGAAAGTCTTTTTTTTTTTTTTTTTGCATCCAGAGAACACATTATTTTGAGAAAGCTCAAGAAAAGTGCTGTATCTTTGTCTTCCTGCTGATATGTGAGAAGTGCCTTTATTTAATAGGTGGGACACCCCGTTCCTTTCTCCTTGGTTTTGCCTTCACTTGAAATTTACAGTAATATTTTGTAATTATGGTTCACTCTTAAGTTAATAATACTTGAACACCAAAACCATTTTTTTTCTGTAAAGTGATAGAATTTAACAACTACAGGTACAAACATCTGCATCATCACCTATTTTTAAAATGGTGAGTTCAGGTAACCTGCTGCAGTATATAACCAGAGGTGTGGCTTGAACATGTGAGAAGAAAGAGCTTATGACCCTTTCTTTAGTTAATAGACTACTGGGATATACTAGCCAAGATATACATCAGACATTGATCAGTCACCAACCTGACCAGCATACAAATCCTGAGGTTAATGCATTTGGAAAGCAAGACACCATAAACACAAGATGAAGGCCACAAACTGACTCCATTTTTTGCAAGGACTTTGTGATATATCACATTACTTATGAGGTAAAGCCCTTTCTCTCACATAATCTCTTTGGCTTTCAAACTGTATCTATAATTTCTGCCTCTTCCATGTCCTGTTCATTAGACACTTTTATGGATGATGCAATCATTGATGCATTATGAATTTTTCAACAAGGTAAAGATAAATACCTTTGAAAATTGTTGATAAGTAACTTTTATAATTGGGTCCAAGAACTGTGTTTCTCCTGCCAGGATTGAGGAGAGGATGTTGGTAATAGTGACAATTCCCAAGATGATGCTTTAAGAAAACAAACATTTTTTTTACATTCAGACATGGAAGGAGACAAAGTGGAATCTTACAAAATTCTCCATGCACAGGGACGGAGTCCATATTGAGTCTAGCATTCTTAGTTTAAGGATCCATTTAAGGTTCCTCCTTAATTAAAGGAATAATGGACAACCCTTTACTGCTTTAGGCATAAAATATTATGAAATATTATCTTGAAGGGAAGTTACTGCTAAAACAAGGCAGAAGTGGATAACTCCAAGCCCTCAGTTGTAAACCTCCCCCCATCCAAAACATTGTGCTATTGGCATTTGGTGCTACTTTTGTTTTACTTTTGCTTCCCCAGAAGTTGTTAAATGATTACATTGAGCTTCTTCAAGATGTAATGGTTATTTTGCTCCATAAAGTTCTAAAAGAACTTTAAAATGGAAGTTCTTGGAAAAATGAAGGATCACCCCACCCAAAATCAGTTGTCCATGCCCACCCTAAAAAGAAAGCTACCCTGATTCTGCAACAACTGGTGCTTGATTGCATGACTTTTCTTGCAGGATTTCAACTGCTTTTTGACAGTTCACATCTGAGAAAAGAATTAGAGGAGCAGCAATATTTAGCTTCTGGACTTTAATACTCCACCACCTGTCAGAGGAAAAAAATAGTATATACTGTTACTGCTCTGCAGTCAGAAACTGTTCTGGTTTTGCTTGATTATTGTTCTAAATGAAAGCTTAAATGAAAGAAGACTGAGATAGATATAAGGGATTTATTTAATTCATTTAGAAAAGAGATGAAAAATTTGTTCTTAGCATGCCATTTAATTCCTGTTTTTCTTTTCCAAATGTGCCTCTTTATAAGAAGTAATATAAAACATTCAGCATTGTAACTATTGTTAATTAAAACACATATATAAACCCACATGGTTTACTACAAATATACAAGGCAAGTCACAAACCAAAACCAGGAATCGCAATGCAAATAGTAGAATATCACAATTATCCATGTAGCCTAGATGCCACTTTTTCTAAATAATGGCAACAAGTTTCATAAACAATGCCCAAACTGGAAGGAGTCCTCATAAATTAACTGTATTTAATTGATTCCCATTCTTAGAAGCATTACAGGTACCAAAAAGAAATTTGGAAGGGGACATTTAAGACATCAAATCAAGTCTGCTCTGTGCAAATACATATATTAAAGTATATTTGACAGGCTGCTGTCTAGCCTCTCCGTAAACACATCCCATGAAGGAATGCTTAGTACCTCTCTGTGTAACTGGTTTCAATAGAGTAGGGAACTTTTAAAAATACAACACTCAGTTGAAATATCCCTATTTGATTTCTTCCTTTTCAGTTTAATTTTTCTCTAAGGATTATATTTAATGGAGTCATTCTGCTGGTAGATGCCATTTCCTTATTGGCACAGAATGAGCATGAAGAACTGGGAAGGTCAATCGGATTTCCACTGTGTTGTGAATAAAAGCCATTTCATTCAACCCTATATTGGATTATGGTGGTGGGAAAACAGGTGAAGTATCAAAACAGGTCAAGTACAGGTCATCTTACCAAGGATAATGTTCCTGAACATCTTTTAGAAATCCATTCTGGGCCATCCATTTGTCATTCAAAAACTTAGACCTGGAAACAATGGGGAAAAATGAAGGCATTGTGTTAAATTTTGAGGTCCTAATTCAGGGGATCAAAACCGGAACCAGGCATCATAATCTAAGCTTTGCTCCTTTTGTACATGTGTATGATGTCAACACTGCTACCAAGGGGCATCAGCTTGCATTTAACATCACATTTGTTGTCTTGATGCTTCCTTGCTGATACTGCTGCATCTATTACTGAACCAATATATATAACTACATTTTAAATCTTTAAACAACAATAATATTTAAAGTTGGGTTACAACCAGCAAATTAGCTATTGATGGATTGAGGGAGAGAACAAGATATAATGCACTTTTGGAGGCAACTGTGGAATGGATTTATTCAGAAGTTGGTGATACAGTTGAAAATTTGTATAAAATAAAAGCTGGCCTTACTGTTAGGCAACTTTAACTTTGATATTGTAAGCCGCCCTGGTTACCCTGTGGTAAGATGGACAGCTGATAGATAGAGATAGATAGATAGATAGATGTAAATAAATAAATAAATAAAGATTCAGTGGTACATGACAAACTACTCCTAAAACTAAAATCTTATGTTATCTCTGGACAACTGCATAACTGGATAGAAGCATTCCTGTCAAACAGACAACCAATGGTCAAAATTGGGAGTGTCCTATCAAATTCTGTACCTGTAAATAGTGGTGTCCCCCAAGGCAGTGTTCTAGGACCAACTTTCTTCATACTCTACATAAATGACCTCTGTGATCATATTAAGAGCAACTGTGTTCTCTTTGCTGACAATATAAAGCTGTTCAATACCACAGACAATACTGCTACCCTTCAAAAAGATCTTGACTATGTATCAAAATGGTCAAACAAATGGCAACTTCAAATCTCAACAAATAAATAAATACATATTGGCAAATGAATAAATACATATTGGCAAAAAAAATCAGAAAATAAAATACAAGCTGAATAGTCAAGACCTTGTTGATGATCCAAGCTCCGTAAAGAACCTTGAATACTCATCTCTAATAATCTAAGTGCTAGAGCCCACTGTGACTACATAGCCAAAAAGGCATGAAGAGTTGTTAACCGAATCCTACATGGCTTTTTCCCTGGTAATATCACACTACTAACTAGAGCATACAAAACATTTGCTAGACCTCATTTGCTAGACAACTCATCAGTCTGGAACCCACATTATGTATCTGATATTAGCACAGTTGAGAAAGTCCAGAAATATTTCACAAGAAGAGTTCTCCACTCCTCTACTTATTGTAGAATACCTTATGCTACCAGACTAGACTTAGAAAACCTTGAATTATGCTGTCTTTGGTCTGATCTAAGTATGATATATAAAATCATACATTACAATGACTTACCTGTCAATGAATACTTCAGCTTCAACCATAAACAAGAGCAAACAATAGATACAAACTCACAATAGATACGACTTTAGCAATAGAGTGGTCAATGTCTGGAATACTCTTCCTGACTCTTGGTTTCTTCCCCAAACCCCAAAAACTTTAACCTTAGACTGTCTACTATTGACCTCACCCCTTTCCTAAGAGGTCTGTAAGGGGGCGTGCATAAGTGCCTACCATCCCTGTCCTATTGTTTATTTTATTTTTCCTTTATGTACCCATTTCATGTATTCATAACTATGTATATACTTATACCTATTATCTTGTAAGCGATTGAGAAATCAAAATAAATAAATAAAAATAAATAAACAAATAAATAAACAAATACATGTAATATAAATAAATAAATAGCAACAGTCAGCTAATTAGGGATGTGATGAAAAGGCAGGAGAGAGTTACTTGTTTTATGTATTATTTTATTTTTACTCCTAGCAAGAAAGCACTTTTGGATTTAATGCATTTGACTTGAACAAACACTGTTCTGTGCAGTTAGATCCTTTCATGCTTCTACATATAAAGAGAAAGGGGAAATCCATGTATAAAGAAGATTCATAGGGCAATTTGAAGAAAGGAAAGAAAGGATTCAATCCCTTTCTCAGAAGTGTGAAGTTTCAGGAAGAGAGTAGAATTCAGCAATGGGAGGATCAGTTTAATCAACACGATCCCTTTCATATTCAAATGAACGTGTCATAAAGAAATGAAAAGCCATTCTCTTACATATAGTTCCTCACAGAGTCAGGTAAGAGGACAACACAGCGTTGACCTTCTTTTAGTTGCTTGGCAGCTTTCACAGCTGCAGACATCGCACTGCCTGCACTGCCTCCTATTAAAGAAGCCAGATGATACACGCATTACTCAACAAGGAAAAGTAATAGCAAAACATTGAACATAAAGAGAATAAAGGAATGTGAACTTGGGCCTTGTAAAGGTCTTCCCAAAAATATTAATCTTGATGCTTACTCATTCTGATGCTTGCAGTATTGCAACAAACCAAACATACTTCTTTTGAAGCCTTTAGAACCTTGTCAAAGCAATCTTGATTTTACATCAGAAAACTGATTTCAGTAAATGCAGTCTTGCCTGTTTATCCATGCTTTTACAGCAAAAGGGCATGGTGAGTGGTACTGTACTGAGTAAGGACTTTTTGTATTCTATCATGATATTTTTATATTAATCTAAGAATCCAGCAATGGAGATTTGTGGATGCTGAATCTCCTTCCTAACCATAGATATAAGCAGAATTCCTGTCCTAATTTTGTGGGACTCTATTTTGGATTAGATGTGATTCCATTTAAAAACTTCCCTGAATAAGAAAATAATAAACAGTTTTCATATCTAGTAGATACTTTGATCAAAAGTTTGTAAAAACAATGGGCTTTACTATAAGTTAATAGCAATAGCACTTAGATTTATATACCGCTTCATAGTGCTTTCCAGCCCTCTCTAAGCAGTTTACAGAGTCAGCATATTGCCCTCAACAATCTGGGTCCTCATTTTACTAACTTCAGAACGAAGGAAGACTGAGACAACTTTGAGCTGTTCAGGATTGAACTGCTGGCAGTGAACAGAGTTAGCCTGCAATACTACATTCTAACCACTGTACCATCACAGCTCAGTTAAGTTAAGGAGTTGCCTTGTCAGAATTCACTCCTTTTTAATATAATGTCTAAATTATTTTTCTTTATGGTACACAGATAGAGGATAGACCTCCCGAGATGCAAAACATTTAATATATAAGCCTACTCTATAATATGAAATAAGAGTTCAAGGTTTTAAGAGGAACTTTGCACAACTACATCTTGTATGCCAGCGGCATCCATTTCTAAAGAGGAGGCTTTGTCATGTCACTCATGCCTTTATCCCCTCATGGTGAAATTTTTCTATATCATTCAACATGCCAGTAATCATTCAAAAATTTCCACTGGTACAACATGCAGCAGTTGCGAAAGTGCTGGACACATTCATTTTGCTCACACACACCATCGCTATTATGGGAGCTGCATTGCTTGGCAGATGAGGTCCAAAGTTTGGGTTGTAACTATAAAATCCTACATGGTTCTGGGCCTGGACATCTCCAAGATTGTCTGGTATGCACTGTATCCCACTCTCCCCTGCCACTGCAAATAAATAATTAATACCTACACAATTATTCCGTCAATATAAGAACTATGTGATCCTTGTATTTTTAAATTTTGGTTTACTTTTATGCTTAGGAGCTAAGTAATTTTTCTGATGTTTATCACTGTGCAATACTTACCGCAAAGCAAGCCCTCCTCTTTAATTAATCTACGAGCCATAAGAAAGGATTCTTTATCATTGCTTTTGCACCACTGATCTATTACCTACCAAGAATACAAAGAAAAAAATGGATTTCAGTAATTTTCAATAATGACGGGCAAATCTTTTTCACCCACTTTAGCAACAAATGCATCATAGAGGGTTACATAGTAAAAGACAAGTGACAGGATGTTTCAGAAGGTGAAGTTTCTTTTTGGGGGGTTACAGCTGACATGAGGTTTTTGCCTGGTTTAGGATTTGGACCATAATTCCTTGACTCTCCCTATATAGTTGGTTCTGGAAAACTCTTGGAATGACAAGATGAATGTATCCCATAGGCATATGGGACATATACATATTTATTTTATTTCATTTCCACATATTTATAATTTTTTAAATTATCTACCTGAACATTTTTCTTAATATATACATGTTTCAATTTTGGTCTAAATAAGGCAAGGCATATAATGTATTTTGTATCATCACCATCATCATCACCATCTTCATCATCATCTTCTTCAAATACATATATATTTTGGTTGAATTAGCAGTTTCCAAAATAATGAATTAATGTACACCCACCCCCATTTAGTCACTACCTCAATTAGTATCCATTTGCAAATATTCCAATAATAACTCTTTAAAAAAAATATATTTCCCAATCACTGTGTGCCTGACAACAACATATGCTGGAGTGAAAGTAATACTGGTGTAGCAATATGAGAGAATTTTATCCAAATGAGATGGAAGAAAAAAGTGATCTTCACAGAATGTCAGTCACCTGTTTGCTTAGCAACCATTTCGTTTAATGACTTGATCGTTGGAACAGAACAGAGCTAAATAAGGGAAGGAATATATACATATACATATACATATACATATACATATACATATACATATACATATACATATACATATACATATACATATACATATACATATACATATACATATACATATACA
>BLBF01000006.1:67500889-67512269 GCA_015471245.1 Laticauda colubrina
ATACATATACATATACATATACATATACATATACATATACATATACAAATACACAGCCAAAATGGCTGTGAAAGTCTGACTCACAGACGAACACAATACAGGAGCCTGATGATGGCAGATGAGATTGTGCCGAAACATTGTTACAAGTTTAAAAGCACAACTACAATGATGTGGGATAATACCTGAAGGAAGCTGAATACCATACATATAAATACCTGCGAAAACTTGAGAAAACACACACACACACACACACACACACACACACACACACACATATGAATGCAGTTCAGCTTCCTTCGGGTATTATCCCACGTCATTGTAGTTGTGCTTTTAAAGTTGTAGCAATGTTTTGGCAGAATCTCATCTGCCATCATCAGGCTTCTATATTGAGTTCGTATGTGAGTCAGGCTATCAGAGCCATTTCAGTTTTAAATTTGAGGCTAGCCTCCTGTTGAATCAGAATGGTTTTTTCTTCATCCTGATTGGTTGGGAGTCTTGGTCTGTGTTTATTGGTCTTGGAGTTTGCTGTGTTCTGTTTGATTGGTGTTTCTAATATCTTCTGTCTGTTTTGTGGCTTTGATTGGCTGGCAACATTGTGTTACTGTATTGGAGGCTTTTAGGGCAGCTTGACTCCGAGTAAAAGGACGTCTATCATTTATTAGGAAGCTAGATTTCATCTGGGTGCCTGGTTGGGGTGTGTTTGAGGTACCAGAGGGAGTCTGTTTGTGCCCAGGTGTTTGCCTGGCTTGTGGTGTGGAGATCTTTCTGTTTGAGAGTGCAGGCTTCCAAATGATTGACAGTCTGGTGGAATCATCTCTTCTATTCATGCTGTCAGGTCTTTTTTCAATCTCTATGGCTTCTCTGATGATTCTGTGGCTGGGGTTTTCTATAGTAGCTAGGGTTTTGGTGCCATTGAAGTTGATGCTATAACCTGTGGCTTTCATGTGTTGGACTTGTGAGGAAGTGTGTTCCAGTTTTTTTACTGCATTTTTGTGTTCATGCAGGCGGGTAATTATTCTTCTATTGGTCTGTCCAATGTATGTGGCCAGGCATGAAGCACAGGGGACTTCGTATATACCTTGGTTTTCCAGGTCAATTTTATCTTTGGGGTTTCTAAGGATGGTTGCTAATTTTTTTGTCTGTTTTGAAGGCAGTCTTGATGTGATGCCTATGTAGTGTCTTACTGATTTTGTCTGTAGTACCTCTTATGTAGGGCAGGACAGCTGTTCCATAGGTCTGTTGATCTTCTAGGTCTCTATTATGTCTTAGTGTGTTTTTGTGGATCAAGCTGGTGATTTTGTTTGAACTTTTGTTCAGTTTGAAACTGAAACGGCTGTGATAGCCTGACTCACAGACGAACTCAATACAGAAGCCTGATAATGGCAGATGAGATTCTGCCGAAACGTTGCTGCAATTTTAAAAGCACAACTACAATGATGTGGGATAATACCTGAAGGAAGCTGAACAGCATACATATAAGTACCTGCGAAAACTTAAGGATATATATATAGATGGATAAATATATCAACATCAGTAAATGATTTTAAATGAATCCTATGTGGATCCTGAAACTGCTTATTCTTAGCATCACACATTTCATTCCTATGTCTGGTGACATTTGTCACATCGGGACTTACGGATCTATCAAGGACAGTTGGAATAAAATCATGACCAATCCCTTCCACTTCCATTGTTGTATCCTTGGCTGAGATTGTATTTAATGAGCTGGGCAAAGCAACAATGGAGCCTTCGGGATCCACTCCAACAATCTATGAAGGAAGATGAACTATTTAATGCCATTCATTTCTTCAGTCAATTGTTTTTTATTATTATGTAGAAGTGGTAAGAAGTTAAGGAACTTTTTACAGGGATATCTTTCATTGGAGGCAAATCACTGGAGTCTTATGAAGCCTATAGTCCTCAATTTATGATCACAACTGAACTGAAATCATTTTGCTGCTAAGCAAGATAGTTGTTCAGTGAATTTGCCCTATTTTACAACCTTTCTTGTGTCAACTAAAAAGATACTCCTTTCATCTTTTTAGCTGCCAGAAAAAGGGAGTGGGGGAAAACAAGGCATTCTTGAAATGCCAAGATATTAACTCAGCAGCCCAAAGTTGTCGGAGCTAAGAAGGTTATTGGAGAGCATGATGGATGACGCTTGGAAATGGATGTGTCCTATTGGAGAAGTCACATCCAGGGGGTGGGGGAAAGACCAAGGTCAAGGGGAAAATGCATGATGTCATTTAGTACCGGCTGCACCCAGCCACGCACCAACATGGGAATTTTTAATAAACCAATTTACTTTTTCTGAGATGCGGCTAGAGACTTTTGCTTTGAATGAGGGGGATTTGTTGAGGCCCTTCATTTGTTGAAGCTGTAAAATGAATCAATGCAGTTATGTTTGTAACACAGTTGTTAAGTGTCTCTGGCTTCCCCACTGACTTGCTTGTCATAAGGTTGCACCTTGACATAGGCTCCCTATGTTAGTAATGGCCCACTTGGCACATGACAACCATTAGGAAGCTAACCACTGTTATTATTCCCAGAAACATCCCAGAAAATGCACCACCAGAACTTCAAAAATAGCAGCAGCCCCCAAGGCCAGGTTGGAGACAAACTCTTAAGGAACCAAATAGCTGATCCAGGTTGAAATAGCTAAGCCAGATCCACGTACTTTGCATGCAGGGCATTTCTCCTTCAACTTTCTAGCAACACCTGTGATAGTACCACCTGTGCCAGCTCCAGCCACAAACATATCAATTTTTCCTGAATTTAAGAAAAATAAAACAATCAAATAAAAAGTATGTAACTATATTGTAAGAGTTCACACTAATATATAAATTCAATCATTTAACCATTGTTAACTGTATGTGATTTACTCCAATTTTCACTTACATCTATTTTTAATAATCTGTATCTATTTTTTATATCCAGCAGGAAGCAGCACTTGGCTGTCTTTTGCTGATCTTGAAAAGTATGATAATATTTCTGCCACCCAGAGTAGTTTATTTTGTGAGATGGACAACTATATAAATTTGAAAAAATTAAATAAATTTGGTTAATACTAAGATAAAGGGTCACCAGAATCCTGGACTAAAAGCCAGACTGGGAAGCAAACAAGAACAACAAACTATAGTAATATCACAGAAGAATACAACGGGAGATGTATGTTATTTCATGTTATTGCCAAAGATAATTATACTGTGGTACTTTGGTACTCAACTGCTTTGAAACTCATTGAATATGATACTCAACTCATTTTGACACAAAACATTTGTCCCAGTATTCATTATTTATTTGATACTCAATGCACAACCTAGAACTTGTTGATGTTGTCTGCCTTGTAAGTCACCACATATTCCTTTTGGGAAAAATGTGTTTGGTACTCATAGTTTTTTGGGGGGAAATCAGAAGTGAGAAATGGCAACTCACAATCAAGTTTTCGAATAAATTGAGTAGAATATGTTTTCATTTTATTTAAAGGAAATGTGCACATGATCAAAGGATTATTAATCATACCATCACACTGCTCCAAGAGTTCTTCAGCTGTGGTATCATAGTGTGCCAATGGGTTACTTGGATTTCGATACTATTATGGGAAAGAAACAGATACAAAAGAAAAACATCTAATGCTCAAATGGGTGGAATCAATTGTAGGTTTGTAGATGGTACATATACCTCTAAAAGTATCATAACAGAGAAGCATTGTTATTATGCAAGTATTCTTTCTTTATAAATAAATAAAGATTTATCCATGAAGTATTGTTTACTTGTGACTGAGAATATGTTGAACAGTTTACCCAAGTTCTAGTGAAATACAGTGAGAAATACAATGTGTTACATGCAATGTTGCCTTTGAAAATAATGTGGAAAATCGTTCAGCTGAGACTCAGCAGGCATTAGCTAGAGTAATGATGGTGTATTTTAACATTTATTACCTGCTACATAGGTATAATAAAATACCTAAAATAGCCCTCTGGATGCAGACCAAAAAACAACATTGCCCACCCTATCAACTCAAGCCAAGAAACCAGCATGCCACCTGGTTCCTTTTTTTTCTGAAATGGTCACCTACCAGCTCATAATCAATTGCAGCTTTTTTTCCAAACTCATTATCACTAAAAAGTTTCAGTTTAAATAATTATTTCATCTTCTTGTTCTTTTACTTCTTAAAACTTTCTCTACTTTATGATAAGCAGGTATAATATAGGAATTTGTGTTTAATCTGTATATACATTTAGTAAATTTTATGAACTTTGGTGTAAATATGATGACACACCACCCCTTGCTTCCTAGTAATCTGATGGAGAATATCTCAATGGTTTGTTCACACATCATGAAAGATCCTTCTCTTTCTCCTTAATAGATACACTTTTCTGTGTTGGCAGCACATGGCACAGGGTAAATAAGTTGGCCATGCAGTAGACATTTCTTTGAAGCAAAGCTCTTCAACCTTGGCAACTTTAAGATTTGTGAACTTCAATGCCCAGAATTCCTCAGCTAGCCATGCTAATATTGGAAACCCCTGTTTTAAACCACTCAGATGCTGGAGGGGAGACTGGAGAACTATTGCTTTACTCCATACCTCCTTCCCTCCAGATGAAAAAGGTAATTAGAAATCAATGTTTGTGTACTTAGGGTTGGGGCCCCTGCAGGTCTGTTTGGTGCTGAAGGTTAGAAAGTTTGCAGAACTTCTGCCCTAATTTTATGCTCAGAATCTCTTATCCCTTCCTTTTCTATCTCTTTTCCCTTCCTTTCATAAGAACTTTGGAGAAGGTTAGCTTTTTTCAAATTAAAACTATACAGATAGTTTTGCATCCCAGGTTGAGTAAAGCAACTGGATGGAAAATAATTCAGAATATACTGATCAATTCTAAAGTAGGAATCCATACCTGATCTAAAATATGTGAATTTGGATTTTCATTTTTCAGTTTCCAAGCAACTCGAACATTGGATTCTGGATCATCAAACTTGGTGCAGGGAGTTCTTACTATTTCAGCCCCAAGTGCTCTCAGAATATCTACCTGGAAGGATGATATAGAAACCAGAAAATTAAATTAATTATCTGCACTCTATTAGTTAATATAATAAATAAATATATAAATATAATATATATATATAATATATAATAAATATATAATATAATATATAATATATATATAATATATATAAATATATAATATATATAAATATATAATATAATAAATATATAAATGCTTTATGTAAATACCGTAAATAAAATAGTCCCTCTTACAAAATATTTATTTATTCAAATTTGATACTGTCCAAATCGAGCTGACTCCAGATGGCTCAGAAAAAAAATATGAAAAAGCAAATGAAAAACAAGTAGAACACACAGTATCAGTTAATAATAAGTCTGGTTTAGCTGTGGCCATTAAAAACCAGAAAATTAACATTTTTGCTGGCTTATTGCTTATTTGATCTGAATTAAGACTCACTAGACTTGGTGGGGTATTTCCCAAAGAAGAGTGTACAGCAAAACAGTTGTAGATCTGTCCACAAAAAGAGATATGTACATACTGTAGTTTTGCTTCCATGATTGATTTTTTTTAAAAAAAAAAACCCACAAATATGCACATTACATTGCTGATAGTGTAAATTTGTGAGTTCTGAGGAGCACAAAAGGTTGTCTGATATATATACCAGGCATGTGCATAACTAAGTTGACAATTCTTCTTTCACAAAAGTTGGGACAAAACTAAGCACATTCATAAAATTAAGACCTTATAGTTTATTGTCACTGTTTCTAATCAGATACCTTTTACATGTTTTAAGACAAATCTCATAATTCCTATCAAATTATCTCTAGTCATTCATTTATGGATTCTTATCAGCTATACAAATGATCCCCAACTATAGGTATTTCCAAACCACATTATTTCCATTCCCCAGTCTCTGACAAAGCAATCTGAAGTCAACCTGTGACCTTTACATTTGCTGTCTTTGGAATTCTGAAAACATTCAGGCAACACCATAAGCCAATCAATGCTCATTTCCAGCGCAAAGTTCATCAACCAGGTATGATCTAACTTCTTTGAGCTACAATACATCCCAGAGCCCTCAATCCCCTTCATCTCTCCTCACTCCCCATGGAAATAAAGAAAATAAATTGCTCTTATATAATTGTTGTAGCTTCCCACAAGAAGAATGATGAAAATTCTGTGTTCTGTGAGGTTAACAGATTATTCCCCACTTCACGAACTCAGTTGCCCAGGAGACAGGCTTTGTGCTAATGGGAGGAAAGTGAAGAAAAGAAAAATGACTAAACTATGTTTATGTTTTTGCTGAGCCATCAGGTTTTCTCACCTTTTCCATGCTCATTTTCTCTGGCATGACAATGACACAGCGATAACCCTTTATTGCAGCTACGAGAGCAAGTCCAATTCCTGGTGGTGAAAAGAATAAGAAATAAGGCAAGTAGAAATTATAGCTAGAAGTTAATTAAAACTCCATGTGATTATTTAAAAATGTGTGGCAAAGCAAGAAGAAATACTGAAGATTAAGAAGGAATGGGTAATGAAAAATGTGGACCAAAAACAAGAGAAAGTAACCAGTACAAGAAAAGTGCATTGAAGCAGCACTTTATATAAAGAATGAATAAGGATCAAATTACAAAATAAAATATATGAAGCAAGAGCGATCAGGTCAAGAATAAAAGAAAGACAGGGAAAGTCATGGCTGACTGAAGCTAATGAGATTCTCAAAAAGTTCAAAGGAAAAAAGGAAGTGTATGAATTGGTGTTTGGATGGTTTCAATGATAGAAAATTATGGAAATTTATAGTTTAGTTTACTTTATTGTCATTGCACCTTGTACAACAAAATCAAATACCATGTTCAGTGTACATTATGACTATGAAAATAAACACAAACACACATCCTTCACATTCTATACATTGACTTGAAAACCCCTGATATTGTTTTAATATTGCACTATACAGTAGAATTCAATAAAGTTACTGCCCTGGGATAGAAGCTGTTTTCAGCCTATTTTGTCCTTGTATTTATTATCCTGTACATCTGCCAGATGGTAATAGTTCAAAAAAAAGAGTGTCCCGGATAAGATGGATCTTTGAGGATGTTTTGAACTTTCTAAAGGCAGCAGGAGCCATAAGCTCTTCCAAAGAGGAGAGAGGGCAACCAATGATATTGTAGGCAATGACATTAACCCTCTGGAATGCTGTCCTATCTGCTAATATGCAATTGGCAAACCATACATAGGTATAGTAAGTTAAGATACTCTCTATGGTGCAGTGGTAAAAGGTCGCCAGCAGTTTTTCATTCAGTTGTTGTTTTCTGAGAAGCCTCAGGTAGTATAATTTCTACTGGGCCCTTTTGACCAGGGCTGCAATGTGAGCACTCCAGGTCAGGTCCAGAGGTGGTATTCAGCAGGTTCTGACCAGTTCTGAAGAACTGGTAGTGGAAATTTTGAGTAGTTTGGAGAACCAGCAAATACCACCTCTGACCGGCCCTGCTCCCAGCTATTCTCTGTCTCCCAAGTCCCAGCTGATCAGCTGGCTCTTCTTTTGTTGCCCTGCACAGGAGAACAGAGCTGGAAAGCAGGTTCGTGTGATGGGGAGGGAATGGAATTTTGCAGTATCCTTCCCCTGGACTGGGGTGGGAATGGAGATTTTATAGTATCCTTCCCTTGCCATGCCCACCAAGTCATGCCCACCAAGCCATGCCCACAGAACCGGTAATAAAAAATGTTGAATCCCACCACTGGTCAGGCCCTCTTTTATGGTAACACCTAGAAACTTAAAACTGGCCACTTGCAGTTGAAAACAGAAAGAGGGAGGAAGCGAAAGGTACACGGAACATCCATACAGCATTAGTAGCACAGAAATAGAAAGGATGTAAGCAGATGCTTACATCGTATATAAAGCATTAAAAAGGACAAAACATTTGTATATGGGACGTATCTCAGATATTTAGGATGTCTGGAGTATGCCTAGAGTATGTGAAAGGACATCTAGCGGAAAACCGATATTTCCTATAAAAAGGGGGAGAAATCACCTGATTCTCAGTATCAGTCCAGCAGCTGTGGTGTACAGACCTCTTCACCCTTGGTCTTGCTCTTCCACATCATCCATTGATCTCCACCATGGATCATAACACAGTCCTTATGGTAGCTGCGATCATTCAACACCAGAACCAAGCCCTGTTCAGACTGTTTCACCTTTTCTATGCAAGGAGAAGAAGGAGATGTCCAAGAGCTGTCTGGGTCAGATGATGGATCGGGAGAAGAGTGGAGTTTGGACTGTATGACAACCTGATGGTGGAGCTGAGGAATGAAGACCCTCATGCATTCCAGCACTTCATGAGGATGCCACCAGCCATGTTTGACAAAATTGTAGAGCGTCTGAGACACAGGTTGACCAAGCACCAACTTCCGTTCCAACCTGGACCCTGGACTGAAGGTGGCACTGACTCTGCGCCACCTGGCCTCTGGAACCACATACAGAAACATGCAGTATGCCTGGAGGGTGCCACACAACAGCATCAGCAAAGTGGTCAGAGAAGTGGTGCAGGCCATCATCGAAGAATACATGGAGGAGGTCCTCCAGTGTCCCACCACTGAAGAAGGTTGGAGGAAAGTTGCAGAGCAGTGGTATCAGAGGTGGAACTTTCCCCACACCATTGGAGCCATAGATGGGAAGCACGTGGCCTACAAAGCTCCAGCCAACTCAGGGTCCTCTTATTCCAACTACAAGGGCTTCTTCAGTATCATCCTCTTTGCCATGGTTGATGCTGACTGCAAGTTCATGTACATCGATGCTTCAGGCAACGGGTCAGCTTCAGATGCCCAGGTATACAACACCAGTGACCTCAAGGATGGGCTGGAATGCAACCTCATCATGGGTTTTCCAGATCCAGATACCCTACCCAATGACATACAAGATGTGCCCTACTTCATCGTGGGTGATGACGCCTTCTCCCTCAGAACCTATCTCATGAAGCCCTACACTTCAAGATACCTCACCCGTGAAGAGAGGATCTTCAACTACAGGCTGTCCAGGGCAAGACGGGTAGTGGAGAACACCTTTGGCATCCTGGCCAACAGGTTCCAAGTACTTCTCACCACCATGCAGCATCACCCAGGGACTGTGAGGAGCATCGTGGAAGTTTGCTGCATCCTGCACAATCTCATGCGCACCCACTACCTAATGTTGCAGAACAGGCTTGTGGACCATCAACAAGGGAATGGGGACATGGAGCCTGGTGAATGGAGGCAAGGACAAAACCTGATAGACACTGTGGATGTACAAGGCCCCAACAGAGCTTCACGTGAAGGGAAGAAGCAGCGCAACCTCCTGAAACATTGGTGCAACTCCCCAGCTGGAGCAGTGGAGTGGCAAGACAAGATGATAGATGGTTAATGGATGCTTCCTTGAGCCTGTCTCATAACACTGATGAGATTGTGCCATGTATGTTGAGTGGTCCTACAATGAATAGGGCATTAATAAAGAGCTTTGTTTATTTTGAAATGTGTTGATCAATGAATAAATTGTTATTGATAAAAAAGGGCCATATGTGTGGAAGCTGGGAGGGTGGACCATACAGTCCCACTATGCTTTCACTGGAGGTTTATCTATCCCACAAGTATCCTTACCCATCCCACAACTATCCTTACCTATCCCACAGCTATCCTTACCCATTCCACAACTATCCTTACCCATTCCACAAGCATGCAAAGGCTTAACCCTTTTTTCAAAGTTTTCACCAACACTTTATTAAGTAAAAAAAAATCAACCAAGTGTGTGAAGCAAAGATAACCTTTATTAATAACAAACTGTATGACTTTATTAAAAAGCAAAATGAACCAAGTAAAGTGTCTTAAGCAAAGATAAAGTGAACAGGTAACAACTCAGTCTCTGGCACTATTCTCAGTCACTCTGAGGCATGTCCATGGTCTCAGATGTCAAGCGGCCAGGGACTGTGGAGGTGGCTATGGCTGGAGTGCTGGTCTGAGGTGCCATTGGGGTGCTTGGCCCCGAGAGTACAACAGGGGATGGTGTGTTCAGGAAGCTCTCAGAGAGCTGACTCAGTCCCATGAGGTTGAGAGGCCCTTCATCAAGGACCTGGGATGTCAGGCCCAAGACTGATGACAGATTGTCCATTGACAGTCTTGGCTGTGGGGTGGAGGAAGGAGGAGTGTAATGGGGCTGTCTGGTCTGCAGCTGAGTCAGGTGAGGCATCTGTGGCATCCAATGAACCTTGACCTGGGCTGGGAAGGGCTGCCTCTGCTGTGGGAAGTCCTGGTACTCATAGCCTTGGTAGGTGAGGGGCTGTTGAAAGCCGTGGAAGGGCTGTGACATCGCCTGGAGTGGAGGAGCAGACCTGGACTGGGTAGGAGCAGGTTCAGCTGGGCCTGGAGGGTGGTGCAGAAGTGCTGTGATCTTCTGCTTCATCACCTGGTACTGGGCCTTGGGCAGGTCCATGAGGGTCTGGCTTACGTACGTGATGAAGGGCTTGCAGTTCAAGGATGGTATGTCACTGTGGACCAGCTGAGAGAGAAGATCTGTGCTGGTCTTGATTGTGTCCCTGATCTCCAACAGGACAGTGTGGCTCTGGCCCTCCAGTCTTCCTCTGCCTCTCTGCCTGCTTTCTGTGGAGGTGGAGCTGGGGGTGGGGGTGGGTTGGTCTCTGGTGGCTGCTGTTTCTTCCTCCATTTGTGACAGGGGATCCTCCACGTCCTCTGGCATGGGGAGTGCAGCTGTCGGGGGGGTCTCTACCATGGGGCCCTCCGAGACACCTGCCTGGACACGGTAGCTGTCTCTTGGCTGGAAGAGGACTGGCTGTCTGTGGGCTGTCTGAGGGAGAGGGTTGTCAGAGGGGCTGTTCCTCAGTGGTGGATCTCACTCTCCAGGAACCTGGACTTGGCCATGACGTACATCTCTCAGTAAGTGAGCTTGACAGAGGCCTGGCCAGATTTCTTCAGGTGTAGCTTGCCATACCAGGTGTGCATGTGCTTCCACCATCCAAGGAGTAGGTCTGAAGTGTAGCCCAGGCTCTCTGCCTTGTCCCTCCAAGCTGCCTGCTTCCTCTTGGTGTCACGATAGAGTCTGTGGCCCTTTCTCCACAGGTACTCGTTCTCCCTCAGCCATTCCAGCACGTCCTCCTCATGCTCCTCGGAAAGGGTGTACTGTTTCCTCTCTCCCTTCTCCTTCCCTTGCCTCTTCCTCCCTCTGGCAGGGGCTTGAGCAGCAGGGCCTTCAGGGGCTTGAGCAGCAGGGCTTTGAGGGCCTTGGGGCTGGTCCACCACAGCAGCAGTACCACCACCACCACCAGCAGCAGCAGCAGCAGGAGAAGCACCAGCAGCACCAGCAGCACCAGCAGCACCAGCAGCACCAGCAG
>BLBF01000006.1:67512279-67545085 GCA_015471245.1 Laticauda colubrina
AGCACCAGCAGCACCAGCAGCACCAGCAGCACCAGCAGCACCAGCAGCACCAGCAGCACCAGCAGCACCAGCAGCAGGAGAAGCACCAGCAGCACCAGCAGCACCAGCAGGAGAAGCACCAGCAGCAGCAACACCAGCAGTAGCAGCAGCAGCAGGAGAAGCAGCAGCAGCTTCAGAGTCAGTGCCAGGGGGTGGGATGGTGGTTCTGTCCTTCTTGCCAGGGCTGGCACGAGTAGGCACCGGCTTTCTCTTCTTCCCTGACTGACGAACCATGGTGTTATCGAAGATGTCTGTGGCAGCACGTCTTTCCTCTGAATGCTGACTGCTTGCGAGCTGCATCCTTTTATATCCACGGAGCTAATGTAATTCATCCTCCCCGCATGCGCAGTGAACGCTTTGCATCCGCTATGCATCCGCTGCACATCCGCTATGCATCCTATAGGCGTCTGTGATGCATCCGCATCATTTGCTACACATCCGCTCCTTCCGCTATGCGTTCACTTCGCAATTCTCCCCCGTAAGCCCTTCGGATGTGTCATCCGCTTCCATCTGCTTCCATCCGCTAGGCTTCCTACGAACATCCGCTTAACATCCTCGCTACGTACTACCCCCGTCCGTTCCTTTCCGTTCTTTTCCATTCTGTTTATGCAAATTTGGGCCACTTTTTGAAGCGGATAACAACGGATGGAGCCACCCCCGAAATTTTGCTCGTCCACTGTGTCCTTTTTGCATACGTTTTAAATCCGTCTGCCAGTGGGATCTAGCCTTAAGAATAAGGGCTGAAGAGGTATGATTACCTAGTCTAACCCTCTGTGAGTGGCCAAAGAGGAAATCCAAAGGCAGATTGAATAAGAAAGTCAAAGGTCCAGAAGTTTAGACACTAGTCTATGTGGAAATACATAGTGAACAGTTTTACTTTTTTCTGCACTTTCCATCATGTTAACTTTCCCTAAAAGGGAACTGTGCAATGAGTATATATGCACATATTAGCTCGATACCCGTGCTTTACGACAAAACTATGTGGTCAGGCTTAGTTTTGGAGGAGGAAAATAAGGGAGGGGAGGAATTCTGCCTACCAGCATCCATCGGTATTCATCTGGCTAGCGTCCTGTCAATGTGTGAGAGAGTTGAGGGCTGTTTGGAAACTGAAACAGTATTTGCTGTGTGAACAAGAAGGAGACAGCAAAGAGCCTGGGCGTGGCTTGGCTCAATTGTTCTGTACTAAAACTGCTTGCTGCTGTGAAATTGAAATTGAAACTCCTCTCCTCTGCTTTTGTTTTGCATTTGGAACAGATTTCTTTTCAGGTGGGGAGGGGGAGTAGAACTCCTTAGCATCAGAGCCAGAGGTGGTATTCAGCAGGTTCTGACCACTTCTGGAGAACCGGTAGTGGAAATTTTGAATAGTTCGGAGAACAGGCAAATACCACCTCTGACTGCAGATTTTACAGTATCCTTCCCCTGCCACAGTCACCAAGCCACACCCACAGAACCAGTAGTAAAAAATTTTGAATCCCACCACTGATCAGAGCATGTTAATAATAAAATAGGAAATACTAATGCTCTGATAGTCATTTTGGAAAATCCTTTCTTATTGAGCACCTCGAAGCAAGAGGAACATACATGCCAAATTTCAAGTTTGTAGGCTTTATGGTTCTAGAGATTTTGTGATGATGCGTGAGTGGTATTTTGCTTAGATGTAAGCTGTTGCATTTTATGTAAATCAGCTCCTCATCCTTGGGAACTTTAGATATGTTAGCACTGTAAGTCCCAAAATTTCCAAGCAATATTATGAATCATAAATATATAAAAAATGCCAAACTGTGGAATGGTTATGAATCTTTTTTTGACACTGAGGTTAGTTTTTTTAAAAAAATATTCTACCTTATTCATGTTTTGTACCTGTATTTCCTGATGTAGGTTCAATGAGTGTATCTCCTGGTTTTATGATACCAGCTTTTTCTGCATCCTCTATCATCCTTAAAGTGATTCGATCTTTTACACTCCCTCCAGCATTGAAATATTCACACTTGGCCACTGGAATTTCAGAACAAGAACACATTTTAATTTGGAGTTAAAATCTCTGTTATTCTTTCCAAAATTCCCCCAAAACAATTCTAATATTGAGGAAATGATTTTAAAGATAGAAACATAATCACTTTGAGCCATTCATACTGTTGATATTATATTTCAATATTTTGTATATTAGATATTCAGCACATTGCTCTTGGCTTAAGTGCGTGGGTTCATCAGGTTGTGCAGTTTTTATATTGGATTGGTGTTTACTGGGAAATAGGTTTCTTTATCCTCTGGTAAAAATTTCACAACACATGCACAGACTCAACATACTTTGAACTGGGGAACTATGAACATCCTAGACCAAGTTAAATCCCCAAATGCTAGGCAAAACCTGAAATCTTGGCATTCAGACAAATCAGCCATCAATACTCACATAGAGATAAATCACAATTATACACCATTCAAAAGAGATAATTTTTTAAAAACCAAGAAAGGAAAAAAGAAATCAGTAAACAACCTTTCCAGCAGCCAAAAACCCAGATAAGCATGGATTAACTTCAGACAAACAATCAAACAGAAAACAAAACAAGCTTGGAGATGAACCTTGACCCTCACAATATCCTAAACTGAAAGCTACCAAGGGGGGGGGACCACACCCCCAGGGCAAGCTATTATATATAAAAGGGAGCAAACACCATGCTCACCAGCACTGATAATACTATCTAATCATGTAACAAAATGTCTGCTAGCAAACAACCAAACTCAGAGAACTCCAAAAACTCCACAGATCATAATGTGATTAGCAGATCCCAAGATAGATAAATGTGCTAATAATTGAGGAGACTCTGTGGCAAACTACCAAACACATGATAACTAAGCTCACACAGAGAAAAAATAGTATCAGAGATAACAAATGAGCCTTAAATAGCACTCAGAAAATAAAGAAGAATATTTATGCAATGCTTGATTTGGGATTATAAGTGAATAGCTTTTCCCCTCTTCCATCTCAACACACTGTTCTTGCTTGTTTGACTCCTCCTTAAGATCTTGCTTTAATTTTTAAAAGGCCCATGGTTTTTTTAGGGAAAAAGAATTAGCCATCTGCATTAGCTACTCTTCATATATTTCTCCTCTGGGCGATCCTGTGCTTGAAAGACAGAAGTGTATTCAATTGTCTGAGCCAAGGACCATATGATTATCCTATCTATTTTTAGACAGGGCTTGGCTAGAGAGTGCAATCAGACCAGGAAGAGATGTTTCTCAATATGTTAAAATTCTAATTTGAAGACAAAATTCCAAAATTACAGTGGCACCAGCCAAATTTTTAGCTACAGCTATAAAAAAAGTTTGTGACTAACACATCATTATGTTTTGATTTCAAATGTTACATTTATCTATTTATTTTGTCTGTTAATTTTTTTTATCTAATGCCAAATTTTAGATTATATCTGCACCTTATTATCCGAGTCATTTCGCCCAAAAAAAAAAGGGCAAACTTTGTTATTGTTGTTGTTATTTCTTAATGAGGGTTTAAAGAGAAGCTGTTTCTGATCAACTTCAGGATTAAAAACAAACATCCAATGAAAATAAAGAGTTCCATTTTGCATTGTCAGACTATTTGCAGACTTTATTGCAGCTTTAATGTGCATGTTTGGGTGTCTGATAAACTGGGATGTTGATTTCTTTCTGTGAAAAATATTATTTTGTTTTCTCCACAAGACAATAGCATTGAAGTAGGAGAAAAATAATAGGAGGAAAATATTAAACATCTTGTCCCTTTTAGACCCTTCTGAGTAAAAAAATCAATTTATCAGGCAATTGAAATGGGGATGACCTGCATAATGCAGTTTGGTTCCAAATTACATAGATTTACGTAGAGATATTTCTAATTAATGAGTTACCAGAGAAAATGAATGCTTCTTAGAAAGGACAAAATTAGGCAATAGAATTACTAGCCAACAACCAATGAAGAATTTGCAAAAGTATTAAAGTTCTACATGTCATGTATATATTCTTATTATATATTCCACACATTAAAGTTCTAATATACACCAGGATTGAAGAGTTCTGTTTTCTAATAACTGTCCATCATTCATCATCTCTTTTCACTTCTACACTCAGTATTTCTTATTGTCAGTTAGATCACAGTGCCCAATGTGAGATCCCTCTAAAAATCTTCACTCAGTAATTGTTATTAATGTGGCAGAAAATAGAAAACATTAGTAACAACCATCAATATATTTTATTTAAACAATTACGTTAAATTGACTCACATTTCATTTTCATCCCAGTTTTGCTCATACTCTGTCCCAACATTATTTGGACTTGACTCCCATTATGTCACTTTAGTGGGCGTCAGCTATAAAATCCATCATACAGCTCAATCTATATACTGGAATGAAAACTTTTTCTTTTCATTCCTATCCTAAATTCAAGAACATTTCAGACAACTCTGGCAAAGAAATACTCACAAAGTTCACACTTGAGACCATAAGCTTTTGAAATCTTATTGACATGGATCAGAGGAGTGTGTCCAATTTTCTCTAAGACGTTTGACAAAATCTTTGGTTCTTTTTGCCTGTACACGGAAAAAAAACAAAAAACAAATTAACCCTGAAATGTATTATTGACTCCAATGAGAACTAATGTACGAAAGCAGTGGTTGCCAATCAGTGATCGGCTGTGAAAAAATTTTGGTGGGCTGCAGAGAAATGTCCCCCCAAAGCATCCCCCAAAGCTCACCCACCCACTGGCTCCCACCCTTCGGCCAAGCGCAAACCTGCAAAAAGCAGTGCAGCCTTCGCCGGCCAAGATGAGGTAATGGTGCTGTTGCAGCAAGAGGGGGCTGGCAGCACAGGCAGAGTGAAGCGGCAATGGAGATGGCCGGAAGGCGCAGGAGCGCTGTGCTACTTGTATTTGCGCGGCACTCCTGCACCTTCCAGTTTGCTTCTCCTGGCCTGGGCTCTTCCTTGATGGCCACAGGTTGTAGGGATGGCCCAGGGCAGGAAATGTACTGGCTGCTGGTGGTGGGAGGGGACAGAGTGGGCAAGTCTGCACTCACCATCCAGTTCAGAGGTCCAGAATGGGGCATCAGCATCAGTTTCCTCGTCCCTCTTGGCACTCTGCTCTGCTGCCCCCCTCCCATGGCCCCAGCCATCACTGCCTGGGAAAAGCACAGGAAAAGTGAACAGAAACATAGTTCTTGCTGGGGTGAAGGAGCTGACATTGAGGAAGACACAGGCAAGAGAAGACAGAAGCTGCCACCTTTGAAAAGTGCTGCTTTTTGTTGCCTGTGCCTTCCGATCTCTCTTCTTTCATCCCAGCAAGAACTTTTTCTGCTTGCTTTCTTTTCTTTTCTTTTCTTTTCCTGGGGGGGCAGCAGAGATGTCAGGGTTGCTCTCCCCCCTCAGCAAGCCAGGCCTGGAGGAACGTGAAGAATTGTGGGTGAGCACTGGAGAAAGGCATGTTGGAAAAGCCAACACATGTTTCCAGCGCTCTCTCCTCTGTCCCGAAGTAGGATTGAGTGGGGGGAAGGGAGTAGGAGGGAGGGTAGGAAGGGGGACCCTTCTCTACTTGGAAGTGGAGGGAGAAACCTGGAGATTAGCCTCGGGAGTCCTCTTCTTATGTGGAGGCTGAAGGAGGGGGTGTTGCCTGGTTATTAGGAGCCCAGCCCTCCTTTCCTTTCCTAACTCCAGGCAGCCACACCTGGCAAAGGAGGGAGAGGTTTCCTCTGACTTGGGGGAGATTTGAGATGACAGGAGACCAGATTGGGTGGGGGTTCTGCTTTCCTGCCATTTGAGGGGGAGCTGGTTTGTCCCTATCCAGATCTTCCCAGCTCCAGGCACCATGTGGCTTCTTAAATCCTCCCTCTTTTCCCCCCAAAGAATGAGAGAGGCCCCT
This sequence comes from Laticauda colubrina, assembly GCA_015471245.1. Classification (NCBI taxonomy): domain Eukaryota; kingdom Metazoa; phylum Chordata; class Lepidosauria; order Squamata; family Elapidae; genus Laticauda; species Laticauda colubrina. The sequence continues at coordinate 67,518,196 of BLBF01000006.1, forward strand.
CCTTTCCTTTCACTCTACCCCACAGTTATGATTAAGCATTTATGATTTTGTTATAATTAAATAAGAATTTATGTGTGTGTGTGTGTGTATATAATAAAAATATTTTTTTAAATATTGAATTTATATTTAATATAAAAAATGTTTATATTAAATATATTATCTTTTTTTAAAAAATTGTATTAATGGTCCTTGGGATTTAAAAATATGAATTTGGTGGTCCCTGAGGTCAAAAAGGTTGGCGACTCTTATATTAGATGATTAACGATAACATATGTGGGAAAGAGAAATTAAAAAAAGAGACAAGTGCAAAAAAAGTTAGAAGAATATAAGAGACTAGAGACTGAACTACAGAAAGACCCACAAAAAAAGAACATTAAAAATGGAATTTTAAAAATGTAAGCTGAATTTGATGGATAAAGAAGAACTAGAGCAAAAAATTGAAAGCATTAAGCAAAACTTTTTTGAAAATGCAAACAAGCCAGAAAGATGGCTGGCATATAAACTGAAGAAAGAGAAAGAAAAGAAATTGATTCACCAATTGGTGAAGGAACACTTCACTATGAAAATGAAGATAAAATGAAAATAGTCCAAAAATACTATGAAAAACTATATGATCAAGAGACAATTTCAGAAAATAAAATAAAACAATACCTACAAAAAGTGGAATTACTGACAGTACCAGAAACAGTTAAAGCAACATTAGGAAAGAGAATAATAGTGATGGAATTAATGGAAGCAATTAAAAAGAATGGCAAAACTACCAGATGGACTATCAGCAGAACTTATAAAGATATGCAAGATTCTTTAAGTAATGTAATGTTGGAAATATTTAATGACTTATTGTTGGAGGCGAAAGCACCTAACTCTTGGATGGAAGCATATATTGCTCTCATACCAAAAGAAGACTCAGACTTGCAACAGATTAAAAATTATAGAATTATTGAATGCAGACTATAAAATATTTGCATCAATTATAGCAGAAAGACAAAAGGGATTTTAAAACCAGTTTATACACTCAGATCAAAATGGTTTTCTATCTAAGAGATAAATTAAAGATAACATGAGAATAATTTTGAAGACACTGGAGTATTATGAAGTACATCCAGAGAAGCAAATGGCGTCGATCTTTTTAGATACGCTGAAGACAATGTGAACTGGCAGTTTATGTTAGCACAGCTAAAAGAGATGGATTTTGGGGAGTGATTTATTAAAACAATTAAGGCAATATAACATAAACAAACCACAAAAGTGATGGTAAATGGAGATATGACTGAAAAGGTTAATAGAAAGAAAGCTACAAGACTAGGATGTTCCTTGTTGCCATTACTATTTGTATTGACTTTGGAAGTACTGAATAGAAATATTAAGCAAAATAGGCAGATAAAAGGTGTGGAAATTAAAAAGAAAGAATACAAATTACAGGCATTTGCAGACTATCTGGTTTTTATTTTAGAAGACCCACAAGAAACAGGGTCTAAACTAATGGAAAAAATAGAAGAGTATGGGGATGTAGCAGAACTGAAAATAAATAGAAAAAAAAACCAAGATTTTAGTGAAGAACATCACAGATAAGAAAAAAAAAGTTAATTAAGAGATTAGATATTCAGATTACCAAGAAAGTATAGTACTCAGAGATTCAACTAACAGCAAGATGTGTAACAATTAAAGAAGATAATTATAAATTGTTACAAAATTAAGATAGACTTAGAAAAATGGAAAGGTTTGCAATTATTGTTAATAGGACAGATAGCCACAATTAAAATGAATATATTTCTAAGGTTATTGTATTTGTTTCAAACAGTCCTAATAAAGCTGGAAAAAATATTTTGAGGATTTGAACTAAAATAATATTAAAATTTATAAGGCAAGGGAAAAAGCAAGAATTAATTTTAAAATGCTATAGGATAAAAGAATGAGTGGAGGTTTTGGACTGACAAATTATCAGGCTGTAGTGTTAAGGTGGATGAACAAATGGATCGTATTGAGGAATATAAGATTATTGACCCTGGAGACACATGATTTGCAATTGGGTTGGCATGCCTTTCTATGGTATGGGAAAAATAAAATACATGGTTACTTTCAAAGACACTAGATAAGAAATGCTTTATTGTTAGTGTGGGAGAAAATTGGAGAATGATACTATTTGAAATTATCAGCTTGGCTTTCAACAATAGAAACACTTATTCATCCAAACATTTTTAATATGGGAAGTTGCATACATTCCCTGGAATATGCTGAAGCTATACTGAAGCTGGAACAGGTCATAGCTCTCTATAACTCTCATTTCGGATTTCTCGTCTAAGGTGATTTTATTTTATTTCTACTTTTATAATAAAAACTGAAATGAAGGAATACACTATATAAATCTATGTAAGAATGCATCTTCTAAAGTGTTAGAAGACAGGGAAATTTAGGGTACTGAACTCTCTTCTTTCAAAAGCAGGTTCTTAGCACATCATATTGCCTGTGAGCCAACAATAACTTTGTTTCCTGTTTCAGATATAGTTTTAAAGCAGGCATTGCTTTATGTTACTACTTACTGAGGCACATAGTGATGAGGTGACTCTGAGACGGATTTTCCTGGTTTCCAAGTGCATCTGCTCGGCAAATTGGGACTAATCCAGGTGTTTCTGGTTTTGGCTCCTGGGTTTTCCACAACTCCATTGAGGAAAGGACAAACTTTGATTGTTTTATTTGAAGTATAAACAGATGCCATCATAAGCTAAAAAGGAAATATAGAAAAACAAGCATTTCAACAAAGATTTGAACTCCAGTAAAACAAAGCATCCCTAGTGGAAAGAATCTACCATGTTTAAATATATGTGTTTTATGTGTTATAGAAGGTATTACTATCTTTTGCAACAGGTAGCATTTTCTAGATGATTTTTTATTGTTATTTTTGGCAGCCAAACATTAAAAGAAGGCATGTCAGTTATATGATGATATCGGTGCAGGTAAAAACAGAATATTATTCTCAATTATCTCTGTAGGCTATGAATTGATTCCTCTCTTCCTTTGTGGAAATCAACATCATTTGAGAGTTTTCTAGGTATTTGATGATCATCTCTGCAGTGTTACTATCAACCATGTTTTTTTGCTGTTGTGTGAGACAATAACTACAGATCTACATTTTTCTTTTTAAAAAAATAACTTTATTAAACATTATAATTAGAATAGTACAAGATAATGCGAACTAAAATATCCAAAAGAAGAAAGAAAGAATAAAAGGTACAAAGAGAAAAATTAGAAACTAAATATTAGAAAAAAGAAAAGAGATAAAAGTAAAAACATAGTGAAGAAAATATATATGTATATATAAATTATATATGCATGCATGTAAAGACCATACATGTAAAGACCATACAGGGTTTATTTAATTAAATAAATCAATTTTATATTTGTTTAGCAATCTAACTATCTCAATCTTTAGTCCATTAAAATCATGATCTAGAACTAGATTTCATTTCTTTGTCCCTTCTTACAATATTCTTCAATATTCTTTCTTTTGGGGGGGGGCGGAGCTGGCGTTGCGACAATATGGCATGCGATCTTGGAGGTCTGAGATCGCTGCCAATATCTTTGCTCCTGGATGGTCCAAGTGGATCTAAACCATCCCAAAGAGATGGTGAATGTAAAGAGTGCATCCTGTCGATCCCAGGGATATCGCAAATATCCAGGTAGATCCAGGATAAGCTCTTTTTGCCAGCGGCAAAGAGGCAGCCATTAAAGCTGCTGAAGTTGGGACAGCTCCGAAACGGAAGAGAACAGAAAGAGAGAGTGTGCTGGTTTGGTGAGAACTTTTTCTTTATTTTAAGACTTAAAAGGACACCCTAAGGGAAAGAATCTGTAAAAGTTTTGACAAAAGTGATTAAATGGCAATTTTAAACAGGAATGTCAAAGTAATATTTTTATTTTTCTTGTTGCTGGATTTTCTACACATGATCCTATATTTTGAAACTGGACTTGCTTTTTTTCTCTTCTTTTTAACTATTCTTTTCTTTTTAACTATTCTTTTCTCCTTTTTGACTTTATAATATTCTAAGCCAGACTCCCTTTCAGTTATTTTTTTTTAATATCTTTTTCTTTTTTTAATTAATTCTTATTATATTTTGCTTGGAAAAGGAGGGGGAAAGTGAAAGCTAAAGAAACTTTGTGACACTGCCGACTAGAGGCTTGGAAATATTCTATTTCTCTTTTGACCAGACAAAGCTGAGAAAGAACTGAGACTTCCTTTCAAGGACATTGATATTTGATAAGATAGAGGGAAGAGCATGGGAGAGTATTATTGCAGGTGCTCTTCTGGGTTTCTATCAACAGCTGGTGTCTGATGTTGAAGCTTAGGAAAAGAAAAGGTGACAAGTCTTTGGAGAAGAGAGTTATAATAAGAGCCTTGGATAATTAAACAAGTGCAGTGTGCTCTTTTTATTCTTTCAAAGCTGTGCTACCCCTCCTCATCAGTTTACTTTTTTTTTGCAATAGCTATTTGGATTTTTGGCACTTTGGAACTTGTCTTTGTTTTTTGTTTTCTTGTCTTTGGAAGTTAAATTTCTACACCTGCTTTTTATTTTAAAGGAAAAGCTTTAGTATTAATGTTTCCCTTCCTTTTCTTTTTAAGGGAGTAGCCTTTTTTCTCTCTCTCCCTTCCTGGTATTTTTGTCTTTCCATTTACCTTCTATATGGGGGGGTATGTTTGTTTATTATTATGCATCCTTTTATGCATCTTTTTTTGGTTTATTTTTATGCATCCTTTTATATTTGAGATGTCTTAATTTGATTAAGGTTAATTAGATTAAAACCTGAAAAAAATGTTCTTTTCTTTTTTTAGCCTTTTTCTACACTTTTTGCCTTTTTTAGGATTTTATGACTTTTTCTTTTTTGTGTGTGTTTATGGTGTGTTTATGGTCTTTTCCTTCATTTTTGAATTTTTACTGTGATCTAACCAACCGATTGGATTCAGGAATACAAGAACCTGAAGAAATTTCTTCTTCTTTTTTTTTTATTATTATTATTTGGCTTCTTTTTTCCTACTATTTTTATTTGGAACTGCAATTGGTTATTTCACAATTGGAATAAGATCTAGAAGAACCTGATGATTTTGAATTGCTCAAAATGAGTAGGAAATTAACTTCTCCTGGTTCTTCAACTTCCACTTCTTCCACTCCACCATCTGGAGGACAACGTTCAATACAGACAATGTTAAGGCAAGAAAAAGAACAAGAAAAAGTGAACCTGCAGATGATTATGCAAGGAATTCAAAATATTCAAACAAGATCAGAGAATATTGAAAAGAGAATAGAGAACATTGAACAGAGAACAGGGAAAACTGACGAAAAAGTGGAGAGCATCAACAAATGATGATGAAGTATGATGAGAGACTCCAAAAAATTGAAGAAGATAAAAAAAGGGACAAGAAGATTGGAGACATCGATAACAGATTAACTGTGGTTGAACAAGATAAAAGTGGTATGCTGAGATGGGAGATGGACAGATCAGAATTTTATCTTAGATTCCAAAACATAGAGGAAGAAAAAGGACAAAATCTAGCTGAGATAATGATAGAAATATTGGCTGAAGCTTTGGAAATAACTGAAGAGAAGATGATGGATGGAATAGATGAGGTTTATTGAGTCTTCATAAGATATGCGATGAGAAATAGCTTACCAAGAGAAGTTCACATCAGATTTACAAAGAAAGCCATTAAATCGCAAATATTGCAAGTGGCAAGAGAGAAAACATTGAAATAAAAAGATAACGAGATTGTGGTCTTGAAACAAGTACCCAGAAGAGTGAGAGAGATGAGAATACCAATTCTTGACCAAATTGCTACTAAAAAAAGAGGTGAATTATAAATGGTTGATTCCAGAAGGTTTAATGTTCAAATGGCAAGAATAGAGAAATAGAATTGACTCAGTTGAGAAAGCTGAATCATTTTACTCAGAATTTTTCAGAGAGGAGGAGGAGACAGAAAAAGAAACTTCACTAATTGAATTCCAAGAGGACTCCCAAATGACGACTGAAAAAGAAGAAGGTGCAATAGGTGGAAAGGAGGAAGCCAAAGAACAACATGAACCAAGATCCACGAAAGCTGTCAAACCTAACTACAAAATATAACCATGGAAGAGAAAAAATTGATTACGATTAATATAAATGGACTTAACTCAGCTGTTAAAAGAAGGAAAACTTTTCATAAATTAGAGAAATTAAAATTTGACATAATCTGTTTACAAGAAATACATATTAAAAAACAATATGAACAATTGTTGATACAGCCAAAATTAGGGAAAATATTTACTCCCTTGACACAATGCAAGAAAAGAGGAGTGGTTTTATATATTAAAGAGACCATCCCAAGGCATATGCAAGAGGCTTGATAATAGACTATACAAGGAAAAGAAATACCATGAAAAGATTAGCCTCAAAGGCATTAGAAGATGAGTATAAAGGACTTGAAAAAGAGCTACAGGAAATGCCACAGAAAAAGGACGTTTAGTTAAAAATGGATATAATCAAACATTAAATGGGTCTAATAGAAAAAGAAGAATTAGCACAAAAAATTAGAGGTGCTAAACAGAACTATTTGAAGATGCAAATAAACCAGGTAAATGTTTAGCATATAAATTGAGAAAGGAGAAAGAATCAAGGAAAATATTGCAATTAATGGATGACCAAGGCCAAGTTTGCTAGAGAAGAAAGAAATCATTCAAGACTATTATGGGAAACTATACACACAAGAGAATATTGATGAGGAAAGAGTTAAACCGTATTTACAGAATGCTAATTTACCCCAGATACCTAAAGAGATTGAGACAATGTTAGAAAGCAATATAACGATGATGCAGTTAACTGAAGCACTCAAGAAGCAAAATAATGGAAAGGCACCAGGTCCAGATGGACTTCCGGCAGAATTTTACAAAACATTACAAGAATCATTGAACTTTCCATTGCTCGAAGTTATGAATGAAGTTATGTTAAAGAAGCGGATACCTAAATCATGGTCAGAAGCTTATATTACACTTGTTCCAAAAGAGGAGGCAGATCTATTACAAATCAAGAACTATAGACCTATTTCTCTACTAAACGCAGATTATAAAATTTTTGCTTCAATATTGGCAGAAAGACTTAAAAAATACTTAAACAATTTTATCCATCCTGATCAAAATGGATTTCTGCCAAAGAGACAAATTAATGATGATATGAGAGTAATCCTGGATACTCTGGAATACTACAAGGCACATCCTGAAAAACAAATGGCTCTGATATTTCTAGATGCACAGAAGGATAATGTGAATTGGCGATTATAGAAAATTAATAAACATAGAAAATTAATTCAAGCAATAGAAGCTATATATCATAAGTAAATGGCAAAGGTAATGATAGAGGGAGAACTGACAGACTCTATTGATATAAGAAAAGGAACAAGACAAGGGTGCCCACTATCACCTCTGTTGTTTGTGTTTACTTTGGAAGTGCGAAATAGAAATATTAGAGATGAAAAGGATATAAAAGGGATGAAAATTAAAAAGGAAGAATATGTTGCAAGCATTTGCAGATGATCTGGTTTTCATTTTAGAAGACCCACTAGAAACTGCATCAAAATTCATAGAAAAGATAGAGGTATATGGAAAGGTGGCTGGTCTGAAAATAAATAAAGATATGACAAAGATCTTGACAAAGAATATGCTATCAAGACAAAAGGAAGAACTGGCAGACCTATTGAAAATTCAGGTTACAAATAAGATCAAGTACTTGGGGATATACTTGAGAGCAAGATGCAGTACACTAAAAGAGAATAATTATATCAAACTTAAACAGTTGATAGCACTAGATTTGGTGAAATGGGAAAATTTACAAATGTCATTAATAGGGAGAATATCAACAATCAAGATGAATATATTACCCAGAATTTTATATTTGTTTCAAACAATTCCAATTAGGCTTGGAAAAGACTACTTTGAAGATTTAAATAAAATTGTGTTGAAATATATATGGCAAGTGAGAATAAAGTTAAAACTTTTGCAAGATGCTAGAATAAAAGGAGGATTTGGTTTGCCTAATTGGGAGTTGTATTACCAAGCTACGAATTTGATGTGGGTTAAGGAATGGATAACGTTAAGAAATACTAGATTGGTAATATTAGAAGGACATGATCTGTTGTGGGGGTGGCATGCTTTTTTATGGTATAAAGGAACTAAAACACAGGGTTATTTTAGAAGACATTATATACGGGAGTCTCTGTGGTTAAATTGGGAGAAGATTAAAAGACAATGTTATTTGAAAATTCCAGTCTGGTTATCGACTATTGAAGCATTTTCTTATTCTATAATATACAAAAAGGAACAGTTAGATATGGTGAAATATTGAATGAAAAGGGTGAACTTAAATTTATACAAAAACTAGAGGAACAAGGTATAAAGATGAATTGATTTTCATACACGCAAATACATTCAAGGTATGATAAAGATTCCAAATAGAAGGTTTTTATGATAAACTGACTGACTTAGATAAGATTTTGACAGGTACTGTTGAAAAGGTGATTAAAAAATTGTATGGATATTTATTAGAAATTAAACTAGAAGAAGAACAAGTTAAAGAAACTATGATTGCTTGGGGGAAGAATTTTGGATGTGGGATTGACCTAGAGAAATGGCAAAAATTGTGGTTTCAAAATTATAAAATGACAATGTCAACAGCATATAAAGAAAATTTGTATAAGATGTTTTACAGGTGGCATTTTTCCCCGACAAGAATAGCAAGAATGTTCAAGAATAAATCCGAAAAATGTTGGAAATGTCATCAGACACTTGGCTCATGTTTCCATATGTGTGGACTTGTGCGAATGCTAAAAAATACTGGACTAAAATCCACACGTGGTTGGAAAAAATGACAAAAAAACATATAGATTTGAAACCAGAGATATTTTTATTGGGAATTTTACCTGAAATATATAGTAAAGACTTGAAATACCTGATTGTAAATGTATTAACAGCGGCTAGGATTGTATTTGTTAAAAACTGGAAAAATGAGAAAATACTATCACAGGAGGAAATCATTAAGAAAATATAGGAATGTGCTGAAATGAATAGATTGACATTTGAAATTAGAGAACAAGATGATAAACAATTTTGTAAAATTTGGGATCTATTCTATCAATGGTTAGACAATAAAATATAATAATGAAATATGTAGACTTTTAGGAAATAATAAATATATAAAGATGTATTCTTTTCTTATTATATCTATAAAATGATTCTTGGATAGATCTGGGATGATAATATGAATTGTCATAAAAGAAATTAAGTAAAATATGATCATTTTGTAAAACATGAAAGAATAAAAGTATAGTCAAATGATTGATTAATAATGATATTAATGTATTTAATATTTGATTAAAAATACGAGATTATATACAATGTAATTATAATTGAAGACTATGAAATGGAAGCACAAAATAATTTGTAAACCAACCGGCACACTGTATGTACATATATGGAAGATGGCCTGATGTTTTTATGTTTTGTTTGTTTATGTTTGTTTTAAAAACCAATAAAAAATTAATAAAAAAAATATTCTTTCTTTTGTAAGAAAGATTGTAATTGTCTTGGTTTATTGTTGATATGAACTTTTAATTATTAAAATATCAGTCAATTTCTTTTATAAGTCTAATGTAACTTTTTTTCATGTCAACTTTGTAACCTGTAGCCTGTAAAATAAGTCCACTTTCAACTCAGTCTATGTCTTGTCAAGTGACATATCTTCCATAACACATTTTGTACAAAATCTAGCCACAGAGGCAAATATTGCTGTCAACAGTGTCAGTTTAATTTCTGACTCCCATTTTGAAAGTATTCTTCAATATTTACAGCATTAGAATATTTTGTGCCATTCCGTAACCATTCATTACATTTATACGTTCTTCTCCTTTACTTGAAATCTTTAATCCCCTCTACCTTCTAATTTTTTAAAACTTTGTTTGTTTTTAAAAAACAAAACAAAAGCATTTCCCATAGCAAGGATTTTTTCTAATTAATTCTAAAATTTTATTTCAAATTTATCTGGATTTGTAGCTTTCTAAAGCCAACATCTTAAGCAACTTTTCTTTGATTATTTTTTTTTAATTCAGCTCCTAAGCTTGTAGTCAGATATTTCTTTCATTAAGAATTGAAGGCAGACTCACGTCATATTTTCAAATTTGTAGATTCAAAGGTTTCTAATAATTGAAAAGTAGCTTATAAGCAATTTCAAAGTGTGATTAGAAAAGGAATTATATGAACTTAGTGTCTTTTAAAGGTGCTACTGCAATTTAAGTAAGGTGGCTATTCTCTCATCTCTCATTGCTGAAAACCCGCCAGTCTTGCAGCCTCCTTGGGTGTAGCAACTGTCTGGAGCACCCGTGGATGATTTCCCATCCTCTTTTTTTTTTCAAGAAGTTCAAAGAGTCAGTCCATTTCACTGACCCTTCATTCTTTGCCATGGCTCTGCTTTTCACCCGGCTGCCTTCAATCCACCATTTCTTCCTCTGGAAGACTCAAGAGCTACAATTTTCATTATGAATTCTCCCTGTCCTTCCAGAATTCTAGTATGCTTCCCCAATCTGGCACCGTGGCAATTTTTCTTGAAGCTGAAGAAATATTTCTCACAATCATACTGTAGTGATACATTTTAGCAATAGTAAAACATTAGATTATTCCAAGCTGTCTTCAAAGTAACTATCTCACATTTTTCATTATTTATTTCATTCTGAGTTCAAAGTTTATTTAAGAAAGATCTCCATCTTCAGGTACAATTCAAAGTACTTCCTGAGCAATGAGTTCAACAGGATCAAGGTGCAAGCAAACAATTGTATAGTATTATCACTGATATCTTGCAAAGAATCGCTCACTCAGCAAAGTGAAAACACCTCCCCAGTTAATATATTATTTTAAATATACAAACCTATTTTGAAGTTTAAAACTGTTTTCAGCTGCATTTTATACAAGAAAATAGCAACCATTTATTTAAAAGAAAACATTGTTTTATTTGAATATTTTTCTAATCACCAATAATCTATTATTACTGATGTTTACCATTTCAGAAAACACTTATTTTTTCATTTATTATACTAAAATAAATGCCAAAAGTGTCAAAGACAAAACTCTAAAAAACTATGGGCCAAAGAAGATATAAAATTATCCAAATAACTATCTATACTGGGGAAAGTGTGGGCAGGAATTCTATACTTTCCTCTTTTTTAAAGAGCCTAAAACCCATTCTCTGAAGAGGGCTCACCCTCCCCCAATATCAGTGCTTTCTGAGTAAGAGCAGCTATGAAATGTAATATCTATAACTACTTCCACTGTGGGATTGGTTTTGAATAGCAGCTTTCATGACTTACACAGTTGACCACATTTTTTTTATTTTCCTTTCCTTTCCTTCTCCCCTTCCCCTTCCTTTTCTATTTCTCCTTTCCCTTCCTCCACTCCCTTCTCCTTTTCCCCTGTCCACCTCTCGCCCTCCTCTTTTTTTAAAAAAAAAAAAAAACCCTTTTTTTTCTGAGGTGCTTCTAATTACATTTCTGCATTCTGTTGGTTACTCAGCTACCTATTTTGGAGTGATATAATCTCATGAGCTATTATTTTTGCTCAATTTAAAAAAATAAAACAATATTTTAAAGTTCATGGCATTAGTCTGTTTTAATAAATAAGGGCCAGTTTGGTGTTGGGTTTAAAAGCAGTGAGCTAGAAACTGGGGAATGGTGATTTCTGCTTTAGGCACAAAGCTATCTAGATAACCTTGGGCCAGTCACTCTCTCTCAGCCCTAGGAAGGAAACAAGGACAAACCATTTCTAAAATCTTTCCAAGAAAACTTCAGGGACTAGTCCAGGCAGTCTCCAGGAGTTAAAGCCCATGTCACACTGAATCAACGGATACAAAGAGGATGTAAAATGGACAAAAAACCTTGCCATCCGTTGGTTAACGCGATGTATCCGTTCTGTACTCACTGCCTCCGTTTTGCTTCCTCTCTATCCGTCCAGCATCCATTTATGGACGTTTCATCCGCTCCAAAAGTTTTGGGCTGCCTAAAACTTTTGCACGGAAAATGTATCCAGTTCGTCCATTCTGCATCCGCTACGCATCCGCTACGCATCCGCTATGCATCCGTTACGTATCCGCTATATCCGCTAGGCATCCACGCAACTCGCATCCGCCTGGACGCAGGGAGGAAGCGGAACGGACGCGGAACAGATGCAGAACGATGCCTAGCGGATGCAGAACGAAACAAAGTGTTTAAAACGGAAAAAACGTTCGCAGAGGGGACCTATCTCAGATATTAAGGATGTCTACAGGATGCCTAGAGGATGCCTAGAGGATGCCTAGCGGAAAACCTATACTGCCTATAAAAAGGGGGAGCAACTCGCCTGCATCTCACTTTCAGAACAGCAGCCCAGCGGTGCAGACCTCTGCAGCCTTCATCTGGCTCTTCCTCTTCCACAGCATCCAGTCATGTCCACCGTGGATTGTGACAAAGTTCTTTCGGCAGCCACCATCCTTCTGCAACAGTGCGAAACCATCTACAGGCTCTGTGAACTCTACTACGGGAAGAAAAGGAGGCACCCAAAAAGAGTCTGGGTCCAAAAATAGTTCACCAGAAGAGCAGAGGACGGACTGTACAACAAGCTGATGGTGGAGCTCAGGGGCGAAGACACTCGGGCATTCCAGAACTTCATGAGGATGCCTCCAGCCATGTTTGATGAAGTTGCCAGGCAGCACCTGGCAGCCAGGTTGAGCAAGACAAACACCAACTTCCCTCCCAGCCTGGAACCTGGGCTCAAGGTGGCACTCACTCTGCGCCACCTGGCCTCAGGGACCATCTACAGGAGCATGCATTACGGCTGGAGGGTGCCACCCAGCACCATCAGCATTGTGGTCAGAGAAGTGGTGCAGGCCATCATTGAAGAGTACATGGAGGAGCTCCTCCAGTGCCCCTCCACTGAAGAAGGCTGGAAGAAAGTTGCAGAGCAGTGGTATCAGAGGTGGAACTTCCCACACACCGTTGGAGCCATAGATGGCAAGCACGTGGCCTGCAAAGCGCCAGCTAAGTCAGGGTCCACTTATCACAACTACAAGGGCTTCTTCAGCATCATCCTCTTTGCCATGGTCGATGCTGACTACAAGTTCATGTACATTGATGCTTCAGGCAACGGGTCAGCTTCAGATGCCCAGGTATACAACACAAGTGACCTCAAGGAGGGGCTGGAAAGCAACCTCATGGTGGGCTTCCCAGATCCAGACCCGCTGCCCAACGACACGCAAGATGTGCCCAACTTCATTGTGGGGGATGACGCCTTCTCCCTCACAACCTACCTCATGAAGCCCTACACCTCCAAATACCTCACCCGTGAAGAGAGGATCTTCAACTACAGGCTGTTCAGGGCAAGGCGGGTGGTGGAGAACGCCTTTGGCATCCTGGCCAACAGGTTCTTTTTATGTTGACATGTGTGGATGATTGATTATATTGTTATTGATAATAAAGGGCCATAGGTGTGGCACCTGGGAGGGTGGACCATACAGTCCCACTATGCTTGCACTGGAGGTTTATCTATCCCACAGCTATTACCCATTCCAAAGGTATCCCTGCCCATCCCACTGCTATCCTTACCCATCCCACAAGCATGCAAAGGTTTAAACCATTTCTAAAAGTTTCCACCAAGACTTTATTAAAAAAAGAAATGAAGCAAGTGTGTGAATCATAAATAGACTTTATTAACAACAAGCTATAAGACAAAAATGAGTCTCTGGCACTCCTCTTGGTCGCTCAGTCTCAGGGGTGAAGGGTGCAGGTGCTGTGGAGGTGGCTGGTGCTGGAGTGCTTGTCATCAGCTCCTCCAAAAGCAGAAGCAGCAGAAGCACCAGCCCCAGAAGAGTGAGCCCATGCTGCAGAAGCCCCAGCAGAACCAGAGTGAGGGCCAGGGGGCGGAATGGTAGCCCTGTCCCTCTTGCCAGGGCTGGCAGCAGATGGCTGAGGCTTGCTGTGCTTCTGCATGGTTGTGGGGTTGCTGGCTAGCAGGGAGGCTGGCAGGAACCAAGGCTGGCAGCAAGGCTGGCAGGGAGGCAGACAGCAAGGCTGGCAGGCTGGCAGGCAGGCAGGCAGGCACCAAGGCTGGCAGGCAGACATGAACCAAGGCTTGCAGGAAGGCAGGCAGCAAGGCTGGCAGGCAGACCGGCTGGCAGCAAGGCTTGCAGGCAGGCTGGCACCAAGACTGGCACCAAGGCTGGCACCAAGGCTTTCAGGCAGACATGCAGGCAGGGCAGGCAAGGCAGCCAATCCATCCGGCAGCAGGTCTTTCCTCTGAATGGCGACCTGCTTCCGAGCTGCTTCCGTTATATCCGCGGGGCTGACACAATGCATCCTCCCCGCATGCGCAATTAACGCCAGGCATCCGCTAGGCTTCTGCTCTGCATCCTCTGTGCATCCGCTTTATCAGTTCGGCGTCCGCTTCGCTGAGGCCCCCCGGAAGCCCTGCGGATGTGCCATCCGCTCCCATCCGCTTCCATCCACTGGGCTTCCATTCCGCATCCGCTTTGGCATCTGCCCTGCGTCCTCCCCCCGTCCGTGTTATCCGCTCCGGTTATGCAAATTTTTGCCCCTTTTGAGAGCAGATAACAACGGATGGAACATTTTGCTCGTCCGCTGTGTCCTTTTTGCATCCGTTGGCCAGTGTGACATGGGCTTAAGACTGATTCAGGAACAAAAATAAAATCACAAGATAGTATTTTAATTTTGTTATACCTTCCCCACACTTTCCGGTGTTTTCATTCCCTCATATATTTAACCATCATGAATACTACTTGCTAAAAATTTTGCTATATCTGACATTTTCAAGGAAACTCTATTTCAGCTAAAGGCACAGAGTCCAGGAAGAAACCAGAGTTTTCTAATGATAGCTTTTGCCCTTCTAAACACACATGAAATGGATTTTTTTTTCATTTTTGTCTGGAGATTTTCTATGACCACCGATAAAACTTTATTGGGTAAAAACTACTTTACAGATGGCCAGACTATTCTGTTATTTACAGTAGATAACACTAGTGTTGATACTACCTCTCAGAAGAGGGATAACATTGTATGGTAACATTTCAGGAACTCTCTGGGCCCAAGTGACTTTAGAATGAATGTGGTTTAGATTCATTTTACTGTTGCTTCTAGGGTTCAGAAACTACCAGCTGGTTTGTTAAGCTTAGCTTTCAATAGAATTGGGATTTGGATGTAGCCAATTTATGGACAGCAATATAATGCATATACTGAAAGCATGACTGTTTTTACCCATTCCCAAGAAAATCTCAATGTACTGGTAATCTTTACAGCCCTATTATATGAATGAATTTCGTTGCCTTTGATTTTTCCCACTCTCCTTCGAACTTTATTGAGGTCAGCTTGGTTCAATTTCTGTTGCTCTCTGAGCAACATTGGAATAACAAGGAGTAGTACTTGCTGATGTGGTAGCATCCTTACCATGTTATAATACAACTTCAAAATTTAAGTAAATACCAGCCTGCTTATCATGTTATTTTTCAGTATGTCTTTTGTAGCTTGACCAGGCTTTTGACAAAAGGTGTAGTCCACAAACTGATGACCCCTTGATGTCCCACAGAGTTAATGAGTCCCTTAGGTTTGCATTAGTGCAAATATGACTTGGTTGAATCAGTGGCAAGAAAGCTAGCATGTTAGATGTAGAATAAGATAAATCTTTTTTTTTCAGGACAAAACTGTGCCTGTTTCCTTGCGAATAAATGTTAATGGACATAGTTTTAACTGTAACTTAGTACTGCTTCAAGAACATTTACAGTTTAGACAAGTAGATCAGAATAAACTGAAGTAACATGTCCTGTTTGTATGATCTTTAAAAACCCATTTCAATGCAGAGCTTTCTCAATTGTTTCTGTTGCTCTACAAACCAAAGCATAGAGTTACACACATAATTCTCTTCTCCATCACATGAAACTTTTATGAGTATATTTTGCTGTTTCCTAGCAGACAACTTGTTATCAACAAGTTCATGTTCCATTGCTCAATTGCTTCTCATTTCAGACTCTCCTGCAGAGTTGGTGGGACAGTAATTAATTTTGCACTCCTACCACTGCAGCCCTCATCAGCCATATCAGTGCATGTTCTCTCATAGAAAGTTGGCAGTGACCTTGATGGTCATCTAGTCCAACCTTCTGCTCTGTGTAGGATCACCCGAGCATCTTTGATATGTAGTCTCAGTCTTTGTGAGTTGATAGCTTATAGTCAGGAAGCCAAGACAATATCTATGGAGATCCTCAATGGTCCAGGTCATAGTCATTCCAAAGGTGCTTTTTAAATGGCAACTGGACTTTCTTGTTTTTTTCATTGAAGAAAACTTGCAGATTACAGGAACTATTTGTGTTTCAATTTGAGATGCAGACAACACAGACTCTTCCCAACAGCCTGCACCTATGTTCAACAGTGAAAGGACATAGGGCAGAAAATATCCTGCAAAAAGCACAGCTCCAGCTTCTCAATGAAAGAATAAGGCAAATTAATTTTACAATGGAGGTTTTGAAAAAGAGAGTGGAATGCAAACTCCAAGAGCTGAAATCACTTTTACCAAAATAAGTATTGGAGGAGGTCATTGCATTTACAAAGAAGACACAACTAGCCCAATACAACAAGAAAAAAGTATGACAGAATATAGTACTTCCCCATATGAAGTCAATTGCAATCTCAGAGATGATAAATAAATAATATATTGTTGATATCTAATGGGAGAAAAATTATAATCAAAAATATAATCAAGTTGGCATTTTTTTAAAGTAAACATACCTAAAAACACTACATGAGGCACCTTTTCAAAAATAATCAGTTAACAGAAAAGCAAAGAGATTGAATTGCATAGTCATTCAGCAGAAAGTGTGAGGCTATTTCACAGATGGCCTTTATTAAACTTTAGATAATTTCATGGATAATTTGAAATACTGATTTTTTTTCCAAGTGTAATAATCTGTCAACTACTGCCCTATGTTAAATGCTTATCTTAAAGTCTCCTTTTTAAATTCATCAGTAAACAGTAGTCAGACATAAATGTCAAGTCTGCACATATGTTATGAATTCTGCTAAAGAGTAAAGAAATGTAACAAGCCATTAACTTCAGAAATGCTCACCTTCTCACCAACTTGCTTGTTATGATTGCCCGAAAGCCTTTTCTGCTTACTTATATCCAAGCTTTATGATTCCAGAAACCAATAAATTACCTTGGAGCAAGACACGTGAGATGGCAGTTGATTCTCTTGACCCTCTGGCTTCTTTGAGGTTGTTTTTCAGACTTGAAGTACAATCACTTTCAAAAAGGCAAAAATCCTGTTGTAAGGGTGATATGGATTTATCTGTTTAATTGTGGCACTTTGTTAAAAGTGTCTAAATTGGGTTCAAATAAAAAGGGAGTTCAAGGCATGGATTTTTAAAGACAATTCTGAGATTTGATGAGGAACAACTCATTATATATCTTTTCACACATAAATGGTACCCTCATTCTGCAAAATCTGGGTTTTTAAAAAAATCATTTTGCTAATATTCCAATCATAATAAATTAATATATTTATAAATGATGATTTAATTTCTCACAGATTAATAAAGAAATAAATTAATTCAGAAATTAAATCATAAATTAATTCAGAAATTAATCATAATTCAGACATTAAATCATAAATTTAATTTCTCACAGATTCATACATTTCTCACAGATTCATAAATTACAGCTTGAGAGGTGAGGAAACACATTTTTCTATCTTAGAAATATATTCTATCAAATAATCACATTTCCATTTTCTATAAATGGTATACAAAGAAAAGAATACAATCAGTTTTCAAAACGTTGATCTTTTTTAACATTCTCAGATGTAGTCAGAAACCACTTGGCAAATAGGCGTGTCTGAAGAAAGTAATCCATTTTGGAACTGTCACCAGTTGAAAATTATTGTGTCACACCCATCGACAAAGTGATTTGGTGAGTGGAAAATGATCATGTGACTATAAATATGAGAGAAATAAGTACAAACTGAGGGCAGACGACACCAAGCTGACAAGGAATAGTTAACACTCCAGAAAATAGGCTTAAGATACAGAAGGATCTTGACAGACTTGAATACTGTGTCCTATCTATCAAAATGAAATTCAGTGGTGAGAAAAGTGAGATCCTACATTTAAGCAAGAAAAACAAAATGCACAGGTATAGAATATGTGATTCCTGGCTCAATAGTTGTAATTGTGAAAAGGATCTTGGATCCTAGTGGACAATCATTTATATATGAGTTAGCAGTGTGCTGAAGCTGCCAAAAAAGCCAACACAGTCCTAGGCTACATGAACAGAGGAGTAGAATCGCCCAATGATTGGCAGAAACTATGGAATAGAAACTATAAGGTAACAATGTCAACTGCATATAAAGAGTACTTGTATAAGATGTTTTATAGATGGCATTATGCACCAGCGAGGTTGGCCAAGATGTTTAAAGACAAATCAGCGAAATGTTGGAAATGTCACCAAACACCATCATGTGAAGTATTAGTACCATTTTATAATGCCTTGGTAAGACCAGATTTGGAATATTGCATCTAGTTTTGGTCACCACAATATAAAAAGATGTTGAGACTCTAGAATAGAGGTGTGAAACACAAGGCCCAGGACCCGGATCTGGGCCACAGGGTGCTTACATCTGGCCTGCAGGGCTGCCCAGGAACAACGAAGGACCGGGCTGTGGTACCTCTGCCAGGGAAAATGAAGCTCAGGAGGGCTGTATGTAGCCTCCCCCCCCCCCCCCCGACCTCTGTTTTTCCTGGCAGAGGATTTCAGGAGGCCATCGCAGCTGAAACAGAGCTTGGGAGCCTTTTTTCACTGGCAGAGTGCTCAGGCCATCACAGTGCCACTGACATGAGTGATGTTGAGCTGGCCATGCCCACTTGGCCATGCCCACCCTTGACCCCTGAGGTCAAACCTAACCCTGATGCATCCCTCAATGAAATCAAGTTTGACACCCTTGTTCTAGAAAGAGTGCAGAGAAGAGCCACAAAAATAGGAGTATGGAGGCTAAAACATAAGAAGAATAGTTGCAGGAATGAAAAGAAGAACTAGTGGGGTGACATGATAGCAATGTTCTAATTTCTAAGGGGCTGCCACAAGAAGAGGGAATGAACCTACTCTCGAAAGCACCTGAAGACAGAACAAGAAGCAATGGATGAAAACTAATCAAGGAGAGAAGCAACCTAGAATTAAGGAGAAATTAAGGAGAACAATTAATCAGCGGAACGATTTGCCTCTGGAAGATGTGGATGTGCCAACACTGGATAATTTTAAGATTAGACAACTATCTATCTGAAATGTTTTTCTTGCCTGAGCAGGGGATTGGACTCGAAAACCTCCAAGGTCCCTTGCAACTCTATTATTCTGGTTGTGTCAGTGAAGCTATTCTCTTCTTCAAATTGAATCTAATTCCATGTAGATTTTCTTGGCAACAATATCAAAGGACACTTCCCCCTCCAACATTTCAATCTCGGATAGGATAAGATAAGAGGTAGGGGTAGGGGTAGAACAGAGCAGAGCAGAACAGAATAGAATAGAATTCTTTATTGACCAAGGAATTTGTCTCTGGTGCATATGTTCAAAGTTCAAGATCAAAGTCTTTATTGTCATTGTACATCATATATACCATGAAATTGATTTAGCCTCGACTGATGCAGTCCATACAAGAATACAAGACAACATGAATAATAATTCTTATACAAGTAGTTAGGGGGAAAAAACTAGTCCTACATTTCCATATGTACGTCATATTCTGTGCAACATGTATATTGCTCTGGTGCATGATCTTGTATTCCACCCAAACTCTCTACAATTTTATAAACAACAAACTAAAAGACTCAAGGTCCATCCCACCCCTGAAAGGACCTAATAGTAAAGACTGCAACGATGACACTATTAAAGCCAACCTCTTTAACACATTCTTTGGCTCAGTATTCGTAAACAGCAGTGGATCATGTCCAGTATTTCCTAGTCGAGCCCAGACAACTACAATGATCTAATATATATTGATTTTACAGAAGACATTATTGAAAAAGCACTGCACAATCTAAAACCATCTCTATCTATTGGACCAGACGGAATATGTGCCTACTTCTTCAAAAAGCTACCCACTGCCATTGCCGAACCTTGAAGCATAATCTTTGAAAAAATTTTCAGGACCAGCTCTTTGCCAAAACTATGGTCACAAGCCACAATCATCCCCATCTTCAAAAAGGGAGATCCCAGCTTAGTTGAAAATTACAGACCAATCTCTTTATGCTGCGTCACCTGTAAAGTCATAGAATCAATTATTAACCAATCCATCATCGTCCACTTAGAAACAAACAACCTACTCTCTAATAAACAATTTGGTTTTAGAAAAAAAACTATCATGTAATCTGCAACTCTTACACTGCAAAAACATATGGACTGCACAGATCGATCAGGGCAAAGCAATAGACACAATCTACCTCGACTTCTGTAAAGCCTTTGATTCAGTGGTACTAGACAAACTACTCCTAAAACTAAAATCTTACAGTATCTCTGGACTTGTTGGATAGAAGCATTCATGTCAAACAGACAACAAATGGTCAAAATTGGGAGCATCCTGTCAAATTCTGTACCTGTCAACAGTGATGTCCCCCCAAGAAAGCATTCTAGGACCAATTCTTTTCATACTCTACATAAATGATCTCTGTGATCATATCAAGAGCAACTGCGTTCTCTTTGCTGATGATGTAAAGCTATTCAATGCCAAAGACAATGCTGCTACCCTTCAAAAACACCTTGACTATGTATTAGAATGGTCAAACAAATGGCAACTTTAAATCTCAACAAATAAATGCTCTGTCCTACATATTGGCAAAAAAAATCAGAAAATAAAATCCAGGCTGAATAGTCAAGACCTTGTTGATGATCCAAACTCGTCAAGGATCTTGGAGTACTCATCTCAAACGACCTAAGTGCTAGAGCCCACTGTAACTACATAGCCAAAAAGGCATTAAGAATTGTTAACCTAATCTTACGTAGCTTTTTCTCTGGTAATATTACACAAATAACTAGAGCATACAAAACATTTGCTAGATCTATACTCAAATACAGCTCATCAGTCTGGAACCCACATGACATATCTGATATTAACACAGTTGAGAAAGTCCAGAAATATTTCACAAGAAGAGTCCTCCATTCCTCTACTCGTTGCAGAATACCTTATGCCACCAGACTCGAAATTCTAGACCTAGAAAACCTAGAAATACGCTGCCTTCGATCCGATCTAAGTATAATATATAAAATCATACACTGCAATGTCCTACCTGTCAATGAATACTTCAGCTTCAACCATAACAACACTAGAGGAAACAATAGATACAAACTCAAGGTTAATCGTACCAAACTTGATGGCAAGAAATATGACTTAAAGCCCATGTCACACTGCACCAACGGATGCAAAGAGGATGTAAAATGGACAAAAAAGCTTGCCATCCATTTGAAAATGCGATGTATCCGTTGTGTACTCACTGAATACGTTTTTCATACTCTCTATCCATCCAGCATCCATCTACTGTGATTTCATCTGCTCAAAAAGTTTTGAGCTGCACCAAACTTTTTGAGCGGATGAAGTATCCAATGTGTCTGTTCTACATCCGCTACGAATACGGGAAACATCCATTATACGTCCGTCATCATCCGTTACGCGTCTGCTATATCTGCTAGTCATCCACTGCGCATCCACACAACTCAAATCCGCTCCAGCAGAAAATGGACACAGGGAGGAAGTGAAACGGACGCGGAACGGACACACAGCATTAGTAGCACGGACGTAGAAAGGATGAAAGCGGAAGCAGCTCGGATATAAAGCATTAAAAAGGACAAAACGTTCATATAGGGGATGTATCTCGGATATTTAGGATGTCTGCAGGATGTCTGGAGGATGCAGAAGGACACCTAGCGGAAAACCAACATTTCCTATAAAAAGGGGGAGGAAATCACCTGGATCTCACTTTCAGTCCAGCAGCCGTGGTGTGCAGACCTCTTCAGCCTTGCTCTTGCTCTTCCACATCATTCATTGATCTCCACCATGGATCATCGCACAATCCTTTTGGTAGCCGCCATCATTCAACACCAGAACCAAGCCCTCTTCAGGCTGTTTCACCTTTTCTATGGGAAGAAAAGGAGGCGGCCAAGAAGTGTCTGGGTCTGACGATGGATCAGGAGAAGAGCGGAGTTGGGACTCTATGACAAGCTGATGGTGGAGATGAGGAACGAAGACACTCGTGCATTCCAGAATTTCATGAGGATGCCACCAGCCATGTTTGACGAAGTTGTGGAGCGGCTGAGACCCAGATTGACCAAGCAGAGCACCAACTTCTGTCCCAGTCTGGACCCTGGACTGAACGTGGCACTGACTCTGCACCCCCTAGGCTCTGGGACCACGTACAGAAACATGCAGTATGCCTGGAGGGTGCCACACAACACCATCAGCATTGTGGTCAGAGAAGTGGTGCAGGCCATCATCGAAGAATACCTGGAGGAGCTCCTCCAGTGTCCCTCCACTGAACAAGGCTGGAGGAAACTTGCAGAACAGTAGTATCAGAAGTGGAACTTCCCCCACACCATTGGAGCCATAGATGGGAAGCACGTGGCCTGCAAAGCAACAGTCAAGTCAGGGTCCACTTATTTCAACTACAAAGGCTTCTTTAGCATCATCCTCTTCGCCATGGTCGATGCTGACTACAAGTTTATGTACATCGATGCTTCAGGCAACGGGTCAGCTTCAGATGCCCAGGTATACAACACCAGTCACCTCAAGGAAGGGCTGGAACGCAACCTCATCATGGGCTTCCCAGATCCAGATCCCCTGCCCAACGACAAACAAGATGTGCCCTACTTCATCGTGGGGGATGACGCCTTCTCCCTCAGAACCTACCTCATGAAGCCCTACACTTCCAGATGCCTCACCCGTGAAGAGAGGATCTTCAACTACAGGCTGTCCAGGGCAAGACAGGTGGTGGAGAATGCCTTTGGCATCCTGGCCAACAGGTTCCAGGTACTTCTCACCACCATGCAGCATCATCCACGGACTGTGAGGAGCATCGTGGAAGCTTGCTGCATCTTGCACAATCTCATGCGCACCCGCTACCCAGTGTTGCAGAACAGGCTTGTGGACTGTCAACAAGGCAATGGGACATGGAGCCTGGTGAATGGAGGCAAGGGCGAAACCTGATTGACACTGTGGATGTACCAGGCCCCAACAGAGCTTCACGTGAAGGGAAGAAGCAGCGTAACTTCCTGAAACACTGATGCAACTCCCCAGCTGGAGCAGTGGAGTGGCAAGACAGGATAACAGATGATTAATGGATGCTTCCTTGAGCCTGTCTCATCACACTGATGAGATTCTGCCATGTATGCTGAGTGGCCTTACAATGAATAGGGCATTAATAAAGAGTTTGTTTATGTTGAAATGTGTGGATCAATGATTAAATTGTTATTGATAAAAAAAGGGCCACACGTGTGGCAGCTGGGAGGATGGACCATACAGTCCCACTATGCTTGCACTGGAGGCTTATCTATCCCACAGCTATTACCCATCCCACAGGTATCCCTGCCCATCCCACAGCTATTACCTTTCCCACAGGTATCCCTGCCCATCCCACAGGTATTACCCTTCCCACAGGTGTCCCTGCCCATCCCACAACTATTACCTATCCCACAGGTATCCCTGCCATAAGTCCCATAAGCATACAGTCCCATAAGCATGCAAAGGCTTAACCATTTCTAAAAGTTTCCACCAACACTTTATTAAGTAAAAGAAATGACCCAAGTGTGTGACACAAAATAACCTTTATTAATAACAGTTAAGTAAAGTGTAGGACTTTATTTAAAAAGCAAAAGGAAACAAGAAAAGTGTCCCAAGCAATGATAAATTCAACAGGTAACAACTCGGTCTCTGGCAATGTTCTCAGTCACTCTGAGGCATGTCCAAGGTCTCAGGTGTAAAGGGGACAGGGACTGTGGAGGTGGCAGTGACTGGAGTGCTGGTTTGAGGTACCATTGGGGTGCCTGGCCCTGAGAGAACAACAGGAGATGGTGTATTCAGGAAGCTCTCAGAAAGCTGGCTCAGCCCAGTGAGATTGAGAGGCCCTTCATCCAGGACTTGGGATGTCAGGCAAAGGACCGATGACAGATGTTCTGAGGACAGGCTTGGCTGTGGGGTGGAGAAAGGAGGAGTGTAATGGGGATGTCTGGTGTGCAGCTGGGTGAGGTGAGGCATCTGTGGCGTGCGAAGAAACATCTGTGGCATCGGTGGCATCGGTGGTGTCGGTGGCATCGGTGGCATCGGTGGCGTCGGTGGAATCTGTGGCGTCAGTGGCATCGGTGACATCGGTGGCACCAGTGGCATCTGTGGCATCAGTGGCATCAGTGGCATCGGTGGCATCGGTGGCATTGGTGGTATCGGTGGCATCGGTGGCACCTGTGGCGTGTGAGGAACCGGTGCCTGGACTGGGAAGGGCTGCCTCTGTTGAGGGAAGTCCTGGTTGCCGTAGCCTTGGTAGGATAGGGGCTGTTGAAAGCCTTGGAAGGGCTGTGACATCATCTGGGGTGGAGAAGCAGACCTGGAGTGGGTGGGAGCAGGTTCAGCTGGGCCTGGAGGGTGGTGCAGCAGTGCCGTGATCCTCTCCTTCATCACCTGGTCCTGGGGCTCGGGCATGTCCATGAGGGTCTGGGTCATATTGGTGAGGAAGGGATTGCGGTTTGAGGATGGAATCTCAAAGTGTACCAGCTGAGAGAGGAGATGTGCGCTGGTCTTGATGGTGTCCCTGATCTCCAAAAGAACAGTGTGGCTCTGTCCCTCCAGTCTGCCTCTCTGCCTGCTTTCTGTGGAGGTGGAGCTGAGGGTGGGTGTGGGTTGGTCCCTGATGGTCACTGCTTCTTCTTGCTCCATATGTGTGAGAGAATCCTGCACGTCCTCCGGCATAGGGTGTGCAGCTGTCGGGGGGGGGTCTCTGTCGCGGGGCGCTCTGTGGACACCTGCCCAGACACGGTTGCTGTCTCCTGGCCAGAAGAGGACTGGCTGTCTGTGGGCTGCCTGAGAGTGAGGGTAGACAGAGGGGCTGCTCCTTGGTGGCGGACCTCACCCTCCAGGAAGCTGCACTTTGCCATGACGTAGGTCTCCCAGTCGGTGAGCTTGACAGCGGCCTGGCCAGACTTCTTCAGGTGCAGCTTCCCGTACCAGGTGTGCATATGCTTCCACCACCTGAGGAGGACATCTGAAGTGTAGCCCAGGCTCTCCGCCTTCTATCTCCAAGCCGCCTGCTTCCGCTTGGTGTCTCAACAGAGGCTGTGGCCCTTCCTCCACATGTACTCATTCTCCCTCAGCCACTCCAGCACCTCCTCCTCATGCTCCTCTGCGATGGAGTACTGCTTCCTCTGTCCCTTCTCCTTCTCCTTGCCTTGCCTCTTCCTCCCTCTGGCAGGGCCTTCAGCATCAGGGCTTTCAGGGCTTTTGGGCTGGTCCACCACAGCAGCAGCAGGAGAAGCAGCAGGAGAAGCAGCAGCAGCACCAGCAGCAGAAGAAGCAGCAACAGCACCAGCAGCAGAACAAGCAGCAGCAGCACCAGCAGCAGAACAAGCAGCACCAGCACCAGCACCAGCAGCAGAAGAAGCAGCAGCAGCAGCAGCAGAGTCAGTGCCAGGGGTTAGGATGGTGGATTTATCCCTCTTGCCAGGGCTGGCAGAAGATGGCACAGGCATTGTCTTCTTCCCCATGGTGTTCTCTCGATGTGTCTGGCAGCAGGTCTTTCCTCTGAATGCTGGCCTTGTGCGAGCTGCCTCCTTTTATATCTGTGGGGCTGACGCAATGCATCCTCCCCACATGCGCAGTGATCCACTATGCATCCGCTACGCATCCGCTCTGCATCCGCTTCATCCGCTATGCATCCGCTCTTTCCGCTACGCGTCCGCTTTGCTATGCTCCCCCGGAAGCCCTGCGGACGTGCCATCCACTTCCATCCGCTTTCATCCGTTAGGCTTCCATTGAGCATCCATTTTACATCCGCACTACGTCCTCCCCCCGTCCGTTTTTTCCGTTCTCTTTATGCAAATTTGGGACACTTTTGAGAGCGGATAACAACAGAGGGAAAATTTGTTCGTCCGCTGTGTCCTTTTTACATACGTTTTGCATCCATCGGGCGATGTGATCTAGCCTTTAGCAACAGAGTGGTCAATGTCTGGAATACTCTACCTGACTCTGTGGGTTTTTTTTCCCCAAACCCCAAAAACTTTAACCTTAGACTGTCTACTATTGATCTCACCCCTTTCCTAAGAGGTCTGTAGGGGATGTGCATAAGCGCACCAATGTGCCTACCATCCCTGTCCTATTGTTTCATATATGTTTCAGCAGAATCTCATCTGCCATCATCAGGCTTCTGTATTGAGTTTGAAATATATATATGTTTTCTTAGGTTTTCGCGGGTACTTACATGTGTGCTGTATATATATATATATATATATATATATATATATATATATATATATATATATATATATATATGTGCTGTTTAGCTTCCTTCGGGTATTATCCCACGTCATTGTAGTTCTGTTAAAGTTGTAGCAAGAGTTGTAGCAAGAGTTAAAGTTGTAGCTGTAAGACCCACATCCACACAGAAGCCTGAATATGGCAGATGAGATTCTGCTGAAACGTTGCTACA
Organism: Laticauda colubrina; assembly: GCA_015471245.1. Classification (NCBI taxonomy): domain Eukaryota; kingdom Metazoa; phylum Chordata; class Lepidosauria; order Squamata; family Elapidae; genus Laticauda; species Laticauda colubrina. The sequence continues at coordinate 67,544,954 of BLBF01000006.1, forward strand.
AATTTAACAGAACTACAATGACGTGGGATAATACCCGAAGGAAGCTAAACAGCACACATGTAAGTACCCGCGAAAACCTAAGAAAACATATACATACATACATACATACATACATACATACATACATACATA
>BLBF01000006.1:67545485-67566370 GCA_015471245.1 Laticauda colubrina
GAAGCTAAACAGCACACATGTAAGTACCCGCGAAAGCTTAAAAAAACAAATATATATATATATAATTTTTCCTATATGTACCCATGTATTCATAACAAAGTTTTTACTTATACCTATTATCTTGTTAGCAATTGTAAAACAAAAATAAATAAATAAATAAATAAATAAAATATCATGGTATATACATATTACACACTACACTGGCACCAGTGAAATCTGTCATATTAATCTGTTTGTGGTGCTATATTGTGTTTAGGAGTCTGACAGTCCATGGGTAGAAGCTGTTTTTAAACCTGTTTGTCTGGCTAGCTATATTTCTGTGTCTTCTGCCCAATGGTAAAAGTGAAAAGATACATTGGCCAGAGTATGAATCATCCCTAAATATTTCAGGAGTGGGATTCAAATTTTTTAACAACCGGTTCTGTGGGCGTGGCCTAATTTGTTGGTGTGGCTTGGTGGTCATGTGTCTGGGTAGGTGTGGCTTGCTGACTGGGCGTGGCTTGGTGGTCATGTGACTGGCTGGTTTCTTTGCAGCAAAAAAAATGAAATAAGACATTATTTGACTTCAAAGCATATCTCAGTAACCATGATGGCAATGCAGACATTAAGTATAGACAACTATCAAGATGGACAACAAGGAAGGCCTTTTTAAACAAAAGTTCATGCAATATGAATTACCTGTAGAATACACAAATCATGTTTCTGACTTGTACATTAACCATTTTTATTTTGCACAGTTTATGGATTCTAAATTGGATATTATCTCTTCATGAGTCTAGGTTAAATAAACTCAGTCTACTTGACTGTTTTTGCCAATAGGGATAGTCAAGGATGGGATTCCAATTTCTTAACAACCATCTCTGTGGGTGTGGCCTAATTTGTGGGTATGGCTTGGTGGTCATGTGACTGACTGGGCATGGCTTGTATGTAAACATTGCAAATATTTATGTAAATATTGAATTTTTTACTAAAAAAAGAACAACTTTTACCCAAAATCAGGCAAAGCAGGCAGGCAGATTGAGTTGCTTGTAGAATCACAGATTCACTCACAGATCTACCTTTCTGCAATTTGTTGCCTGAGTCTGCACTGAAAAATAGAAGCTACAGTCCTAAGGAAGGTTCAACTCTGCTCTCAGGCCATTTCTCCCCCCCCCCCCCCCGAATACCACCCCTGACTGGGCCTCAGGGAAGCCTCCTGGGTGAAGGCAAAGCAGTACAACAGCAATTTAGATTAGCTAGAAAGCAAGAAATCTGACAGTTTCCTGCTTTCTAGCTAATCTAAACGGCGGCACAGCTGATAATCAGAATAGCTGATCATCGGGGAAAAAAAAGAAAAATAACTTACCAAAATTAGATGACGGCACAACACAGGCAAGTTGGATGGCACGCATGTGAGATAAGGAGTGGTGGAGCGGGGCAAGCGGGGTGGGACAGGGCCAGCCAGTTGCGCAATTTGCCAGTTCTCCAAACTGCACAGAATTTTAACAACCAGTTCTATAGAACTGGTCTGAACAGGTAGAATCCCACCCCTGCTTATAGGGTTGTTGCTTTGGGGAAAATAGGAAGAGGAAGGTTTATTGGATAGGTTCATCATCTTGATTTGTTTATAAAAATAATAATGGTAATGGCTTTTGGGAAAAAAACTGTTCTTATGTTTAGTTGTTCTGGTATGCAGTGCTCTTTAGTGTCCTTCCCTCAAAACACTATAGAGCACTGCACACCAGATCAACTAGACACAAGGACAGCTTTTTCCCAAAAGCCATCACTCTGCTAAACAAATAATTCCCTCAACACTGGCCAACTATTTACAAAGTCTGCACTACTATTACTGTTAATCTTCTCATTGCTCCTTATCACCCATCCCCTCCCACTTGTGACTGTATGACTATAACTTTGTTGCTTGTATCCTTATGATTTATATTGACTGTTTCCTAGTATGATTTGATTGTTTATTGTACCCTATGATTATCATCAAGTATTGCACCTTATGATTCTTGACTCTTGATGAATGTATCTTTTCTTTTTTGTACATTGAGAGCATTTGCACCAAGACAAATTCCTTGTGTGTCCAATCACACTTAGCCAATAAAGAATTCTATTCTGTTCTATTCTATTCTATTCTATTCTATTCTATTCTATTCTATTCTGTTCTGTTCTGTTCTGTTCTGTTCTGTTCTGTTCGATTCTATTCTATAAATGGATGTATCAAACCTGTGACTTTTAAATAAGCTTACAAGTGAGCACATCTGCAGGAAAATAGCTTCTCTGCTCTGTGATATTTTTGTGACTGCAAATAATGTACAGATATATTCAAAATTTGTCATTATGTCATTTCTTGGCAAAAGGGCATGTCTGCTTTCAAAATCAGAGCTGAACAAAGTAGCTAAATGTCTGGTGTTGCCTGTAGCAAAAGAACAAGTGAGCAATGCATCATTACACCAAGCTTCTTACTTCAGATATTGGCAATAGGAAAACATAGTGATAACAACTTCATTTCTATCTGCAGGATCTGGAAGTCATAGATAGCATATTAATAAGAATACTTTACTGTATTCTTACCAATTTGCTATCTATGACTTCTAAATCCTGCAGTTGATGAATCTGCAGTATAATTGCACACAATTTCATACTACAAAGACTTTATTCCTAAATACTGGAACATGGGACTTACAAGAAAGTAAGGGAAATTTTGACAATCTCAATTGTAACTCAATATAAGATCTTTAACCCCGTCCCACCCTCTTTTCTTTCTCCCATATATTGTCAAACTCAAAGCAACTGTATCAGGTTCACAGTAATAAAATTCAATAAAACCATAATGAATGTAAAAACCATGAAGCTCTTTCATAAAACCCAGACTGGTGATATGTTAAAACTAGCTTTATTTCCCTCTGTCAATTTGCTTTTTTCATTGGCTGCCAAGAAATAGATACAAAAGAGATGTTTTAAGTCTAAAACATCTATCCCAGCCTCAGAGGCAGTTCATCCCAACTCAATGACTTTAATTGTGCAAATAGTGCAATTATATTATAAAATTAATGCCTTTTGGGTGCACATCCAATTGTATGATATGCAATGAAAACAGTACTGATCTGGTGGCAAGGGAGGAAGATGGAAGATCAGAAAAATAAAAAGGCATCTCTTGCCACACATTCTGCCATTGCCCTCTGGATATTGGGCTGAACTATAGCCATTCCTTGAGATGACTTGGGTCGCGTACTCATTGAGAAGCTCAAGTGCCTTGAGCTAGTCACAAGAGTCAGTTTGGTGAAGTGGTTGAGGCATCAGGCTAGAAATCAGGATAGCATGAATTCTAGTCCCATCTTTTGCACAAAGCCAATTGGATAACTCTGAGCCAGTCACTTTCTCAATCCTAGGCAATAGCAAACCTCTTCTGAAAAATCTCAACAGGAAAATTGCAGGGACTAATCCAGACAGTTAGATTACAGGCAAAAGTCTCAAAAGTGAAATATGTATTCTGTGATCATGCCCAGAGAGGTTTTATCTACTGCACTTTTAGTTGCCTATCCAGTTGCTCAAGGCATCAAGGCACATTCTAAATTCAAAGCTTCTAAAAGGTGCATATCAACTCGTAAAGCATTCCTATGCTTGTTTTCGAGTTGCCATAAGCAATGGAGGGGGGAGCCTGTAGGAGCAGTATGGAAATTAAAACCAGAAGTACATTCCATGCTTTCTTACAAAGACTGTAGCTAGGCTACCAGATCTTCTGCCCATGAAAATCTTCACTGGAAAAGTTGATTGATGATACCCAGCCCATGAACGTGCTTCATTGAAGAATCTGATTTATGACACACCCAAGGGGGTGGGGGAAAACAGGGTCACAGGTGACCATAAATCAAGTGTGTCAGAGTTGGCTTCATATGGGTCAATGCTGACATGTTGCTCCTAATAAATCTTTTGGATTATTTTAAAGCTTGGCTCATGGTTTAATTAGGGCAATCGCCGGAACCCTGATAGTGCATATTTCCAAGTAATCAAGAAGGCAAAAGTTTATTTTCCAAATAAATATAAGATAATTGAAGGGAATAGTAATAAGAAATAAATAAATGTAGAATTTTCCTCCCATGTCTCTTGTGATGTGTTAGGAATTTCTTACCCAGCTTTAACTTTGATCAAATACAAAGTCTGCTTTCTTTGATTTGCAAACCTGTTTTAAGTCTTTGTTTTGGTTCATTTTTTGCTTAAGCGTACTGCCTGACCTCACATCTAGATCAGTGGTTCTTAACCTGGGCAATATTGCCCCCGAGGGGGCGATTTCATTTTTCAGGGGGGCGATGGAACAAAAAGGAGTGACGCGGGGGCGAAGGAATTGAAGGGGGGAAATATGGGGGCGATGGAGTGAGAAGTTTTTGGGAGGCTTTTTCGTACAGTGAACCACTGTATATCTGTCATACAAAAACATCAGATTGCTCACTGTTAGTGGATTGAACTGTGTTTTAAAATGTTCCTCCAGCTAGCTTCAGTACAGAACGCCATACATATGTGAATAGGCATCGCTCATCTTCATATGTGTCACAGTTAATGGATATTACTCTATCCATTAAATTTGTCGCTCTGATTTTTGTTGCTTTCTTTCTGTAAAAATTTGATAACAAAGAACCATAGACTGTCGATAATATAATTGCTAGGTTTTTTAAAATCTTTTTTTAAAATTTTCCTCGAAACTTAATTTAGTTTCAGAGTTTTCATCTTGAAATTCTTAGTTCTTGCTTTGCAGTTTGTTCTTATGCCCTTTTTATATTTCTTTTTGCGTCTTAAAATTCACTTGGAATTAAATCATTAAATGTTACTGTTTTTTTCAGACATTTCATTTTCTTGCAATTGAATTTTGTTTTCAGTGGTCATTGCATTTAAATGTCTTGAATAAATAAGATAACAATGAAATACATGTATCACGAAGTTTGGGAGTAAAGTGATGGGTGGCATCAGAATTTTTCACACAATTGAGATATGGGAAAAAGGCTGGAAATAAATTATTTGCATCGATATGTCCTGATGACAATTTTAAAGAAAACCAAAAACTTGTTTGCATAGATTGAAGAATTATTTCCCTGTGTTGTGTTTGAGAGGTTATGTTGGGGGAGGGGGGGCAATGATAACTTCCTCAATGGCTCAAGGGGGCACTTCTTTCAAAAAGGTTAAGAACCACTGATCTAGATAACCCATATTAAGCTATTTCTGTACAAGATATTTTTTAAAAAAAATCCTGAACAGAACCATGACTATAATAGCAATTAAATGATGAGATTCCAACTAGATAATTCCTCATGAGTTCTGTTTCTTCTCTTCCCAAGCAGTTTAAGGCTAATGATCTGTAGGTCTAATCCAAGATATTTTGCTACCTGGGCAATGGCCAATATGGTACTGAAAGCATCTGAAATTTACTTCAGTATTGATGATGTTGAATAATCTTAATTACTTCAAATGAAGGGAGACTCACCAAGAAATGAAAGCTGGGTTGTGATAGAGTTCTGTTCAACATCTCACCAAAGATCCACAAACAGCTCTATCCACAGTACAAATGTCATTCTGACTTTTGTTCCCCAAAAATGGCAAAATGATTTTCTTCACAAATTTCCAGTGTGGAATAGTAATATAGAAATCTGTGTTTTGATATTTGCTGCAAAACTGATTGGTTTTAAGCTTAGTTATAAGTTTTCCTGATGATGTGACAAAAAGTTGAAATGTTTTTGAGCTCTGGTTCTCTAGTTAACCTAGTTACTGAAAAGTAAAGGCAGAACTATTGATCCTCTTTATTGTAATTTTATTCTGTGCTACATTTTTATGACTTTGAGGGGTATTTATTACATTTTATGAAAGTAATGCACTGGATTAAAGTTCTTTATCATTCAAGTTCTGAATGGAACATGCTGAGTTCAGCTTAGCCAGTGTTTGTATACTTGCACTAGAAATAAAAGAGGGCAGTCTAAATCAATGGTTCTATTTGTATCTGCTTGTTGGGCCACAAAAAGTCACCTACTGGCTTCTTCTTTGAGACCTTCCAGAATTATCAGATGCAGGAGGAAGGGAATCCAAGGAAAAACTGCCATTTCTTCCATTATCAGATAGACCATTGTTCCACCCTTCCCTTCCCTTCCAATTTGTTTTTGTCATACCAATCCTACTGGGAAGCAACTTGCCAGCTAATGAACTAATTTTTGCCATTCTGAATCATAGTATTCATACTCATAGTATTCAAAGTATTCATAATACCCAATTACCACAGCACTGTCATATAAAATAATATTTACTCATGTAGTATGGCTGTCTTACTATTATCCTTCTCATCTTTACTACTACTTTTTCCTATTGGTATCTTATTTTACATTGAGAACTCATGCACTGGAGACAAATTATATTCCCTATTCTTTATTCCCCATTCCATTCCATTCTATGAGGGCTTTGAATTTGACAGTCTCTCCAGACATAACTTCTTTTTGAGGTCAAATTCTCCTCTCAAAAGATGGGCCTCTGCTCCCAGAAAAATAAATCTATCAGATACTCTCTGGACTTAAAAAAACTCTCACGATTTATGTAATTTTTGCATTTTTTGTGCCTTAGCACAAAACAAATGTGCTTTTGAACACATTGGAATTAAAACAGGCAAACAAATTGACACTGATGTTTTCTCTAAAGTGTGCAGACAATTGGATTTTACAAAATGAAAGATAAATATGAGCTAGACTGTAATGTTGACTGTAACCAGAGATGCTAATTATGACACTGACTGTATATATAGAATGCCATTTGAGATTAATTATGCCTTGATAAGGCCACACTTGGAATACAGTATTTAGTTTTGGTTGCCATGATACAAAAAAGATGTTGAGGTTCTAGAAAGAGTGCAGAGAAGAGCAACAAGAATGATTCGGGGACGGGAGGCTAAAACATATGAAGAACGGCTGCAGGAACTGGGTATGTCTAGTCTAATGAAAACAAGGACTAGGGGAGACATGATAGCAGTGTTTCAAAATCTCATGGTCTGCCACAAAGAAGAGGGAGTCAAGCTATTCTCCAAAACACCTGAGGGCAGGATAAGAAGCGATGGGTGGAAATTTATCAAGGAGAGAAGCAACTTAGGAGAAATTAAGTCGCTAAGGAGAAATTTCCTGATACTTAGAACAATTAATCAGTGGAACAACTTACCTCTGGAAGTTGTGAATACTTCAGCACTGGAAGTTTTTAAAAAGATGTTGGATAACCATTTGTCTGAAGTGGTGTAGGGTTTCCTGCCTAGGCATGGGGTTGGACTAAAAGACCTCCAAGGTCCCTTCCAACTCTGTTATTCTATTCTATTAAGGGCATGGGCAGATTTGCTTCTGAAAATGCTTATGCAACTGGTAAAAAGATAGCTGAATCACTTTATGCTAAATTGTCTGCTTTTGAAAAAAAGATTGGATAAAAAAACTTGTAAAGTTAAAAGAGGAGATAAAAGAAGATGGAAAGTCCTATAAAACAAGATGTAAAATTAACTAATGACAAAGTAGAAATTTTGGAGAGTAAGACAGAAATCTCCCCAACAGTGCTTCTCCAGCTGCATACTCCATCATATCCTTTGGATTGTGTTGGGGGCAATACAGATACAAAAATTGATAAATTTTGCTGAATAAATATAAGATTTGTGAGAATATTACATATTCCAAAAGATGTCAGAAAGACGGGATAAAGTTTTGCAGCAGCATTTTAAGACAAGACTAAAGATTGATAATATACAGGTGAAAAATTGGAATATTGTGCAAAAGTTCATTTATTTCAGTAATGCAACTTAAAAGGTGAAACTAATATATGAGATAGACTCATTACATGCAAAGCAAGACAGTTCAAGCTGTGATGTGTCATACTTGAGATGATTATGGCTGACAGCTCATGAAAACCCCAAATCCACAATCTCAGAAAATTAGAATATTACATGCAATCAATAAAAAGGATTGTACATAAAACAATATAGGACCTCTGAAAAGTGTAAGCATGCATATGTACTCAGTATTTGGTTAAGGCCCCTTTTGCTCCAATTACTGCCTCAATGCAGTAATTGCTGGCCTGGAAGCTATCAGCCTGTGGCACTGCTGAGATGTTATGGAAGACCAGGATGCTTCAATAGCGACCTTCAGCTCTTCTGCATTGTTTGGTCTCATGTCTCTCATCTTTCTCTTGGCAGTACCCCATAGATACTCTATGGGGTTCAGGTCAGGCAAGTTTGATGGCCAATCAAGCACAGTAATCCCACGGTCACTGAACCAGATTTTGGTGCTTTTGGCAGTGTGGGCCGGTGCCAAGTCCTGCTGGAAAATGAAGTCAGCATTCCCATAAAGCTCGTCTGCGGAAGGAAACATGAAGTGCTCCAAAATCTCCTGGTAGACGGCTGCGTTGACCCTGGACTTAATGAAGCACAGTGGACCAACACCAGCAGATGACATGGCTCCCCAAATCAACATAAGACTGTGGAAACTTCATACTGGATTTCAAGTATCCTTGCAGTGTGTGCCTCTCCATTCTTCCTCCAGACTCTGGGTCCTTGGTTTCCAAATGAGATGCAAAAGTTGCTCTCATCAGAAAAGAGAACTTTGGACCACTGAGCAACCGATCAGTTCTGTTTTTCTTTAGCCCAGGTAAGTCACTTCTGATGTTGCTTGTTGTTCAGGAGCGGCTTGACAAGAGGAATATGACATTTGAAGCCCATGTCCAGGATCTGTCTGTGTGGTGGCTCTTGATGCACTGACTCCAGCCTCAGTCCAATCCTTGTGAAAGTCCCCAACACTTTTGAACGGCCTTTTCCTGACAATCCTCTCCAGGCTACGATCATCCCTGCTGCTTGTGCACCTTTTTCTTCCACACTTTTCCCTTCCACATAACTTTCTATTAATGTGCTTTGATACAGCACTTTGGGAACATCCAACTTCTTTTGCAATGACCTTTTGATTTTTCTGCACAACTGTGAGATCAGCAGTCTTTCCCATGATTGTGATTCCTACTGAACCAGACTGAGAGACCATTTAAAGGCTCAGGAACCCCTTGCAGGTGTTATGGCTTAATTAGCTGATTAGAATGGGACACTTTGAGCCTAGAACAGTGGTTCCCAAAGTGGAAAACCACTTGGGGGGAAGTGGGATGCCTTAGGGGGGTGGCAAGAGGCAAGGGGGGCAGCAGGAGGGCGCTAAGAGGTAGCAGGGGGGCGCTGGAGGTGGGCCACTCGCAGGCCACAATTCAGGGGTGAGATTTTACCAGTTCTCAAGAACTGTAGTTAACGCTCCAATAGGTTGAAGAACCGGCAAAAAGGGGCCCTGTCTGGCCATGCCCCCTCCTCCATTTTCTGCTGTCAGTCCTTATTGCACATGCATGACATTGCGCGCATACGCAACAATCACTGATAGCATTTCCTGCCCACCCCTCCCAGTCACTCCTTATGGAGCACATGTGCGCTTGTTTCCCATTTTCCCGCCCACCATCACTACCAGCACCAGCCAGCCAGCCAGCCCGCCCTACCTTTCTTCCACCATCTGATCTAGGTGAGTTACATTCTGAAAGCCCACTCCAGCTTTCCTCCACTTTCCCGACATGCCTGCCTCTAACACAGTGGTGGCAGGAGTGGAGGAAAGCCAGAGTGGGTTTGCTCTCCTTTTCAAATGTCCCACCACTGCTGCATTCAAGGTGAGGCCCCGCAGGTCACCCCATTGAGCCCCTTGCATTGGAGTGTGCAGCAGTCAATTGGGTGAACCTGCAGGGCCTCGCCTCAAATGCAAGGGCAGCAAGATGTTTGAAAAGGGAAGCAAAGCCACTCTGGCTTTCCTCCGCTTTCCCGATATGCCTGCCTTCAACGCAGCAGCAGCAGGATGTTTGAAAAGGGAGGAAAGCCAGAGTGGCTTTGCTCTCCTTTTCAAACATCCCATTGCAGTTGCATTCGAGGTGAGGCCCCACAAGCTCAGCCCATTAAGCCCCTTGTACCGGAGTGTGCAGCAGTCAGTGGGGTGAACCTGAGAGAGTGAAAGAGAGAGAGAGAGAGAAAAGAAAGAGAAAAGGGAAAGAAAGAAAAGGGGACAAAGAAGGGGGGGGATGGAAGGGACAGAAGAAAAAAAAGAAATAAAGGAGGGAGGGAGGGAGGAGAAAGAGAATGAGATATCTATTCTAGTCCAATCACCTGATCCAGCAGGGTTAGAAGGGAGTTTGTGTGTGTGTGTGTGTGTGTGTGTGTATGTGTGTGTGTTCTCCTTGTAATTTACCAGTACATTTTGGTTTTGCCTTCTTCAGAATTGGCACTGTAATTGAAAAAGTAATTTTTAGGGTGGAGAGCTCGTCCAATGGATCCTGTTTAAACAAAATGTGAGAGCTTCCTGATAGTCTTGTGTTGTAACTATGTATCATTCATGTGTTTGCAACTGTGTATCATTGCAACTATGTATCATTCAGGCATTTGCAACATTGTATCATTCAGGTGTAATCATTGAGCTTCTGTCTTCTCAGTGACCTTTTACAGGGCACGTACAGAGCTAAACCTCTGTAGAAATAGCCTATTTACATTTGAGATTACATTGTCTGGCATGCAGCTTTGTGAAGAAGGAATATCCTGATCAAATTATAAATCTTTCCATCCTGTCTGACCTGGTATCTTACCTTGTTTGAGCTATTGTAATCCTTTGTATCCTGTCTGACCTGGGCTTGACCTAGGCTCTGAATAAACAATCACCCCCTTTTGAATGAGCATAATAAAAGAGCGTGTGCCAGGACATTCTGGGCGTGCTCATCCCGAGGAACTTCGTCTCCTGTCGTTTCTTTCTCCTTCGCTCCCTATCATGAGACGCCCATCTGATGCGGGATAGCAGATACCGCAGTCTTGGACATGTTTCGTCCACAAAACCTTTAATTAATAGAAGCCAAAGAGGTTTCGATGTGCTGGAAAAGATGCTGGCAAAGATGTTTCAGTATGGGAAAGGGCCTCTAAACTAGACCTCATTTCAATCTGATACATCAGTTTGACGTCTCTGTCTCTCTATCTTTCTCTGTCTCTCTCTCTTTTTCACCCCTCCCTCCCCCATTCTTTCTTTATCCCTTTTCTTTCTTTCCCTTTTCCCTTTTCTTCCTTCTTTTCTCTCTCTCTCTTTACCTCTTTCTTTTCTTTCTCTTTCCTTCTCTCAGGCTCACCCCACTGATTTGGTGCACCACTCCGCTCGGACATAAAACAAATGAACAAAAATCAGCAAAGCATCTCTGATTAGATTCTATTCACTACTAGAATCTAATCAGAGATGCTTTGACAATTTCTCTCAGCAACAATTCAGTTCAAAGATGCATAGATGAAATGGCTGAGAATGTGGAAGATATATTGTGCAGCATACTACGGACAACAGACTTTACATTACAGCTGGATGAATCAACTTTGCCAGGCAATGAATCTTTGCTTCTTGTTTATTTGCACTTTATTAAAGACAAGTTTGATTCAAGAGTTATTTGCAAGGAAACTAAATACAGATACTAAAGGGGAGTCAATATTCCATGTTGTTGAGCAGTTCTTCAAAGATAAGGAAATTCCACTAACCAAAATACTTGCTTGTGCAACTGATGGAGCGCCATCAATGACTGGTCGCTACTGTGGGTGTGTTGCTTACTTGAAAAAAGCAGTGCCAGATGTCTTTACCATTCACTGTGTCATTCATCGCCAACATCTGGTTGCAAAAAACCTCAGTGATTGCTTCAACAAATCATTACACACTGTCATTACTGCAGTGAACAAAATTAAAGTACATGCTCTCAATGATCGACTATTCTGAGAGCTGTGTTGAGAGTGATGAAGATTTTGATCGTTTGCTGCTTCATACAGAAGTTCATTGGCTATCAAAAGGCAACTGTTTAAGATGCTTTTACAATCTTTTTGACACTGTTGTGGAGTTTTTTGAAGGCAAGAATGCTTTGCTCAGTGATGAACTCAAAGAGATCATGGCATTGTTTATTTATCAGAATTGTTTACAAAGTTCTAAGAAGTGAATTTGCAGTTGCAAGGAAATGAAGTCAATCTTATTAAGGCCAAATCTGTCATCTCTACATTTATTTCAAAGTTAGCTCTATGCAAGTGCAATATAGGCCGTTGTGAGCAAGACCAATTTCCAAGCTTGTCTGAGCTAGAAAAGAAAGGTGGGATACAAGATGATGATCTGCATGTTTTTTGTGACCATTTGGACATGCTGCATAAATATATGTCTGAGCGGTATCAGGATCTTCTTTTGATGGAAATTCCAGATTGGGTGATAAATCCATGTTTAGATACTAAGGAAGATGGGGTAGTGGAGGAACAACTAATAGAACTGAAAAATGACATTGAGCTGAAGCCAAAGTTTAAGAAATCGTACCAAGAGTTTTGGTTACAGAAGGAAATTTCTGATCACTATCCTGCACTAAAAGAAGCTCCTTGTTACATTTCCAACATCATATTTGGTGGAAAGTGATTTCAGTGCGGTCATCCAACTTCTCTCCAAGCAAGAAATTGATTTCAGATTTCTGAACATGGTGATTTAAGACTCCTCCTAAGTGATTTAAAATCAGACATTAGGAAATTGGTATCAATTCATCAAGCACATCCATCACATTAGTAACTGCTTCACTGTTCAGTAAATTCTTAAATTGATAAATGACTATCAGACTTTGAAAACCTGGTATCACTGGATCATGTTCAACCATTTGTTGAATTAACATTAAAAGATTTTTAAATTGGATTTTGAATACATGTGCAATTAATTGTTACAATTTTGAATTTTACTGTTACCATCTTCTTTGGTGGGTCGTACAAACCACTATTCTGAATAATGCTGTTTATAGGAAGCGGGGGTGGGGAGCACTGAGGATGAGTTTGTAGCACCAAGGGGGAGGTGGACTGAAAAGAAAAAGGCAGGGAAGAGAAAGTGAATGAGATATCTAGTCCAACCAGCTGGGTTAGAAGGGTGTGTGTGTGTGTGTGTGTGTGTGTATGCGTGTGCATGGCTATCAAAACTCCAAAAACAGGTCAAGTAGCTCTGGGGAGGCCAGTCATAAATTAGAACACTTGCTAAGCAACCTGCCATTAAATGAGGACCACTTGTATTTGGTTTGCCAGTCACCAAACCATGCCCACCCAGTCACATGACTAGCAAGACACGCCTACCCAACATGTTCAGCAGGCCACACCCACCGATCACATGACCAGCAGGCAATGTTCTCAAATTAAGCTACGCCCACAGAAATTTGAATCCCACCCCTGCGTGGGAGGCAGAGGATGAGTTTGTAGCACCAAGGGGGTGGTGAACTGAAAAAGTTTGGGAACCACAGGCCTGGAATATCGAATCTTTTCACAATATTCTAATTTTCTGAGCTTGTGGATTTGGGGTTTTCATGATTATGGCTGTAAGCCATAATCAACTCAATTATGACACATCACAGTTTGAAGTATCTTGCTTTGCATGTAATGAGCCTATCTCATATATTAAGTTTACCTTTTAAGTTGCATTACTGAAATCAATGAACTTTTGCATGATATTCTAATTTTTTGTGTTTCACCTGTCGATGTAATTGTTCTTAGATTCATATTAGTATCTTGCAAAAAGGAGAATTTTTTTGACTGAAAAATTAAAGCAAAAAAAAAAGATCCCATTTCAAACAGGGAAGATGTTATTTTACTTTACTTTTTTTACTTTTGAAAGGCAGAGGTTTCAACTGAATTTTGCCCAGAAGTTGAGGGAATGTCTATATAAATATATATTTTATGTTATAATCTCAAAAGAATTTGAGAATAAAATGATTTATCATTGCTATATACCATTAGAAAAATGGTTCAGAATACAGGCATTCCAAATTCATACTGAAAATGTGAACAAGAAAAGACATTTATTTTGTTTTGTGGACATGTAAAAGAGCTATTTTTTTTTATCCAAATACACTCAGATTCAGAAGATTTTAAACAATTATCTTTAGGACTGATGGACAAATAGCTGAAAAAAGTCATGGGACTTAATTTTTGTATATGATAACTACAATAAGATAACTGTGTATGAAAGATTGGATTCTTTGATCAGAGAAAAAACAGTATCTACAATATGTTTATTACTGACTGGAAACCCCTCATGAATTTTGTTAGAAAAAAAAATGAACATATAGTTTTCATGAATAGACAAGGTTATAGAAAGAAGAGTTATGCTCTAACAGAATAAAGCTGCTGTAAAGATTATTTTTTTACCTATTCTTTTTTCCCGTTTTTGCAGTTTTAGCTTTCACTTTTTCTGTTCTTATTTTATATCACTATCTTCCTTTAAAACAATTTAATAGTTATTAACTAATACTTTTATACAAACACTCACATATAAACCAACATGTCCCTTACCCCCAACACATCAGAATTATTTCTAAGACAAACTAGATAAACTCAAGCTTTACCAGCTTATCAAAACATTTATTTAATTATTTATAGTAAATTTGGAATAAACATGACACAGAATCCAAACTTTAAAAACAGACAGAAGACCCTTTCATGGTCCTAAAGAACCAGAAATGCTTATTGGAATGTTGAATGCTGAGAAATATTTTTGGGACCAAATAGTAATTCGTCATTTATTATGGTTTTATATCATAGTTTGAATTCCATACACATGCAGGAGCTTTCTGTACAGATAACTGGGTCCTTGATTTGTGTCAAGATTTTTCTGGCATGAAACAAGAGACTAGAGAAAGTACAGTATTAATACTGGAAGCACACTTCTTTAAAACTTCCAGTAGAGGTTAAAGTAAACCAGAAAAGAAAAGAAATCCTGCATTAAAGGAGACTACCAAAAGAATCAGAAAACAGCTAAATTTGTTTGCAGTTATTCCCTATTAAGACTATTAAGACCAGCTAAACAAGTATCATTTAAAGTAACATAGCATACCCATGAACAAAGCACAGATAACAATAATTGGCCAATGTGATGCTGGACAGTTAAAATAATGTGCAGATATAATACTTTGATTGAATATTAAATATTCTGATTTGGTCTTTGTGGAACAAATATATTAGTAATCAAGTTAGCCAACAATAGATTTAATAGAACATTAGAATATTTAACAGTAGAGAAAATACAGTGTTTTCTGATGCTGCCAGAGGCTGGGCTATGAGCTAGTAGTATTTCAAGTACACAAAATTATCTTTGATTACACACAATGTTTACAGAGGAGAAACAGCAAGTACTAGTTAAAAGAATTTCCCCCCTCATTTTTTACTAACTGTCAAAGCAATTTCTTACTTCCCCTTGCACCCATAATTTAACCAGAATAAGGAAGGACATTGCTATTAAGAATTCAGAAATAGGGGGAATAAGGGATGTTTTGTCATCTTAATGTTGAGGGTCGGAATATCGAATTTAGCAGAAACATTTGGATAAACTAGCATTTGTAAAAAGAGCTTAAAATAATCATAATGGAGAAGATGTTTTCATATCACTCTTCTCTATTGCTCATGTAATTTTATATTTCAACCTCTTGATACACATGAAGACAATTCCTTTATGTATATTGGGTTAGGAAGTGGTTGTGTTTTCTTCTGTGCACTAGAAGATAGCTAATATGTTTGACACCGGTCAAGTTCTAATAGGATTAAAGATTAAGGTTATCTACCATTCTAGGCTGCAAAACAGTACAGTGTAAGAAATGGAAGACTTTCTAGACCACACCATAACGTGGAAGCAGGATTAGCAGTGGGCTTTGGGAAGCTGTCACATAGCCATCCTATTATGATGGCTTGATCATTCAGGCCTTAGTCCTCTCCAACTCAGCTGTGCCTTCACAATATAAAACCTGCATGTGCAAACAAAGCAATTCTTTACTGAAACTATTCATCCTAAAACTTCCCAGTGTCCTTATATTTCAGTGTGCTTGCTACATTCCAGAAATTACAACCTTTTAAAAACTAACAACGGTTTATAATGACTCTGATGATATTCATTTTGTCCAAAAGGATTTTTTTCTAAATTGTTCTAACAAATGAAGCAAAGAAGAGAGAGATTTTTTTAATGTGAAAAGCCAATGAAACGAGATTGATGTGTTTCTTGAACTTAGGTTGTGTCTCTCTTCTGTTCCTCAGCAGTCACGAAGTTCAGCAAGTCAATTGCCGTGACAACACCAAACACCATTTGCTTTTTATTAGATTCACCATCACTGTGATCTAGAAGACACAAGAGAACTCAGTAAGTCTGATTTTGTGAAATTGTTTCCAATGAGCACTTTAAAACATAAAATTCCTATTTTACATTTACACATCAATAAATTATACACGCACATAGTTATCTAACATTAGATTTTCCTAACCAGATGCCTTCCTAATGTCTTAGATGAGTATCTACCAGAGTTCTTAGTCAGAACGTTCTGTATAGAGAAACAAAGAAAGTATTCCAAGATGATAGCAACTAAGGAATTGCCTTGTTCCTTGTTCTGCTGTTGGAAACTGGGTCTATTTATGCTATTGATAGGTGTCTGCTAGCATCTCTATGATGCCACTGGCTCAACTTATGCACATTTTTTTGAAAACAGAATGACCTTGTATTGATTTCATTTCCATATTCTGCACAGAGTGCAATAAAGATCTTTCTGAGGATAAACTGGGCAAGGCTCCGCAGAACCTGCAATCCAGCAAAAGCATTCTTTTGGGTGTAGAATTGACAGTTTTGGTTTATTTTCTGTGGTAGCCACAGCCATAATTTGAAAGATAAAAGCCACTTTAAAATAATAAAGAACATATTGTTAACAGTGGGTGAGAAAACTGTAAAACTTAGAATTTAAAGTGGGGGATTTTCTGTGGTGAGTTTTTTATTCTCATGTTTCCAGTACCTAGTAACCTTAAATTTAGTGGACTTCAACTGGGGAATTCTGGAAGCTGAAGTCCACATGTCTTAAAGTTGTTGAGGTTGAGAAATATTGTCTATTCTGTGAATTTTATATTTGTGACTTGTCACTGTAAAACCAGGCTCCACAAGTTATGATTGAAGACACGTGACCTATGATTTTCTGCATACCTTTCCAAATAGTCTCCCCTCTCCACCCTAGGTTCTGGTTTCCTGCTATTTTGTTGAGGAAGATACAGAAATATTTTAATATTAAGTTTAGAGCATACTTAAAAACAACAATGACAAAAGACAAGATTTAACATAAAACACTGGGAAAGGGAATGCAGAAAACCCTGGCTCTGCCCATGTACAAGGCAGTACATCAGCCCAATTTTCATATTGCTCCATTTATTGTAGACCTCAATCCTCCTCCCTCAAAAATAAACATTAAGTGCAACCCTGTTAACAAAGTTGGACCTTCTGATTGAACATTTGAAGCAGTTTCATAATCTAACAGTTGATTCAAAAGGTTTCTTTTATCTAATGAAAAGATTGTGTCCTTCCATTGGATGACAAAAACCTTTTAGGAAGTGTCGGTTAAATGAACAAGGACAATGGACTCCCACACACATGAAGATACACAGCTGACATATATTTTAAAGATAGGCTTTCTGCCTAATTCTGCCAAAAGGATAGTAAATACATGTAGATGAGTTTCTGAATCTCAAGAGATTAACTGCATGAAAGCGTTTTTATTTTATATAAATTAATAAAAATTAAAGTAAACTAATAAATAAATCAATGATCAACAGTGGCAAAAAATACCATAACAGACAATTTTCTGAGTTAAGGAATAATCAGTTTATTATCATACAAGCTTTTACAATGAAGTTTAAAGAATAATAAATTAGTTATTCTTAAGAATTATGTTATTTTCTTTTCTAGGAAATTTCAGCAAACCATAAATAGCAAAGAAATCATTTAGTTCCAGCATATGCTACTAAATTTGAAAGATATCAATTAAATGTAAAGTGCAGTTACGAGTTCTTAGCAAAAATGTATTGAGTAGATAGGTATACATTAACAATGACCTTGAAGACAAAATCACTTAAGGCCCTGTCACACTGCCCAACGGATGCAAAACGGACACAACGGACGAGAAAAATGTTCCATCCGTTGTTATCCACTCTCAAAAGGGGCAAAAATTTGCATAACCGGAGCGGATAACACGGACACGGGGAGGACGCAGGGCGGATGGAAAGCGGATGCGGAACGGAAGCCCAGCGGATGGAAGCGGATGGGAGCGGATGACACATCCGCTAGGCTTCCAGGGGGCCTCAGCAAAGCGGACACGGAACGGATACAGCGGATGCAGAACGGATGCATAGCGGATGAATCGGATGCAGAGCGGATGCACAGCGGAAGCCTAGCGGATGCCGAGCGTTAATTGCGCATGTGGGGAGGATGCATTGCGTCAGCCCCGCGGATATAACGGAAGCAGCTCGGAAGCAGGTCGCCATTCAGAAGAAAGACCTGCTTCCAGACACATCGACTGCCTTGCCTGTCCTACCTGCATGTCTGCCTGCAAGCCTTTCTGTCTGCCTGCCTGCCAGCCTTGGTTCATGCCTGCCTGCCAGCCTTCCTACCAACCTCCCTGCCAGCCTTGGTTCCTGCCAGCCTCCCTGCCAGCCAGCAACCCCACAACCATGCGGAAGTACAGCAAGCCTCAGCCATCTGCTGCCAGCCCTGGCAAGAGGGACAGGGCTACCATCCCGTCCCCTGGCCCTCACTCTGGTTCTGCTGGGGCTTCTGTAGCACGGGCTCACTCTTCTGGGGCTGGGGCTTCTGCTGCTTCTGCTTTTGGAGGAGCTGATGACAAGCACTCCAGCACCAGCCACCTCCACAGCACCTGCACCCTTCACCCCTGAGACTGAGCGACCAAGAGGAGTGCCAGAGACTCATTTTTGCTTTATAGTTTCTTGTTAGTAAAATCTATTTTTGATTCATACACTTGCTTCATTTCTTTTTTTTAATAAAGTCTTGGTGGAAACTTTTAGAAATGGTTTAAGCCTTTGCAGGCTTGAGGGATGGGTTAAGATAGCAGTGGGATGGGCAGGGATACCTGTGGGATGGGTAATAGCTGTGGGATAGATAAACCTCCAGTGCAAGCATAGTGGGACTGTATGGTCCACCCTCCCAGGTGCCACACCTATGGCCCTTTATTATCAATAATAATGTAATAATCATCCATACATGTCAACATAAACACAACTCTTGATTAAACGCCCTGTTCATTGTAGGCCCACCCAACATACATGGCCCAATCTCATCAGTGTGATGAGACAGGCTGAAGGAAGCATCCATTAAGCATCTATCATCCTGTCTTGCCACTCCACCGCTCCAGCTGGGGAGTTGCACCAGTGTTTTAGGAGGTTGCGCTGCTTCGTCCCTTCACGTGAGGCTCTGTTGGGGCCTTGCACATCCTGAGTGTCTATCAGGTTTCGCCCTTGCCTCCATTCCCCAGGCTCCATGTCCCCATTGCCTTGTTGGAGGTCCACGAGCCTTTTCTGCAAGACTGGGTAGTGGGTGCGCATGAGATTGTGCAGGATGCAGCAAGCTTCCATGATCCTCCTCACGGTCTCTGGGCGATTCTGCATGTTGGTGAGAAGTACCTGGAACCTGTTGGCCAGGATGCCAAAGGCGTTCTCCACCACCCGCCTTGCCCTGGACAGCCTGTAGTTGAAGATCCTCTCTTCACGGGTGAGGAGTCTGGAAGTGTAGGGCTTCAAGAGGTAGGTTGTGAGGGAGAAGGCGTCATCCCCCATGATGAAGTTGGGCACATCTTGTGTGTCGTTGGGCAGGGGTTCTGGATCTGGGAAGCCCACCATGAGGTTGCATTCCAGCTCCTCAAGGTGACTGGCGTTGTATACCTGGGCATCTGAAGATGAGCCGTTGCCTGAAGCATTGATGTACATGAACTTGTAGTCAGCATTGACCATGGCGAAGAGGATGATGCTGAAGAAGCCCTTGTAATTGAAATAAGTGGACCCCGACTTGGGTGGTGCTTTGCAGGCCATGTGCTTGCCATCTATGGCTCCAATGGTGTGTGGGAAGTTCCACCTCTGATACCACTGCTCTGCAACTTTCTTCCATCCTTCTTCAGTGGAGGGGCACTGGAGGAGCTCCTCCTTGTATTCTTCGATGATGGCCTGCACCACTTCTCTGACCACAATGCTGATGGTGTTGGGTGGCACCCTCTAGCCGTACTGCATGCTCCTGTAGGTGGTCCCTGAGGCCAGGTGGCGCAGAGTGAGTGCCACCTTGAGCCCAGGTTCCAGGCTGGGCCGGAAGTTGGTGTTTGCCTTGGTCAACCTGGGTGTCAGGCGCTGCACAACTTCGTCAAACATGGCTGGAGGCATCCTCATGAAGTTCTGGAATGCACGAGTGTCTTCGTTCCTGAGCTCCACCATCAGCTTGTTGTACAGTCCGTCCTCTGCTCTTCTGGCGAACCATCTTCGTACCCAGACGCTTCTTGGCCGCCCCTTTTTCTTCCCGTAGTAGAGTTCACAGAGCCTGTAGATGGCTTCGCACTGTTGCAGAAGGATGGTGGCTGCCAAAAGGACTGTGTTACAATCCACGGTGGACATGACTGGATGCTGTGGAAGAGTCAGAGTCAGATGAAGGCTGCAGAGGTCTGCAGCAGGGCTACTGGTCTGAAAGTGAGATCCAGATGTCTTGCTCCCCCTTTTTATGGGCAGTATAGGTGTCCCTTTGCATCCTCTAGGCATCCTCTAGGCATCCTCTAGACATCCTTAATATCTGAGATAGGTCCCCTCTGTGGACGTTTTTTCCGTTTTACATGCTTTGTTTCCGTGCTGCATCTGCTAGGCATCCATTCTGCATCCGTTCCGCGTCCGTTCCGCTTCCTCCCTGCGTCCGAGCGGATGCGAGTTGCGCGGATGCGTAACGGATGTCTAGCGGATATAGCGGATGCGTAACAGATGCAGAATGGATGCGTAGCGGATGCAGAACGGATGAATTGGATACATTTTCCGC
>BLBF01000006.1:67566770-67619270 GCA_015471245.1 Laticauda colubrina
AATAAATAAATAAAATAGATGATTCTAGAAATTATGTTCTGTTATGGAAGATTGGGGTAAAAATCAGTGCACAATCCATTTTCTCTAAAAATATATGATAGGCAGGCATAGCACTGTAATGAGGGCAGGGCTAGAATCAATACCATTGCCCAAATTAAAAAACACCTTTCAGTTAAAGTTTGGTTGTACCACTATTAATATAGATGTTATATTTTATAGACTACTCTTTTCAGTCCAACCCAAGATTTAAAACAGCTCAACCCACTGGATTGGAGAAGCTGGAAGTTACATTATTTCATGGCTATAGGTTTATTTGAATTTATTTAATGGAAAATGTTAAATCATTGTTTAGTTACTAGAAATTCAGTAACTTACAGTCCTAACCATGCTAGTTAAAAAGACAAAATCTGATTTGGAACAGCCTATAAATGATAACCTTATACTCACATTGAATCTGTTCATGTACCACCAGAGCAAAATGATCTATTTCCAAAATATGAGAGAGCTTTCCTAAGTTGTCCTGCAAATGAATCTGTAACAGAAAGTTGCATGATTTGAAAAGACATTGCTATTATTTCTTACATGCCATTCACATTTAGATAAGAACTCTGATCCTCATTCTACCTAGTAGTTTTCCAATAAGACTAAAAAAAAGAGAGTATGTATTCACGAGCTATTTTTTTTAAAAAATCACAGGTACTACATTTATGGGGTGTTTTTTCTGTGCAAATCAGGATATACGTGAATTAATACCCTCAACCCTGTGTGGGGTTGCGATTTAAGCATTTTGTCTACTAGAGACACTGCACAGACCTCCACAATAACAAATTTATAGCATCAACCAACTATCATTCCAGCAATAAAATACCTATCTACATTTGTGTTGTAGCTTCATAGTGAAGGCAGGATAAGACTATACATGGAAATTCTTAACATTTGCACATTAAAAAGTCCAGAGATACATTTTTTTATTTCATGTAATTTCAATTTATAATGTACAACAAAAACAATGATTCCTACTACCCTGTTTCTGTCCCTGAAATTGACATGTATTTTGCTTCTATATATTTGCCATAGTACTGTTAATAATTTTAGAACCTCTGTCAAAAGGCATTTTCAATGCACAGAAAGGGTATTCCAAACTGAAATGTTGCTTTTGTCAGACTTTAGAAGCTGAATACTCAACACTGTGTCACTGGTAGCACTAAAACTTCTTTTTAGACCCCAATATTTGAAGCATGTAAACATCTTTTCTGAATGTTGCTCTGAGTGAGACAAGTGTGTATGCTTTCCTTAACCTGCATCAATGTGAGATTTTCAGAAACTTTTCTACATACCATGGAGGTGGGGGAAGAAATAGAAACAAGCACATATACAGAAGACACAATACCGTTTGGAACTGCTTGTAGATGACTTTGCTGACTTTATCCAAAGGCTGTACTTTACCAGCAAGCACTGAAGAGAGCATATTGCCGAGAGTAACCATCCCCAGAACCAGTCTAAAAAAAAGGACACCCCAAACAGAGCACTGAATTAGTAGTATCAATGCTTTTGCTCCCCACCTTGACCTGCTCCACTTATTGCCCTCTAAAAATAAATATCTATTTTGAATTTTTTCAGGATGAAAACGGTAGCAAACAAACATGGCTGAGGAATTCTGGGGGTTAAAGTCCACAAATCTTAAAGTTGCCAAGGTTGGGCATCCCTGTTTTAAACCAAAGTTTATGACTGTGTCTGCATAGCTCCTAAAACTTTGAAGTAGATCTGCCAGACTAGGTGAGAGTACAATGATATTTCTTTCTTTGTTACATCTTCCTCATTGTTTACCTTTCGCTATAATTTACACTGTCTGGGTCAGCAGTGTCTAGGACTTTTTACATCCGAGCTACTGTTAGAACTGATTATATGAGAGACTTACGAAACAAACCTTGTTTATTAAACTGGGGTGAACTTTGGGAACAACCCTGCTCAGATCACAATTTGTCCTGGGCAGGTTGGTCATCCCACTGGCTTTTTATTTACCTGGCTATGCAATAAGAACTCGGTTAATCATTTTATGGGCCATTTTTAGTTCTCTTGACAGTTCTACCAAAAGATAATAAACATGTCACACCTTAAAAGCAGATTTTAAAAGCCAGCAACCTTAGCTCCACTTTCCCCTTAAACTTAAGGAAGTGCCATTCTATCATGCAGTCCTTGTGACTTGACACAAATAAGGTTGGAGAATCTGTTGCTTCAGCTGATTAGCCCATTTCATTTATGCCAAGTGCCTGCATCAGGCTCTAACCTTTACCCATATCGGCCTTAGGTTCTGCTAACTGAATGCAAGTTCAATTAGCAGAGAGCCAAAGGAGCAACATTATATGGTATCCTTTTGCCATTCAATCACATTGCAGCAATTTGTACGAGAAACCCCACAGCATGACTGACATGTTGCTTTAAAAAAAATCAAATAAGACAAATAACTTCCCAATGGGACAGAGATAGGCATTATACTCTTCAGAAAATGGATTTATTTGGAACAAAGGAAGACTGTACATACCCAGATTCATCCACAACTGGTACTTGGTCAAATCCCTTCTCTTTGAGTATTTCAATAGTCTTTTCGCAGGTAACACTTGGCAGTACAGTTAGGGGGGCAGACAGGCACAGTTCCTGAATTTTCACATGCCACCACCTAGGAAATAAGCAAATATCATTAACAGTTCAGGCACAGAAGAACAAATTGTATTGCATTTTTTCATACTTAAGCTTTTCTGAAAAGACTATATGGTGTTATATTGTATTCAAGAGTAAATACAGCAGCTAATCCCTGACTGATTTCCAGGAAAGGTCATTTAAACTGAATGATTCAGATATCCCTTCTATTTGCATTTGTGTATACCATCACCATATCACTGAGAGCAATGCTGCTGGTGAGTCAAACAGGAAGTTGCACAGTTTGTATAGACAGCTTATTGTTGCTGACATTAAAGGAAGAGAGAGAGAGAGAAATAAAAATAATATATTTTTAAAGCATTTCCTACATTCTCAGATGTGTCCTTAGCTATAGATTATTCTTTAAATAAGGAATAAATATAAATGCTGATAAAGTTAATTTTATTTATGTATTTATTTATCAAATTTATATAGCTATCATCTCACCAATAGTGACTAGGGATGGTGCACAACCATAAAATAAAACAATACAAAAAGCTGCAGATATAAAGTGTAAACCTTCCATACAATAAATATAAAAAGCCAATGATACAAACTGTGGGTAATTAAAGGAATAAAAATGGCCATCTCAACAACAAAATCCATCTCAGCAGGTTTCCAGCATCCCAGGAGCTTCAGACCTGATAACATTACCAGAACTTGAGGGCCTATCAAAAGGAATGGAACTAATCTAACTTTGGAGGGAAGGATGTACCACAAGGTGGGTACCAAGGCAGAAAAAGCATGTTTCCTTTCATCACTCAAAGATAAGTTAAACCCTGGTTCAGACCAAAGATCTATCTGCCTCTCAGCATTGCCATTTAGATGCTGCGGGAAGTTCACAATCAAAAACTTTCACAACAGCACTTTCCTGTTCATGCTCTCTAGCAACTGGAATAGAGACATGAATGAACTAGCCGCCATCAAGAATCTTCAATCTATGAATGAATTATTGGCTTGGATTTTAAATCTTGTTTGAAAGGATTAACTATCAATATATTAAAAAGGCTCCTTCTGGCTTATAAACTAATACTTTATTAGTGTCTACATTCTAACATGAAGTCAGAATGCACAGATCCAGGCTGAGAGAAAAGAAAAATTAAACTATACCCATATACTTGGAGAAAACAAGAAAAGAAGCCAACAAGATGGTTCCATTAGGTTTAAAACTTGGGGAAACCTGCTGCATTTTATTAAATTATAATAGATCTTATCATCTCACCAAGGCTTCTTAATATCATCATCCTCTTCTTTCATGAATCCTCTTTGGATCATCCATTTGTCACTTAAAAACTTAGACCTAAAAATCACCAAGACAGTTAAGTCATAAACATCAATTTAGGTGACATCTACTTTAAATGTAAACAACCAATAAGGATAACGTGAGATACAATGTCAAAGAAAACGATAAAAGTTATTTTTATTTTAAACATGTAGCTAGCAGAAAAGCTTTATTGATTTATTCTTCCACAGATCAAACAAGCTTTTTACAGGACTATTTCCTTTGCTATTATTTCTTTCTGATAGTCAAAAGCATCTAAAGCAGCAACAATGGCAAGGGTAGGCTAAGATGTTGCAAAACTTGATTTTAGACTGCAAAGTAGAATGGAGCAGTAGCAACCTCTTGTTGCCATAACCGAGAGAAGCAACAGCCACACTGGAATGCACAAGAAGCTGGTCTCACTTGCCCACAGCTCTCACATGGGGATTAAAAAAGTCAAGATCGTATCTGTGACTGCAATCAAAAACTAGTAATTTTTAATGTGTGATGCATGGGGAAAAAAGGAACAGGACTTCAGTCACAGTTGCCATTTAAAAGTTGACTCCTCTTCATGAATGTCTTTGTCTCAAAGCTTACCCTAAATATAAATATAGGTAGTCCTTCAATTATGATAGCAAATGGGATTGGGACTGGCATTGCTTAGCAACAGCAATCCTAGCAGATAATCTATCTGATGGGAACCCCAGGCAAGTGCATGCAGTGGAGGGGGGGGGAGTGTAATGTGTGTGGGGGAGAGGCTGGAAGGTTTGGGAGGCGCAGTGCAGGCCACCTGTGAATCAAGGGAGGCGGGGGACAGCTTGGGAAGCCCAATGTAGGTTGTCCCCACCAGTTTACCGCTGGCAGGGAAGATCACAAATGGTAAGCACATGACCATTGTTCTCTGCTATGTCATAATTGTGAGTTGGGCTCCCAAGCACCTAGATTACGATAATGTAATTGCAGCTGTGCTGCAACAGCTTCAACAACTTTATATACTGTATGTCCATTTTTAAAGCTCTGGCATAACTTTGTCACTGAATTAGTGGATGTAAGCTGAGGACTACCTGCAGGCTATTTCAGTATGTGAAATAAAGTATCTTTTAAGAAAGCATGTAGGAGAGCCAGATTTCAAACAAACTATTCATGCGTTTTTAGCAGTGGATTATAGATGATAGGCCAAAACCAACCAATCTACTCACCCATCCAAGTAATGAATGAATCCCCAAGTTCTAGTAAAATAGGTTTTTAGAGATCTCAAAAAACAACGTGCAGACTAAGAACCTTTCCTTCAGAGTAGGGTTGGCCCGTAAAACAATTTGAATTCAAAATCAAAATGGTCATCTGGAGCATGTGTATGTGAGCATTTCATTCCTGCACATCATACCTCCTGAAACCAAATTTGTTTTCCTGGCATTATGCCTATGAGCCCAGAAAAAAGTACAGCTATACTTTAAGCAGTTGCAGACAGGTGAGATATACATTGCTCAAAAAAATAAAAGAACACAAAAATAAGACATCCTAGATCTGAATGAATGAAATATTCTCATTAAATACTTTGTTCATTACATAGTTGAATGTGCTGACAACAAAATCACACAAAAATTATCAATTAGCAACCCATGGAGGTCTGGATTTGGAGTTACACTCAAAATTTAAGTGGAAAAAAACACCACAGGCTGATCTAACTTTGATGTCATGCCCTTAAAACAAGTCAAAATGACGCTCAGTAGTGTGTGTGGCCTCCACGTGCCTGTATGACTTCCCTACAACGCCTGGGCATGCTCCTGATGAGGTGGCGCATGGCCTCCTGGGGGATCTCCTCCCACGCCTGGATTAAAGCATCCCGCAACTCCTGGACAGTCTGTGGTGCAACGTGACGTTGGTGGATGGAGCGAGACATGATGTCCCAGATGTGCTCAATTGGATTCAGGTCTGGGGAACAGGTGGGCCAGTCCATAGCATCAATGCTTTAATCTTGCAGGAACGGCTGACACACTCCAGCCACATGAGGTCCAGCATTGTCTTGCATTAGGAGGAAAACAGGGCCAACCACACCAGCATATAGTCTCACAAGGGTCTGAGGATCTCATCTCGGTACCTAATGGCAGTCAGGCTACCACTGGCGAGCACATGGAGGACTGTGCGGCCCCTTAAAGAAATGCCACCCCACACCATTACTGACCCACTGCCAAACCGGTCATGCTGGAGGATGTTGCAGGCAGAAGAACATTCTCCACGGCGTCTCCAGACCCTGTGATGTCTGTCACATGTGAGACAAGCAGTGTGAGCCTGCTTTCATCTGTGAAGAGCACAGAGTGCCAGTGGTGAATTTGCCAATCTTGGTGTTCTCTGGCAAATGCCAAATGTCCTGCACAGTATTGTGGACATCGGGCCCTCATATCACCCTCATGGAGTCTGTTTCTGACCGTTTGATCAGCCACATGCACATTTGTGACCTGCTGGAGGTCATTTTGCAGGGCTCTGGCATTGTTCCTCCTGTCCCTCCTTGCACAAAGGCAGAGGTAGCGGTCCTGATGCTGGGTTGTTGTCCTCCTATGGCTTCTTCCACGTCTCCTGATGTACTGGCCTGTCTCCTGGTGGCGCCTTCACGCTCTGGATACTACGCTGACAGAAACAGCAAACCTTCTTGCCACAACCCGCACTGATGTGCCATTCTGGATGAGTTGCACTACCTGAGCCACTTGTGTGGGTTGTAGACTCCATCTCATGCTATCACTAGAGTGAAAGCACCGCCAGTATTCAAAAGTGACCAAACCATCAGCCAGAAAGCATAGGAACTGAGAAGTGGTCTGTGGTCACCACCTGCAGAACCACTCCTTTATTGAAGATGTCTTGCAAACTGCCTATGCTTTCCACCTGTTGTCTATTCCATTTGCACAACAGCATGTGAAATTGATTGTCAATCAGTGTTGCTATCCAAGTGGACAGTTTGATTTCACAGAAGTGTGATTGACTTGGAGTTACATTGTGTTGTTTAAGTGTTCCCTTTATTTTTTTGAGCAGTGTATATATCTAAGGAGTTACAAATAATCTTTTCCCCTTTGACTTTGGATCGCTGGACAGCCATATCTCAATCAGTGTAGGGAAGGAAGAGACATATAAGGTAGGGTACCTACATATAGTTCCTGACAGAGTCAGGAAGGATGACAACACAACGCTGGCCTTTTTTTAGCTCTTGGGCTGCCTTGACGGCAACAGACATGGCACTTCCTGAGCTGCCACCTGTCAAAAGACACAGGAGATTCTCAAAATTCAAGTATATTGGATTCCACAGTATGAATAGGAAAGAAAAAGGAAAGTGAGGCCAAAGCCTCTTAATTAGCAACTTAAGCACACTTTGAAAATTTATTTAAAGCACTGGAATAGTTTCTTAGAAAACTTCTGCCATAATAAAAATATATTCTTTTAATGGCAGGTACTATTCAATAACATAGGAATATAATGCGCAGGCCATCTCAGTCCAGCATTTTGTTTCTCACACTGGCCAAGAAGATGCCTCTGAAGTGCTTTAAGTTGGAAGCAGAGCTATATTCTTCTCCTGCAAATCTTGGACAGCACTTAGGAAATCTGTTCATTGACAGCATTTCCATTTGTCAATTGAAAAGGACACACCACTTGGATCCACACAAATTCTATGCCAGTATATTATGACATCCTAGGACTTGGAAAGGCCTTGATGTGAATGAAGGACAATACCAGCTAAAGAACTGGCAGCTGTGGTTTCACATGGTTCTTTGATAATAATATGCAAGAGACAGCAAATGCCATCTCTGCAAACAAGATGAAGAAACAGTTGGAACATCTAGTTCCAACTGTTGCTACAAGAAAATCACAGACTGTAAACAATGGCATGATAAATTATTTTCATTTATGGTGGACTTGTCCTGAGACAAAGAAATATTGGTTAAAAATAAAAGAGTGGATAAAAGAAATCATAGAGCGTGGGCTGGAGTGGAAACCGAAACTGTTCCTGTTGGGAATGATCAAAGGGGATTATACCTCTAAAATAAGATATCTGACCATCCACTTATTAACAGCGGCATGGATTTCATTAGCACAATATTGGGAGAAACCAAATGTACCACCAATACATGCTGCTATTCAAAAAACGTATGAGTGTGCCCAATTGGAGAGGCTCACGCTCAAAATCAATGGGAAGGAGGATACAGATTACTACAGGATATGGGATAAATGGTACAATTGGGTAGATTACAAGGGAAAAACATGTAAATGAACCCAAGAAACAAATTATATTCAGCTGTCTATATGAAATGTATAAGAATAATAAAGGTTTTAAATCCTCTTTTCTCTATATTATTATAATTATATATTTACTATATTTTTAATTCATTATTTAAGTAATATGAATGTATTATTAAATAATAGTTATAAACCAACGAGAAGATTAGCAGAGTATTGTGAGTTATTTAGCGATGAAGATGTGATAGTAAATGAAAATACCATAGGTATCAGTTAGTACTGACTATAAGATCTTTTCAAGTTTGACATCAAATGTAAAGAGGAATGTGTTATTTACACATTCCTCTTTACATTTGATGTCGAACTTGAAAAAAACTTGTTATTTACATACTATTGTTTTTGTATTTTTTAAATTTGTAAGTTTTTAATTCTTGTAAATAAAGTTTATTTAAAAACTCTAAAAAAAGAAATCTAATGGTGAAAGCTGCATTTTACATACTTTATAGCTCTCTGGTTATAAGAACTGCTTTAAGTGATATGGTGCATATTGGATGATTTGCAGAACTAGACTTCAGTAGAATCCATGAGATCCAAATTCACTGTTCGTATTTTTCATAAAAACTGTCGGGTGTGGAAGTAAAATGCAGCAACTGATATCAAGAGTAAAAAGGTGTCCACAATCCTATTATTGTCTTGACTACAAATTATACTATGCTTACCACATAGCAGTCCTTCTTCTCTGATTAGCATGCGTGAGAAGGCAAAAGATTCCTTATCGTTACACTTATACCATTTGTCTACCACCTAGAAGGAAGAAAGGATACAAAAACATTATTCTAGACCTGTTGTTTCATACAAGTCATCCATTGGTACTAGAACTTAGAATCATAAGGCTGAAAGAGATCTCGGAGCTCTTCCAATCCAGGGTCAGCAACCTTTTGGACCTTAGGGACCACCAAACTCATAATTTTAAATCCCGGGGACCACTAATATGAATTTTGATTGATGGTGGTATGCTGACGTTGGTGGGAGAGAGAGAGAGAGAGAGACAGAGAGAGAATATTGATTTTTTTTATAAAAAAAGAGAAACTTTTACCCAAAATCAGATTGAGTTGCTCACAGAATCACAGATTAAGAGATCTATCTTTCTGCCATTGGCTATCTGTATCTGTCACATAAAATTTCCTTGCAAGCAAACTCACCAAATTAACTCACAACGCACCATGTATGTAAATATTGATTTTTTTTTATAAAAAGCAGCAACTTTTACTCAAAATCAGGCAAAGCAGGCAGGCAGATTGAGTTGCTCACAGAATCAAAGATTCACTCAGAGATCTACAATTCTGCCATTGGCTACCTGCACTGAACAATAGAACCTTCAGTCCTAAGGAAGGTTTGGCTCTGCTTAAAAGCACAGCCGAAGATCTAAAGATTAGCTAGAAAACAAGAAATGCAACAATTTCCTGCTTTCGAGCTAATCTAAATCTCCCTGCACAGCAGAACAGCTGATGGTCAGGAAAAAAAAAAAAAAGGAAAAATAGCAACTTAGCAGGCAAGTTTGCCAGGTAAGGAGTGAGTGGGTGGGGAGGGTTCCCACGGGCCATGTCGGTGGCACAGCCTTGTGTTCCCCTGCAGCCTGGATTAATTGCTTTGGGGAGGTTGCTCTGGGCGTAACATTTCTTTGCAGACCATCAACATTTTCTCGTGGACCACCAGTGGGCCGCGGCCTAAAGGTTGCTGACCACTGTTGTAATCCAACGCCCTGCTCCAGAGGCAGGCAATCTTATACCATCCTGGTCAAGTGGTTGTTCAGTCTATTTTCTGAAAACCTCTAGTGATGAAGCACCTACAACCCTAGGAGGCAAGCTATTCTGTTGAAAACCTGCTGGTTGCTATTGCTTCAATCTCATTTGGGATGACCAGAATTGATTAGATATGTCAGAAAATGTATGGAAAGGAGGAATGGATTTAGCAGTGGATTTTTATGTCCACTGATACAAATGTCAGGAAAAAATATTATCTGGATCCAATAATACAATTAAATTACAGTTCAATTAAAATACAATAGTCCAGGGTTTTTCCCTTTTGTCAAGAGGGCACCTCATCAATCCTCAAATGTTCCCATTTAAGTACCTTACAATACCTTTCTGAATCTTCCATTTTTTCTGTGCTATTCACTGCTCAAAAGTCTAGCTAATCTACACAAGCTATCTCAAGCAAGCAGACTGTTTTTAAGAAAGAGCACCTAAGTCATGTTTTACTATGAATTAAGTCCTGTTATAAATATTGGAAAATCCACATTATAATAATTTGTCTTCCAAAATTCAGAAATTGACAAAAGTAGGATCAGGTGTGTTAAAGGTCAGGAATCAAAATAAAACTTGAATATCACAAAGATTAAAGGCTAAATTTGGATCAGAGAAGTAAGAAGAAAAAAGATTAGTCTTGTACTTAAGAACGAAAGGGATTTCAATGAGGTTCAATTAAAGCAGTATTTCTCAACTGTGACAATTTTAAGAGATGTGGAATTCTGGGAATAGAAGTCCAAAGTCTTAAAGTTGCCAAGGTTAAAAATCACAGCAATAAAGCAAATATATATATAAGTATGCATATATGAAATCTTCCTTACCGATCTATCCAGAACTGTGGGTATGAAATCATATCCAATACCTTCCACTTCATAAGTTGTCTTGTCAGTTTTGTTTAATTTTTCAGGCTCCGCTAGAATAGATCCTTCAGGATCAACACCTACAATCTGCAGAGCAATTTGTTATTGAAATAGTATTTTGATGTTAAATACATAGAAATTAAAAAGACAATGTCTAAATTGAATAATGGAACTTTTGGTACTTCTGTTTAAAAGTTAAGTATTGTGTAGGTATTCCATTTTTCAGTCTGGAACCATAAATAAATAAAAATAATTTGCCCTTATTAATTTGGTATTTGTGTAATTCCATGATCTGGGACAATTTTAAAATAACTGTCCTACAGAAAAATTTCCTACTTGGGTAAATTTTGATTTCCCACCAAATTTAGCATAGTTTTTCTTAATTTAAGAAAAGAAATTAAAGTAGAATGTATATGTACTCATCATCTTAAGACAGCAAATCATACAAGGGTATATAAAGAAAGTACAACTTCTTGGGTTTGCTTCCGAAACATAAAATTATCCTGAGAGATAATGAGTTTTAATATAGGTGTACAGTGGGGATGGAGCACCTTACTTTTCTCAGGTTTTTTTAATCAAAAGTTTTCCTAGGTGCTTATTTTTCTCACTCTTTATGGAACTCTGATTCATTTTTTTCCTTTCTAAATGTTTACCTGGAATGTGAGAGCAAGTAGTTTATCCAGAAATATGTTAACCCACTCCACTCTTATCAATACAATACTAGCAGCCAAAACCTTATTTCCAAAAGCATTAGGTATAATAACAAGCAGAAGGATTGTGCAAAGAAATAAAAGAAAACAATAGAATGTGGAGGACCAGAGATCTCTTCAAGAAAAACTGCAGGTTTGAAGGGAAAGTTTCATGCAAAGACAGGCATGATAAAAGACCAAAATGGCAGGGACCTAACAGAGACAGAAGAGATTAAGGAGAGGTGGCAAAATTATAGAAGAACTATACAAGAATGAGCTTAACATCCTTGATAACCACCATGAGGTGGTCACTGACCTTGAGCCAGACATCCTAGAATGTGAAGTGAAATAGGCCTGAGGAAATCTGAGCAACAACAGAGCTAGTGGAGGTGACAGTATTCCAGCTGAACTATTCAAAATCTTAAAAGACGATGCAATAAATACACTCAATTTGCCAGCAAATTTGGAAAACTCAACAGTGGCCACAGGATTG
This sequence comes from Laticauda colubrina, assembly GCA_015471245.1. Classification (NCBI taxonomy): domain Eukaryota; kingdom Metazoa; phylum Chordata; class Lepidosauria; order Squamata; family Elapidae; genus Laticauda; species Laticauda colubrina. The sequence goes on from BLBF01000006.1 coordinate 67,578,800, forward strand.
GAAAAAGTTCAGTTTACATTCCAATTCCAAAGACAAAACATGTTCAAACTATCGCACCACTGCACTCATTTAACATGTTAGTAAATTTATGCTTAAAATCCTACAAGCTAGACTCCATCAGTATGTGGATTGAGAACTACCAGAACTACAGGCAGGATTTCAAAGAGGCAGAGGAACTAGAGATCAAATTGCCAACATACACTGGATCATGGAAAAAGCTAGGGAGTTCCAGAAAAACATCTACTTCTGCTTCATTGACTATGCTAAAGCCTTTGATTGTGTGGATCACAACAAATTGTGGCAAGTTCTTAAAGAGATGCGACTACCAGACCATCTTATTTATCACAAGAAACCTATATGCAAGTAAAAAAGCAACAGTGAGAACTGGACACAGAACCACTGGTTCAAAATTGGGAAAGGAGTCCGGCAAGGCTGTATACTGTCATCCTGCCTATTTAACTTATATGCAGAGCACATCATGAGAAAGGCAGGCTAGATGAATCAAAAGTTGGAATTAAGATTGCCGGGAGAAATATCAACAACCTCAAATATGCAGATGATACCACCAATAACAAGAAAGTGAAGAGGAACTAAAGAGCCTCTTGATGCGGGTGAAGAAGGAAAGTGTAAAAGTTGGCTTAAAACTCAACATTAAGAAAACTAAGATCATGGCATCCGGCCCTCTCAATTCCTGGCTAATAGATGGGGAAGAAACGCAGGTAGTAACAGATTTTATTTTCCTGGGCTCCAAAATCACCGCAGACGGGGACTGCAGCCAAGAAATTAAAAGACGCTTGCTCCTGGGGAGGAAAGCTATGGCAAATCTAGACAGCATACGAAAAAGCAGAGACATCACACTGCCAACAAAAGTGTGTATTGTCAAGGCTATGTATGACTGTGAAGGTTGGACCATAAGGCTGAACGCCAAAGAATTAAGGCCTTTGAACGATGGTGCTGGAGAAGATTCCTGTGAGTCCCTTGGACTGTAAGGTGATCAAACCGGTCAGTCGTAGAGGAGATCAACCCTGACTGCTCTTTAGAAGGCCAGATCCTGAAGATGAAACTCAAATACTTTGGCCACCTAAGGAGAAGGAAGGACTCACTGGAGAAGAGCCTAATGCAGGGAAAGATTGAGGGCAATAGAAGGGATGACAGAAAATGAGGTGGCTGGATGGAGTTACTGAAGCAGTTGGCGTGAGCTTAAATGGACTCCAGAAGATGGTAGAGGACAGAAAGGTCTGGAGGAACATTGTCCATGGGGTCGTGATGGGTCAGACATGACTTCATAACTAATAACAAATTCTCTGCATTGATTTTATTTCTCAAAAACTGAGCATAACATCTGTAGTGTTCTCAATAAATGGGAAAGTTCATATTGGATAGTGCTATGCCAGCAACTAATGTTGAGACAAAGGGAAGAAATTACCAAAAAAACATATGTATATACATAAGATATACCAAGAATATCTGTTCACTCATTTAATACAATTGTAAAGTCACTAGATTCTGCCATGTTGTAACATGTCATAGTATTTCTTTGGTGCTTGAAAAATAAGTGTAATCATTATGGGAATGAACTGAGCATACACGGAGTCCAAATTCTCTGCTGACAGGTTCCCATGGCTAAATGTAGCAAATGAACTCAAGAGCAATCAGGTTTATAAAAAGTAGCCATTTCAACAAACAAGATTTCAGTCATAAAGGAATGACTGTAAATCACCTTTGTAATCAGCAAGATAAAACATTTTATTTGTCTCTTGTACAGTTTGCATAGAGAAAGAAATACTGTTTTTGAATCACCTGCCGTCTGTAACAGTGTCTGTAAGGTAATCTACAAGGCATGTGTACATGTGTTTACACACACAGAAAAACCCCTATCAGTAACTTCAGCAGTGAACCTGATGTTCTTCTTTGGGACTTACTATGCATCCAGGACACTTTTCCTTGATTTTTCGGGCAATACCACTGATGGTGCCTCCTGTGCCAGCTCCAGCCACAATCATGTCTACTTGACCTATTTAAGAGGCAGAAATATTTTCCCAATATAAAAAAGCTGTATCTAGATGAGCTATAACAAACATTTATTATGCTTTTACTTAAGTCAAGATGGTTTCTTATTAGTAACTCTGAAAAAGAGAACACAGTAATGGGATGTCTCACATTCCTATTATACATTCTGAAAGCTATCATTGGAAAAAAAGCAGCTCTATATATTTGTCATTTTAGTACAATCCCTACTTTAGTACAATCCCTACTTATCAATGTTGATGAGCATTTCATATTTTAGATATTTTATGTATAAAACATACTGACCTACTTCTTTTTCCATTCATACTTTACTCAATATGGCTTATATAAATTGTGGCAATTTATATAAGGTAGTCCTCAACTTACAACCACAATTGAGCCAGAAATTTATGTTGGTAAGTGATAAATTGGTTAAGTGAGTTTTGTTCCATTCTTCAACTTTTCTTGCCACATTTGTGAAGTGAATCATTGCAGTTCTTAAATTGATAACACAGGTGATAAGTGAATCTGGTTTCCCCATTGAGTTTGCTTGTCAGAAGGGCGCTGTCATGCCCCTGGTGGAGACTGAATCTGAGGAAGAGGAGGAACAGCCAACAGGGGGTGGGAGTGTGGCTCCAGAGGTGGTGGAGGAGGCTGGGGAAGGGCAGAGGCCGACTGAACAGTCAGAGGAGGATCCAGGCCCATCCCCTATCCATCGTAGGTCACGCAGGGAAAGCGAGGTCTACTCAAGAGGAGATTACCATGATCCCCCTCGTGGCTTGCAGGTGGGAGATACGTATATGTTTTCAACTACGTAGTTAGAATTGCTGGAGTCAATTAGTATCTTTGCTGGCGGATTTTTCTCGGTTATTTTCCTGGAGTTAATGATAGTTATCTCGGTTTGCTTCAGAACTCTTACCAATGCAGTTTGTTTTGGTTTTCCGTTAGCCTCATTATTTACTTTTGTGACTTTAAACTGTGTCTAATAAAACAGTGAAGTTAAGTTGAAGGCCTTACCAGACTTTGATTTATGTTTTGGGTTTTGGGTTACTTTGAGAGACTATGGGTCATCACATTTTGACTCCAGCCACCCCTTCAACTTATTTTTGCTTTTTGTGGGGTGACCATGGACCAGCTCAGAACAGAGATTGCCCAGTTAACCCAGCAAGTGGCTCTTTTGACTGCACAAATGCAAGCTCCCCAGCCACACTGAAAATGCCCAGTGGCAGTGCCAGATAAATTTGATGGTTAGTTGGCCCAATTTCCAGTATTTTTTGGGCAGTGCCAGCTTTACATGAGCCTTCGGCCTGAGGACTTTCGCACTGACTGGGATAAGGTGGGATTTTTGATTAGTTTTGTTGTCAGGCTCTGCAGCACGTTGGGCGACGCCTCTGCTGACCCAGCCCAACCAGGTGTTGGACAATTACACCGAGTTTTGCCATCAGTTTCAGACCATGTTTGAGGACCCTGTTCGAAGCCAAACAGCAAACAGATGTTTGAGAGAGTTGAAGTAGGAGCATGGCTCACTCATGGATTATATTGCTAGTTTTCTGGTGGTTGCTCAGGATGTACAATGGAATGAGGCAGCACTATTAGACCAGTTCCAGGAGGGTTTGTCATCGGAGCTCCTGGATGAGTTGGTGCTCATTGAATGCCCTCACACTCCTTAGGAGCTCACGCATTTGTGTCTTCGTATCGATGCTAGACTTCAGCAGCGATGGGTGCGATGACAGACAGAGACCATATTTGTTTCCAGCAAGATGGCACCCTTGGTGGAAATGCCTTTGGAGGAACCCATGCAATTGGGGGCTGGCCACCCTTGCCTGACTCAAGTAGAAAAGAGTAGACATCATCGTGATGGTTTATGTCTCTATTGTGGCAATCGAGGCCATTTGGCGGCTAAGTGTCCTGTTAAGACATCCACAGCAGTGACACCTGTGGTGGTGCGAAACGAGCATCGCTCGGCCTACGGGGGTCTGCAGGTCGGGGTATAAAGTCCATAGGCCTGCCATCTTCACCAACCTTGCCATCCTTGCCACCTTTGACATCTTCGACATCTCCGCTACAGTCACTGTTGGTGAAGCATCTTGTGCTGCCAGCAAGTGTGTTCGTATCTGTTGTGGGAGTGGTGGAGATCCCAGCTTTGGTCGACTCGGGTCACAACCAATTTCATGGATGCTCATTTTGTCAAGCAGTGGTTCATTCCTCAGCAACAGGTATCTCCACCAGTAATGGTGGAGACGATTGATGGTCGGCTCCTTCGTTCGGGACCTGTGGTTGCTGCAACCAAACCCCTTTGCATACATATTGGACAGCATGTGGAGGAAACCGTATTTTACATTGCAGCAGTGCCTCATTTTCCCGGTGGTACTAGGTTTGGAGTGGTTTACAGGCGCACGATCCACAGATTGTCTGGTCGTCTGGAGATGTGCAGTTCCTTGATAGGAGGTGTGCCAACCATTGCTTGCTCTCCTGTGCAGGGAGCGTGGCTACGCCCATGGACCTGGATCTACCTGCAGAGTTGGTGGACTTTGCTGATGTGTTTGGGGAGAAGGAGGCAGATCAGTTGCCTCCGCATCTAGCGTATGACTGTCCAATCGACTTGTTGCATGAAGCAAAATTGCCGGTGGGTCGGATATATTCTCTGTCATAACCGGAATTGGCCGTGTTGCGGGATTTTGTTGACAAGAACTTCTGGAAAGGGTTTATCCAGCCTTCTACCTCCCCATTGGCTGCACCGGTGCTTTTTGTAAAAAAGAAATTGGGAGAGGTACGTTTGTGTTGTGATTACTGTAAGTTGAATGCAATCAAAGTGAGGAATCGGTACCCGCTTCCCCTCATCCCTGAACTGATTGAGTGGCTTCGTCTAGCTAAGATCTTTATGAAGTTGGACTTGCGTGGGGCTTACAATCTGGTTCGCATTCGTGCAGGGGACGAGAGGAAAACAGCTTTCCGGACTAGGTATGGGCATTTTGAGTATACCATGATGCCTTTTGGATTAACCAATGCCCCAGCTGTGTTCATGCATTTCATGCACGATGTTTTCCATGATTTGTTGGATCAATTCGTGGTCATTTATTTAGATGACATTTTGATTTACTCAGACTCCCTGCAGGAACATTGGCAGCATGTGAGGCTGGTGTTGCAACATTTGTGTGATCACCATCTGTTTGCTAAATGTGAGTTTGCACAAACCATGATTGACTTCTTGGGACATCGTATTCCACCTGCTGGGGTGGAAATGGACTCGGAAAAAATTCTATCGTTGCAGGAGTGGGAACCTTCACAGAGGGTTAAGGATGTTCGGGTTTGCAAACTACTCCCGCACATTTGTTCCCCACTTTGCTGCATTTACTGCTCCCCTTTAATAATCTGCTCAAGAAGGGGGAGAAGTTCCATTGGGGTGCTGAGGAGCAGGCAGCTTTTGAGGCATTGAAAGTTGCCTTTGCTTCTGAGCTCATTCTCAAAAACCTTGATCCAGGTCAGCCATTTGTGGTGGAAACAGATGCTTCTGATGTGGTTGTTGGTGCAGTGCTCCTCCAAGCCTATGCTCCCGCAGGCACCTTGTTCTCGTGCGCTTATTATTCCCGGAAGTTGTCAGCTCCAGAGAGCAACTATAACATTTGGGACAAGGAGCTATTGGTGGTTAAGGTTGCTTTTGAGACATGGCGGCACCACCTGGAGGGGGCTCATCACCAAATCGAGGTTTGGACAGATCATCGCAATTTGGAACACCTATGTACAGTTCGGACATTGAGCCAGCATCAGGGGAGATGGTCTTTATTCTTTGCTCGATTCGATTTCCAGGCGACCTATGTTCCGAGTGGAGGGAATCAACGTGCCGACGCCCTGTCTCGTAAGCCCGAGTATACCCGAAGGGAGGATAAAATCTTGCCCCAGACGGTGATTCCATTGGAGCGGTTTGCGGCCACTGAGGAACCTGTGGACCTTCAAGTGAGGATTCAGGAGGTGCAACAGCAGGACTCATTTGTGGCAGCTCGACATCAAGAATTGGATGAGAATGGGAGATGACTCCTTGGGCTTAAATTGGGGACCTGTTGCAGTTCCGTGATCGCATTTATGTGTCTGGAGGTCCTCTTCATGGCCTTAATCTACACCAACGTCATGATAGTCCAGTGGCAGGACACTTTGGGGTGTTCAAAATACTGCACCTCATCTCTAGGACATTTTGGTGGCCGAGACTTAAACATGATGTGTCGGGATATGTGGTGTCCTGTGGGATCTGTTGCCAAGCCAAGTATGCTCCTGGTGTACCCCCTGGTCTCTTGCCCACACCAGAACGACTGTGGGGGGCAGTTTCATTGGATTTCATCATTGAGTTACCACAATCGAATGGTGCCACAACCATTTTGGTGATGGTGGATATGTTGACTAAAATGGCCCACTTTATTCCTTGTGCAGGTCTTCCATCGGCCAAGAAAGCAGCTCAATTGTTTATTTCTCATGTTTTCTGGTTGCATGGGTTACCAGACCGCATGGTATCAGACCGGGGGGTACAATTTACAGCACGTTTCTGGCCGACCCTACTCACGAAACTGCAAGTTCAGGTGTCTGTCGTCTGCTCATCACCCCAAAACTGATGGGGGGATAGAGAGAGTGAATGCTTTTTTGGAGCAGTACCTCCGCTGTTCCAGCAATATTCAACAAGACAATTGGATGGAAGTGCTACCGGTGGCAGAATTCTCTTATAACAATGCTCAACATGCATCCACCCATGTGTCCCCCTTGTTTGCTAACTATGGGTTTCATCCACGACTTTTCCCTTTAGTCTCATCTGATTCCTTAGTTCCGGCAGTGGATACGTTTTTGCAGGAGTTAAAAGCCGTGCACCACATGGTCCGCAATCAACCAGAGAGAACCAAGGAAGACTATAAATGGTTTGCAGGCCGACATCGTCATGATGTTCCACCTTTAGTAGTCAGCGATAGGGTTTGGCTCTCTACTCAATATTTACCAACGACACGACCATCAAAAAAACTTGATCACCTGAGACCAAAAGGTGGTCCAAAGCTTGATTACTTGGGACCTTTTCCAGTCGAGGCGGTGATCAATCCTGTGGCTTATCATCTCTCCCTGCCACGGACCATGAGTATCCATCTTGTTGTTCATTGTTCCCTGTTAGTCCCTGTCTCTCCTGACAGTCCACATTGACCGGCTGCATCACAGCTGGCCTCAGTAGTCCCTCTGGGAGAGGAGGAGTACAAAGTGGATAGCATCTGAGATTCATGCCAGTTGCGGGGCTGATTTCAGTATTTGGTGGCATGGAAAGATTATGGACCAGAGGACTTCACATGGGTCGATGCCACTGATGTTCATGCTAGTTTGGTCCAGGACTTTCACGCTCAGTTTCCTCAACAACCTCGTCCACATGGTCCTGGGGGAGGGGGCCCTGTGGGGGGGGATAGTGTCATGCCCCTGGTGGAGTCTGACTCTTGAGGAAGACAAGGAACAGCCAACAGGAAGTGGGAGTGTGGCTCCAGAGGTGGTGGAGGAGGCTGGGGAAGGGCAGAGGCCGGCTGAGCAATCAAAGGAGAATCCAGGCCCATCCCCTATCCATCCTAGGTCACACAGGGAAAGCGAGGTCTACTCAAGAGGAGATTACCATGATCCCCCTCGTGGCTTGCAGGTGGGAGATACGTATATAAGTTTTCAGCTACGTAGTTAGAATTGCTGGAGTCAATTAGTGTTTACCTTGAAAGAGGTTTATCTTTGCTGGCATTCTTCCCATGGATTTTCTCGGTTATTTTCCTGGAGTTTGTGATTAGTTATCTCGGCTTGCTTCAGAACTCTCATCAATGCAGTTTGTTTTGGTTTTCTGTTAGCCTCATTATTTACTTTTGTGACTTTAAACTGTGCCTAATAAAACAGTGAAGTTAAGTTGAAGGCCTTACCGGACTTTAATATATGTTTTGGGTCATTTTGAGAGATTACGGGTCATCACAGGCGCAGAAGGTGATTACTTGATCTTGGATGCTGCAACCATCATAAATGTGAGTCTGTTGTCAAGCATCAGAATGTAAATCATATGACCATAGGGATGCTGCAATGGTCATGAGTGTGAAAAACGGTCATAAGTCACTTTTTTCAGCACCATTGTAACTCTAAATAGTCACTAAATGAACTACTGTAAGTTGAAGACTGCCTGTATATTAACACTGATTGATAAAGCAATCAGTTCTTATTGTATCACATTTTATAATCAGCTTGTAAATGCAAGAATGAATAGTTAGTTCTCTCAAAATTCTTCCCTCTCCTTATATGATTTCTGCCCTTTCTCTCCTCCTGTCCAAGCTACAGCTTGGGGTTATATAACATTTCTTTCTAAGAACTGCATTCTCTGTATCTCACATGAAATAATGATCCACAAAAGCTTATGTAATAATAGGTTATCTTTAAGGTGTCTTCATTTTTAGGTACAAAACTCTTAGGCTGCAACTGGAAAGTTCCTGCAGTTGCTAACATAAGATGCAAAGGTCTATCGTCTAATTTCTTGGTCAATGTTTTTTGTAAAAGAAGCCTGTATTTATCTCATTTCCCTGACATGACTAAATTTATTTTGGATTTCTTCCAAAATACTTGAGTCTCTGTCCTCTTATCAATTTCATCTATTAAACATCTCCATACATCTTATTTAATTTAAATTGCAACATGAAGTTTAAAACAATTTCCCAATACTTCCCAATATGTCCTAAAATTAAGGTAAGTATTTTAGAAGTGGGTCCACTTAAAAAATATAAGAAGAATTGCTTTACATTAGAGGTGGTCACACTTTAAAACTTATTTGGAAGAAGTGCTTTGGACCTTGCATGAAGGCAGCACCTGGTCATGAAAAGAGCCCAATATTTTTCAAGCTCGGTGACTCAAAGAAACAGATGCTGTTGCTTGAATAATTCATTCAGTAACACTAAGACAAATTTTAAAACAACAACACCTTCCTTTGGGTTCACATGGAAACTTGAAAAGGGTCCCTGGGCCTGCGTAAAGTCCTAAGTGCTTCTTCTGACTTATTTTCAAAGCATGTTCTGCTCTGTCTTACATAGAAGCAAAAAGGGACTTTTTATGTAGGAGCTCCCTCTGCTGGTTTCCAGTTAGTAACAGAATTATTAGTAGGCATTGGCCAGGAATTTATTTTTTATTACTGTTTATTATTGATTTGTGAATAACCACTAACCAAGATAGTTATTAAATGAGTTAAATGAGCTGTAACTGGATTTTTTCCAAAAATACACTGAGCCTCCACCCAAATTCACATATTTCAAGGTATGCATGGCTTCCCCTAACTTGTCCTCAGGCTATTTTTAGTAATGTCTAAAGAAAATGACTGATGTATTTTCTAAATTGGTCACTGTTAATGGGAAAGTCAGACTCCTGTTCATACAACATACCAAGCTATAATATCATTTATATGGGGTTTAGTATTTCATGTAACCAAATCAAAATTATTGTTTAGCTATAAAGGTTCTAAAGCTCTCTTTGGTATCAGTCTGGATCATGCAATAGGGTATCATAAATACTTCTGTATACATATATGGTTAGCATGTACACTTGTTGCAACTATCTCATTAAGTAGGCTTCAACTGAACCTGTTGAACACAAATACTATTTTAAGAATGAGTCAAGAATGAAAAGATCTCATGGCCTCAAAGCTTTAGCATGAATGGGGCATCTCCACCCACAAAACCAATCCAGTCTATTGGCTATGCCAATATGGGAATCTTAGCCTTCCCTTTTGCTCCAAAGCAAGATCATAAACAAATACTACAAGTTATAGAAAAATGTCACCTGTACTATGGGAGTACTCAGTTTGAGGTTCAAAGCAGGTATTCAACTGAATATTGGCCAGCAAGGTCAGGTGAGGTTTAAGAAAGCCCTCTCTTCATGGTAAACTCACAACATTTAGCAGAGAAAGGAGGATGGTAAAACTTTGATTTGGGAATTGTGTATGTGTGTGGAACAAGCTACTTTGATATAGATTTGGGTTGACTTGTACTTACATGAACATATATACACACATTACAGGGAACTTGCAGTATAGGCTTTAGAAAACTATTTTGCAGGTTTGGGCTATTGTGTTTGCGGAACATATTCTTCCTTGAAAATCTATGGTTCTTAAATCTGTTTTAAACAATCTAGGAATTCAACAATTGTTCATTCAGATCTAAGATTTGTGCATTTTTTTTACATCTTTATTCATTCCACCTCTTAAAACAAAGTAACTTGGCCACTGGGCAAGTTCTACAAATTATCTGCAGTTAGTTGTCTGTTGGACTGAATGCTCTCATGTCTCATCTCTCATGAGAGATTAATAAATCTCTCCTAACATAGCTTCAGTTTCCTAAGAAACTCCCATTTCCATGACAGAGTTGTTTGTAAAGTACAAAAACATACCTTCACACTGCTGAAGAATCTCCTCTGCTGTTGTGTCATAATGAGACAAGGGGTTGCTGGCATTGCGGTACTGTGTAAAAAAATTGGAGAGAATGGAGAAAATGTAAGATCAACAACAGGTTGATCTGTTCAGTAGCAGTGCAGGTGAGATTCAGAAATAATGCAGATGCGAGATATACCACACCTACAAGGACACAAACAGACATTTCCCACCCTAATAGAGTGAATTTTAAATGGCTTGACTTGCTGTTTTATTTCCTTTGGCTTTTTTTAATATCAATGCTATTTTTATTTTTGCTATAAAGTGCATCAGAAAACAGAAAAATCAAATAAAATACCAATGGCTGGAATTGAGAGGTGGGAGTTGGAACATGAAATAACTAGGCTAAGCAGACCCGGGATGTAACACTATATACACGTCAAAATGAGTATATCGGTCAAATACAACTGTACAAGACCAGCAAAGGATAAATAGCATGTATGTTATTTGTCTTTTATTTTAGTGTATGTGATGGAGGAAATGCCAGGATGGTCACATTGTGTTCGATATTTCTATATGTAAATTATGTGTGTGTGTGTGTGTGTATAGAAAACAGAAAATAAAGTAATGCTTTTAACATTAATTTACTAAGGATCACAAAGAAAACCATTCTAAACTCAAACATAAGAGCACAAATTTCCTCCCTCCCTCTCCTTTCCTTTTTTACTTCCACCCCATCCCCCTTCCTTTGTATGTAGAGTAATTGCATTGTTATACTGGGAAAAAGATTGTATTGTGCTGATCCTTATGTGCCAAGAGTATCTCTTTTTAATAGCTAAAATCCTATAAAGAAGGTCCATCAGAGAGAAAGAGATTGTACAAAAGTTCACTTGAAACCAGTCGAACAGGACAACAGCAATGTTTCACCCTATTAATTTGTTATGATCTAAGCAGTGATTGGCCTACAATGATCTGCAAGAAGAGTCACAACAAATCAATGAATAGAAGATAGCATGTTTCTATCATCCACTTTTCCTCTCATTCTATTTTTCCTCTCATTCTATTCTATATAAGCATTTTTTCTGCTTTATATTGGCAGTGCATGAATAAATGAAAAGAAACTATTTTCCAGAATGAAGCCATTTTTCTTGTTCAATAAGTTACCTGATCCAGGATATGGGAATTGGGAATTTCATTTTTCAATCTCCATGCCACTCCAACATGTGATTCTGGAGAATCAAATCTAGCAGTTGTTGGAGTCCTCACAATTTCAGCCCCAAGGGCACGTAGTACATCCACCTGTTTAAGAACAATAATCAAATTAGCCAAAATGTCTATGCCTGTGCATAGGCAATGCTGATGCAACTAGAACATTAAAGTAGTTACAGGTGTGGAGCCAATTCAAAATCAAATGTGGTTCCAGACTGGCTATTTTAGCTCCATTAACAAAACCCATGCAGAACCTTGTTAAATGTTAAGATGGCAAGTTGAGTCCAGCTTTCTCACACCCACCACTGCTGACTTAAGGTGCCTCAGTAAAGTTATGTATGGATCACTCAGTGATAAACAGCTCTGACCTTTTCCATGCTCATTTTCTCTGGCATTACAATAATACAACGGTATCCTTTCACTGCAGCTGCCAAGGCCAGTCCAATTCCTGCAACCAAAAAAAAGTCACTAAAAAAAGCCATACATATACCAAGAATAAACAACCTGGCATCCTCCAGATATTTCCCAATCTCCCTGTTAATCCTTCTGGCTGATACTAATGGGATATGTGATATAAAACTTCTGGAAATACATCATTCTACTTGATCTCAGTTACGCATTGGTAGCAACTCTCAGTGTTTGAGTTAAATATGGTATTTTAGGGAGAAAGACAAATGTATAAAATGACCATTCTAACAAGATATGATTATGCTGCCCAAGAGACTGTATTCCAGAGTTGTTTTATGTCCTGCCATTATGAACCAGCTAGATCCCATAATGATAAAAGGAGAAAAAGATGGCTGAGCTGTAAGATCGACTTTTCATACATCTCTATCTATGCATCTGTTTTTCTCTTGACTTACCGACATGGCTAAATGAGATTATAGTCCCAAACTGTATATACATCACTTTAACATCCCTTCATAAAGGGATGATTTGATTTGCTCAGTCAAATCATTACCTTAATCATATGGCAGACAGGAAATGTATACTGTTTAAAAAAACGGTAAGCAAAATAGTTATTCCCCTCCTGAGTTTGTAAAACTTGTTCCAACAGTGTTTAGTATTCAGTTAGAACTAAGACTTGCATTACTCATTTTTAATTAATGCCTGCTCACTTCAATATCTGGTCACTTCCTTACAATTTTAAAAGCTGTTATTAGTCTTATTTTCTGACAAGGCCAGGGGTAGGAGAGAGACCTTATTCAGTGAAGTACATCCCATTCCACTCACTTCTCGATACCACACTTCAAATGGATTTATTTACCTGTATTTCCTGAAGTTGGTTCAATAATGGTATCTCCTGGCTTAAGAATCCCATCCCTTTCAGCATCTTCCACCATTCGTAAGCTGATTCGGTCTTTCACACTGCCTCCAGCATTGAAAAACTCGCATTTGGCCACTGAATACCACAATTAAAGTAGGATATGTTTCAGATGAATCAAGAAAGTGACGCCAACCAACCTTCTGCAAGGGATTTGGCAAATGCCATTTCATCTATCCATATTCTAAGAAAAGGCACATCTGAATATGTGCACAGATATTTACATATATGTAGATATCTATACGTATTATATTTATAGCTATGATAGATAGCATATCCTAATTGAATATTGGACTAAACAAACAGCCTCTGATGAATCAATTCTGAAGCTGGATTTGGATTAGCCCAGTATCCTGTACCTTCCATAAGCAACCACATAGTCCGACAATCCTCTTCCATAAGCTCAGATCCCAAAACCAGACATATACAGAACTTTTTTTTGTTCTGAGAACAGAGTAATAGAGCTGGAAGATACCTTGTAATCCAATCTCCTGCTCAAGCAGGAAGCCCTATGCCATGTCAGACAAGTGGTTGTCCAATCTTTTCTTAAAAACTTCCAGTGGGAGCATTCAAAACTTCTGGAGGTAAGTTGTTCCACTGATTAATTGTTCTGTCAGGAAATTTCTCCTTAGTTCTAGGTTGTTTTTCTCCTTGATTAGTTTCCAACCAATGCTTCTTGTCCTGCCCTCAGGTGCTTTAGAGAATAGCTTGACTCCCTCTTCTTTGTGGCAGCTCCTCAAATATTGGAACACTGCTATCATGTCACCTTCAATCCTTCTTTTCATTAAACCAGACATGCCCAATTCCAGCAACCGTTCTTTTTATGTTTTAGCCTTCCGTCCCCTAATCACCTTTGCTGCTCTTCTCTGCATGCTCTCTAGAGTCTCAACATCTTTTTTTACATTGTGGCAACCAAAACTGGATGCAGTATTCCAAATGTGGTCTTACCAAGGCATTATTTGAGCCATGGTGGCACAGTGGTTAAGAGTGCAGTACTGCAGGCTACTTCTGCTGACTGCTGGCTGCCTGCAATTTGACAGTTCGAATCTCACCAGGCTGAAGGTTGACCCAGCCTTTCCTCTTTCTGAGGTGGGTAAAATGAGGACCCAGATTGTTGGGGGCAATAGGCTGACTCTGTAAACCACTTAGAGAGGGCTGAAAAGCATTGTAAAACGATATATAAGTCTAAGTGTTATTGCTATTTCTCTTCTTTCCCAAGAAGTTTTCTTTCTACCCATCACGTTCCTCATGCGACATCTTAAATTGTTCTTACACAATTTTGGGTTTTAAGCCTCACTAGCAATATACAGATTGGAGAATCAGGTGATTGTATGTCAGTTTCCAACTGCTGCACTGAAAGCAAAATAATATCATAAACAGCATCATTGTTCAAAAATCATGAAGTCAAAGTCTACTAAATTCCAAACTGATTTGGTTCTTTGAAATTAAGAGCCCCCTTACATGTTTATGTTTACAATTCCAAGTAAGCATCACCATAACAAATACTTACAGAGTTCACATTTGAGGCCACATAACTTTCCAACCTTGTTGATACGCACCATGGGTGTATCTCCAATATTTTTCAGGATATCTGGCATAATTTTTGGAGTCTTTGTTCTACACCAGAAAGAAAAAGATATACAATATTATTGGAAAATAATATTAAGGTTCATTACCCCCAACTAACATCAGAATGGATGAAACTGAATGGCCATCCTACAATAAAAGCCACCTTCCAAACAGGCCTTTCCTCCACCTGTCTATTGACCAAACAACCACTTACAATGTAGCATGGCGATGGGGTGATTCAGAAGGAGATTTTCCAAGCTCCCAGGTACACTTGCTGATGGCATCAGGCCTGATCCACTTCCTCTCCTTTTCTGCTGAATTATAAGATTTCTTGTCCAAGATTCCATTGGGTATGCAGTCAACCGAAACATTAGTGCAAGTCATTTTATCCATTTCAGTTTCAGCAGGGATTGATGGCATTGTATCTGCACCAGAGGGGGAAACGAGATTAATTGTATTACGATACAGGACTAACAACAGTCATTATGACTAAAGCACATAAGCATGGGCAATCAAAAATTTAATTTAAAAAATATGGCAACAAATTATAATTCTGTTTTGTCTGTAACTATCCAATGGTTTGGCCTTTGGAAAGTTCAATAAAATAAGTAGGCCAGACTATTTTGAGTCAGGCAGATTACACCCATATACTACTACAAATTAAATTATTTAAAAATAGCTTTGCTACTGTCTCATTATTTCCAAGATGCTGAGCTGTGTGGATAATGTTTCAGGTAATTCTAAACCAGACAAATTTAAGAAAGCAATATTCCTCAGACTGCTTGCTGACTCTGAGCCTATTTGATTTCACATTCCATAATCCTATAACCTGTAGGGTACAGCTTGTTTCAGAATTCATGCAGGTTCCAAAATAAAAGCAAGGGTATAGATGTAGAATTATTGTGATAACATCTGTGAGGGAAAGACATAAAATTGTTGGTATTTGAGATATGTCAAAAATTTAGCAGATAAATTTACAGGCACACAAAACACATCTATTTCTCACTCGTTATATTTCACTTGAATGGAAAGAGCTGATGTCTCAGAACTGTGGTAACCATGTGGGTGCTTTTTAAAATAATAATTTTATTAAAAATGACAATTAAAAAGATACAAATATAAACTAAAAATAGAATGTGGAAAAAAGAAAAATTACAAAATAAATAGGAAGAAAAATAAGAATATTGTATTTGTGTGTGTGTGTGTGCCTGTATGCGTATATGTGTGTGTGTGTGTGTGTGTGTTTGTTTGTGACTTTCTCCTTCATCAATATATAAACAAATTAAATAACTTCTCTTAAAATACAACTACTGATCTTGGGAAGGTCACAAATGGAAACTGTGTGACTTCGGGAGGTTACAACCATCCAAAATAAATGCCAGTTGCTAAAGGCCCAGTCCCACTGGCCGATGGACGCAAAACGTATGCATAAAGGACACAGCACACGAGCAAAATTTTGGGGGTGGCTCCATCTGTTGTCATCCGCCCCCAAAAGTGGTGAAAATTTGCATAAACAGAATGGAAAAGAACAGAAAAGAACGGATGTGGGTAGTATGTAGCGGGGATGTTAAACGAATGTTCATAGGAAGCCTAGCGGATGAAAGCGGATGGAAGCGGATGACACCTCCGAAGGGGTTCCAGGGGATAATTGCGAAGCGGACTCATAGTGGATGAAGCGGATGCATCACGTACGCCTAAAGGAAAGAAAGGGGATGCAGCGCGGATGTATATTGGATGCAAACTGTTCACTGCGCATCCTTTCTATTTCCATGCTACTAACGATGTAGTTCCATGTACCTTTTCTTTCCTCTCTCTTTCCGTTTTCAGCTGCAGCGGATGTGAGTTGCGAGGATGCCCAGAGGATGCAGAGAGGATACAGTGGACGTTTAATGGATGATAAATGGACATAGAATGTTTGTTGCTCGTATGTCACAGATTTACATCGTACATGGCGGAAAGTTCATCTGTTCACAAAGTTTTGTGCAGCTCAAAACTTTTTGCGCGGATGAAATCGCAGTGGACGGATGCTCGACGGATAGAGCGTATGAAACACGTATGCAATGAGTGCACAACGGATGCATAGCGTTTTCCAACGGATGGCAAGCTTTTCTTAATGTTTTACATCCTCTTTGCATCTGTAAGTGCAGTGGGACCGGGCCTTAAGTTCCTGTCTTTTGATCATGTCGCTGTGGAGATGTTGTCATGGTGGTAAGTGCGAGCAGGGTTTGTCAGTCTCTTTTCTCAGTGCTGTTGTAACCTCAATCACTAAACTAATGATTGTATATCAAGGATTACCCTGTAAAGAAATCCTTGAAGCCTCATTGTTCAGTCCTAATCAACAAAAGTCCTTAAAGGGTTATCAGAGATAACATTGTATCTACTCTTAACATTAAAAAAATAAACCAATTTTACATTCCTTCCTTTTACTTTTAATAAACCTTATTTTTAGTCTCTTTAATGCCCTGTTGATTTCTGTTTATTGATCTCTTCCCATATAACTTTTCAAGGCTTTGACAAGTCTCATTTGTAAATCCAATATAGGAAAGTTATCCAGGTCACTCTTTTGGTTTGTTATTTGTACATCTTTTTTAATTATTAAAACATCAGCCAGTTTGTATGTCCAGTGTAGCATCTTTTCTCCTTCTTGTAACCTGTCACTTTTAAATCCACTTTCAGATCAGTCTCAAGTCTTATCCGGTAAAACTTTAACAGGTTGGATAAATAACTAAACAACCAAAGTTTAGTAGAAACTATAATATCAGAAATGTGATTACTTTAAAAATCCCTTTGTTTCATAAAAAGAGTTTATTAAAAGTTTCAGAAGGATAAAAGTGACATTACTTTGATTCAAAAAGACAAGGTAGTGCCAGCATTCTGAGGGATTCCAGCATAGGGGAGCCTGTTGCAGAGCAATGTTTTAATCAACAGCTAAACAGTAGAAAGATCTATGAAGGATACTGTAGATTGCTGAGGTATATGCTAATAATACTACTACCCTTCTTCCCTCTGTTTACCTTATACCTGCTGGAGGCCTTCCAGGCTATTATTAATGAATACTTCAGCTTCAACCATAACAATACAAGAGCACACAATAGATACAAACTCAAGGTTAACCACACCAAACTTGACTGCAGGAAATACGACTTCAGCAACAGAGTGGTCAATGTCTGGAATACTCTACCAGATTCTGTGGTTTCTTCCCCAAACCCCAAAAACTTTAACCTTAGACTGTCTACTATTGACCTCATCCCTTTCCTAAGAGGTCTGTAGGGGGCGTGCATAAGCACACCAATGTGCCTACCATCCTATTGTTTCTTTTTTTTTTAAATATATGTATTCATTTCATGTATTCATAATTATGTTTATTCTTATACTTACTACCTTGTAAGCAATTGACAAATCAAATAAATAAAATAAATTTAAGGGGAACAGCGTAACTTTGGCCATTGGCATTTCAAAAAAGACATCTCAGAAGAAACACATGCACGCACACACACTTTTTCACACAGAAATGTATCTGCTGGTCAAACACATGCTATATATGCATGCTTTAAAAAAAAACCAACCACATGCTTTATTTGGCCATGTTTTAAGGGATTAGTGAAGAAAAACCAATTAAGCTAAGGGAACACAATCCAGCATAAAAGCTTCCTCCCCCTCAGATGCTTATTTGTGAACAAAATCAGTTTTTTTTCTTTGTTAGCTCTTCATGGAAAAATTTGGCCCAAAAGCCTTTTCATCTGGTCCAATCTCATTGAAGCCTGCAACTCCCACCCCAGTAGGATGCTTGCCAGTGTCTCTTGGCTATAATCCAGAAGGCTGGTAAATAATCTCTAATTTTTCCTACCATGCACATCATACAGTATCAGTCCTACTTTTATAACATACCAGATGGAAATTGGGGGGGGGGGTAGAGCAGTATGAGAAAGAGCAATTGGACTTTTGAAAGTCATCAATTTATTTCCTCTAACTGCTTATTGCAAGGGACTTTCCTGTATTTGTGGGGTTGTCTATTTCTCAGGCTAAATGAAAACATTGATGTAGGCTTCTTAGGACTTCTATGATTATTGTAAGGGATTTGTCAGTTACTTCTGCTTGATAATTCCATTCTTGCTTTTATACATCTAGGTAAATGCAAGTATTAAAACAGTAGCTGGTGTATAAAGTATATTATAGCAAAGTAGATGTTATTTAAAATAATACAGCCTTTGATCAGACACAGACTTGCTTTCAGGAACTGTAACCCCAATACATTTTAAGAGACTCAAATTGGGAGGGATGAGCTGCAGCACCATGATCCATGTGGATTTTCCTCTGAAGGATCTAGATGAGTGATGAGTCTTACACTAGAATTCTTGCCAATCAGAATCCAAGGCAATTGAGAAGGAAAATGCACTTTGATCCTTTTTTGTGGGAGGGGTGGTTGAGTAACAAAATGACCTTGTCATACTTTCATCGTTGAGAATCTGACTGCTATATTGGATACCAACTGTTGTTTTAGATAAGAACAAAGGGATTATATCAAATCCTCTTTAATATATCTGTCAAAAATATCGAATGCAGGTGCTGAAACTAACCAATTCAGCTTGTAAAGCAGCGGTGTTGCAGGGTGATACCAAAGTGGACTTATAACCACTTGTACCCTTGTAGTACATTCTGAACCAAATGCAGTTTCCAGGTGGTTTTATAGGACAACCCCATATGCATCATATTGTACTAGTCCATACAGGAGGTGAACAGGACATGAATGTGCATAGCGCCACCCAATTTAGGAATTAGCAAATTGATGCATAATATGGATTTGTGCAAAGATTATCCTGGTCATGGCTACCATTTGCTTTTCCTATAGGACCTGAGAGTTCAAGAGCACCACCAAATTACACAGCAAATCTGTCTAGGGGAATATAATCCCATCCAATATCAAGGAATCAAAAAGTCCACAACCACTTGATCTTGCTTGGGTTGAACCAAAGTGTATTTTTCACTGTCCAGACCCAAACTGCCTCCAGACACTAAAAAAAATAATAATAATCTTCATAGCATCACCTGATAGCCTAGAGATTTATAACTGGATATCATTAAAATGCACTGGTTAACAGTTTGGTTGCAGGTGTACTTGCAGAGTGCTGATAGTACCTGGACAAGTGGTCCTTTTTAATGGGTTTAAATCAGTACTTCCACCCCAGTTCTAATTGAGAATCTTGCCAGAGAAGGAAATTCCTTTTCTTACAAGGAAATTGCAATGGAATGCTCAGAAAAACATTTCCAGCAAAAACCATCATGATATGAGAGGGCAGGAAGAGGAAGTAATTAAACACTGATTTCTTTAGTTCCTTTGTTAAATATATTCACGTAAGGGTTAGATAAACATCTATGATAATAGAGAAACATCTAATGTTTTCTACATTAAATAAAGGCAGAGCTTGATGACTTAAATGAACCATTTCAGTTCCGTGATGTTAGCAAATGTCTGAATAAGCTTTTTGTTGTTCTTCAAATACTAGCTATAAACACATACTATATCAGTTATAAAGCAACTTAATTTACTAAATACTGTTCATGGATTAAACTAAAAGAAATCTGACTGTTCCTGTTTACCTGTGTTTACCATTTGTTGAAAATGATCTCATCCCAAATACATTTTTAAAATTTTGATAGAAAGCTTTACAATACTCAATTTCAAAAATATGTCAACCTTAATTGCCAATTTCAGGTGAAACAAATCTTGGAGATCTTCTCCTTTGCATAATTTTATGCATCTGACACACATGTGCATATAGACAACTATAATGCACAAATACACATATATCAGAAGCCACATGCCAAAAGAGTTGAAACAGTTTATGTCTAGGATGTGAAGGGTCTGTAAACATTTTTGCAGCCCTCTCTTTGACTCGTGCAGTATACAGGTCCTTGATTGAAGGCAGGTTGGTAGTAATTGTTTTTTTCTGCAGTCCTAATTATCCTCTGAAGTCTGTGCCTGTCCTGTTGGGTTGCAGAACCAAACCAGACAGTTATAGAGGTGCAGATGACAGACTCAATCATTCCTCTGTAGAACTGTCTCAACAGCTCCTTGGGCAGTTTTGAGCTTTCTGAGTTGGCACAGAAAGAACATTCTTTGTTGTTTTTGATGATGTTTTTGATGTTAGGTTTCCATTTTAGGTCTTGAGCTATGATAGAACCTAGACATTTGAAGGTCTCTACTGTCGATACTGTGTTGTCTAGTATTGTAAGAGGTGGTAGTTTGGGAGGGTTTCTCCTAAAGTCTACCACCATTTATACAGTTTTGACTGTGTTCAGTTCCAGATTGTTCCGGTCGCACTACAAGGCAAGTTGTTCAACCTTCCGTCTGTATGCGGATTCATCATTGTCTCTTACGGGACCAATCACTGTTGTATCATCTGCAAACTTCAGTAGTTTAACAGATGAACCGTTTGAGATGCAGTCATTGGTATATAGGGAGAAGTGGAAAGAGCACACAGCCTTGGGGGGGGGGGGGCTGGGCTGTGTTCATTGTACAGGTATCAGATGTGATTTTGCTTAGCTTCACCTGCTGCTTCCTGTCTGTTAGGATAAGGGGAATAAGGCAGAGGTGGTATTCAGCAGGTTGTGACCGGTTTTGGAGAACCTGTAGCAGAAATTTTGAGTAGTTCCGAGAACCGGCAAATACCACTTCTGACTGGAGATTTTACAATATCCTTCCCCTGCCACGCCCACAGAACTGGTAATAAAAAAACCTGAATCCCACCACAGGAATAAGGGGAAAAAGAGGTGTAGGCAAGGAAGAAAAGAAATTTTGAAAAATAAAACAGGATGGACATGAATGATGCAAGAAGGCTACACAGGGAAGTTTAAAAAGTTCTGCTTTTCTATTACAAAGTGGGTGAATATCCACACTGAGACTTTTCTCAAGGCTGGAAATTATTTGTACCTTTCACATATTAACCGTAAAACTGACTATTTGAGTCCAGTTAATTATTTAGATGAATTTCCTTTCTATTGCAGAATAATAAATGTACCAGAAATTCTGATTTTAGTTCAGCGTACAATTGAGAGTGTTATGTTCAGAGCCTATGTAACAATCATAAAATTGGAATGGGCCATTTAGGTCAGCAAATGTTATGTACAATGTTTTCCCATATTGTTTGGTGACTGGTCAGTTTAGTTAAAGATGTAAGGTTTTGGCAGAGATATAATCAGAATAAGCTTATCTGTTGTTATTAAGAAAGATATTTAGTTGTAAGATTAGGACATGTACAAAGTTTTTGGGCAGGTTATGGACCAAATGAGGCTGCAAATGTAAGTTTAAATAATTTATTACTACAAAGACCTCAAAATTCTTATGAAGTGATTAACATGGATGGATCCGCTGCAACATGGACAGTGAATTCTGAATATTGATCTACCAACTAGAAGACCCATCACCAACAGAACTGATTTTGCTGAATCAGTGATCAGAAGCGGTGATAGGAAACTTTTAAATTGGTTGAATCTGTGCGGATTTTAAAAATTATTTCTTCTTTCCAGCAGATTCAAAACAAAGAAGGCAAAGCTGGGGACTATGTGGCACAATACCACATGCTTGCACCAAACCGAGGGAAGATGGTTCAAAAATTAGGGTGGCTGATATTTCTTTCCACTCAGGTTACATGGGAGTCTATATATTTGAAGCGCTACAAATAACCTGTTCAGATTATGGCTCTTATGGCTATCCCCATTCTATAAACTTAAGCCCATGTCACACTGCACCAACGGATGGAAAGAGGATGTAAAACGGAAACACTTGCCATCCGTTGGTTAACGCGATGCATCCGTTCTGTACTCACTGCATCCTTCAAGCATCCGTCTACTGACATTTCATCCGCTCAAAAAGTTTTGAGCTGCTCAAAACTTTTGAGCGGAAAATGTATCCAATGTGTCCGTTCTGCATCTGCTAGGCATACGGGGGACATCCGTTCTGCATCCGTTGCGCATCCGCTATATCCGCTAGGCATCCGCTGTGCATCCGCGCAACTCAAATCCGCTCCAGCGGTAAACGGACGCAGGGAGGAAGCGGAACGGATGCGGAACGGACGTGCAGCGTTAGTAGCACAGACGGAGAAAGGATGAAAGCGGATGCAGCTCGCAAACAAAGCATAAAAACGGAAAAAACGTTCGCAGAGGGGACCTATCTGCTCTCATCCGCTTCCATCCGCTAGGCTTCCATTCCGCATCCGCTTTCCATCCATCCTGCGTCCTCCCCCCGTCCGTTCCTTTCCATGTTATCCACTCTGGTTATGCAAATTTTTGCCCCTTTTGAGAGCGGATAACAACGGATGGAACATTTTTCTCGTCCGCTGTGTCCCTTTTACAAACGTTTTGCATCCATCGGCCAGTGTGACAGGGCCTTAAGGAAGATGATATTCTCAGAAGTATTCAAGAACTGTTACTTAAGCAAAGAGGACTGATACTCTCTCAAGACCAGAAAAGTAAAATGACCTTCAGAGCAGCTCAGGCATACATCTCTTTGATTCACTGAGGGGAGATAAATGATTTAATTAGACTTAGAAGATTGTTATGTCACCTATGTTAATAAAGCATAGTTCTAGTATTCCAGTGGAATCGATTTTCTGATTTGCACTGTCTTGTGGGGCTGACATGGATTATTAGCCATACTCTTCCTAATGGAAAGTTTTTCCTATTATCAAGATCAGACAGATGTGTGGTGATGAGCTAATAGATAGCCATATGGAGTAAGAAGAACAGACTCTCCCAATCTGAGATAAAGAGGCTACCCAAAGGCTTTCAGGATACTGGTTGCGTAGCGGTAGTAAACTACATGGAGTCTCAATTTGAATGGTGCCGCTAGATCATGGGTCTATATATTTTTCTGTAGTTATATTTTCTGAATAAGTTAACTATAATTATATATCATAATCCTTATGATATAGGATGGGAGGTGGTAGTAGGCAGGGGTGGGATTCAATTGGCATTACTACAGGTTCGGTAATTTTACATTTTTTAAGTTATAGAAAATCAAACGCCTCCATCTAGAGTATCTTTTCTCTTCTCTCCCTGCCCCAAGTAATGTAGCATTTTTATGATGAAGTGATGGATCTATGGGATAAACAGTTAACTACAAGCATATTGGTAATTAGAAAAAAACTAGCATAGCTTCAGGAACAGGATTATGGTAGGTACAGTCATCCACAGGGAGATGGGGGCAAAAACAGACATATGAACAACACAATTATTCAATTTTATAAATGTCCAGAAATCATTGGTCAGTGTATATAGTGTAAATGATACTTCATGTTTCTTTTTTACATTTTTCTAATTCAGTGATTAATTTCCAATTATAAATAACACATCAACCCCACCCCCACCCCCCCAAAAAGCTTCAAGCACTCAGCGGTTAAAATAGCTTATTTGTGTGCAAGGAGAAATTATTATCTAGTAGAAGATGGGACTGATTTGTCTAGAGGGCAAAACAGGTCTGAACTAGTAAGCTCTGGAAATGAAAAGAGAAACTGAAGTCAAGTGCCAAAAAGATTTTGACGAGGCGGCCTCAATTATCTGATGCCTTATCAGAAGATAAGACATACTGTTAACTTTCCATATTCTATTACAGGGATCTCCAACCTTGGCAACTTTAAGCTGGCTAAGGAGCTCTTGGGAGTTGAAGTCCGCAAGTCTTAAAGCTGCCAAGGTTGGAAAGCTCTGTTCTATTACATTATTGTGATAAATTCCATAATTATTATATTACTGTAATATTATATATTTTTTTCATTTCATATCACTCTTTCTAAAACTATCAGGCAGTTTTATACAGAATTTTAAACCATTCAAATACACTAAAACAAAAAAAGAATAAAATCATAGAAATTATTATTAAACCAGGAAAACCACTAAATCAGTGCTTATCAAACTTGACAACATTAAGATGTGGGGACTTCTAAAATTTTCCAATCAGCATGTCAATATATGGGAAGTCTATGCAATTCAAAGTTGCTATGTTTGAAAGACACTGTACTTGATGTTATTAATCTGGCGAGTGTCCTGTCAGTGAGAGAGTTGAGGGCTGTTTGGAAACTGAAACAGTATTTGCTGTTATCTGTTTTTAAATAGAGAGATTGGAATATAAAAAGAATTCTGGTATCTATGATATACTTTCATTCATCCTAAAATTAAAACTACTATAATTCAACCCAAAGTTGCTTTAACTGTAAAAAGGTTTAAAAGAGATAGTCAGTTGGGTGCGATGGTTAAGCTGCTGGGCTAGAAATTAGAAGCTCTGTTAGTCTTCCCTTAGATATAAAAGCCAACAGGGAGTCTTTGGACCTATTTTCTCAGTTTTCCTCAGCCCAATTCACCTTACTGGTTTATTGTTGTGGGAAAAATAGAAGACAGAAGTATTTGGCATGCACACTTCCAGAAGTTAATAACAAGGCAGGATAAAACAAATACATGCAGACAGGTTCATAAATTTAATATGACCAGATCATGCAACAGCATCATGTCAAAGAGCAGAAAATGGATTTCATTGATCTGTATCATTTTATCCAACTAATAAAAATAAATAAGCTATAAAGAATACTATGGATAATACTATGCTTATTCAAGATTCCTAATTACTAAAAAGAAACCAATTACGTACAATATATGACATTTTATATACAAATGGACTATGCATAATTATGTTATCTTTATAACTTGAAATAATTGTATTATACTAGCTTCTACACTTTATTATTCCTTGGCAGAGGGACAGCAGTTAAATTTTTGGCAGAAAGTAGTTTGCAGAGAACAAAACCAGAACACCACCATTGGCATATTAGCTGAGAAAGACTGATATTCAGCCTGAAGGGTGGGTAACCCCTTCAGGCAACCCCTTGCAACACCAAATTGGTAGATGCTTTTAAATTGGGCTATTAAATCCCTTCATATTAAACGTTTTGTAAATTACATTCCAAAATCATCTTAATCATTTTAAAACACGTCCCTGCAATTCCATGCAACATCTCTATTACCGGTTCCACTCATGTTGGGATTTGCTCTTCTGGTTCAAAAGGAATCCAAGGAGGGATCTGTTTTTATTTTGCTTCACAGGAATTAAAAAAGAATTAATTCCTGGAATTAAAAAAGAAAAAAGAAATGTACTCAGCACATGTCAAGTATAGGTAAGTCATATTGTTTTGTACATATATGCTCTGGCTCCACTTGACCAAAAATTCCATCATATTGTGTTTTGGTATTGTTTGTAGATTAAGAATCCCAGAATATGTCCCCAACTTTACAAGTACTATATATCCAAATTAATATTAGGTTGATATAACTCAATACCAGCATTAAATTCTGCATCTGCTTGAACATTCATATTATTTAAAAAGGCAGATCTCATTTTATTTATAAATATATGGGGAAAAAACAAGATAAAGCTCAAAAGCCTGTTCCATAAGAGGACCTCATGACAAAGGCATGATTCTTAGGTCCCACAAGATGATCCTGCCTTATAAAGGGCACTCTTTGTTAGGAGTGCACTAACATTGTTGGTTTTGAGTAGGGTGAGCTAAGACAATAGAGACAGGTGACAATAACTTAATCTCACATATTTTAAATCTGAACTAAAGTCTCATCAATTGTTAAACTGAAGGTTATCTACCCCAAGTTACATCCAGCTAATTAAGAATTAACTCAATAAACTCAGAACTTCGTGCTGAGTAAACATAACCATGTTGTATCAACCTAAGAAAACTCTTTCACGGGTAGAGGTCCCTCAAACACACCTGGGAAATGCAAGCAGGGCATTTGAGTTATGTATCATTACACAGCTCCAGCTCTCAATGTATATGTCTATTTTATGTTAAAAGAAGAAGCAGAAATATAGGAGCCCTCAAGAAAAGTAGAACTTTATCTTTCAATATGCTATTCTTCACTACTCATTAAGAATGTTTGGGGAACATATTAAAGGAGAATTAAAACAATTATTGACTACATTTTCCTCAAGATTCTGCCTCCACTTCCTCTGTCCTACTACAGGATGATGCAACCACAAGTGGGGGAGAAGAAATAAGAGGCGTCTCGTCCAGCATTTCATGGACAAAGAACCCTCTTCACCAGCTCTGTAAATTTAGAGCTACAGTTGCCCTAACTCACTATTTGTCTCCTCCCTCCCCTTGTTAGATGAAATAAGCTCCTGAGCTGGTACTTTACTACGAGGTAGGGAAACTGGCCTTCCAGCTGTTAATGTCCTCCCCATTTCTACCAGGCTTTAGGCGGCACCGGCAAGAATAGGAATTCGCAGCCGAACTAGGGAGAGGGATTGCACTTTATTAGTGCCCTGATAAACACAGGAACCGTGTCATAAATTCAATTATTACAGAAATAAGTGTGTTTCCTCCTCCTCCTCCTCCTCCTCCTGCACCACGAATTCTGACTTGCTTTCTTAAAATGAGAAAAGGGGCCACAAATTTCACGCGGGTAGATGGAAACCGCTCTCCGCAGAAGATACTCACCGGCCAACCCGGATGGCAGCGTGTCCGAAGCTCTTTCCCAACCCACCTTATCTTTTAGGGAAAGAGTAAGCTGCGATTGGCTGGAAGGAGGGCGTGAGGGGCAATAGCCAATGAGAATAACCAATGAGAAGGTTACCGCCTCAGTGCAGCAATGTGCACAACATTGCTCGTTCGTCTTGCACAGCGATTGGCGACGGTTGGGTTTTCTGCTGGGGGCGGGTGGGGGGGGGCTTATGTAGCTTTCTCGTCAGGGCGTTGAAACGAGGCAAGGTTGAGTTGGGACGGAGCTCAGAATTTTGTGGTTACTCTGGCTTTACGCCGTATTTCCACGCCTTCTCCTCCAAGCCAAGCAACAGGCGAAGCAATGTTTCAATCACGACATTCGCTTCCTGAATTTTTACCTTAACTACGTTCAGTGTTTGAATAACGACATTCGCTCCCGTAAGAAAGCGAATGGGGAGATTTTCCTCGGGTGCCCTGCTCAGAAGTTCCCGATTGAACTTGAATGTTGGAATTCACAACGTCTTGCCTCATCTGCACACCCCTTCCTTTCTTAATTAATGCAGGGGCTTAGGAGAGAGGGACAGCACCATCTGATACTTTTACCTGTTTTAATTATTTCTGTGTACATTTTGAGAACCTTGAGAGACAAGATAAAAACTTAAATCATATTTTAAACATTTGGAGAAATGTTTGGAAGGCATTTTAAACGTGTCGTTAAATATTAGGTTGAATGCTATCCACAAGCATAAAAATATTAGGACTCCTGATATTTTTATGCTTGTACGCAGCATTTCACCCAATATTTAATATTTCTACTGGATCAAAGAACCCATCTAATCAAATGCTTTGGCACCCTCCAATTTGGATGTTAAAGCAACTAATATTCAAGATCTTATGAACCTACTATGATTAGTAGCCATTGATTTAAGAAGTTGATCTAATTCTCCTTTTAAAGTCATCCAAGCTGACAATCTTCACCTCATCTTGAGGTAGCAAATTCCATCATTTACAATGTTCCACCCATTTGCCAATTTTTTATTTTTTTTGGGGCAGATATAGCAATTTTAGTATATTTTATGAAGTCTCCGGTGAAGTAGCCTAAAGGTCTGGCTTAGCGAAGGCGGCTTGTTTCTTAAACGTCAGGCTTGCTTGTTAAAACCTTTTCAGGCTGTTCCGCTATACCTTTTTTTTTTTTTTTTTAAATCTCCACCAGCAGCGAGGAATGCAGGTTGTAGTTTTGGGTTGTCGTCTTCCGATCAGAAGACGCCCCATAGGATTTATTTCAAGGCGGTCAGGGCTTGGCTGCGCCTCCGGCTCGTTTTTCGAAGAAGGAAGCCGAGCTTGTTGCGCAAGAGCGAAGTGTGACATCCGTCTCGTTACGCTTAAACACACGGAATCACCCTTCCCGTCCGGCGATTCGCTCGTCTGTGCTGACTCATGACGGGTTCTTTTTAATTTCTCCACGGACGCCTGACCTGTTTCTTCCTTTGCCGATTCATCCTCGGCCGTAGTTCAAGCAACCGTTTCTTCCAACGTACGTCGGTAACACTGCACTGTTCCCACCTTCCCCCGCGCTCCATTTTACAAACGACAGAAACAGGCAAGTCTGCTGAAAATTTCCACGGCTTGTGAATTACCACCAAATGGCAACAAGGAAAAACAGACTTCTCATTCCTGCAGCAGTCTTATCTCAGATTTTTGCACTCCCAATAAAGTAGCCTAGGTTTATAAGTGTAGTAGTCTTGTTTTGAGAAAATTCTCTAAAATCTAGGAAAGATGTTCTTTTGTTTCAATCCAATCAATCTCGCAAAGGTGTTTGTGAGATAGAGGAAAACAAGATTTTTAGTATGCTGCCTTAGGAAGTCCTATCGGAAATATATAGGAAATATATAAGCGTTAAACAAATGGAAAAGCAAGACTCTGAATTGAAAGCAATCAACTGTATATTTCTTTCTGTAGGAATCTGCTTCTTTGGCAGCTTATCTTTCATCAGCAACTAACAAAGTTTAGGCAAACTGATAATTTGGAAGGATTTTGTTCCATTCATTCCAGAACTAGCTAAGAGATAGTTGCCAGAAACAGCATTCAAGATTTGATGTGTCTCACTGATGTTAAATTTCTCATGATGAAGATAAATTTTCTCCCATTAAATGTTACATTTTCAAAATTGTTTTTAATGATGGCCAGAATTGTCAATATCTATGTTGCTACTGTTCTGCATAATTATTCATCATGTTAACTGTTTTTGGAATCAATTGTAGGAAGATATACTGTATAAATTACTAAGTGAAAGCATACAAACATGATTATCAGTTGTGGGTGAACTTGTAACTCTGATTATGGAGTTCGTAAATGCAAGTCAACTTTTGCCCATCAGTTTTCCTACAACCAAACCGCAACACAGACCTTCTTGCTATCCTTTTATGAGATAACCCTACCCCAACAAGTTTAGCTTGACTATGGCATTTCTGATAAAACAGAGCATGGTAACTAAAAATGATTTTATTGGATTGTCTGGGGAGGCATACTTGGGAGTTGCAACTACTCAGGAATGCTTAGAGAATAGGCTTTAAATTTTTAAGTCAAAAATTGGATTTATTGTAAATGCCACATCCACAGAGCACAATTTTCTTAGTAACAAAGAAACATACAGATTAATGTAACTAAGCATTTTGACGGAGTAAAGAAATGCTCCTTGCACAGCTTTAGCTTAATGTGCCTAGGCTAACCTAAATAAGCAGAAACAGAAGAGGAACAAATTAAACTGCTTAACTGTATTTTAATGTATATAATACTTTATTATATACATTAATAGTTTCATCCATATCTAAATGTAAAAATCAGGTAGCTGCAGTACATTGCAATTACCCAAATCATTCATCAGGGTCAAAACTGATAAAATAGTTTTTCTATAAGAAATCAGTTACACAAAGAAAACTGTATCACTACAAATTTTTATTCAGAAGCCCATCTTTTTTTAAAAAAAGTTTCATTATGAACTTGTTTGGTCAATCAACTACAACACTTTCTAACAGAGAAGGTAGAAATGGCATGGCTCAGAATCGTCCAGATCTTTCACGATCTCTTGACCGCCTTCTATCACGTTCTCGGCCCCCTCCTCCTCCTCCTCCTCCTCCTCCTCCACCACCACCTCCACCTCCTCCTCCACGACCACGATCTCTGGATCTAGAGCGACGTTCACGAGACCTTGACCTGGATCTATGCCTATTAAATAAAAATAAGCAAAGTGTAACTACTTCAACTTTGGCCTATGCACAATACTAATATACAAGGAATAAGTGCAAAACATTAAATATAATTTAAGGATTCCACATGACATTTGCATCATTATATAACTACATAAATATTGAAGGCTGTTTACCTGTATTCTTAATAATGTGCAGAGATCAATGACCTTTTGCTGGGAAATGATTATCCTCTTATTCAGTTCTTTGCAGATAGGTCAAGGAAAAAGACTTTCCCCATCTGAAATTGGCCCTGGCTTCCATTGCTATGTTCTCCATGAGTACTAAGTAGGAGAAAGATCCTGGCAATACTTTAGGAGTTTGATTGGTATCAGGCACACTGTACAACAGGTTAACAAGATATGAAGCCCTGTTTATTAAAGTAAGCTCAACAGGAGTATTGTTGAATTGCTTATCTGGTTGCTCAACATCATCTTTTTTTATGAACTGCTTGATCTCACCAAAAGATTTATGGTTGATTCTCCAGGGTTGTTTATGTCAGAAGATGTTAGCCTTTCTTCCCTGGGGTTGAGGTCAGAGTTGACTTGGTATTTCATAAATATTATGGACTTGTCCCATGTCAGCATGGGGCCAAATAATGAAGTGGTCATATTCTTGATCTGGTATTTATGCAATGTGATCTGTAATTATAAAGTATTATATCAAGCCACTTTTTAGTTGCCACAATAACCCTCCCAAGGGAAGTAGGAGCCATTAGGACATTGCTCTTCATGGATTTGTCTAATTTTCAGCTGCCACTTTTAGGAATCCCCGGCAATTTAGCAGTCAGTTAGATCAGCTTGCCCTTGGAAGTTGTGGGAGCGCCATCACTTGAGACTTTCAAGAAGAAAATGGACTGCCATTTGTCAGAAATGGTGTAGAGTCTCCTGCTTGGGGGGGGGGGGGTTTGGACTAGATCAGTGGTCGCCAACTGATGGGCCGCGGCCCATCGGTGGGCTGTGAGAAAATTTTGGTGGGTGGCAGAGAAATCTCACCCCCAGAGCACCCCCCAAAAGCAATTAATTCAGGCTACGCAAAAACACAAAGCTGCTCAGCCCATATGGCCCGCAGGAACCCTCCCCGCCCACTCACTCTTACCCGGCAAACTTGTCTGCTAAGTTGCTATTTTTCCTTTTTCCAGCCATCATCTGTTCTGCTGTGCTGGGAGATTTAGATCTCCCAGCAAAGCAGGGAAGGAAGCAGGAAATGGTTGGATTTCTTGCTTTCTAGCTAAGCACAGCCAAACCCCCCTTAGGACTGAATTTTGCAAGCAAATTCAGTGCCGACTCAAGAAAGCAACTTTGAGACCGAGCTAGCCGATGGCAGATAGATCACAGAATGATTCTGTGAGCAACTCAATCTGCCTGCTTTGCCTGATTTTGGGTAAAAGTTGCTCTTTTTTAAATAAAAATAATAATAATTACATGCATGGTGTGTTGTGAGTTAATTTTATGAATTTGCTTGCAAGCAAATTTTATGTGACAGACTGATAGCAGATAGATGGCAGATAGATTTCTGAATGAATCTGATTCTGTGTACAACTCAATCTGTCTGACTGCTTTGCCTGATTTTGGGTAAAAGTTGCTTTTTATATATATAAATTCAATATTTATATAAATATTTATAATATTTATGTACAAGCCATGCCCAGCCAGTCACATGACCACCAAGCCACACCCACAAATTAGGTCATGCCCACAGAACCAGTTAGTGGTCTAAAATTATGAGTTTGGTGGTCCCTGAAGTCCAAAAGGTTAGCTACCCCTGGTCTAGATAACCTAAAAGGTCCCTTCCAACTCTGATTATTTGTTATCTGTTATCATGCACCATGTCAAATTCTAGATCCAAAGGCAATTGTTTAAAGTATCCTGGATTTCCATGTAAAAATAAAAAGTTGACGCTGCAATGTTACCTTCTTCTACTGCATTAAAAAGTGTTGAAAGTCAATGTTTTTCTTTCTTTCCCTCCCTTTAGCTTAAACTTTTTCCCGTCCCCTTTTCCTCTTCATTTTCTGACTAATTTCATTTTCTTTTTAATTTTATATCCTGATAAACTTAATAAAATTTTTGAAAACGGTAAAGTGTCCTCAACTTTATTGGGAAAGATGAGACTGAAGATCTTCCAGACAGTTGTGATTTTTTTCCTAAATATTCTATAGACAAGATTATTTTTGTTCGCATAGAATTTGATACTGGCTGGACATGCAAATCACACCACAACACATGTACTACACATATTTCCTTTGATAAGGAAATGGCAGAATTCAAGCTTTGCAACCTTAATTTTTTCCAGCAGTATTTTATAGAAATAGATATGTAAAAAGCTGTTCAATCTAATGTCAACATACAAACAATTCATTTATTTTTACTATTATAGTTTTATGAAACCACAAAACAGTAAGTAATAGATTAAGAATAACAATATTCAAATATACTACATGAAGATGGCCTTAGAAGCCATCATCATGAGCCATTTGTTTCAACGTTTGTTTATATTTAAGACTTATTAAAAATTATCTATTTCATCTATTTTTGGCACATGTAAAAGTTATCCAGTTACAGCAACACCCCTATGCTAAAAAAAAAAAACCCACCCCACCCTGTGAGAACAGAAAATTAAATCAGACAATCTGAAACAAGAAAGATTTTGAATTACTAATATTCAATACAAATATGATTGCTATCAACTGTAGTATAACATGACATCTTAAGACACCATTAAGAATGTGGGACCCTTTGAGACATTCAATTATGCCATGATCACCTCACAGCTTTATAACATGCTCTGCATGGGTCAGCCCTTGAAGACCACCAGAAGCAAGTCCACAACGCAATAGTGCAGGGAATGGGCATCCCACAATATGCAATACCTCTGAATTGCAATTTGCATTGGTTGTCAAGTTTATTTCTGGGTGCAGTTCAAGGTGCTGGTAACTATAAAGCCCTACTTGGCATAGGGCCTGGTTACCTGAGAAGCCTGTCTCCCATAGTTTTTGCCCGACCAGTTTGATCTGGCAAGACTGGTCTACTCTGGGTTAATAGTGCACCCACCAACTGCATTGTTTAGCCATCTGTCAAGGCTAGAAGCACACCTTCTCTGCAGCAGTGCCTATCCTTTGGAATGAAGTTCCTCTTGCAACTTTAATGGCTCCCACCCTGCTAGTATTTTAATGGGCCTTAAAGACCTTAGCCTATGTTTTGGAGTCCATAAATCTTTGTTTCTGTTCCCTTCTTGGTTATTTTCTTTGCAGTTGTTCTTGTCTTGTGTCGTGTGTGTTTTCTACTGTTTGTTGCATTTAAACATTTTAATAGTTGTAAACCATCCAATCATTGGGAATTGTGTGAGTGGCATACACATTTTTATTACATTAATCTAGAATGTTATGTGCCACAATTTTATTATTTTCTAACAGGAAATCCCACAATATTTCAACCTACTCATTTCAACTACATTTTCCACTCTTATGTTCCCATCAATTTTTCATTCCTGACACACATGATAATTTTACAGACGCTCTAGTGACCCATTTTGGCAACTGTGTTATGTCATTGTTTATAATCAGTTTCTACAATCTACTTGGTACAAGCTGAGTATATGATCTACTGTTTCTTCTGCCTCTTTGCACAATTTGACAGTTATTTTTAAATAACTTGCTTTTTAAAAATACTTATTGAAGTTTTACAATACAGAAATACTTACTTCTTGCGGCGACGGCCGTACAGCTCACGTCGCAATTCTCGAGAAATAGGCTTCAAATGCATAAAGTTACAGAAACCACCTCTTGTACACTCTCTGGGAGTAAAGAAATTAATCAAACTGATTAATGAAGAACATTACAGCTTTTTCTTTGATTTTATTAATTACTTTTAGTCACATAAGATAATTTCTAAGAGACATAAAGCAATCATAAAGACAGGTTTATTACCCCATTTCATACTGACGGCAACAAGCTTCTCTGAAATCTGTCACAGGGGAAAGCTCAGCATGAATTGGTTGTCCGTTAAACCACCGATTGTTCAGATCAATCACAGCTTTTTCTGCATCTTCTTCACGTCGAAACTGAAATGTTTTACAAAAAGTTCTATTTAATTGAATTGAATCAGAGGGGAAATATTCCAAGCAAAAAATAGAGGTGCACAAAATATTTGTTTCACAATGTTTTGAGCACGAAATGAGCTTTCCCAAACATTCTATAAGTGTTTCAAGCCACAATGTCACCAATTTCCTTATCACATGGCACATTCACATTACATTTCAATAAAAAACATATATACAAAATGTAAAATCTAGAATAGTATAAATGTAAGTCTGGATTAAATAATTTTTTGCTTCATTTGTCACAGATAAGAAATCAACAAAGTCTCCATTATAGGTTTTATTTTGGTACTTTATTTTGGTACATTGATGTTTGTTTTTCAGGCCCGCAGTAACAATTTGGTGATGGTATTTGGCCCCACTTGTCTGTGCATCTACCATGACCAGTGCGAATTCAGTTCAGTGTTGTTCGTATCGCAGGGGTTGGCTTTTCGAAGATGCAAGGCAAACTTCGACATGGGGGGTGGGATTTTCTATCCAATATTGTTTCCATATATTGTATGTTAAAATGTTTTTGTGAAAATGTTTTATTAAGTTTCATGCCTGAAACATTTAGACATAGACTTTTGCTGCTGCAATCTAAGGCATGGCTTTTGTTATCCTAATTTTCATCTGTTCCCTGTTTTAGCCACATAATCATATGAAACTATTCATCAATATTTTCCAAAATGAAAATAGGCTTATGAAAAAATACCTTAACAGCAGCCTGGGCAGGATGCTCCAGTTCAGGGGGCTGGTTGAGAAGAGAAATCAGTCCCACCTCCCCCACCCATTCTTTTTCAAATGTCTCCCTTTCCAATTAGGAATAAATTGCAAGTCTTATGTGGGGGTATTTTCCTATGGAAATACCAGCAAACTTATCAAACTTACAGTGGCAATATTTTGGAAAGTTGAAAAAAGGAGAAGCAGCATTGGGGACAGGGGAGAAGGTAGAATAATCAATAGTAGAATATTAATTTTTCCATGAGCAAAATAGACATTTTCAAAAACATTTTAAAAATCTAGCCTTAGTATGAATTAAAAAAGAATGTCATCTTATCATTATAAAAATCAGTTAATTCTATAGATGTAAAGTAGCTTGTTAAAGTAAGCTACCTGACAATATTTTGTGACAATACTAAAATAACACAAATAAGAGAAGGGATCATAAAAACTAGCTCAAACTGGAGCAACCTTGACAACTTGTGGACTTGAACTCCCAGAAGGCTGGCTAAGGAATTCTGGGTGTTGAAGTCCACAAGTCGTAAAGTTGCCAAAGTTGGAGACCACTGAACTAAAGCTTCAAAAGGGAAAGAGGAAAAAAAATTTTTTAATCTAATTCTCTACTGTAATAAGATTTTAATAAAACTCTAATGTCAGAAATTGCTGATTTAGAAAGTATATAATCTTTTAATAGCATCTAGCATTTTAATAGAACTAAAGTATATCTATAGAGATTCTCAGTCATCCAGGTCATGGTTGCCCCAAAGGTGCTTTTTTCTCTTTTTCAAGAGGCAATTAAACTTTCTGGTTTTTCTCTGAAGATGTTTTGCTTCTCACTATCCTGTTAGAGCTGAAGAAGCTTCTTGGATGAGAAGCAAAACTTCTTCAAAAAAAAACCAGAAAGTTCAGTTGTGTCTTGAAAAGAGAAAAAAAACCACAAAAACAAAGTTACCAAGACAAAGTTAGAATTAGAATAACTTTATTGTCATTGTACAACGAAACTGTGGATGCATCCCAGCAACTGTTTGCAATACAATAAAACCAAAGCACTTAAAAATGAAGATAAGAAAGAGAGTACCCACGTCTCCATTTGCAATTTGAGAGTACAATATCTACAAATATACACAAAATATACATCCAACAATGACGGTAACGCTTAGCCGAGTATAATACACAAGAGATGGATTGTATTGTAATATGTTATTATACATCTGAATGAGGTATTGAGATTTCACATATTTTCACATCTTAATTTTGACTTCGTGTTTATTTGTGACTTCGTGTTTATTTGCGGTTCGGATGGCCCAGGGAAAGAAACTATTTGTTAGTCAAGTGGTGTGGGATTTTATTGACCTAAAACGCTGTCTAGATGGCAGCAGATCAAAAAAATAATTGCCAGGGTGTAAGGGGTCTTCTATAACGGCCTTGATTCTGCTTTGGCAGCAGGATCTGGCTAAGTCTTCCAGGGAGGGCAGAGGGCAACCAATGATCTTTTGAGCTATGTTTATTGCCCTCTGAACAGTTTTCCTGTCCTCAGCTGTGGAGCCTGCATACTACACACCCAGACAATATGTCAGAGTGCTCTCCACAGAGGCTTTATAGAAAGCCAGCAACAGCTTCTTATCCAGATTGTTCTTCCTGAGAACCCGCAGGAAGTGCAGCCACTGCTAAGCCTTCTTCACTATGGCCTTGGTGTTAGGGGACCAGGAGATATCAGCTGAAATAGGGATGCCAAGGAATCTGATCGCAGGGACAGTTTCCACTCATTCTCCATTGATGATGAGTGGGGGAGTGGTCCTGTCCATGTCTCCTGAAGTCCATAATCAGATCTTTGGTTTTATGGATATTCAATGACAGATTGTTCTGTGAACATCAGATAGACAGGTTCTCTACTTCTGCCCTATATGCAGTCTCATCCTCTCTGGAGTTAAGACCAATCACGGTCGTGTCGTCCGCAAACTTTATGATGGTGTTTGTTGCAGGTTGGTGAGCAGTCAAAAGTGTACAAGGCATATAGCAGGGGGCTCAAGACACAACCCTGGGGGGAACCAGTACTGGGTGTAATAGTGGAAGAAAGGTGGGGGCCAAGTCTAACAGACTGTGGTCTGTTTGTCAAAAAGTTCTTAATCCAGGAGCATGTGGGGGTGGGGACCTGCAGATTATATAGTTTGGTTACTAGTATATCTGGGATGATAGTGTTAAACGCAGAGCTGTAGTCCACAAAGAGCATCCTCACATAGCTCTGTTTGTTCTCCAGATGATTCAGCGCTCTATGAAGTGTGATGGCCACAACAAAGTTTCATTGGAACCTAATGATTCTAGAACATTTGTGTATTCTAACCAGAATTTAGTATGCATTCTCTTCAGATGCATAATGTATCAGTCATTTATAGTGGATTTTGCCTATAGTTAAGGCATGTTACTGTGAAAACATATTTATGTGCTTAAAAAATTTACTATACTTATGACAGAGAAGTGATCTGGAAATACTAAAATGGTGCTTTTTAATTGTTTAATCTAATGTATTTCAGATTCCAAGTTCTTTATAAAGGGCAGTGAAAACATCCAGGGATAGAAATGGAGCTTTTTGTATTCTTGATAAAGGACTCGGGCCCTGAAATGTACGTTAGTAGCTCAAATTGCTATACCAGCTCGTGGTATAGCAATTTCTAAAAAGTAGAAATTTATATACCCCTCCGCCTTCCCTATGAATAAAATTAATGAATTAATTAATGTTACAGTTGAGCAAAAATACTTATCAGAAGAACAGGACTATTTGTAACTATTTTTTAAATCACAATTTGCTTCTTGAATTTTGTGACATGGGTTAGGGTTAGAGGAATGGAAAGAGTTGGTAAACTGGAGAAAAGGTAGTGGGATATACTATGCTGCTGAAAAAGGACAATGAGCAACTGGCTTTTTGTACTTCCTGGAAAACACCCTGCAATCTTTCTGGGTTTTGTTCTAGTCTTGAAATAATAAAAGCATCCTATATTTGTCTTCTGACCAATCATAGTCTCATTTGCAATAGTCCAGCAAATGCAGCACAGTTTAGGTTCCAAATAAATCACATACTCCATTTAG
Source organism: Laticauda colubrina (assembly GCA_015471245.1). Classification (NCBI taxonomy): domain Eukaryota; kingdom Metazoa; phylum Chordata; class Lepidosauria; order Squamata; family Elapidae; genus Laticauda; species Laticauda colubrina. Next base: position 67,616,921 of record BLBF01000006.1, read on the forward strand.
TATGCCTTTCTGATCTACATCTATGTTCATTTCTACATCTTACCTTTACATATACATTTCCAACCAAATGATCTCCAAGGTTATCACAGACATTCATTTCTTCTACTTCACCATATTTTTCTTCCATTTCTGTGAAGACTTCCTAGATAGACAAAAAGCTTACTGTCACTGAATTATTTTTAATATGGCACAAAAATTATTAAAAACATAAAGGGCCATCACAATAATTATTTCATTTAAACTTTATATTTTTTTTCACCAGTTACCAAATGGCTTTGGTGGTTTGCAAATTGTAAGAATTAACTCAAAAGGTATCTTTACTTGGAACAGTTTACATCCTGCAATACCTTTAATAGCATCAAACAGTAATACCTGCCTGTTCCAGGTCTTTGGAAATGAATCAATGGATAAATGAAGATGCCAAATCCAGTTTACACATCTGGCTGATTATGTGATCAACCATAATAAATTCAAATTTAATTACTCACTCAGGTTTGTATTCAACACATAGCCTAAAAAGCACTGTGCAGAAATTTTATTTTTAAAATATTTTACTCCATTATAAATATCAGAAAGGGTAGCTTTAACTACAGTTAAGTATTTCTTGATGTTTGCATTTTCAAAAATGTCAGAAACTTTTTTCAGTATAACATACCTCAAAGAATTCATCATAATGTTCCTGCATTTCAACATCACTCACAGCACCTGTAAATATCAATTCACATTAATTAGAACATGTTTTGTACTGTAACAATACAAAGGTTTTTTGGGCATACTGTTAATTATTTTTAGTGAAATGACAGTAGAAGCCGTCTACTGGAGTAAAAAATATATAATAGCTAAAAATTAGATGTAGACCATGAGCAGTTCTGCAAGTCCCTAAAAAAGAACACAGCAATTTTATAGTTTCAATCAACAACCCAAATGCACACTTTCATAATAGATGAGTGATAACTAAGGAAACTAATCTGATGTTGAGTACTCCAACATTATAGCTTTTGTAAGAATCTTTCAAATATAATTTATAGGACTAAAATAAGAAAATATATTAAATATTCTAAGGGAATATCATGTTAAAATTATTATTCCTAAAAGCAAATATTAATTTTTTGGTGATACAACTAAAACTGCTCACAATCCTACAATTGAATATAGCTATTAACACAACAGATATGACATTCCTTCAAGAAGCCCTCCATTTTAATTGTATTTACTGATTGGAGGAGGAATTTTGTTCCAAGTATCTTGCAAATTTCATAACAGTTAAAGCAAGCCGTCCAATGTTATCTCCATGCCTTAAGTTGAATACTTGATAGGCAATTAGGCCACCTATTAAATGCAAATGTTTTAAATATACTTAATTCAAATGAAAGAGTATGGCAAAAATTGATGGCACAAAAATCCTTTACTAAACAGATATTAATGCTGTTTATATCCATTTAATCCAATATTAAATACAATGGAATAGCTTAAAAAAATCTAGTTGAAAGTATTTTATACTTTCAAATAACAAGCTTTACAAACAAGAGTCTGAAATAATAATGTTTGGGAAAATTAAAGTAGTTGTTTCCCAAACACTTCATTTAAAAATTATCTATGATGAACTTAAGATATGTTTCAAAGATAGCAACAATGTATAACAAACAGCCCAGTCCCTTCAAGATATACTGTGGTATGACTTCTATAACTGCTAACAGTATGCTGAATGTGGGAACTACAGTCCAATATGCATGTATGACAACCAGTTCAGGAAAACTGGCTAATGGCTACATTTACACTTAAATTAAAACACATATAAAATTGAATACTAAAAACTAATAAATATATCTACTCATTTAAATATTTTATGAGGTTTTAAAATACATTAAAAAAGTCGCAGCAAAGTTCTGAAATATGCTATTTATATATAATGAAACTTAATGGCTAACTACTTGTTCAGATTCTCTCAGTACATCAATTGTTGCCACATGTGACTTTTCTAAATTTAATAAAAGTATTTTCCTGTAAAAGATAATCCTAAATAAATCAAATTACAAAATAGTACTCTGGACTAAATGAATATAACATCAGAGTACTATTATTAGATGCTACTGTATTACAGCAAAGGGGAGCACAGTAGTTAAACAATGTAAACATTTAATAACCAAACTGTCTTCTAACAAACCATGCAACTCCTTAACAGCAAAATGCTGTTATTACTCTAATAACACTAAATTTAAACACTATATTTGAATTTTTATTACATTATTTTGAAATATACCTGCTGCTGAATGTTCAGCTAGCAGATTTGGGGCCAATAAAATTGTAAAATCTTCATAGCAAACCATGTAGCTTAAATATTAATTAATTT
>BLBF01000006.1:67621770-67625334 GCA_015471245.1 Laticauda colubrina
GTAAAATAATTGTTTAATCAATTGTTGATATTCCTGCACTAATGATTGATTCTAACTGCTAATATTGTTTTTATGCAAGCTGGCATGAACCTGCATGATTTTTAAAAAATCATATTCTTTCGTAATATACCTCTGCATTAACCATAATAATGTAAGCTATAGCTACTGCTTGTTACATATCTAACTTGTCACATAATATTAGAAAACACACAGGACACAGTAATTCAAATTAAATTAATTTACTCATTTTATAGTTCTCGGTACTCGTTAATTAATTTCAGGAGGTACAATGATAAAAAATGATGACCGCCAAACAATTTTTTCCCCATAACGAACACCGTAGTGAGTCACAAGACAGACAACCACAAAAAGTTCTAGCTTGTGAGTTGAATACCCAATGAACGATAAGTATTAGGACAAAATTTTCGCATCAAAATTCAGTGAGTTGATTACAATATATAGAACTAGTACTCTGTTCTACATATAATAACTACTAGTGTTAAAAACTGTTGCAAAATTCAAGTTAAAACTGTAAATGTAATAATACAATTTTTAGCAAAATGCTATTGTAAGTACACTGCAATAAAAGGCAATTTTTAAAAATAAAATTTCCAGTCACTGAATTGTAATGCCACAGAAATCTGGTATCTTTAATAATCTACAGTGGTATTAAATTTTAAACAGTATGTTTACATTCCTTGCATTAGCAGAGCATTAAAACAGGGATCCCAAATTCCAGGTCCATGGACCATAACCGGGCCACAGCATGCCAGCAACTGGGCCACGCAAACAAGCAAAGCCCCATCTGGGGGATGCAGGCAGCATGCGAAATCACTCCCCCTTCAGTCCATGGAAAAAACTCTCGACTGAACTGATTCCTGGTGCTCAAAAGGTTGGGGGCCATTGCATCAAGCAATAACATTTTATGATTATTAAAGATTTTAAAAGCATTCAGGCAGATCAAAGTTGGAAAACATAATATATTTCTGTAAAGTACTCCAAAATTGAAGAAGTTATGAATCTATCTGGATATTAAACATATAGGGGAAACCTTCTACAACAGGGGTGTCAAACTCAAGGTCCATGGGCCAGATCCAGCCCGCATGGCCTACTTGGAAATAGTAAGGGCCCACCCCGCATCAATTCAGCCTGGCTTGGCCCCACCCATCCCGGCAGGCGCACATTTACGCAGCCTGAAGGAGGCAAAGCAGCCAGCTAGAAAGACATGTTCCCCTCGCACACCCGGTGTACCTCGGCCACCAGCAGCTGAGGCCCTGGCCCAGCAGGCAAAAAAAGGTCACAGCAAGTGGGGAAAGCTAGATTCCCATCGGAGCCCTGGTAACCCAGGAGAAGCAGAGATATTGGGAGGGAGGGAAGACATGCGATCCTATCTGGGCTTGGGTGGCCATAGCGCCTGATGCAGATTGAGCTTTCCCCACTCACAGTGGCTGCCTTTTGTGTGCTGGGAATGGAGCATGCTTTTACCACTTCTACTCAGCCTTTCTAGTGGTCGCTTTCCCTCCTTCAGGCTGGGTGGGTCTGCAGTGCGGTGGCAGAGTTGCCATGCAGGAGCTGTCAGGAGTAGAGACCCTCAATGATGCACCTCCTTCACCAGGGCTACTCATCAAGGAAATCCGAGCCCTGTCCTGTCCTGTGAGCAGCAGCTCCAGCTTTGGGGCACTGCTTGACTGATGCAACGCCTTCAGACAGAGCCCCCCAGGTTGTGGTCCCTTCTCTGGACTGAAGGCAGCCTTCTGTCTTGCAGGGAGGGGGCCCACCACATCTCCATTCCTAGCTGAGGATTGCAGCCAAATTTCCTGCTCAGATGGCATTCCTGGAAGGCACGGCTCAGGGATAGCAGGGCTTCCCTTTGCGTGAGCAGGCAAGTCGTCAGGGCGCTACCTGGGGCTCAAAGGCCCTCTTCCTCCACACTTGGGACAGGCATCACTTCCTATCCCACCCCGCTTTGGTGAAGCCTGGTTGGGCACCCTGTGTTGGGTCTGGTAGCTGACAGGGAAATGCTGCACCCTCCCCCATTTCCTGCAGGGATTGCTGGAGCACCCCTCTCATGCACCCATTGCTGCAGTTGAGTGCGCGAGGGCAGCACACTCCACACATAGGCCAAGGGCAAGACCCACGAGGGGGCTGAGGAGCTGACCAGCGGCAACCTGTTCTCCAACCGCCAAAAGAGTGGGACAGAGTAAGCATGTCCAGTGGTCCACATCATGTTCCTTCCCATGTCCTTTGCTTGCTGCTTGAACAGCCAGCCTGGTACTGATAGTGGGCCCTGGAGCAACAACGTACGCTAGCTGAAGGACTGGCAGGCTGCATCTACAGCTGGAAACCATTTCCCACCATACACGCACATGAAGGGTGGTGAGTGATGATTTTTTTGGCTGCAGCTGTCCCACCCCCTGCCTTGCCTCACCTCACCCTGCAGGACGAACCTCCTACCACCACCCCATCCATCGGAGACCCCTAGATTCCTTGCCCAATCCCACAGGCACCACCCACGTGAGCTACACCAAGTGGACCACGCCCCTGGCAATGCCCAGTCAGCTGCACCCTCTCTGACCATGCCCCCGGGCCCACTGAGGACAACCACAATGATGATCTGTCCCTCAAAAAATTGATTTTGATACTCCTGTTCTACAAGATCTCCATGCTTTCAAAGGCCCATCAAAGAACATTTGCTAAATGTAGCCTCCTCTCAACTACTTCAGTTTTCAGAAAAGGAATCAAGATCTTTAGCTAAGCCTTTTGATTTGTACTAATATTTATTACTCTTTTACTGGTATCTTATTTTACACTCTATAAAGTTCTTAAGTATCCTACTGGATGATGGAAAATGTATAAATAAGGCAGCAAGGTTATTAACAAGGACCAATCATTATGACAATGTTGTGCCAGTAAGGTGTCATTTGCAAGCAGCCTCCCATTTTTCCAGGTACTATTTAAAATTTTAGCACTTATTAATCAATTTATTGCCAGGTAATCTGAAGTAGTTCTTCTCCCATATATATAAAATAATATATACATTATTTGAATCTTTTGGCTAGATATTTCTGCTAAATTAGTTGTGCTAAATGTCTGATTACCCAAGTTTTAGCAACATCTAATAATCTCGTCTTAGTTGGAAGCTAAGCAGATTGATTTTGTTAATATTTGGATAGCAGACTAACTGGGAATACAAACTAGACTGGAATATTGAAAAACATCCTGAAGCAATGTTATATTTTTTAGTTATAAGCTAAGTGGATAACAATGTTGCTATCCACTCAGAAATCTACTAGAAATAGAATATAAGAAAGTAAACAGCAATGACTACATCTTTGTAAACTTAATTGTATGTATGTATGTTAATTGTATGTGCATATATGTGCATATATGTGCATGTGTATTTGTTTTCTTCAGTTTTTGCAGGTATTTATATGTATGGTATTCAGCTTTGTTCGGGTATTTTCCCACGTCATTATAGTTGTGCTTTTAAAGTTATAGCAACATTTCTGTCTGACTCACAGACGAATACAATACAGAAGCCTGATGATGGCAGATGAGATTCTG
>BLBF01000006.1:67720334-67732090 GCA_015471245.1 Laticauda colubrina
AGAACACCCCTCCCCCCTTAGTTCAGTCCTACGTGGTGACGTAGTCTCGCAGGTAGGCGGGGCTTTTCCGGACTCGACTTGACTTGCGCGGTTCATTCTTAGTGCAGACTTCGACCGGTTCGGATGGGGCTGCTGTGTCATCCGTCCTTCTCCCTGGAACCGTCTGGAAGGGTGAGTCAGCCATTTTACCACCGCCTGAGTTTCTTAGGCTGACGGTTTTGCCGCTCCCTCCCGTTTCCTCTGGGCAGGTCGAGCTGGCTTGGCTGGCCCCATCCGATGGGCTCTTCACGCAAGTCTCTCCAAACAGTGAGTCTTTTATTTGCTCTTTTTGTTCGTATGTTTCATTGGGTTTGGTTTTAAACAGTTCTTTATTTATTTCTCGCCTTTCCCCCCCCCACCTTGGTTTGCAATTCGCCGGTTTTTTCGGTGAATGTTTGTACGTCTGTGGTTCTCTCTATAATTCGAGATCGAAGCTGGTCTATGTGCCGCTTCCATTCCCTGCCATCGTCTAATTTTAATCGGTAGGATTTGGGGCCTGTAATTTGGATAATCTGTCCTGGTAGCCATACCGGGTCCCCGGTGAAGTTTTTAGCGTATACCAAATCGCCTATTTCGAATTGTCTGAACCGTGTAGAGTAGTCAGGGGGGTTTTCTGGGGTAAAATTTGGGTGTAACCTATCAAGGTGAGATCTTAATTTTTGCCCCATAAGTAATTCTGCTGGGGACTTATTGGTTATGGTACTGGGCGTTATGTGCTGGAGTGTGAGAAAACGGTTTACTTTCTGTTGGACATCTCCAGCGTCCATTTGTTCCAAACCTTCTTTAGTAAACCGGACTATTCTCTCAGCCCTGCTGTTCGCAGCCGGGTGAGCCGGCGCGGTTAGGGCATGTCTTATACCTAAGGAGGCTAGGTATTGCTCAAATGGTATGCTGGTTAGCTGTGGCCCGTTATCTGAGACAAGAACGTCCGGTATGCCATGGGTGGCAAAAAGGTTGTCCAGCTTTTTAGTTACAGTTTCTGTTGTCGTTGGTGGCATAACTTTTACTTCAAGCCAATTTGAATAGGCATCAACGACAATCAGAAAGGTATGCCCCTTGGTAGGACCCGCGAAATCAATGTGTATTCTTGACCAAGGTCCCCGAGGGCTTTCCCAGTCCTTAACGGGTGCTTTTGGTGGGGATGGTCTAATTGCCTGGCATTTGTGGCATCAGCTTACCCAATACTCTATGTCCTTATCAATACCCGGCCACCAAACATAACTTCTGGCAAGGCTTTTCATCTTAACCATTCCCGGGTGCCCTTCATGTAACAACTTAAGTACCCTGGGCTGTAATTTGGCAGGGATTACTACCCGATCACCCCACAACAAACACCCCTTTTGGATTGAAAGTTCAGTCTGTCTGGACCGGAAAGGTTTAAAGTTTTCAGTTTTTTGATTCTCCGGCCAGCCTTTACCTACCCAGCTAAGAACGCGGGCAGTCAATGAGTCTTTCGCGGTCGCTCTGGCGACATCATACGCTGATATGGGTAGATCGGGGCAAGTCTCGATTTGTAGCGTTGTCATCGCTGGTGCCGGGTCTTCGTCGGTTGCTGGTAAGGGTGCTCTGCTCAAAGCGTCCGCATGGAAAATTTGTTTCCCTGGCCGATGTGTCAGAGTGTAGGAATAAGCTGCTAGGAACTCTGACCATCTCGTCATTCTTGGGGACAGTATATTAGGTGTTGGCTTGTTTCCCGCCAAAATCCCCATTAGCGGTTTGTGGTCCGTTATGATTTGAAAAGTCCGCCCATATAAGTATTCGTGGAAGCGTTTTACTCCAGCGACAATTGCTAGAGCTTCCCTGTCCAATTGGCTATAATTCCGCTCGGTTTTTGATAGAGTCTTAGAGTAATATGCGACGGGTGCTTCTCTGCCATCAGGTAGTTGGTGGCTCAGGATGGCACCTACTCCATATGGTGAGGCGTCGCAGGTCACTCTTAATGGCAGAGTGTTGCTAAATTGGATGAGAACGTTTGTTGATGTTAGCAAGCTTTTAATATTTTGGAAGGCTTTTTTTTCTTTGTAACCCCAAGTCCAAGTAGCCTTTTTGTCTAGCAGACGGTGTAACGGTTCTGCTATAGTGGCTTTGTTTGGCAGGAACACGTTATAAAAATTAATTAATCCTAAGAATGCTTGTAGTTCGGTTTTATTTCTTGGTTCAGGAGCGTCTTTGATTGCTTTAACTTTTTTGTCTGTGGGGTGGATACCCTCTCCGTCTATTGAGTAGCCCAGGAATTCGACGCTGTTCTTAATTAAACAGCACTTTTCTCTATTTACCTTGAGGCCAGTTTCCCTAAACTTAGTTAATACTTCTCTGAGTCTGTTCCTTAATAGAGTTTCATCTCTGGCCGAGATTAGGACGTCGTCAAAATAGGGAACGACTCTTTGTATGCCATTTAGAAGGCGTTCCATCAGACTCTGGAAGACGCCAGGGGCCACGCTTACTCCAAATTGGAGCCAGTGACATTTGAATGCGCCCTTATGGGTGACTATAGTCTGTGCTTCTGCTGTTTCTGGGTCCACTGGGAGTTGTTGATAGGCTTGTGCCAAGTCGAGTTTGGCGAAAACTTTGCCTTTTCCCAGGGAATGAAGCAAATGCTGGACTACTGGCACCGGGTATGCACTTTGTTGTAATGCGTGGTTCAGGGTAGCCTTATAGTCACCACAGATTCTGATGGACCCGTCAGGTTTAATGGGTGTGACAATAGGCGTTTCCCACTTGGCATGGTCCACAGGTTCTAACACCCCTTGGGCTATTAATTTGTCCAGCTGTTCCTCTATTTTTGCCTTTAGTGCAAAAGGAACTCGCCTGGCTTTTATTCTTCATGGGGCTATTTGGGGGTTTAGATTGAAAGAAATGGGATTTCCCCGATACTTGCCAAGTGAGCCGTCAAAAACGTCCTGGAATTCTCGGATGAGGTCGTCTTCCCAGCCGGTTGTAGTCACTCGATCGACCCCGGTCATCCCGATGCTCAATGGCGCGAACCATTTGATGCCCAGGAGGCTTGGTCTGTCTTGGTCGACTATAGTCAGCGGAAGCACCTTGACGTGATGTTTGTAGGCGACTCGGAATTGTCCCATGCCTACCACAGGGATTTGGTTTCCCTGATAGTCCTTGAGGGTTAGGTGCTGCTTCTTCAATTCTTTGGGTTTGATACCTGGGACTAGCTGTTTTATTGTGTCCCACGATACCATGGAGAGGAAGGACCCCGAGTCCACTTCCATCTTACAGTGTTTTCCTTCGATTTTCACGATGACTTTAATTTTTTTTCCACTTTCCGTCTGAGCGCTCTGTATAATGACAGTTTGGTGTGCATTGGCTCGCTTCTCTTGTTGCCACTTTCTCTCAGCTCGTTTTGGCTCGGCTCGTGTTGGGGAATTTCTGCGTCTCGTCGGGCTGTAGTATTTTTTGTTCCTGCAGACCTTCTCGATGTGCCCTCGTTTTTGCAATGCCGGCAGATGGCATTGAGAAATCTGCATTCGGCTCGGGGATGGTTTCCTCCGCAGCCAGCGCATTCCCGCCAATTTCTCCTTTCGCGCTCTTTTTTGTTCGTGAGCAAACTGTGGACCTCGTCGTCCTCTTCGCTCGATTCAATTGTTTCGCCCGACTCTTCGTAGTGGGTTGTGGTGGCAGGGTGCTTTCTGTCTTTGGTTGGTGTTTCTTCGCTGTGTGTGTTCATCTTTTTAATGGCTACGGCAGATTTTTTCACGGCTTCAGCGGCTGTGGCTTCCGCGATGGCTTCGGTAACGGTGATGTTGGGTTTGTTGAGCAATTTACTCTGTGCGGTCGAGTCTCTCAGGCCCAGCACCACGCGATCCCTCATTGCCTCGTCTATGTTCAAAAATTCACACTCACCCCCTATTTGTCTGAGGGCAGCGATGAAATCGGCGACGGTCTCTCCCTCTCTCTGGTCTCTGCGGTAAAATTCGTGTCGCTTTATTAAGTTAGACACCATCGGAGCGTAGTGTGCTTTGAGGAGTCTTTGCAATTCTGTCCACGTTAGTTGTTTAACGTCCCGGGGCTTCGCAAGGGCCTTTGCCATCTTAAAAACTGTTGGCCCGCAGTGCGTCAGGAACACAGCTCTCTTGCGTTGCTCTGAAATTCCTTCCATTTCATTGCTCTCCAAATACATTTGGAAGCGATCAGCATAGGAATCCCAATCCTCTTCGTTGGGATTGAAGGGTGCGGGCGGTGCGTTGTTTCCAGACATCTTGGTTGTAATCTGGACTTCTTATCACCGCGTGCAGGTTTTTCCATTCAGGACGATCCCATCCTCGTCGCCAGTGTTTTGTTCGGAAAACACACGAGGTAGACCGGGTTCCAACAACAAATACTTTATTCTTCAACTAGTTAGTAAATAGGAACACTTGGCTGAAGCTGAGGCCAGCCTTTTATACAGGCTGGCTTGCCTGCTTGCAGCCATCTTTTAAAAAACTTTTCTTTTTACTGTACCATTGATTTACCCAACTATAATGTAGTTGGTCTAAGCTTTCTTCAAATTGTTTAAAGGCATTTAACTAAAAACTGAGGCATACGGAGCATTTCAAAAATCTAGCAGGAAAAAAGTTCTGGAGTTGTGGGCACATTTAAATCTCCATGGCCAGCTTTCATCACAGGGTACTGAATGAGTTTATGAAACAAAATAATAGATTTAAGTCAATTAACTATAAGAGAGTTTTTTTTCCGAACAGTAAAAACTGTTCAGTAATGAAACCAATTACCTGGCAAGATTGTGAATTCTCTTTCACTTGATGTATCCAAGAAGAAGGTAGACAGCTACTATCAGATATAATTGAATTTGAATTTCTTTTTTGAGCAGATGGTTAAACTTGATACCATAAGATTCTATGATATTGCTGGAACTCAACACAATCTGGTTTCCCATATCTTATTTTTAGTACTAGGAAGGACAGACCTTTTCAGCCAGTTTCTGAAACATGGGTCATCTCTAAAACATTCAAAGACATTTCAGTAGGAATCAGCATCAAGGTCTATTGACGTCAGTTATACCAATGGATAAATGTAAGCTGTAGTTCATACACCATGCTAACCAGTTTTGCTTTGAATATGGTTTGTTAAATAAATCAATTCACCCAGCATATAATAAACTATAGCACAAGCCACAATATTTGAGTTCAGATTACATGTTACATATTTGCTTGGAGGCAACTATGAACCCAACTCCTAATCTAATAGTAGAGAAACTATATCTTCCGTCCAGCTGTTTTTCATTGGCTAAACTGAAAATTGGAGATACGTTTTTCATCCACTATCATTCTTCAAAGTTTTCCCTATAGGATGGTATATTTTGTTTAGCTTTTCTAAAAGCTGTTATAAAAAGGTAGAGGCTTAGTAGATCGAGATATCTTCTAAAATAATTTCAATACATGTACACACCTGCTTGAAGACTTACCACCTGCAACCCCAAAGCAAGCTTTATGGGACAGCACTACAAAATATTTGAATAATGTATCTTTACTGTTCCTTTGCTTTTTTCACCTACTCTTCCAGTACCTTCTCCAAAAACCTATGAGTGCTTCCATAAGCACTCAATGAATCTGATTGATTTCTTTAACCTACATTCCTCAATTACTCCAGGCTGACTAACCATAACAGTATTTTTAAAAGTTTAGAGATACCTTTGAACAGCAACAATGAGCAGAAATACAGGAAAAATTGATAATGTATACTGTATATAAAGTATAAAGCTCATATGTTGTTATTTAATGACAACATTTAAAACTATTTATATCCCATGAGTCTTCATTTTTAAAAAGTTTAATTTGTAACTGTTCTACTGGGGATTATTAGAAGGAGTATGATATACATCAATGGATTATCTAACTTCATGAAAGGTTTCCAAATTAATAAGAAATCATTATTGTTGCTCAAATATAGTATTTATACTTCTTGAAGTCTTTTTTATCTTGCGGTGAAGAAATGGGGGCCTCTAGTGCAGTTAAGAAAGGGTGGTTTTATATTTTTCTACAAGTAGATTGTGCTGAATGTGTCTATATTTAGGTCATTAAAAATGTTATGGCCTCTCCTGTGGCTATCTTACTGCAAAGATCCCATGAGGTCCAGCCATACTAAATAAGTCATAGCATCCATGACTCATAACACCTGTGGGCTTAGAGAAATGTTTCAGATACTAAACACTGTTTGAACTCTGTTTAATTTGAATCCATAGTAAATGGAAAAATAATATTGTTTTAAAAATACTACTTTTGAGTCTTATTTATTAGAATACCTTTTAACTTGATTGAATATTCTAGATGCATGTCTAACTCTAGGTCCAGGAATGGGACACGGATCATAAAATACCTGAAATAATGGACTTTTGGTGTGTACATGGAAGGCAGAGTTCAGGACTGATCTGTCCACTTGATCTTTTTATTATTATCATACATTGTCCAAGATCTATCTTCTACATGTTTTATCTGAATGAGGTGGATATATTAAAGGAAATACCATAATAATATCTCATTTGGGCTTGGCAAATAAGGAAATTGATTAAACATTCTTATTAATTTTTAAAATATCTCAAGTTTATTTTTTTTTAATAATTATAAAAAATATTTTTTAACAAACAATACACTACTATATATCACAACTAAGCAGTCTAAAAATTTAAATGTAATATTTGAAATCACACTTAGTCAGTTCACTAGTCAGTTCACTTGCATGGAAATTTGCCATCTGGAGAGGATTGGGCCTGCCCATTAATTGGGCTGTGCCTATAATCAAGAAAATAGCATAATGATTAAAAAAAATTCCAAGTGAGTTTAATAATACTGGCTGAAGTTGCCTATGTTGACTGTCAATAATTTTTAATCTAAGCATTCTTCCCATGAGCAAATTTTAACTAATTACAGCAGAAGAAGCTGATAGATAACATCACTTTGATTTATCTAACTTTTAAAAAAGAGAATAGAATAGTGGAAGAGATTGTCGGGCTTCGTGAAACAACTCACTTGACAGCATTGGAAGATTAAGGGCTTGAAAGAGATGAAACAAAAAAAAAACATTCCTACAAGATGACGTCTGCACACTGACTAGTTTAGATTGATGAGGGGGGAATACAAACACTTCATTACATATCCACAATCAGCAAAGCAGCATTAATAAAGAGGATCATCATACAAATAAATTCATAAAGATAGCTTTTGGCAGGGTGGGTAAATAAATCAAGAGAGAGCAACTGCAGGAACAGGAGGAGTAAGGGGTAGTTGGGAATCGTGGCTTAGTTAGTATGCAATGTAGACCATAGAATTATAGTGTTAATAGGGTAAATATGATTGATTTCAGTGCTAACCTCGTTCAGTTTAACTGTGCTTGCCGCTGACTGTACTAGGAACAATAAAAAGAAAAAAGAGAAGGTTAGCAATATGATAGTAAAAAAGAAACTCTGATACAACCTATTATACAAGGTAAAGATACCATACAAACATTAAAATATAAAGTAATAGATGACCTACAAAAAGCTTTAGAAAAAGATCCCTGGTTACAGAAAAATAAAACACAGTGTATTATCACTGGTGGAATAGCTTGGAAAGGAATGAAATTATATATACCGATTACCTTACGTGAACTAGTACTTAAAAGGTGCCATGATAGCAAACAAGCTGGTCATTACGGATATCTTAAAATGTTACATCTAGTTAAGAGACAATTTTGGTGGTCAGGTATGAGGGGAGATATTGAATGTAACGTTAGAAAATGTAAAGTATGTGCTAGTAGTAAGGCCCATCCTGGAAAACCTTTAGGACTATTGCAGAAAGTGTCTGATCCAGTTAAAGCATGGCAGGATATTGCCATGGACTTCATTGTAGATTTACCTTGTAGTCATGGGTTCACCATAATATGGACCACAATAGATCTGTTCTCAAAATGGGTACATTTCATTCCGTGTAAAGTCATACCCTCTGCAAAGAAATTAGTTGGTTTGTTTCTAAAACATATATATCGCTTACATGGTGTACCAAGATGTATTATTTCAGACAGAGGGATACAATTTACAGCCAGATTCTGGAGAGAGTTTGTGAAAATGATAGGTTCACAGCAGGAGTTAAGTACCGCTTACCACCTGAGTAAGAATGACACTGCAGAGCGAGCCAATGCAGCCATAGTGCGATATCTAAAGTCAAGGTCCCACTGACCAATGGACACAAAACGTATGCAAAAAGGACACAGCGGAAAAGCAAAATTTTGGGGGTGGCTCCATCCATTTTTATCCACTCCAGAAATGGAGAAAAGTGGTGAAAATTTGCGAAAACAGAACGGAAAAGAATGGACATGGGTAGTATGTAATGGGGATGTTAAACAGATGTTCATCAGAAGCCTAGTGGATGAAAGTGGATGGAAGGGGATGACAGCTCCGAAGGGGTTACGGGGGATAATTGTGAAGCGGACACATAGCAGAAAGAGTGGATGCATAGCGGATGAAGCGGATGCATCACGTACGCCTAACGGAAAGAAAGGGGATGCCGCACGGATGTATATTGGATGCAAACCGCTCACTGCACATGCAGGGGGTATGAATTGCGTCCACTCCGTGGATATAAAAGGATGCAGCACGCACGCAGTCAGCATAAAGCAGAAAGACGTACTTGCAGATACATCTTGCATGAACACCATGGTTTGTCATCAGGCAAGAAGGGGAAGTCCTTCTTGTCTACTCGTTCAAGCCCTGGCAATGTGAAGAAGGACAGAACCAGCATCCCACCCCCTGACACTGACTCTGATGGTAAAGCTGCTGCTGCTGTAGTGGACCAGCCCCAAGGCCCTTAAGCCCCTCAAAGCCCTGCTGCTGAAGGCCCTGATGTTCAAGCCCCTGAAGGCCCTGATGTTCAAGCCCCTGAAGGCCCTGAACAAGCTTCTGAAGGCCCTTATGCTGAAGCCCATGAAGGCCCCACTGAAGCCCCTGCCAGAGGGAGGAAGAGGCAAGGGAAGAAGAAGGGAGAGAGGAAACAATACACTGTTTCCGAGGAGCATGAGGATGAGGTGCTGGAATGGCTGAGGGAGAACGAGTACCTCTGGAGAAAAGGCCACAGACTGTATCACGACACCAAGAAGAAGCAGGCAGCTTGGAGAGACAAAGCAGAGAGCCTGGGGTACACTGTTGAAGTACTCCTAGGATGGTGGAAGCACATGCACTGGTGGAAGCTACATCTCAAGAAATCCGGGCAGGCCACCCTCAAGCTCACTGCCCGGGAGAAGTACGTTATGGCCAAGTGCAGTTTCCTGGAGGGTGAGATCCGCCACCGAGGAGCAGCCCCTCTGAGACCCCTCTCCCTCAGACAGCCCACAGACAGCCAGGCATCTTCAAGCCAGGAGCCAACTACGCTGTCCAGACAGGAGTCTTCAAAGGGCCCCACAGCAGAGACCCCCTCGACAGCTGCACTCCCATGCTGGTGAACTTGGAGGATCCCATGGAGGATGATGCCCTGCTGTCACAAATGGAGGAACAAGCGGCAGCCACCAGAGGCCAACCCACCCCCAACACCAGGTCCAGAGGACACAGGCAGAGAGGCAGACTGAAGGGTCAGGATGACAGTGTGCTGTTGGAGATCAGGGACACAATCAAGACCAGCACAGAACTTCTCTCTCTGCTGGTCGACTTGGACAGAGCATCCTCGGCCCGGAAGCCCTTCATCACCTACATGAGCCAGACCCTGAGGGACCTGCCCGAGGCCGAGTACCAGGTGTTGAAGCAAAAGATCACAGCACTTCTCCACAATCCTCAAGGCCCAGCTGAAGCTGGTCCTACCCAGTCCAGGTCTGCTCCTCCACCCCAGGCGATGTCACAGCCCTTCCACGGCTTTCAACAGCCCCTCACCTACCAAGGCTATGACTACCAGGACTTCCCACAACAGAAGCATAACTTCCCAGTCCAGGCCCAGGTTCATTGGACGCCACAGACGCCACTCCTCACCCAGCTGCAGACCAGACAGCCCCAGTACACTCATCCCAACCCTTCCTCCACCCCAGCGTCAAGCCCATCAACGGACAATCTCTCATCAGTATTGGGCCTGACATCTCAAGTCCTTGATGAAGGGCCTCTCAACCTCATGGGACTGAGTCAGTTCTCGGATAGCATCCTGAACACACCACCACCTGCTGTACCCTCGAGGCCAAGCACCCCAATGCCGCATCAGACCAGCAATCAAGCCAAAGCCACATCCACAGTCACTGCCTTACGCTTCACAGCTGAGACCATGGACATGACTCAGAGTGACTCAGAATAGTTTCAGAGACTGAGTTGTTTACTTAACAAAGTAATAAAGTTTACTTAATAAACTTAATAAAGTTTATGTTTACTTCATAAACTTAATAAAGTTTACTTAATTAATTTTGTTTACTTAATAAAGTGTTGGTGAAATCTTTGAAAAAATGGTTAAATCTTTGCATGCTTGTGGGATAGATAAGGATACTTGTGGAATAGATAAACCTCCGGACTTACGCTTGTAGTGCAACCATAGTGGGACTGTATGGTCCACCAACCCAGCTGCCACACATATGGACCTTTATTATCAATAACAATTTATTCATTGATCAACACATTTTAAAATAAACAAAGCTGTTTATTAATGCCCTATTCATTGTAGGACCCCACAACATACATTTCATTCGTACATTAGTACATTTCATTATATATTAACAAGTATACAACATAGTAATGCAGTGTTGTTATGGCACAATCTCATCAGTGTTATGCAACAGTCTCAAGGAAGCATCCATTCTTATCATCTATCATCCTGTCTTGCCACTCCACTGATCCAGCTGGGGAGTTGCACCAGTGTCTCAGGAGGTTGCACTGCTTCTTCCCTTCATGTGAAGCTCTGTTGGGGCTGTACAACAGCCTGTAGTTGAAGATCCTCTTTTCACAGGTGAGGTATCTTGAACTGTACGGCTTCATGAGGTAGGTTCTGAGGGAGAATGCGTCATCACCAACAATGAACTAGGGCACATCTTGTGTGTCATTGGGTAGGAGGTCTGGACCTGGAAAACTCATGATGAGGTTGCGTTCCAGCCAATCCTTGAGGTCACTTGCATTGTATATCTGGGCATCTGAAGCTGACCCGTTGCCTGAAGCATCGATGTAGATGAACTTTTAGTCAGCATCAACAATGGCAAAGAGGATGAAACTGAAGAAGCCCTTGTAGTTGTAATAAGTGGACCCTGAGTTGGCTGGAGCTTTTCAGGCCACGTGCTTCCCATCTATGGCTCCAACGGTGTGGAGAAAGTTCCACCTCTGATACCACTCTTCTGCAAGTTTTCTCCAGCCTTGTTCAGTGGTGGGGCACATGAGGAGCTCCTCCACATATTCTTCAATGATGGCCTGTACCACTTCTCTGACCACTTTGCTGATGGTGTTGTGTGGCACCCTCCGCGCATACTGCATGTTTCTGTATGTGGTTCCAATGTCAGGTGCTGCAGAGTCAGTGCCACCTTCAGTCCAGGGTCCAGGTTGGGATGGAAGTTGGTGCTAGGCTTGGTCAACTTGGGTCTCAGATGCTCCACAACTTCATCAAACATGGCTGGTGGCATCCTCATGAAGTGTTGGAATGCATGAGGGTCTTCATTCCTCAGTTCCACCATCAACTGGTCATACAGTCCAAAGTCCATTCTTCTCACGATCCATCCTTGGACCCACACAGCTCTTGGACGTCTCCTTCTTCTCCTTCTTCTCCTTCTTCTCCTTCTTCTCCTTCTTC
>BLBF01000006.1:67732100-67773362 GCA_015471245.1 Laticauda colubrina
TCTCCTTCTTCTCCTTCTTCTCCTTCTTCTCCTTCTTCTCCTTCTTCTCCTTCTTCTCCTTCTTCTCCTTCTTCTCCTTCTGTCTAAAACTTGATACAGTCTGAACAGGTTTTGGTTCTGCTGTTGAATGAGTGCAGCTATCATATGGATTCTTTGATCATCCATGGTGGAGAGCAATTGATGATGTTGAAGACCAAGACCAAGGGTGATGAAGTCTGTACAGCATGCCTGCTCGACTCATACTGAGATCCAGATGATTTTCTCCCCCTTTTTCCAAAATATCGGTTGTCCGCTAGGTGTCCTTCTACATACTCTGGACAAACTCCAGACATCCTAAATATATGAGATACATCCTAGATACAAACACTTTGTCTGTTTTTAATACTTTATATACGAGATCCATACGCTTACATCCTTTCTATTTCTGTGCTACTAACGATGTATAAACGTTCCATGCACCTTTTCTTTCCTCCCTCTTTCCGTTTTCAGCTGCAGAGGATGTGAGTTGAGAGGATGCACAGAGGATGCAGAGAGGATACAGCGGACGTTTAACAGATGATAACGGACATAGAACATTTGTTGCTCGTATATGTCGTGGATTTACATTGTACACGGTGGAAAGTTCATCCGTTCTAAAAGTTTTGTGCAGCTCAAAACTTTTTGTGTGGATGAAATCACAGTGGACAGATGCTCCATGGATAGAGCGTATGAAACACATATGCAATGAGTACACAACGGATGCATAGCGTTTTCCAACGGATGGCAAGCTTTTTTTTACATTTTATATCCTCATTGTATCCATAAGTGCAGTGGGACCGGGCACTAAGGTGTTATGTATCCTATCAACAAAGCAATTGTTCTGAATTATTACCATTCACAGAGTTCGCTTATAATAACGCTATACATAGTAGCATAGTATATGGAAGTGAGTTAATACAATTCCAGAATTGCCACATAGTACAGAGACACCAGTAACACAGAAGCAGTGGTATGAACAAGTACAACAATCATGGAAATATGTAAGAGAAGCCTTACATGATGCCTTCATTGCATGTAAAAAACACCTTGACTACCGGAGAAGTGAACAAAAACTTTTCCACATTGGAGATCTCGTATATCTGTCCACTAAATAAATCAATCTGGGTCTCCCTTGTAAGAAATTACGGCCAAAATATATTGGACCATTCCCAATTCTAAAGGTAATTAATCCGGTGATTGAACAGATTGTACAATTGAAACTAACATCACGATATAAAGGAATACATCTTGTATTTCATTGCAGTTTATTAAAATGTATGTAAATATATATAGACTCACCACAAACACTTCCTGGTCCAATAAAAGACGATCAATATGAGGTAGAGGAAGTATTAGATTCCCCCCAAAATAGGGGAAAGTTACAATATTTGATAAAATGGAAGGGGTATCCCATTGAGGAAGCATCATGGGTTAATAGCAATGATGTCCACGCTCCACAATTATGTCAACGGTTTCATAGAAAAAAATCCACATAAAGAAACGGAAACATAACAACACTAGGTGGTAGAAAGTTACATATATGAAAGATAGATAGATAGATAGATAGATAGATAGATAGATAGATAGATAGATAGACAGACAGACAGACAGATAGACAGACAGACAGACAGACAGACAGACAGACAGATAGATGCAGAGGTGGTATTCATCAGATTCTGACCAGTTCTGGAGAACCTGCAGTGGAATTATTTCTGACAAATGGCAGTCCAGTCTCTTCTTGAAAGCTTCCAGTGATGGTTCCCCAATTTCTCAGGACAAACTGTTCCATTGGTTGATTGTTTTCAATGTCAGAAAATGTCTCCTTATTTCTAGGTTGAATCTCTCCTTGATCTGTTTCCATTCATTATTCTTTTGTCTGCTCTTCATATACTGTAGATATAGACTGTATTTTTAAAAAAATAACAATCAGAGTATCTATGGTACCCCATGAGAAGTTAATCTAATGATGTCTCAATTTAAAACACTAAGTTTACCTACAGTGTTTATCTTTAGATTAACCATGGCTATCAAATTAGATGTAAGACTCCCAAGATATTGGAGTTTGAAATGCAAAAGGTAGATTTCTGGGAGATTATGGATGATATATTATAACACAAGAGCCTAGTGAACAAAGCCTAGTGACTCTTACTCAGTACAGTCTAATAACATCACCTCATGTCTCTGATGGATATGAGAATGAATAAAGAATTAATGAAGAAACATCAGAAATTTGCACTGAGACAAGTGAAAAATAGCCTAGCTCTTGTTTATCCACAAAAATGTATGCCTTCTCCTGACTAATTCAGGAAAGGTAAGAAGAATACCTTGGTCAAGCCAACTATCAGCTCCACTGTTCATTTGAGATGAAAGTCAGTAAACTTAGCTCAGTAGCAGAACACAAATTTTAAGGCTAGGTCACACTGGCCGACGGATGCAAAATGTATGCAAAAAGGACACAGCGGACAAGCAAAATTTCAGGGGTGGCTCCATCCGTTGTTATCCACTCTCAAAAGTGCCCCAAATTTGCATAAACAGAACGGAAACAATGGAAAGGAACGGACGTGGGGAGGATGTAGCGGGGATGTAAAGTGGATGTTCATAGGAAGTCTAGTGGATGAAAGCAGATGGAAGTGGATGACACATCCGCAGGGTTTCCGGGGAAGAATAGCGAAGCAGATGCATATAGCGGAAGGAGCAGATGCGTAGCGGATGACGTGGATGCATCACGGATGCCTATAGGATGCATAGCGGATACCTAGCGGATGCCTAGAGGATGCCTAGCAGATGCCTAGCGGATGCCTAGTGGATGCAAAGTGTTCACTGAGCATGTGGGGAGGATGAATTGCATAAACTCCGTGGATATAAAAGGATGCAGCTCGCAAGCAGTCAGCATTCAGAGGAAAGACCTGCTGCCAAAGACATCTTGAGAGAACACCATGGGGAAGAAGAGAAAGCCTGTGCCTACTCCTGCCAGCCCTGGCAAGAAGGACAGAACCACGATCCCACCCCCTGGCGCTGACTCTGAAGCTGCTGGTGCTTCTGCTGCTGCTGATGATGCTCCTGGTGTTGCTGCTGCTGGTGCTTCTCCTGCTGGTGCTGCTGGTACTTCTCCTGCTGGTGCTGCTGGTGCTTCTCCTGCTGGTGCTGCTGGTGCTGCTGGTGCTTCTCCTGAGGAAACAGTACTCCATTTCTGAGGACCATGAGGAGGAGATGCTGGAATGGCTGAGGGAGAATGAGTACCTGTGGAGGAAGGGCCACAGGCTCTATTGTGACACCAAGAGAAAGCAGGCAGCTTGGAGAGAGAAGGTGGAGAGCCTGGGCTACACTTCAGATGTCCTCCTATGGGTGGAAGCACATGCACACCTGGTATGGCAAGCTGCACCTGAAGAAATCCGGGCAGGCCACTGTCAAGCTCACTGACCGGGAGACCTATGTCATGGCCAAGTGCAGCTTCCTGGAGGGTGAGATCCGCCACCAAGGAGCAGCCCCTCTGTCAACCCTCTCCCTCAGACAGCCCACAGAGAGCCACTCCTCTTCCAGCCAGGAGACAACTACCATGTCCAGGCAGGTGTCTTTGGAGGGCCCCATGACAGAGACCCCCCCCCCGACAGCTGCACTCCCCATGACAGAGGACGTGGAGGGTCCCCTGTCTCAGATGGAGCAAGAAGAAGCAGCCACCAGAGACCAACCCATACCCACCCCCAGCTCCACCTCCACAGAAAGCAGGCAGAGAGGCAGACTGGAGGGACAGAGCCACACTGTCCTCTTGGAGATCAGGGACACGATCAAGACCAGCACAGATCTTCTCTCTCAGCTGGTCCACTTTGACATACCATCCTTGAACCGCAAGCCCTTCATCATGTACATCAGCCAGACCCTCATGGACATGCCCGAGGCCCAGTACCAAGTGATGAAGGAGAGGATCACAGCTCTTCTGCACCATCTTCCAGGCTCAGCTGAACCTTCTCCTACCCAGTCCAGGTATGCTCCTCCACCCCAGGCAATGTCACAGCCCTTCCACGGATTTCAACAGCCCATCACCTACCAAGCCTACCACTACCAGGACTTCCCACAGTGGAGGCAGCCCTTCCCAGTACAGGCCCAGGTTCCTCG
The DNA here is from genome assembly GCA_015471245.1 of Laticauda colubrina. Classification (NCBI taxonomy): domain Eukaryota; kingdom Metazoa; phylum Chordata; class Lepidosauria; order Squamata; family Elapidae; genus Laticauda; species Laticauda colubrina. Next base: position 67,736,232 of record BLBF01000006.1, read on the forward strand.
GATGCTACAGACGCCACAGACGCCTCACCTGACCCAGCTGCAGACCAGACAGCCCCACTACACTCCTCCTTCCTCCACCCCACAGCCAAGCCCTTCATCAGAACATCTGTCATCAGTCTTGGGCTTGACATCCCAGGTCCTTGATGAAGGGCCTCTCAATCTCACAGGACTGAGTCAGCTCTCTGAGAGCTTCTTGCACGCATCATCTCCTGTTGTACTCTTGGGGCCAGGCACTCCAATGGCACCTTCGACCAGCACTCCAGCAACAGCCACCTCCACAGTCCCTGGCCCCTTTACATCTGAGACCATGGGCACGCCTCAGAGTGACTGAGAAGAGTGCCAGAGACTAAGTTGTTACCTGTTCACTTTATCTTTGCTTAAGACACTTTACTTGGGTCATTTTGCTTTTTAATAAAGTCATACAGTTTGTTATTAATAAAGGTTATCTTTGCTTCACACACTTGGTTGATTTTTTTTACTTAATAAAGTGTTGGGGAAAACTTTGAAAAAAGGGTTAAGCCTTTGCATGCTTGTGGGATGGGTAAGGATAGCTGTGGGATAGATAAACCTCCAGTGCAAGCATAGTGGGACTGTTTGGTCCACCCTCCCAGCTGCCAGACATATGGCCCTTTATTATCAATAACAATTTATTCAAGAATTATGATAATGTAATCACCTTGTTATCATCTCTTAATTTTAATTTCTCATTTATTGGTGTAAGTGAAACTTGGTTGAATGATAAATCTCCACCGATATTCGATATTGACGGCTACTCTTTGATTCGCTCTGATAGAGCAAACCGTCATGGAGGTGGCGTAGCACTGTACGTTGTGAATACATACTCATTTACTGTACGGCATAATTTGTTTTGTGTAAACTCTAATGCTGAGATTTTATCTGTTGAAATTGAAATTCCAAATGGAAAGAATATAATTGTTGTAGTTATTTACTGACCGCCAGATGCAAGCGTGGATTCATTTTTTAATGATTTTGAAATTATATTATCTAAAATTAGTACTAGTAATAAGATAGTATGTGTAATGGATGATTTTCATACTGATTTATTATCTGAAAATAACAACTCACAAAGATTTTGCACGATACTTCATTCTAATTTTTTTCACTGTGTCATTGATAAACCGACAAGGATTAGCATGCAATCATTATCTTTAATTGATAATATATTTATAAATACAAATGTAGCGCGAAATCAATCAGGTATTCTTTATAGTGATATCTCGGATCATCTCCCCATTTTTTGTATCTTATTTGAAGTACAAAGACATTCTAAGAAAATAAATAAGGGAAAATTACGTAGGCTTACAATGGAAAATATCAACTGTCTGAATGATGCTCCATCATCAGTAATTTGGGATGACATACTTGCTTGTGATGATGTGGATAAAGCATATGAATTATTTTGGAATAAATTTTATTATTATTTTGATGAGAACATTCCATTGCGAAACAAACAAAGAGGAAGTAAAAGAATAAGAAATTCATGGATTACAAGAGGTATTTTACAATCGATATTAAAGAGAAATGAATTATATAAGTTGCAATTAAACGATCATTCTGATGGAAATGTATATGAATATAAACGGTATAGAAATAAATTGACAACAATAATACGAACGTCGCGTAGATTGTATTACAAAAATCAATTTGAGAATGCACAAGGAAAAATGTCTTCCACATGGAAAATTGCGAAAGAAATATTAGGGAATCATAAGCAGAAAATCATTCCTAAAATACTGAATGTTAATGACCATTGCGTTAAATCTTCACAAAACATAGTTAATGCCTTTAATGAGTTTTTTTGTAAAAATTGGTCCTAATCAGGCTAAGAAAGTCGATAGTCATGGAACAAATTTTCGTCAATATCTTACTAATTCATGTAATCATTCACTGTTCTTAAAGCCTACTGATCATATTGAAATTATGTATATAACATCATCTTTGAAATCAACACATTCCACTGGATATGACCAAATCAGCACTGTTTTGCTGAAACAGATCATTGAATCGATTATTATCCCTCTTTCTCATATTTTTAATCTTTCTTTATTATCTGGAGTATTTTCTACTCCATTCAAGATAGCAAAAGTTATTCCTGTGTATAAAAAAGATGATTCTTCAAATATTAGTAATTACCAACCCATTTCTTTGTTACCCACAGTTTCTAAAATACTGGAAATAATTATATATAATAGACTAGACAGTTTTTTAACTAAATATAATATTCTAAATCCTGATCAGTATGGGTTCAGGAAATCACATACAACTGATCTGGCGCTTATGCAATTATATGATCGAGTATCAAATGCCTTAGCTGATCGAAAGCATGTTATCGGTGTCTTCATGGATTTAAGCAAGGCATTTGATACTCTTAACCATTCCATATTGCTATCAAAGCTACATTTCTATGGTATAAGAGGAACTGCTCTGAAACTAATTGCTAGTTATTTAAATGATCGAAAGCAATTTACATGTTTTGATTTCTGTATTTCGGAAATATTGTCGATTAAATGCGGCATACCACAAGGGTCAATTCTTGGGCCACTATTGTTTTTATTATATGTCAATGATTTACCTAATGCATCAAGTTTATTACAATATGTTATTTTTGCTGATGACACTAATGTATTTCTCTCAAATTTAGATTTTCAATGTCTCATTAGATCCTTAAATACCAAAATTGTCACAGTGGTTTAAAAGTAATATATTATCTTTGAATTTACAAAAAATGAATTATATGCACTTTAAACATCCAAGAAAACTGATTGGCTGTGATACTGAATGTATTCTGAAAATAGATGGTTTTCCTCTTGAGAGGACAACATTCACTAAATTTCTTGGAATTATAATTAATGAAACTCTTAGTTGGAATGATCATGTGAAATATATTTCACTTCCTATTGCTCGTAATGTTGGAATATTATGTAAACTCAAACATTGTTTATCTTTGGATATTTTGATTATGCTTTATAATGCACTTATCCTACCCATACATTTCTTATTGTAATATGATATGGGCAAACTCGGTGTCTGCCAACATTATATTAAAATTGCAAAAAAAAGCTATTCGTATATGTGCAAATGCTTGTTATAATGATCACACAGATCCCTTATTTTTTTCTTTTAAGACCTTCAAGGTAAATGACATCCACATTTTACAAACTGCACTTTTGATGTTCCGCTTTAATACCGATTTATTACCTCCTTCATTTATCGATATGTTCCAGCTGAATTCAGAAATCCATTCCTATCCAAGGAATGCAATGGATGTACATTTGAATAACCCCAAAACATTCTTAGCACACAAATCCATACGATACACTGGCCCAGATATTTGGAACAAACTTCCACTTGAGTTACGTAATACCAAGTCTATTTATTCATTTAAAAAAGTATTAAAGAAAATGTTGATCTCACAGTATCAGTGATATTTTCTGTAGAAATATTTAACGATTTATTCTTTATTCATTGTTGTATCTATTATGTTTATCTCTTTTTGAGATCCTGTACATGTGGATGCACCTGCAGTATACTGTGTTCCTCTGATTTAACTGGGATTCATTCCTTCTCTGTTGTTTTATTATTCATGTTATGTCAGGCAAATCATGCTTCACTATAATATAATGTCTTGAATGAACAAGTAGAATTTTATGTTTTACAGATGATTGTTTTTGTCTTTTTCTCTTCTTCTCTCATTCAATGTAATTTTTATCTGACAAAGGTAACATTTATCATGTGTATACATCACTGTAATTTACCAGCATAAATATGTATATGCATGTATATGTCTAGGTATATAGGTATGTCGAGTTGATTTGGCGAAACTAATATCGGGAGGTTTTTATCATCTCCTCCCCTTCTATTCTTCTCTTTCACTCTCTTCCTTTCTTTCTCTTTCCCTAACCCTTATTCCACAAGCCTCATGTTGGAACTTTTGTTTTTATTGTAATGTTATTCGTTATCATTTGCCAATTAGTCAAGCTTTGTCCTTATTTTTGGCAATCGTTTTGTATTGTTTTGTATGTTTTTTGTATGTTTTGTATGTTTTATAAATAAATAAATAAATAAATAAAAACAATTTATTCATTGATCAACACATTTCAAAATAAACAAAACTCTTTATTAATGCCCTATTCATTGTAGGGCTATTCAACATACATGGCACAATCTCATCAGTGTTATGAGACAGGCTGAAGGAAGCATCCATTAAGCAAACACCATCCTGTCTTGCCACTCCACTGCTCCAGCTAGGAAGTTGCACCAGTGTTTCAGGAGGTTGCGCTGCTTCTTCCCTTCACGTGAAGCTCTGTTGGGGCCTTGCACATCCACAGTGTCTATCAGGTTTCGTCCTTGCCTCCATTCACCAGGCTCCATGTCCCCATTGCCTTGTTGACGGTCCACAAGCCTGTTCTGCAACACTGGGTAGCGGGTGCGCATGAGATTGTGCAGGATGCAGCAAGCTTCCATGATGCTCCTCACAATCCCTGGGTGATGCTGCATGGTGGTGAGAAGTATCTGGAACCTGTTGGCCAGGATGGCAAAGGCGTTCTCCACCACTCATCTTGCCCTGGACAGCCCGTAGTTGAAGATCTTCTCTTCACGGGTGAGGTATCTTGAAGTGTAGGGCTTCATGAGGTAGGTTCTGAGGGAGAAGGCATCATCACCCACGATGAAGTAGGGCACATCTTGTGTGTCATTGGGTAGGGGATCTGGACCTGGAAAACCCATGGTGAGGTTGCATTCCAGCCCATCCTTGAGGTCACTGGCATTGTATATCTGGGCATCTGAAGATGAGCCGTTGCCTGAAGCATCGATGGACATGAACTTGTAGTCAGCATCAACCATGGCAAAGAGGATGATGCTGAAGAAGCCCTTGTAGTTGTAATAATTGGACCCTGAGTTGGCTGGAGCTTTGCAGGCCACGTGCTTCCCATCTATGGCTCCAATGGTGTGGGGAAAGTTCCACCTCTGATACCACTGCTCTGCAACTTTCCTCTAGCCTTCTTCAGTGGTGGGACACTGGAGGAGCTCCTCCATGTATTCTTCAATGATGGCCTGTACCAGTTCTCTGACCACAATGCTGATGATGTTGTGTGGCACCCTCCAGGCATGCTGCATATTTCTGTACGTGGTCCCAGAGGCCAGGTGGTGCAGAGTCAGTGCCACCTTTAGTCCAGGGTCCAGGCTGGGATGGAAGTTGGTGTTTGCCTTGGTCAACCTGGGTCTCAGCCATTCCACAACTTCATCAAACATGGCTGGCGGCATCCTCATGAAGTGCTGGAATGCACGAGGGTCTTCATTCCTGAGCTCCACCATCAGCTTGTCATAGAATCCAAACTCCACTCTTCTCCCGATCCATCTTCGGACCCAGACAGCTCTTGGACGTCTCCTTCTTCTCCTTATGTAGAAAAGGTGGAACAGTCTGAAGAGGGCTTGGTTCTGGGGTTGAATGATGGCGGCTACCAAAAGGAGTGTGCAGTGATCCATGGTGGACATCAATGGATGATGTGGAGGAGCAAGAGCAAGGTGAAGAGGTCTGCACACCATGGCTGCTGGACTGACAGTGAGATCCAGGTGATTTCCTCCCCCTTTTTATAGGAAATGTCAGTTTTCCGCTAGGTGTCCTTCCACATACTCTGGACATCCTCCAGACATCCTAAATATCCGAGATATGTCCCATATGCAAACGTTTTGTCCGTTTTAATGCTTTATATCCGAGCTGCATCCGCTTTCATCCTTTCTATGTCCGTGCTACTAACGCTGTGTGGACGTTCCGCGTACCTTTCACTTCCTCCCTCTTTCCACTTTCCGCTGGAGCGGATGTGAGTTGCACGGATGCCCAGAGGATGCTGAGAGGATACAGCAGACGTGTAACGGATGACAATGGACGTAGAACGTTTGTTGCCCGTATGTGTTATGGATGTAGATTGTACGTGATGGAAAGTTCATCCGCTCAAAAAGTTTTGTGCAGCTCAAAACTTTTTGAGTGGATGAAATAGCAATAGATGGATGTTTCACGGATAGAGCGTATGAAAGACGTACGCAGTGAGTACATAACGGATGCATCGTGTTTTCCAACGGATGGCAAGCATTTTTCTCCATTTTACATCCTCTTTGCATCCATTGGTGCAGTGTGACATGGGCTTTATATGCAGACCTGGTTCTTAAGTCATGGCATCTCCATATAATTCTAAATAGCCTTGTAGATGTGACAGAAAAAAAATGATGCTGAGCCAAACTGGCGTCTTATAACACAGCTTCTTCTGATCTTACATTTGAACCAAGATTGTTAGTAGAGAAAAAGATCATGTACAGCATGACTTCAGATAACCAAAGCCTTTCTCCACTACGGAACTGAAATCTTATCTAAACATCCTTCTGTTTGGAGAAAGCTATTGACTGTTATGTGTCATCAAAACAGCATTAAGTTTTCAGGATCATTAGCTAGATCTTTTTAAGATGATACTAATATGAAATTTAATGATCTCTACTTACCTTTATTGTTTTTATTCTCAGTCACTGCTGATCCCTTCACTTTCCTCCAAAATGTAACATCTTCAAAAAGGAAGACCCCAGCCAAGTTGAAAATTACAGACCAATCTCCTTATGCTATGTCACCTGTAAAGTCATGGAATCAATTATTAACCAATCCATTATCCTCCACTTAGAGACAAACAACCTACTCTCTGATAAACAATTTGGTTTCAGAAAAAAACTATCCTGTAATCTGCAACTCTTACACTGCAAAAACATATGGACAACACAGCTTGATCAAAGCAAAGCAATAGACACAATGTACATAGACTTCTGTAAAGCCTTTGATTCAGTGGTACATGACAAACCACTACTAAAACTAAAATCTTAGGGTATCTCTGAACACCTACATAACTGGATAGAAGCATTCCTGTCAAACAGACAACAAATGGTCAAAATTGGGAGCATCGGATTAAATTCTGTACCTGTCAACAGTGGTGTCCCCCAAGGCAGTGTTTTAGGACCAACTCTCTTCATACTCTACATAAATGACCTCTGTGATCATATTAAGAGCAACTGTGTTCTCTTCATCGATGATGTAAAGCTATTCAACACCACAGACAATACTACTACCCTCCAAAAAGACCTTGACTATATATTAGAATGGTCAAACAAATGGCAACTTCAAATCTCAACAGATAAATGCTCTGCCTTACATATTGGCAAAAAAAATATGTCACAAAATAAAATACAAGCTAAATAGTCAAGACCTTGTTGAGGATCCAAACTCTGTCAAGGACCTTGGAGTACTCATCTCTAATGATCCAAGTGCTAGAATCCACTGTAACTACATAGCCAAAAAGGCATTAAGAGTTGTTAACCTAATTCTACATAGCTTCTTCTCTGGTAATATCACACGACTAACAAGAGCATACAAAACATTTGCTAGACTAATACTTGAATACAGCTCATCAGTCTGGAACCCATATCATGTATCTGATATTAACACACTTGAAAAAGTCCAGGAATATTTCACAAGAAGAGTCCTCCACTCCTCTACTCGTTGCAGAATACCTGATGCCACCAGACTTGAAACTCTAGACCTAGAAAACCTAGAAATACGCTGCCTTTGGTCCAATCTAAATATAGCACATAAAATCATACATTGCAATGTCCTACCTGCAAATGAATACTTCAACTTCAACCATAACAATACAAGAGCACACAATAGATACAAATTCAAGGTTAACTGCACCAAACTTGACTTCAGAAAATACGATTTCAGCAACAGAGTGGTCAATGCTTGGAATACTCTACCTGACTCTGTGGTTTCTTCCCCAAACCCCAAAAACTTTAACCTTAGACTGTTTCCTATTGACCTCACCCCCTTCCTAAGAGACCTGTAGGGGGCGTACATAAGTGCACCAATCATGCCTACCGTCCTGTCCTATTGTTTCTTTTTATTTTTCTTATAAGTATCTATCCCATGTATTCAAAACTATGTTTATTCTGCATCTTGTAAGCGATTGACAAATCAAACAAATACAAATACATACAAATTTAGTTTTAACACCTTGAGAATGCTTTTTTATCAACTTGGAAAAAGTCATAAATACTAACCCTGGTATAGCTAAAAACAACTTAAGCTTATCAACTCATCTGGGGATTAATTGAAAGCAATATCATGTGGATATAGGAGAAAAAGAAAGTTCTAAGGAATGTTTTACTGTGATTGCCTGCAAAGAAGCAAAGGACTTGTAATTATTGTATACTTTTTAATATAGCATCATTTAGACAGTGGTCTTTTCAATAGATCTGTAGATATCATTGATAACTGTGCTTATCAGTGGGTTTATTTGGAGCTCCTATTTATAGCAAGAAGCGTACCCCTAGATTATGGACTGTCTTTGTTTTCTGCCTTATTTCAAAAGTTTCTTTTTTAACTTATAAATAGATCTATAAAATCTATTGATGTTCATCATATAAAGATGCAAAAAGAAAATAAAAAGACATTAATTAATATTATGCACTCAGACTACAATGAACGCACCTGTGTTTTGACAAGGAAACTCAGTTTGTGTGACATGAAAATTGCACAAAACAAGCAATGGATCAAAACAAGCAGGATTAGATGCAGCACATTTAACTGAAGCTGTGATATAATAGGCAATGGTCAACTTTTCAGTGCTGATATGTCATGCTGTTTTCCTTCACAGATAGTGTTTGATAAAAGTGGAGATGGCATAATTTATCCCAGGTGCACCTATGAATAGGTTTAAATGAACGTTAATGAACATTACCCTTAAACCCAATAATTCTTGAATAAGTGTTCTCATAACAACGGTCTTTAAAGGACTCTGAAAACTTATTGAAAATGAGAAATATGAGATGTGAACTATAATCTTCTACTACAGCTATAAATTGGATACATGGTTTAAATCTTCTTGTTTTATTGGAGACAAGGACAATGGTTCATGCAATGAGTTTAATCTGGATCCAATCTAAAGGGCTTAAATTGGTGGGTGCAGTAATTTTGTCCAATATTTCTCAACCTTGGCAACATTGAGGCATGTGGACTTCAACTCCCAGAATTCCCCAGCCAGCTTTCTAGGGAGTTGAAATCCACCCAATGTAAAGTTGCCAAGATTGAGAAACACTAATTTAGTCCGCAAAGAGAGAGGATTCCAAACTGGTGAAAGTTTATCTGTAATATAACTGCGACTATTTCACTCTAAGGTAGGAACGTGATGAGGAACAGTTTCTGCTCAAATATATTTTTGGCTCCTCATTTTCTCTCTCACCCATCTTTAAAGCAGCGGCAAATTTGGGTTTTCATAGGATCTTATTTTGAAAAGGTAGCCCTAATTGTCTTTTCAAATCTCTATGCATTAAATTATATGATGTGAAAGTACTCTTTTGACATCTGTCAGTATTATTAGTTTCTTATTAATATTTACCTACTCTGTTTCTCCAGATTATTCAGTTTCATATGCACATTAAAGTCTATTCTCAAGAAAAGAAATTGAAATTATGTTTATGTCTATTAGCAACGTACTTGAGTAAAATGAACCAAAACCAGAGGTAAAAATTAATCAAATACATTTTCATTACTTAATCTGCAAGATAATGTATATATAATTAAACTTTTCAGGTACAAAATCAACTGAAGAGACACAAAAAATAAAATATACAAAGTTATCTCTTAATTCTGTCAGATAAAAAATATTTTTCTTTGTAAAGCTTAGAAGGCATTATTATTTTTAAAACCTTCAATTATTTGTTTTAGTTACCTATTCTTATCCACTTTTTTATCTTGAATAGAATTGAGGAAACCCCTTCCATAACCAGAAATTTCCTTACATTTTGTAGCTGATCTACAAGCCATGCTACTTCATAAGACATCTGGCTCATAGAAGTAGCTCTTCTGGGAATGCTGGTAATGACCTCCCACATCAACAAAATTCTGCTGATTGTTCTTAGCTTTATTTTATTTCCCACCACTGACAGATATGGGTCAGATTGACACTTTTTATCAAAACATCTTAACAGATACTGCATTTCTGTGATGAATTTAACTTGAAAAGCTACATGTAAAGCCCATGTCACACTGCACCAACGGATGGAAAGAGGATGTAAAATGGAGAGAAACACTTGCCATCCGTTGGTTAACGCGATGCATCCGTTCTGTACTCACTGCGTCCGTTTTTCATCCTCTCTATCCGTCCAGCATCCGTCTATTGACATTTCATCCACTCAAAAAGTTTTGAGCTGCACAAAACTTTTTGAGTGGAAAATGTATCCAACGTGTCCGTTCCGCATCAACAACGCATACGGGGAACATCCGTTCTACACCTGTCGTCATCCGTTACACATCCGCTATATCCGCTAGGCATCCGCTGCGCATCCACGCAACTCACATCCGCTCCAGCGGAAAACAGACACAGGGAGGAAGCGAAATGAATGCAGAATGGATGCGCAGCGTTAGTAGCACGGACGAAGAAAGGATGAAAGTGGATGCAGCTTGCATACAAAGCATTAAAACGGAAAAAACATTCGCAGAGGGGACCTATCTTGGATATTTAGGATGTCTGCAGGATGTCTAGAGGATGCAAAAGGACATCTAGTGGAAAACCTATATTTCCTATAAAAAGGGGGAGGAACTCACCTGGATCTCACTTTCAGTCCAGCAGCCCTGCGGTGCAGACCTCTTCAGCCTTGGTCTTGCTCTTGCTCTTCCACAGCATCCAGTCATCTCCACCATGGATCATCACACACTCCTTTTAGTAGCCACCATCGTTCTACAACAGTGCGAAGCCATCTACAGGCTCTTTCACCTGTTCTACGCAAAGAAAAGGAGGCGGCCAAGAAGTGTCTGGGTCCGAATATGGATCACCAGAAGAGCAGAATACGGACTGTATAACAAGCTAATGGTGGAGCTGAGGAATAAACACCCTTGTGCATTCCAGAACTTCATGAGGATGCCTCCAGCCATGTTTACGAAGTTGTGGAGCGTCTGAGACCCAGGTTGACCAAGCAGAGCACCAACTTCCATCCCAGCCTGGACCCTGGACTCAAGATGGCACTGACTCTGTGCCACCTGGCCTCAGGGACCACATACAGGAGCATGCAGTACGGCTGGAGGGTGCCACACAACACCATCAGCACTGTGGTCAGAGAAGTGGTGCAGGCCATCATCGAAGAATATCTGGAGGAGCTCCTCCAGTGCCCCTCCACTGAAGAAGGCTGGAAGAAAGTTGCAGAGCAGTGGTATCAGAAGTGGAACTTCCCCCACACCGTTGGAGCCATAGATGGCAAGCACGTGGCCTGCAAAGCTCCAGCCAAGTCAGGGTCCAATTATTACAACTACAAGGGCTTCTTCAGCATCATCCTCTTTGCCATGGTCGATGCTGACTACAAGTTCATGTACATCGATGCTTCAGGCAACGGCTCATCTTCAGATGCCCAGATATACAATGCCAGTGACCTCAAGGAGGGGCTGGAACGCAACCTCATCATGGGCTTCCCAAATCCAGACCCCCTGCCCAACGACTCACAAGATGTGCCTTACTTCATCATGGGGGATGACGCCTTCTCCCTCAGAACCTTCCTCATGAAGCCCTACACTTCCAGACTCCTCACCCGTGAAGAGAGGATCTTCAACTACAGGCTGTCCAGGGCAAGGTGGGTGGTGGAGAACGCCTTTGGCATCCTGGCCAACAGGTTCCAGGTACTTCTCACCACAATGTAGCATCGCCCAGAGACCGTGAGGAACATCGTGGAAGCTTGCTGCATCCTGCACAATCTCATGCGCACCCGCTACCCAGTCTTGCAGAACAGGCTCGTGGACCTCCAACAAGGCAATGGGGACATGGAGCCTGGGGAATGGAGGCAAGGGTGAAACCTGATAGACACTCAGGATGTGCAAGGCCCCAACAGAGCTTCACGTGAAGGGAAGAAGCAGCGCAACCTCCTGAGACACTGGTGCAACTCCCCAGCTGGAGCAATGGAGTGGCAAGACAGGATGATAGATGCTTAATGGATGCTTCCTTCAGCCTGTCTCATCACACTGATGAGATTGGGCCATGTATGTTGAGTGGGCCTACAATGAACAGGGCATTTAATAAAGAGTTGTGTTTATGTTCAAATGTGTGGATGAATGATTACATTATTATTGATAATAAAGGGCCATAGGTGTGGCACCTGGGAGGGTGGACCATACAGTCCCACTATGCTTGCACTGGAGGTTTATCTATCCCACAGCTATTACCCATCCCAAAGATATCCCTGCCCATCCCACTGCTATTAACCATCCAACAGGTATCCCTGCCCATCCCACAGGTATCTTAACCCATCCCAAAGGTATCCCTGCCCATCCCACTGCTATCCTTACCCATCCTACAAGCATGCAAAGGCTTAAACCATTTCTAAAAGTTTCCACCAAGACTTTATTTAATAAAATAAATGAAGCAAGTGTGTGAAGCAAAGATAATCTTTATTAATAACAAGCTGTAAAAGCAAAATTACCTAAGTGTCCCAAGCAAAGATAAAGTCAACAGGTAGCCACCCAGTCTCTGGCACTCTTCTTGGTCACTCTGAGGCATGCCCATAGTCTCAGGGGTGAAGGGTCCATGTGCTGTGGAGGTGGCTGCTGCTGGAGTGCTGGTCTGAGGCGCGATTGTGGCCCCGAGAGGACAACAGGGGACGGTGTGTGGAGGAAGCTCTCAGAGAGCTGGCTCAGTCCTGTGATGTTGAGAGCCCCTTCCTCCAGGACATGGGTTGTCAGCCCCAATACCGATGACAGATGTTCTGAGGCCAGGCTTGGCTGTGGGATGGAGGAAGGAGGACTGTAGTGGGAATGTCTGGTCTGCAGCTGAGCGAGGTGAGGCGTCGGTGGCATCTGTGGTGTGGCTGGCATCGGTGGCATGACTGGCATCGGTGGCGTGGCTGGCATTGGTGGCATCGGTGGCATTGGTGGCATCAGTGGCATCGGTGGCACCGATGGCGTTCGATGTACCTGTGCCTGGACTGGGAAGGGCTGCCTGTGCTGCTGGAGCTCCTGGTAGCCGTAGCCTTGGTAGGTGAGGGCCTGTGGAAAGCCTTGGAAGGGCAGTGACATCACCTGGGGTGGAGGAGCAGACCTGGACTGGATCAGAGCAGGTTCAGCTGGGTCTGGAGGGTTGTGAAGAAGACCGGTGATCCTGTCCTTGATCCCCTTGTAATGTGATTTGGACATGTTCAAGAGGGTCTGGTTGATGTACGTTATGAAGGGTTTGCGGTTGGAGGATGGGATGTCGGTGTGTACCAGCTGAGACAGGAGAACTACGCTGCTTCTAATGGTGTCCCTGATCTCCAGCAGGACAGTGTGGCTCTGCCCCTCCGGTCTGGCTCTCTGCCTACTTTCTGTGGAGGTGGAGCTGGGGGTGGATGTGGGTTGTTCTCTGGTGGAAGTGCCCTCTCCTTGCTCCCACTGCATCAGGGGGTCCTCCACGCGATCCACCACGGGTAGTGCAGCTGTCTGAGGGGTCTTCATCGTGGCATGTTCCACAGATACCTGCCTGGACACAGGAGCTGACTCTGGGCCAGAAGAGGACTGGCTCTTTGAGGGCTGCCTGAGAGAGAGGGTTGTGAGAGGGGCTGCTCCTCAGTGGCAGACCTCACCCTCCAAGAAGCTGCACTTGGCCATCACATAGGACTCTCGGTCCATCAGCTTGACCTTGGCCTGGCCAGATTTCTTGAGGTGCAGCTTCCCGTACCAGGTGTGCATGTGCTTCCACCAGCCGAGGAGCACCTCTGAAGTGTAGCCCAGGTTCTCCGCCTTCTCTTTCCAAGCAGCCTGCTTCCTCTTGGTGTCTCGATAGAGCCTGTGTCCCTTCCGCCAAAGATACTCGTTACACTAAGGCTAAACTTCAGCCATTCCAGCACCTCCTCCTCATGTTCCTTTTCAATGGAGTATTGCCTCCTCTCCCGTTCACGCGTATGCCTCTTCCTCCCTCTGGCAGGGCCATATGGGCCCTCATCAGAGGGGCTTCAAGGTTGTAGGGGCTGCTCCACCACACCACCAGCAGCAGCAGCAGCAGCAACAACAGTAGCAGCAAAAGCAGGACCAGTAGCACCAGCAGGACCAGCAGCACCAGCAGCACCAGAATCAGCAGCACCAGCAGCACCAGCAGCACCAGCAGGACCAGGAGCACCAGCAGGACCAGGAGCACCAGCAGGACCAGGAGCACCAGGAGCACCAGCAGGACCAGGAGCAGCACCAGCAGAGTAAGCACCAGCAGAAGCACCAGCACCAGGAGCAGCACCAGCAGAAGCACCAGCCCCAGCAGAAGCCCCAGCAGAAGCAGAATCAAGGCCAGGGGGTGGGATGGTGGCCCTGTTCCTCTTGCCAGGGCTGGCAGCAGATGCCACATGCTTCCTCTTCTTCCCCATGGTTGTTGGCTGGCTGGCTGGCTGGCTGGCTGGCTGGCTGGCTGGCTGGCTGGAGCTGTGTCTGGCAGCAGGTCTTTCCTCTGAATGGTGACCTGCTTGCGAGCTGCTTCCCTTTATATCTTAGGGCTGACGCAATGCATCCTCCCCACATGCGCAGTGAACGCTCTGCATCCACTAGGCATCCGCTAGGCTTCCGCTAGGCTTCCGCTAGGCTTCCGCTCTGCATCTGCTTCATCCGCTTGGCATCCTCTCTGCATCCGTTCCTTCCGCTACGCGTCCGCTTCGCTGTGCTCCCCCGGAAGCCCTGCGGATGTGCCATCCGCTTCCATCCGCTAGGCTTCCGTGGAGCATCCGCTTTCCATCCTGGCTACGTCCTCCCCCTGTCCGTTCCTTTCCGTTGTTGTCCACTCTGGTTATGCAAATTCGGGGCACTTTTGAGAGCGGATAACAATGGATGGAACATTTTCTCATCCGCTGTGTCCTTTTTACAAACGTTTTGCATCCGTCGGCCAATGTGACAGGGCCTTAAATGTGTTCGACCATGGAAAAATATATGAATGGAGACTTACATGGCTGCTTTATAGTTGATAAATATTTTCAACTTTTCAGATCATGCACATATTTTACATGTTTATGAAAACAAAAGTGTAAAGAAGCCTCAAATGTATTATTCTAAGATTCTCCTTATAATGTTCAGCAAAGATCCTTTAAAGCATTCATCAGATGTAGTCTATTTTAATTCTCCTTGCAGGGCTCAGATAATAATGTATAATAGTAAAATAGTGTCATTCCATTAAACTGTTATCATTAAGTGGTAAGTACAATAAAGCTTACCTTCTTTGAAACCATCTCTCATGAAACTACTCATCATAGGACTAAAATTATCTGGTCATGACATTATTTAAATAAAAATAACTAGAAATGATAATTTTAGGGTAACAGCAGTTCACAATTCTTTAGAGTGTCATCCCTTGTTGCAGCAGTGTGCTTTCAAATCCCATACCTATTATTCTCAAGAAACTGATAAAGCAAAATGATTTCTATGTGATTATCCTGGGTTATTTAATGTTACCACAAAACTTTTTTTTTAATCTGATGAAAAACTCATTATTCGCAAGCCAAGTGATAGACTTTGCTAAGCATAAGAATTGCTGTATGGTAAGGGAGCAGCTCTGTAGCGGACAAAAATGCTCTATAGAGAATCATTAAAACTGCCCAGAATATCATTGGACTCCAGCTACCAGCACTCAACAACATCTTTGCATCTCGCTGTTTGAGGAAGTCACACAACATTCTCAGAAACTCTTCCCATCCTGCTCACAATCTTCATGAACTGCTGCCTTCTGGCAGAAGATACAGAACAATTAAAACTCAGACCACACATTTTTCTGAATAGTTTTTATCCAGAGCTATAATTGCACTTAACAATGAACTTAAGGACCACCATCAGTGAGCTGTTGGACAGTATTACTTGGTCTGTTGTATGGATTCTTGTGTATTTTTAGGAGGTGGGGAATTTTGGTGGGTGAGGAGGTGTTTGGGGATTATCATGTTTGTGTGCATGTTGAGTCTGGTCTCTGGGTGTTATGTGAATTTCGTTGTATGTATACTGTGTATATACGTACAATGACAATAAAGAATTCAATTCAATAACCTGAAGTATGTCTAGCAGAGCAAAAGACATGTTAGAACAAGCTAAGGTATGCAGAAGTGTAGGTATTCTGGTGAGCTCAGTTCAAATATGTTTTGGAATCTGCCCCATGTGTCTGTATAGCTCTCATTCTTAAAATTCCCCCCTTCTCCAAACAAGAGCTTCTATGTTCCCTCTATAATTTTCATTTTGTAGGACAAAGCAAGATCCAAGGTGTCACTTAGTACACAAACTTGCATACCAGAATTTCCCTCTCCTGGAGGCAATTCAATCCAAGTTCTTGAGATTATTCTTGGAGTTTCTTGGTAGATTGCCATTGCTGCTTTTCACTTTGAGGCCACAGTTTTTTCAGTAAAGGCACAATTTTTGAAAATTAGGATCTGACTAACTTTTATATGTGGAAATAAGAGACAAGTTTGGAGACAAAATAAATAGCTTTAATCTTCAGGTTTTCCCCAAAGTAAACAAAAATATCACTAACAAGAAATAAGGGACATTGCCTTGCTAGAAGAATATTATTTGGCTTTGAGAAGAGACTCCAAAACAAAGTGTTCACTCCAACTAATTGTCTAGATATTGCAAAATATTACAGGGTTTCACCTTAGCTCATTTTAGCACTCTGCCTTCAGCCTTACTCAAGGAAAATACTGTATTGATCTATTCCTTTGACCTGTTATGCAGAAGCAGTTAAAACAAGAGGCATCAGCTGTTCTCCTGCCAATTTGCCATTGAAATGTGTTGCTTATGTTAGTTCCAATTTTAAGTAAATTCCTAGCAGATCAATAGTGATGATGCTACTTTGAAAGTTGCCAAATTCTATTTTATATCGAATTTTATATATTACAAAACAAACAGTGAAACTGTTTTAATCATGCCTGTTTATATGTGTATTTGGGTCCTTTTTATGGTGAAGGACCAAAATATAATGTAGCTTATTTTAAGGAAATAACTATTCTGAATAGTGTTGATACTGAAATGCAAGTCATAATTGCCTTAATTTATCATGACTAATAAATAAAATGCAGATTATTGTCCGCCGACTGATGAACTGATGAAACCGAAGATATAGAGTAAATTGACATTTTACTAAAATTCCCCCCTCCCCATTTCTTTTCACTATCTTGCATAAATAATTATGTGTATTATATCATTGTATCTCTGCCAAGCTATTTTTCACCTTTATGCCATTTGCATGCTAATTTCCCCAAAAGCTAGGAATGCATTTTGCATGTTTTTCCATCTGATTTGGCATCAGTATCATTTAACAGAAATACAACCCTAACAAGGCAACTCAAGTAATCAGGCATAAAAATGGTTGATAGTTTTTCAGTTGCAAGCTCTGAGTAGTAATTTTACTTTGGAGATGATGAAGAGGAAAAAGCTGGGGTATATGGAAATGACAACTTTGAGAGTCAGCATGATATCGACATGCATGATATCGACATGCATCGACATGAATCATAAAGCATTTCTTTTTATGTTATCAGCTACAACCTTGTTCTCAGTTCACCAATTGTTCGTTGCAGTTAAATGTAGAAGATAATACTAAGTTTATAGTTACTGCCTGTAACCTTTCAAAAATGAAAAAAATTATATACAGACACATGAATCTTTCAAGAAGTACAAAACTACATAACTTTCAGAAAGAAAGTATATTTGGAGAAAGAGGAAGTTGGGTTATACACATTTAAAACCCAAGGTTTTTTTTAAATGAAATAGTCAAATTTATGTTTGCTTTTGTGGGCTTAGCATAAAAGTGAAATATAAGATTGAAATGCTACTATTTTTTTCTGGAAGGATTTAAAAAATTAATTGCAGTTAAAAAGCTACTTTTAAAAAACAATTGTGCTTTCTCTGGAACTGTATGAAGAATTTGCCAAGTTGGATAGACTGATAGCTTCTAACCTTTCAGGTTGGTCCATCTTGTTCTTTAGTTCTGGAGCATAAGAACGCAGTTCTTGGCTGTGATTTTATTATAGTGCAGAGAGAAATGAAGGCAGCAGAGATGATGGTGAGGGAAATCCCTTACCATACTGGCTGCATAACTTAACATGTTGTGTTAACCAAGCCTATACAGTTAGTGGTTAGTATACTGAGCCAACCAGAATATAGTTGCACTTTTTTTTTTGTTTTATGTTGTTTCCTTATTCAATTTTTAATATTTTGTAAACCATTCTGGGAGTTGGGCAGCATATAAATTCAATAAAAAATATAAATGCAATAAATAAATTATGGAAGATTAAAATAATATTTCAAATTGGCTAGAAAAAGAATTAAAAGTACGTTTCTATTGTTTTAAGTTACTTTACAAACTTTTGATATGTAATTAAAATGAGCATCTGCCAAAGCCAATGAACATTTCAAAACAAATCTTCATCCTAGTGTTTTCCCACAGGTGCAGGGTCTGCTTTTTGAATTTACAAGTGCAGTTTTATGTGTTCATCTTCCAGAATAAATAAATAGGCGAAATAACTTCCTCCCATAGGGAGTTAGTATAGTGTACAATTACATTTATTTATTTACTATTTTTATTTATTTATCAAATTCCTAATACTGCTTGTATGACTCTGGGCAATTTAAAAATAAAACAATAAATCATATAAGTCATAATTAAAAACAAAATTAAAAATCAGAATTAAAACAGAGTTTAAAAGAACAATTCAAAAATTAAGTCAGAGAGAAGGGCTTCAACCCACCAACCACCCCCAGGTTTGCATGACACTCTTAGATCCCCTCACTGGTTGGTACTGTAGATCCAAGTGTTGATATTCTTCTTAAAGGCTATATGTTGCATTTTAATCATAATGTCTCCTACTATTAGTTGAACTATCTGTTTCTCCCTAAAAAGTAGCAGCGGTGCAAAATAACAGCTTTTGGGGGAGGATTCATCATAATTCTAGAGTTATATACAAATGTAGCATGTCAATGTCAAAATGGATTTTCAGATGGATATGCTTGTTCTTTTTTTTCACGCTACTGTATACTTTTGACTATCAAATTTAATATCTTCTAACAACCATTTATAAATTAATATCTGTCCAGAGTTGCCTCATTGGTAAGTTGTCTCATTGTATAAATTTAATAAATATTATAGGCTTTTTAAATTATGAATTATTTAATTATGAGATTCTCAATTATCCCAAATTCTGTCTGTTGAATATTCTAATGACGAGTGAAACCAAGGAGCAAAGGCTTCCCTTCAGTCTGTCTCTCTGATGGAAAAAGAGTAAGTTTAAACTGATTGGTCCACCTATTGGTGGGAAGTTTGAATAGCTGTCATTGGTTGAGCTATCCAACAGCACTCCTTAAAAAGAGAGAGCTTCTGGCAAAGACTTGACTTGATTTTATCGATCTCCTAATAAAAGAGGTGCAGTCATTATCTAATGTGTCCTGCCTCTTCAGCCAGCCCCAACATAACACTGTCCTTGCACAATACAAATACATGCAATCCTAAACAATTACATGGCTAGTAGCCTGTAGTTCATTGTTTAGTGCCTGTAATGGACAAGAGGTAGAAAGGATTTGGAGAAAGATGTATGTAATCCAGCAACGTTAAATAGAGGCCAGCTATCTAGACAAGTTGACATGTTGTCTTGTTTTCTGCATCTGCATTCAAGGCTGAAACCCTAAAAGATACTAATATAGCTTAAGCTGGTGAAAAGCAAAAATTATTTACTATAAAAATAGCCCGACAACTGCTTTCTTCTTACCTCTCACTCCATTAAAATTCAGGGTGGGATGCTTGTTTATAGCTATAGCCACAATCTGACACAAAGAAAGATAAAGTATGCTGGGGTGAAAGTTGTGCTGTAGGAATTTCCTCTTCATAAATTTCTGGTAGGATCACATTGTAGCAGCAGCATATGCTTATAAAATTCTTGAAAATAAACATTTTGTTTATTTTAACAATTCTCTGAATAATGGAGATGGAATTTAAGGGAATGCTGTACATCTATTACTGCTTGTAAAATGGATGTATATGTATGTTTGGGGAATATTTAAACATATGGCAGTGAAGAGCTGTTTTTTTGCTATCGCAAATGAAAACTCCCATTTTTCCAGATAGCGATACTGAGGCATCAAAATCTATTAAAATCTGTCAAAAGTTTGCTGTCACATTAGCTTCCAACCATTTCTGTTTTACATATGTATATGATGAGTATTTAAGCATGCTTTCTGTCAGACTTCTATTTTTGAAAGTCTGACAGATACTTCACAGAACAGTTCTATAAATAAGATTTCATACAAACATTAAACATTTCTCAGATTAAAGTTGGTGCTTTAATTCTACTTTTTTTCCAATTCTCTCCTATGCTATCTAAGAGGCCAAAAGTCAGTAAACTAAGTTTTTTGTTTATGTATTTCATAGGTGGAATTATAAGGAAAGATGAGTTCTTTTTTCTTTGAAAACATGAAAGAGAAAATCACATGCATTGAAAAAGCTAGTTTGACAGTTTACATTTAACAATAAGTATAGTTTAACAATACATTTTCTGATATTACAGAGTTGGATCCAGATTTAGCATGAATCTACACCAGCACTAAATATTGACTCTGTAATATCTCTCTTGCAATGCTTCCCCAGGGGTGGGATTCTACCAGTTCGCACCTATTTGCTAGAACTGGTTTTTAAAATTCTAAGCAGTTCAGAGAACTGGTTGTTATAAGAAATGACTGGCCTAATCCTGTAAGGAAGGCAGGAAGGAAACATTCTGGTGTTGCTTACAGAAATTGCCCCTCTGTTAACCCTTATTACATTCTTCCTGTGGAACTTCTCTGGAGTTTTTTTTCCCCTCCTTTGCTGGTACTTTGCTTGTGTGGAGTGACCATTGAAAAAAGTAACTTATGACCATTTTTCACACTTACGACAGTTGCGGCATCCCCACAGTCAGGAGAGGCCAGGAAAGGAGATGCGTGCCTCGATGTGAGTGATGTTGAGTTGGACATGCCTAGCCAGTAACATGACCACCAGACCATGTCCACCCAGTCACATGACCACCAAACCACACCCACCAACTAAGCTACACCCACAGAACTGGTTGTTAAAAAATTTAAATCCCACCCCTGCAGATAACTGTTAAAAATAATTATAATGGAAATGTATTAGATAGCAGAATTAAGCATGGAAAAGTCAGAACTCAGATATTAATTTTAAATGGCAAATGTTTAGCAAGATCAGCAATTACAGAGAGCCATAAGCAATTACATTTTGCTTAACTGGGAGTTTTGATCGAAATGCCCTTTTGAAGTGAAAATTCATAGCATAGAAGCAGTCATGCTTCTAGTATTTTGTTTTGCTTTGTTTATACTTCTTTCATATTGCTTCATGAAAAAAGTAAGTAGCTTACAAAAGCAGAATACAATAAACTATACAATATGTACAAAATCATTATAAAAATGACAACATACATCCCTTAGGTTTATATTCTCCACATTGTCCTAGTCAAATAACTGCCTAAATAGCCTGTTTTTCATTAATTTTCGAAACAGTGGGAGGATTCACACTCTGGTCACTTCCTGGTTGGATTACTGCAGTACATTCTACATGGGACTGCTCTTGAACTAAATCCGGAAATTATAAATGATCACAGAGCACAGTTCTGACTTCATGGTTTTCTCATATTATACTCCTGATATGTGATCTTCATTAGCTTTCAGTTTCTTTCCAGATATTTTATTTAGTTTTTGGCATACAATCTCAGGAAAATCTACATATACTAAGCACACAATGCAGTCCTGACAGTTTAGACTGCTAGTTCATTCTACTCAGTGCTTGCATGCCTATATTTGGTACAGTGTAGGGGGAGAACTAGCTTTAGACTAGGTTCCTGACTCTTTCAGGCTCCTCTGCCAGTTTCGCCTCACCTCATGTTATAATACCTCACATCCAGCCAGGTACAGTGCTGTGACTTCTGCTGTCCACACATATAAACGCAGCTAGTTTTTCCCACCAATGTGATACCCATTTATCTACTCACAATATTGCATGCTTTCAGACTGCTGGATGGGCAGGAGCTGGGGATCGAGAGATGAGAGCTGGGCTTGAACTGCTGGAGTACAGACCATTTCTGGCTGGCAATTCCAGCATCATTAAGCCACTGAACCACCACATCCCCATATTCCAGGTATACACATGCAGACCCTTCAGACTTGGTCCAATGGGCAGATATCCTCCAGGAGAGGTGGTCCCACAAAAAGCAACCTGGCTGCATGCCATTCAGTCCTCTAAAAGTGATAACCAAATTTGATTTCCAAATGCAATTCAAAGTGTTGATTATCACCTTTAAAAGCCTGAATGGCATGGGGCCAAGTTGTTTTTTGTGGGACCGCCTCCCCGGAGGATATCTACTCATTGTATCAAATCTGAACAGTTTGTACTGTATGTTCCAGGTCCCTTTCAGTACATACTGACTTTTTAATAACATGCAGTTTATACCAGTCTTAAATAATGCTAAAATAGGAAGCAGGGTTATTATATATGCCTTCGTGAATGTGTATGTGTGTGTGTAAAATAAAAAAAAGAATATACACACATGTATATTCTGTATATATAAAAAATAAATGATTACATGTGTATATGTAAATATTTTATATGTGTGTGTGTGTGTGTATATATATGTGTGTGTGTGTGTGTGTGTGTGTGTGTACACACACACAAACATTATTATTGATGGACATTTGAGACACTATGCCATAAGTACATCTAAACCATGTTTTTACTGCAAGCATGCCCATTTTTTCCAGAGTTTTTAATCTAGTACTGCTTGTAGGCAACTTTTTTTGTCACATCCATCATCTAGGACAAGGGTGTCAAACTCTATGGGCTGGATGCATCATGTGCAGACCACATCCACCCCACATCATGTCATGAAATGTCATGTGATGGCAACATGATGCGGCAAATTTGAAACCTGTGATCTAGAAGGTTAATGCAACATACCATCACACACTCAAGATATAGATCCTGAGTAAAGGTTTATCAAGTTCTCCAGGGAACCTGAGTTTTAGACAGAATAATGTCCAATGAAGCATGCTGGTCTCTACTAAAAGCAGCACTATTGCCATCCCCACATACACTACTTATGTGGGTAACAATAAATATGGTTGGAACTGCTAAAAAAAATAGCCTTTAAACACAGTTAACTATTTATACTCAAAGTATGCTACTTTTTATGTAATCCAGTAACTAACCTAGATACCATATCATACAATAAACTGCTGCAATAAATCTACGTCTGAAAAATAGTTAAATTTTAATCATAGATTTGTGCTCAAGGAGGAATCCTAATTTTGTGGTTGCTGCTTTTCACAGCTCTTGCTTCATGGTAGTGTCACTATATCATCATGTGTTTGGGTAACATAATTAATTTGATTAATGTGTCAGCAGCTCAGTTCTGTCCAAGACGCACATGCAACTTTTTCCATCGCAGGACAAAAAAAGTTTGTCATTTTCAAGAACAAAGGCAGGAAATCTCCAAAGCACGAGCAAAACACTGGAACAAGGAAGATGGTGATGGTAAACTGAACGACAGTTAACTGTTTAAATAGACTTGCGTTGTTAAGGAAGAAAGAAACTTCATGACTTTATATGGTATTCTGATGGCTAATCATATCATATAAGCTAGGCTAAAATATGACATAGATCAGCCTCCCTCAACTTGTGCCCTCCAGATGTGCTGGACATCTCATCCCAAGTCAGCATGAGATTTGCTGGCTGGCCAAAATGCCAATATAACTGCAGAATATCATATTGGGAAAGCTTGTATGTGAATTGACTAGAACATCTTTTTTCCTTTTACAAATGCAACTTTAAAGTATGCACCTTATTGTTGAATTTCTCCATTTCTTTACAAAAGGATTGTCCAGACGTTTTTAACTTTATTAAGGATAAGACTATGTAACAAATTAACCAATCCTGATTTGTTTGTTTTTTTAACTTAGTTAAATTTATGCACTATTCAATCTGTTCAAGGAAAATAGACACATTCTAAAAATGAATAATTCCTCATGATGGCCTTTTGAGGTTATATTTAAATTGTAAGAAAGCAACATTAAATTATCAGGTGTGTTTTATTTTAAATGAAATAGGTACATTTTTAAACTAATGGGATTTCTGACCTGAAGTACATTACAAGACTTTTTGCATTACAAGCTTCAGTCTAATATCTAGATAATCCCAGTTTCTTTTCAGGGCTTTCATCAATGCTTAAAATAGGATATGATTAACTTTGACATTAAAACAGGGTTTGAAACATAGCTTTAAGCAGACTTAATGTATTCCATTCTAAAAAGAGTGATTCTAAAGAAAGTACAGAGAAGAGCAACCAGGATGATTAAGGGTCTGGAGACTAAAACATATGAAGAATGGTTGCAGGAACTGAGCATGGCTAGTCTAGTGAAGAGAAGGACCAAGGGAGACGTGATAGCAGTCTTCCAATATTTGAGGGGCTTCCACAGAGAGGAAGGGGTCAAACTATTCTCCAAGGCACCTGAAAGCCAGACAAGGAATAATGGATGGAAACTGATCAAGGAGAGATTCATCCTGGAAATAAGCAGATTTTTTTGATAGTCAGAGCAATCAACCAATGGAAAGCTTGCCTTCAGAAGTTGTGGCAGCTTCATCACTGGAAGCTTTCAAGAAGAGACTGGACTGTCACCTGTCAAATGGTGTAGGGCAAAGGTGTCAAACTCACGTCGTCACAGCGGCATCACATATCAGGACGTTCCCCCCCTTTGCTAAATTGGGTGTGGGTGTGGCCAGCATGTGATGCATTCAGCCCATGGACCATGAGTTTGACAGCACTGGTGTAGGGTCTGCTTGGGCAGGGGGTTGGACTAGATGACCTACAAGATCCCTTCCAACTCTGTTAATCTGTATCTATATATATGGCATTCACCAACAAATACAATCTTTTTACACAAATAGTGAGACCTACACCATAATGTGCAAAAAGTATTCTAGCATTGCCAAACTTGACATCATTGTCTGGCATAGTGGAGAAAACATTGACACCAGTTAGCAGCATCTTTTTCTTGTGTTATTTCCATACTTAAAATAATAATTGAGGTCAGTAGCACTGAT
The DNA here is from genome assembly GCA_015471245.1 of Laticauda colubrina. NCBI lineage: Eukaryota > Metazoa > Chordata > Lepidosauria > Squamata > Elapidae > Laticauda > Laticauda colubrina. The sequence continues at coordinate 67,761,386 of BLBF01000006.1, forward strand.
CCATACCAACTTATGAAGAGCTGGCCACTGCTACTTTTTAGATTTAAAATGCCCAAAGAATGCCTTGTGCAAGGTCTCTTCAATCCACAGCAGATATGTGTGTTGTTTTGTTCGGAAAACACACGAGGTAGACCGGGTTCCAACAACAAATACTTTTATTATAACCAGTCAGTAACGGAACGCCGGCTGAAGCCGGGGCCAGCCCTTTTATACAGGCTGGCTTGCCTGCTTGCAGCCAATGGCAGCTATTTAGATTTGCCGCCTTTTTGGTATCACTTTGGATTGGTTCCTAGTGAACCAATCCACTGTTCCTTTCCTTAGCCAATCAGAATGGTAGGTTTGGAGTCATCCACTTTACATACAGAACACCCCTCCCTCCTTAGTTTAGTCCTACGTAGTGACGTAGTCTCGCAGGTAGGTGGGGCTTTTCCGGGCTCGACCTGACCTGCGCGGTTCATTTCCAGTGAGGACTTCGACCGGTTCGGATGGGGCTGTTGTGTCGTCCGTCCTCCTCTCTGGAACCGTCTGGAAGGGTGAGTCGGCCATTTTACCACCGCCTAAGTTTCTTAGGCCGGCGGTTCTGCCGCTCCCTCCCGTTTCCTCGGGGCAGGTCGAGCTGGCTTGGCTGGCCCCTTCCGAAGATCTCTTTTCGTGGGTCTCTTCAAACGGTGAGTCTTTTGTTGGCTCTTTTTGGTCATTTTGAATGTTATTTTTATTTTTAAAAAGTTCTTTATTCGTTTCTCGCCTTTCCCCCCCCACCTCGGTTTGCATTTCACCGTGTTCATTTGTGAATGTTTTTAAGTCCGCGGTTCTTTCCATAATTCGAGATCGAAGCTGGTCTATATGCCGCTTCCATTCCCTCCCATCGTCTAATTTTACCCGGTAGGATTTGGGGCCTGTAAGTTGGATAATTTGCCCGGGTAGCCATACCGGGTCCCCGGAGAAATTTTTAGCGTAAACTAAATCGTCTGTCTCGAATTGTCTGAACCGTGTTGAGGAGTCAGGGGGGTTTTCTGGGGTGAAATTTGGGTGTAACCTATCCAGGTGAGATCTTAATTTTCGCCCCATGAGTAGTTCTGCTGGTGATTTGTTTGTGATAGTACTAGGTGTTATGTGCTGCAGTGTGAGCAGCCGGTTTACTTTTTGTTGTGTATCTCCAGCGTCCATTCGTTCTAACCCTTCTTTTGTAAACCGGACCATTCTCTCTGCCCTGCCGTTCGCAGCCGGGTGAGCCGGCGCGGTTAGTGCATGTCTTATACCTAGGGAGGCTAGGTATTGCTCAAATGGTATACTGGTTAGCTGTGGTCCATTATCTGAAACGAGAATGTCTGGTATGCCATGGGTGGCAAACAGGCTGTCTAGTTGCTTAATTACGGCTTCTGTTGTCGTTGATGGCATGATTTTTACTTCAAGCCAATTGGAATATGCATCAATGACAATCAGAAAAGTATGCCCCTTGGTAGGCCCCGCGAAGTCAATGTGTATTCTTGACCACAGTCCTCGAGGGGTTTCCCAGTCCTTAACGGGTGCTTTTGGTGGGGATGGTCTAATTGTCTGGCATTTGTGGCATGAGCTTACCCAATAATCTATGTCCTTATCAATACCCGGCCACCACACGTAACTCCTGGCGAGGCTTTTCATCTTTACCATTCCGGGGTGCCCTTCATGTAAAAGCCTAAGAACCCTGGGCTGCAGTTTAGCAGGGATTACTACCCGATCACCCCACAACAAACACCCCTTTTGGATGGAAAGTTCAGTCTGTCTGGACCGGAAAGGTTTGGAATTTTCAGTTTTTAGATTCTCCGGCCAGCCTTTACCTACCCAGCTAAGAACGCGGGCAGTCAATGAGTCTTTCGCGGTGGCTCTTGCGACATCATACGCTGATATGGGTAGATCGGGGCATGTCTCGATTTGTAGCGCTGTCATCGTTGGTGCCGGGTCTGCGTCGGTTGTTGGCAAAGGCGCTCTGCTCAAAGCGTCCGCATGGGAAATTTGTTTCCCTGGTCGGTGTGTCAGAGTGTAGGAATAAGCCGCCAGGAACTCTGACCATCTCGTCATTCTGGGTGAAAATATGTTAGGTGTTGGCTTGTTTCCCGCCAAAATCCCCATTAACGGCTTGTGATCCGTTATAATTTGAAAAGTCCTCCCATATACATATTCGTGGAAACGTTTTACTCCAGCGACAATTGCTAGAGCTTCCCTGTCCAATTGGCTATAATTCCGCTCGGTTTTTGATAGAGTCCTAGAATAATATGCGACGGGTGCTTCTCTGCCATCCGGTAGTTGGTGGCTCAGGACGGCACCTACTCCATATGGTGAGGCGTCGCAGGTCACTGTTAATGGCAGAGTGTCGCTAAATTGGATGAGGACGTTTGTTGATGTTAGCAGTCTTTTAATATTTTGGAAGGCTTTTTTTTCTTTGTAACCCCAAGTCCAAGTAGCCTTTTTGTCTAGCAGGCGGTGTAGCGGTTCTGCTATAGTGGCTTTGTTTGGCAGGAATACATTATAGAAATTAATTAATCCTAAAAATGCTTGGAGTTCCGTTTTATTTTTAGGTTCAGGCGCGTCATTTATCGCCTTAATCTTTTTATCTGTGGGGTGGATGCCCTCTCCGTCTATTGAGTAGCCCAGGAATTCGATGTTGTTTTTAACTAGGCAGCACTTCTCTCTTTTAACCTTGAGGCCAGCTTCTCTAAACTTAGTCAGAACCTTTTTTAGTCTGTTCCTTAATTGTGGTTCATCTCTGGCCGAGATTAGGACGTCGTCGAAATAGGGAACGACTCCTTGTATGCCATTTAGAAGGCGTTCCATTAGACTCTGGAAGACGCCAGGGGCTACGCTTACTCCAAATTGGAGTCGGTGGCATTTGAATGCGCCTTTATGGGTGACAATAGTCTGCGCTTCTGCTGTTTCTGGGTCTACTGGGAGTTGTTGATAGGCTTGTGCCAAGTCGAGTTTGGCGAAAACTTTGCCATTTCCCAGGGAATGGAGCAAATGCTGGACTACGGGCACCGGGTATGCGCTTGGTTGTAATGCGTGGTTCAGGGTAGCCTTATAGTCACCACAGATTCTGATGGACCCGTCTGGTTTAATGGGTGTGACGATAGGCGTTTCCCACTTGGCATGGTCCACAGGTTCTAACACCCCTTGGGCTACTAATTTTTCCAGCTGTTCCTCTATTTTTGCCTTTAGTGCAAAAGGAACTCGCCTGGCTTTTATTCTTCGTGGGGCTATTTGGGGGTTTAAATTGAAAGAAATAGGGTTTCCCTGGTACTTGCCCAGTGATCCGTCAAACACGTCGTGGAATTCTCTGACGAGGTCGTCTTCCCAGCCGGCTGTGGTCACTCGATCGACCCCGGTCATCCCGATGCCCAATGGCGCGAACCACTCGATGCCCAGGAGGCTTGGTCTGTCTTGGTTGACTATGGTCAGCGGAAGCACTTTGATGTGGTTTTTGTAGGCAACTTGAAAATGTCCTTTGCCCATCACAGGGATTTGGTTTCCCTGATAGTCTTTGAGGGTTAGGTGCTGCTTCATCAAGTCTTTGGTCTTGATACCTGGGACTAACTGTTTAATTGTGTCCCAAGATACCATGGAGAGGAAGGACCCCGAGTCCACTTCCATTTTGCAGTGTTTTCCCTCGATTTCTACGACGATTTTAATTTTTCTTCCACTTTCCGTCTGGGAGCTTTGGATAATGACAGTTTGGTGTGTATTGGCTCGCTTTTCTTGTTGCCATTTTCTTTCGGCTCGACTTGGCTCGGCTCGTGTTGGGGAATTTCTGCGTCTCGTCGGGCTGTAAGATTTTTTATTTCTGCAGACCTTCTCGATGTGCCCTCTTTTTCTGCAATGTCGGCAGATGGCATCGAGGAATCTGCATTCGGCTCGTGGGTGGTTTCCTCCGCAGCCAGCGCATTCCCGCCACTTTCTCCTTTCGCGCTCTTTCTTGTTTGTGAGCAAACGGTGGACCTCGTCGTCCTCCTCGCTTGATTCGTTTGTTTCGCCCGACTCTTCATAATGGGTCGTTGTGGCAGGATGCTTTTTCTCTTTGGTTGATGTTTCATCGCCGTGCGTGTTCATTTTCTTAAATGTTACTGCGGATTTTTTCGTAGCTTCAGCGGCTGTGGCTTCCGCAATGGCTTCGGTAACGGTGATGTTGGGCTTGTTGAGCATTTTACTCTGTGCGGTTGAGTCTCTCAGGCCCAACACCACGCGATCTCTCATTGCCTCGTCTATGTTTGAGAATTCACACTCACCCCCAATTTGTCTGAGTGCAGCGACGAAGTCGGCAACGGTTTCTCCCTCTCTCTGGTCTCTTTGGTAGAATTCATGTCGCTTTATTAAATTAGACACCATCGGGGCGTAGTGTGCTTTCAGGAGTCTCTGTAATTCTGTCCATGTTAATTGTTTAACGTCCCGAGGCTTGGCGAGGGCTTTAGCCATTTTAAAGACGGTTGTTCCGCAGTGCGTCAGGAACACGGCTCTCTTTCGTTGTTCGGAAATGCCTTCCATTTCGTTGCTCTCCAAGTACATTTGGAAGTGATCAGCATAGGAATCCCAATCCTCTTCGTTGGGATTGAAGGGTGCGGGCGGTGCGTTGTTTCCAGACATCTTAGTTGCAGTCTGGGCTTTTATCACCACGTGCAGGTTTTGTTCCGTTCAGGACGATCCCATCCTCGTCGCCAGTGTTTTGTTCGGAAAACACACGAGGTAGACCGGGTTCCAACAACAAATACTTTTATTATAACCAGTCAGTAACGGAACGCCGGCTGAAGCCGGGGCCAGCCCTTTTATACAGGCTGGCTTGCCTGCTTGCAGCCAATGGCAGCTATTTAGATTTGCCGCCTTTTTGGTATCACTTTGGATTGGTTCCTAGTGAACCAATCCACTGTTCCTTTCCTTAGCCAATCAGAATGGTAGGTTTGGAGTCATCCACTTTACATACAGAACATGTGTGTACATTTGTGTTATAACAGCGTTACTGCAATTTCCCCTATGCACAAGAAATAACTGCATGTGTGCCAATATTGAGCTTTATATTGATGGCAGGGGCTTGACTTGGATGAGATAGAAAATATAGACACCACTCGCAATGATCTACTGCTGATACATTATTTACATACTTTTCATTGTCCCCTCCCCACCATTTTTAAGATATAATTTTGGAACAAATGGTCAGTTAAATAATATTAATTACACATGGTAGCAGAGTAAATTAGTTGTTTGCTGTCTTTTCATTTGTCCCCCAATCTGTTGTCTGAGAAGGCTGCCTTGCTTCCTTAGTGGTAAGTGGATCCAGAATAAAGCATCTCCACACTTAATAGCTAGTCAGAGGTAATTTCACTAAACTTTGGCCACTGGTGAAGAGAAGACAAAGTTTATTTGTCTCTGTCTGCAGAGTTGAGGGTAAGAGTTCTAATTCAAGCTTATTTCAAATATAGAAGGCAATTCACATTTAGATACCAGAGGACTTCTTCAGATTCTTCTGATGTTGAAATAACATATTACAGTTGTTAACTGATAATGTATTTTAAACTGGCCTATGGAGCTTGCATCTGCATTCTATGATTTCTTCCCCTGCTCCCTCCCCATCCATATTTAAATTCTACATCAGTCTAGTCCATATTTCTCAACCAGAGAAACTTTATTTGTTTAAAATATGTTTATTGTGCTTTTTTCACCTTTACATATCTCAATCACATCTTCAAGTACTGTGGCATCATTGTTACAAATACAGATCTCTATACATTTCTATTCATTTCAAAAACATTTCTATACATTTTTCTTATCTCTACTATTCTTATTCCTACTATTTACCCATTTATACCATTTATTCCACACCACGTGGCTCTTCTTTTTCTTTTAATTCTAGAGTGAGTTTGTCCATTTTGGCACATTCTAATATCTTTTGAATTACTAATCTTTCTGGAGGTATATTATCTGTCTTCCAACCTTGTACATATGCAATCTTCGTGGTTGTTGATATCTGTAAAATCATATATTTGATCTCTTTACTATATTTCCCCTGAATTATCCCTAAAAGGAACAATTCAGGTTTAAACTCTATTTGACAGTACATTATTTCTTTCAGTTCTGAATTTTAATCCAATATTTTTTAGCTTCAGGGCAAAGCCACCACATATGTAAGAAGGTACCATGCCTCTGTCCACATTTCCAACAATTTGGTTTCAAATTAGGATATATTTTTGCTAATCTCATTGGAGCCAAATGCCAACAATAAAACATCTTATATAGATTCTCCTTATATGCCACAGATCTTGTTATTTTGTAATTCCTGCTCCAAATTCTTTCCCAATCTTCTAATTCTATATTATGTCCAAAATTTTTGGCCTATGCTATCATGGGCCCTTTTACTACTTCCTCTTCTAATTCAAATCTTAGCAAGTAGTTATATATTCTTGTTATTAATTTCTCCTCCGGGCCTACCAAAATTTTATCTAGTTGTTGTGGCTTATTATCAAATCCATATTCTTCTGCATCCTTTTTATATCTCATTTACAGTTGCAGGTATGGCCACCAATCTGTAAATGTTCCTTGATCTTTCAGCTCCTGGTTAGTTTTTAATTTCCCATGGTTAACTAGTAGTTCATTATACCTAGCCATTTTACCTACATCTGATGTATTGAGGTGGATCATTGTCTCCATGTGGATAGCCAGCCGGCTATTTTCACATAGTGTTTGTTCCTAATCTTTTCCTAAATCTGTATCAATGAATCCCTCATTTTGTGTCTATAAAAATATGAATGTTTTTTATTTCTTCTATCCCACAAGAAGGCATGCCATACCATCTGTAGGTCATTTCTTTCCAAAGTTAAAATTATTTTATTATTTAAATTCACCCACTCCCTAATCCATATCAATGCGGCTGGCTTATAATAAAATTCCCAATCTGGAAGTCTGAAGCCACCTCTACTTCTACTATTTGTTATGCTATTAGCTTTATTCATGCTTTTTTGCCTGCCCATACAAAGTTTGTGATTATTCTATTTAATTCTATAAAAAAACTTTTTGTCTAATTTTATGGGGATTGTTTGAAATAAACAAAGTAATTTAGGTAAGATATTCATTTTAATAGTAGCAATTCTTCCTAATAAAGATAATGGTAGTTTCCCCCAAGATTCCAGATCTTTCTTTATTTGTTGGAACAGTTTTATACAATTGTCTTCCTTTATTAAGTTAACAATATTCCTAAGTATTAGACCTTCTTTGTGACTTGCAATCCCATTTCCTTTTCTAATTCTATAACCAGAGGAACTTTAAGATTTCAATTCCAGGAATTCCCCATCCAGCATGGTTGTTGCAGAATTCTGTGAGATGAAGTCCACATTTCTTAAAGTTGCTCAGGTTGGAAAACATTGTCTAGCCACTCCAGTGCATCTGAAGAAGTGGACATAATTTACAAAAGCAGATGCATATGAATAAAATTTGCAAAGATGGGACCAGGCTCCTTCTGTGATGACAGTTCCTTTTTTTCAGCACAGGTAGGGCATCTCCCCCCCCCCCCCTTCCAATACATTTTAACTTTTTTCCCCTGATAGGGCATATAGTATTATTGATTAAGCCAGCCTGAAATGATTTTTTGCACTAAGGTTTGGTTTATAAAGGCATAAAATAAATTCAGGAATAGGTTAAATAGTGTTGAAGAGACAGAATGGACAAGAATTTTGAACTTCCTTGAGGACATTAAAGGCAATCCTGCCCTCCAGTGGTCAGTAGAGCATAATGCAGGGGCTTCATTTTCTCTGGCTGTTTGCTGCATGATTCCTAAATACGGTTGTCTTTGCCTTTCCTATTCACATCTTGTCAATCTTTTTCCGAGTGCTGCAAATATCCAAAGGAGCATTGAATATTTGTTGCCCTAAATTGTATAAAATCCAAAAGATATTATATTCTCATTTTGTTTGATAAATGCCTCTGGCACCTTTCTTATTAGCCCATGGTCCAGAAAAAAAAACACTTCTCATATGTTTACAACACATTGCTTAATTACTTTGCATTACGGTAATTCCTCTGTGGGTTTTTTGTTTGTTTGTTTGTTTGTTTAAACAAAGTTGTTCTCAAATCTGGGACTATTCCTCTCTGAAGTGCTCTCCAGGCCAATTCTGGTTTCAAATTAGAATGCCTCAATGGATCTGTGAAACAACTGTCCCATCAAATAAATACAGGTTGTCCTTGACTTACAACAGTTCATTTAGTGACTGTTCAAAGTTACAACAGCACTGCAAAAAGTGATGAAGTTACAACCATTTTTCACACTTGTGACCATTGCAGCATCCCTATGGTTACATCAGTGATGGTATTCATCGGATTGGGCGAATCAGTAGCAAGGATTTGGTGTGGGTTGCTGAACTGGTAATAAGTTCTGTCTGGCCACACCCCCGACCTGGTCACCCAGTCACTGCTGGTTCGCTTGCCCCACCCACCCGATGCTCACTCACCCTGCCCGCCTGACACTGGCCCCTTAAGGTATTTCTTTTTTTTCCCCTCTGACAATCAGCTGTTCATATGATCAGTTGTGACGGGATTCCTCTTGCTGAGGCCCAGGAAGGCAAAAAATGGAGGGAGGGGCTCAGCCCCCTCCCTCCATTTTTTGCCTTCCTGAGCCTCAGAGGAGCCTTCTGGGGGCAAAAATGCCCCCCCCGCCCCAGAGGCTCTTCTGAGGCTAGAAGGCCCCAAAAACGGGTGTGTGGGGGTAACTGCAAAAAAGAAAAAAGCCACGTCCACCCAATCACATGGCCATGCCCACCAAGCCATGCCCACCAAGCCACACCCACAGAACCGGAAGTAAAAAAATTTGAATCCCACCATTGGGTCACATGATTTATATTTGGATGTTTGACAAATGACTAATTTAAAAACTGCAGTGATTCACTTAAAAAGGGTAGCAAGAAAAGATGTAACATGGGGCAAAACATATTTCTCATTTAACTACATAAATTTTGGACTCAGTTGTGGTTGTAAGATGAGGACTACCTGTACTCTGTTTGCATATGGGTTGGGTAATAGTGAGAGAGAACAGGGCACTAATGGCCGCTAGAAAGTAAAAGGTAGGGTTAGGAGCTTAGGTATCCATGCAGGGAAAAGTGAAACAATGCAATTTCTGCCCCTTTTGTTCTTGCATGCAATGTCTGCGCACATTACAAAAGATCAAGTTACATTGTGATTGTAATACACGTTTTATGAATTTATAATATTAAAAGATAATTTAGACCATCAATACCTGAAGGTCTTTTTACAGATTTTGATATATTTAGTGTTTTTTCTAAAGTAAAAAGCTTCAGAATATTTTTTTTCAGTTGTTATTCATTAATATATCATTTGTGTCTTGTGTAGAAACAAACCATCATTTTGATTATTTACTGGTGATTATTTTGGATAAATATTCAGTGGCTGTTAAGAGGATATTCTCTAAAGTTAGTTGCATGCAAGCTTTTAGAAAGCATTAATCTGGAAGAAAAGCTCATGCTTACAAAATTATTCAATGAGCCACTTTGAATAGCAACACCCTCAAATGTCTCTTCACTTTGATGGGCATTGCAGAAGCTCTCTAGTCATTGACATGTCCCTTATGTTTTTAGAAACAGACTGATATATGAGAAAGGAGCCACAAGTTTAATGTTACATTGCCACAAACAGCTCCAAATAGACGGATATAAATCCTATTATAACCTTTATTTTTTGTTTGTTTGTTTATTATTTATTTAGATTTGTCAATCACTTACAAGATAATAGGTATAAGTATATACATAGTTATGAATACATGAAATGGGTACATATAAAAAAAATAAAAGAAACAATAGGACAGGGATGGTAGGCACGTTGGTGCATTTATGCACATCCCCTACAGACCTCTTAGGAAAGGGGTGAGGTCAATAGTAGACAGTCTAAGGCTAAAGTTTTGGGGGGTTATATATTTTTGGGGTTTAATATATTTAAGTTGTAAATATTTCTAAATATATATATCTATGCATGTGCATAATAAATACAGAAAATATGCAAGCAAAATGATGACCTTGTATCATTTTGGTGATGTTTCCTCTTTGGGGCAATGTGTATGTGATTTTTGTCACATTTAATTCACTGAATTCACTGAATCAAAAGTGAATGTGACATTACTAGATTTTTTAAAAAAAACAAATATGCTGATATCTTGCTCCTTTGGCCTAGTAAGATAAATGAATATTCTTGGAGTAAACAGAGGAAGTGTACTGCATTTGTCTCATACTTATTTTTAAAATGAAAACTTCTTAAGGAGAACGGAAAAGAGAATGGAGGAAAAGGAGTTGCTCATTTCACATTTTCTTTATTGATTGCCACTGGCTGGAATTTCAGGTTGCATGCTAGATATCAGTAAAACAGATGGAACTATATTAGAATTACAGCAAGATTAAGGAAGGTGGCATATACACTGCTGAGCAGGGACAGCTGAATACAGGTTTGAAGCTTCTGAACTATGATGAATCCTAAAAGGCCTGCAAAGAAGCTAATTCTTGCCTTAGTGGCTCTTGTGATATTACTGCTATGGATGTCACAGAGGGAAAAGTTTTTTTTTTTTTTTAAACACTTTTAATGAAGAAAATTATAAATCCCTCCAAATAGTATGAACTCAATTCTTTTACTTAAAAGTGGGCAGAGCAAATTTGTTGCTACTGTCAACCACTCCCCACTGCTGCCACCACTTTACTTGGCTAAGCTCACCTCTGCTTCTGCCTCTTCAATTACTTTAGAAGACAACAAATCTGTATTCTTGCTTTCATTGCATCAGCCTTCATATGACTGATTGATGCTTTGCTTTGACAGCTCATGTTGCCAACCTGGCCCTATGTTTGGGCTTGACAGATGTTATCAGATACAGCCTGACATTTAGAACCCTTTCAGCAAGAATACAGAAGGCTCTGGAAGATACTTCATCTTCCCTGTCATCCTAACAAGGTGTGTGAAAGTGGGGGAAGTTTAGGTTAAAGCTTCAAATCCTCTAGCTGCACAACCAGCCCTCATTCCTTCCAAGAGAAGAATGAAAACAAAAAGAAAATCTCCTAGATGTTCACAAATATCTATGTAAGGGTGATGTGAATGAAGCCTGAAAGGTGTGGAGAGCCTGGATACTTCAGCAGTAGGAGGTTCAAACTAAGAGGACTGAGCTGAAGTCGGCTTCTCTTCATGGGATACAGGAATAGGTCTCTCACTATGGCCAGGCTCTGTGGCAGACAGAACCTTGGGAGCAGAGAAGGTTAGCATGCCATCAGTAGACAGAGAGCAAGTGATGGCTGATTGGTCAACAGTGGAAGGAAGACGGTAACGACGATGGAATTCACGGGAAATGTATCCATGGTCATCCTGAAGTGAGACACCACAAAAACAAAAGCAAAACAAAACTCATTAAAGGATGTAGTTAACAGATAAGTCCTTCAGAGTCAGTTGCTCTGTAAACATCAGCCTGGTGCAAAACAGAGTTACAGAAGCAGAAATAAACCAACATATATCCCTTCTGTATTGCTTTCCTCTTTTCTTTCCCCTTTACAAAGAGCTGTCCGGAGCAAATTCAAAATGCTAGGTGTGCTTTATAAAGTCATGCATGATATAGCTGGTCATATATTCCATGCAAGGCTGTATCTTCATATTGTAATTGGTGCAAAATGCAGTGACCTGCTTCTTGGCTAGTACCAGTCACCAGAGCATATAACACCCATATTGCAGGCCCAGCATTGACTACCTGTATTTCCCCAGGTGCAATCTGAAGTGCTCCTGCTGACTATAAAGCCTTCAATGGCCTGGAACCCAGGTTTTCGAAGTACCACTTTCCCCAGCCAGAATCAACCCATCCTTGTATGATCACTCCAGGAGAAGTTGAAGTTTCTCCCTTGGACTAGATGATCTCCAAGATCTCTTCCAACTCTGTTATTCTATTCTATTCTATTCTATTCTATTCTATTCTATTCTATTCTATTCTATTCTA
>BLBF01000006.1:67781788-67807620 GCA_015471245.1 Laticauda colubrina
GGAAGGAAGGAAGGAAGGAAGGAAGGAAGGAAGGAAGGAAGGAAGGAGCATGCACAACTATTGACACAGAAAGCCACCTTATTCTGAAAATACATCCTTTCCTCACCTATCTGCCAGCATTTACACCCTACATGTAAATTATATTTACATCCTCAGTAGCAAAAAAAAAAAAAAGGAATCATGCACAGACATACACAGGCTGATACCAAAAGCTGAGCAGAGTACACAAAGGCAAAGTTAATTTGCATAGAGTCTGCTGCATTTTTAAATGCACTTGCAACTCTACAAAAAAAAGAACTCAAGAAAACACACTGAGTACAGTGGTAAACACCAAAAACTCAGCAAGCTACCCAAAGTTACTTACTTCCCTTTTCAATGGAATTTCAATCAAAAACTCCCAAAGAGTCATTGCCAAAGAATCTGAAGCAAGCCATCACCTTCAAGCAGTTCAGAAAATAAAAGATAGCTATGTGAAATGATGACTGAGCTTAGGTATGCATATACGCTTTGCAAATATTCATTTGTCCTGTTTATTTAGGGTGCCTTTGAAGAGCAAGTCTCCCTGCATTTATACAAGTATTCTGAAATACAAATCAGCATGAACATACACAGAACACACCCACACTTTTAAGCTATGTAGGCCAGACCAATATTGTATTACTTTTTCTCACTGACATTTCACTTGCTTTTCTTTATATGCACAAGCACATTCACAAACTGTACAAATATTTTACAAAACAGCAATGGCAGCCTGGAATGGTGTGAAGGATGGGGGAACAATCCGATCCCAAATGGTTTCTTTAAAATGCTAGCAGCATTGCTCCAAAACTCCATTCCCAGATCATACTACCAACTCTAAGCCAGTCGTATTAAGTACATGACTGGTCTATCTTGCTATTCTGGCCTAGGAAGGAAAATTGTAACAGCAAGAGGCAAGTCAATTTTTAACTGCATCACATAAAACAGTAGAAAACACTAGAAATGTTTTCCCTTGAAATGATCACATTGTATTTTATGCTTGAACCAAAACTCATGAAGCATATACATTTGTTTTGAGCATGAACTGCTCAAAGCAGCTGTTTGAATTTAACATGTTTTCAGCAACCCTATTAAAATGTATTCTATGTCATTCCCTGTATTGTAAGTCTTGAGATAGATATTTCTAACATTCCTGTACTATATTTGGAAAAAAAAAAAAACAATTTCTAGATTCTCAACCCAAAGGAACTATGTTAACTTATAAAAGCAGAGTATTTGCAGTTTATTCAGTAGTATTGCCCATCATGGAGTTCATTTTGGCACCCATTTTTTTCATAACACGCCCCTTAAAATAAATGTCCAGGAATAATATTTTAAGGACAAAAAAAATCACTTGGCCCAAATTTCATAACTCTTTGTATGAAAAATGTTCCTTTCTTTCATTTTTCTCTATCTCACACACATTCACAGGTATGCAGCCCTGATACAGACTAGGATCATCCTGTGGGAGTATTTGCTTCTAACAACGATTCATATTTAAAATAAGCCAAAAGTGGGATAAAGATTTATTGATTGATTTATGAGGTATATGTGGCAACCTAATGTTTAGGTGGGGAACAATGAGCCATTAAAATCACAACAACTAGAAATGACAGGCACTTAGAAACCTACGCAACCCTAGATGGTAATTTCGATCAATCTATTTCCAAATACAAGGAAAAAGGCACATTTTAATGCCTTTCCAAAGACCATCAGGAGTGGGCCATTTGGATCAAAGGCATAATATATGACAAATTTAATTTTCTCATCTACTTACCAGACAGGACAAAAAGCTAAATACTTACATAGTTTGATCTTGTTTCTTTTTTATTTCTTCTAACACCACCGATCTCTAAAATTACTAGATTTTAAGCCCTCTAATAAAGGGGCTGTCAATCTCACTTGGCACAGTCTTATAACTTTAAGGAAAATGCTGACTTTATAGGTTCATATTTTCACATAGCAAAGTGTGAAATTTTGGATTTCCACATGCAAAGCAATATATTTCTTGGGGTTTTTTTTTTTTTTGTTACCTATTGAGTTACTTATGACAGACAAAGATGGGTAGTGGTTTTTATTTATTGTTTACTTATTTATGATACATGCCTAGGTCACCTGGCTTGCAAATACTGCTTGTCTTCAGTCTGTAAATTCTGAAGTTTTGGAAAACAACCACGAAACATCTCAAATTGGTTCAGAAAAAATGGAAAATATCCATAGTTCTTAAACTTCCTCCAACTAAGTCACCTTTTTCTTCTCACTATACTTATACCATTTAGATTTTCTTTAACAATTTAATTAAAATTATAAAAGATAAGACAAACCATAAAGACAAATTATCTTATACATTTTGGTGGATTACAGTCTACTTTATCTTGTATATTTTGTTACATTGTCATCTACTAAAGTTTATATTTTATTTCTTCATGCTACGAATGACGAAGATACTATAGCTACTCTTTTAAAACCTATTTAAAGTTCTGAAAACTTTTTAAATGATACCACCGTTTTTTTAACTCTACTATACATTTTGATCATTCCCCAATAGACAATGCAGCTATTTTTCCCTGGCATTATTTGAGCACAAGCTTTTTTCTTAGAACTCTAGGCTACATTTTTATGTAGTCAGATCATTCTCTGATTATGTCTACTGCCTTCTAAATATGATGAGAAAAATATTTTTTTTAAAAAACCCTGTAATTAGAGTTGAAATAAGACTTAGAAGTATTGTAGTCCAGATTCAAAATTAGTGGAAATATGGCTTCCTTTCATGATGACAGTCCAGCTCTGTTTTAACACCTCTAGTGCTAAGTTACTTCCTTTTAAGTCAGTCTATTGGAAAGCTCTTTCCATAGGAAATGTCTATTTAGCTTATAACAAACATTCCAAAAATTTCTACCCCATTGGTATTAGTCCTACAGTAACATTATCATCACCATATCTTATCACATGACCTTTCCTGGAGCAGATGCACAGTCAACCTCCTTTACCTAAACTGCAGGTGTTAATATCAGGTGAATGAAAATAATTTCTCTGCATTTGTAATCTAATACTAATTTTCTTTACCACTCTTCCTTACCTGTCTCTCATTATGTTTGCCATGAATTTCCACAAAGTCCTCGATGACTTTCACACTTAAATCTTCAGGGGAGAAATGCTTTACATCCAAAAAGACAAGAAACTTGTCTCGGTCAGATCTCACCTGGAAATGAAATAAAGACCACACAAACACATCCCCCCAAGAATTAAATTTTAAACTATTAGCATGATTAGGTGATTAAGTTATTTTTATTCTCTTCTCTCAGATTAAATGATGATGTCCTCTGCAATACTGTTTATAACTTTATAAGAACAAAATACCTGAGCTTTTAAAAAGTAGTCTCAGAGCTAGTTGGAGATGAACTGACTGGAGGTGCTAAATACTAACTACTGCAATAAATATTGAGTTGGGGAGCTTTTGTACTAGCCTGATTTTTCAAATAATTTGTATATAAAAAATATGGTAGAAGACTACTGTAACATATTAAATTAAAATGGATGTAAGTTATAGTATTTTTGCCTTTCCTCAACTTATATGAGTCTAGATGATGTTCTCTCTCTCTCTCTCTCTCTCTCTCTCTCTCTCTCTCTCTCTCTCTCTCTCTCTCACTCTCTCTCTCTCTCTCTCTCTCTCTCTCTCACTCTTTGGAAAACTTCTGAAGGTGAGAAAGAGTAACTACACAGGAGGTAGTAGAAGTTATCCATTTTAAGTACTATTTTAAGATTGATATGTTAAAATGACAACATTGATTTATTCAAAGCATAGGGATTAATATGATAGATTTGGATGTAAATTTTGGATTTGTATAAGTTCCTACTGAAAAGCTCTTGCAATGCACTTTCTATGAAGTCCTTTCACTTCACATTAGGATCACAGCACTCAGTGGTTTGGGCATTCATCTATTTTGTGAATAGTTTTTTTTTCATTTCCATCAAATCAGTTAGTACAAGTTGTAATTCACTGACCTTAAAAATATATACATACATAAACATTTTAGCAATCTTAAATTTCTCACTGATTTTTAAAAGTAATCACTTTGTCATCTGAGTTCTTGCTAGCTTGTTGACTTGTATTTTACATAAGTTTGCAGAATATGGAACAGAACAAAGAGTAAACAGGTGGCATTTCAAAACTGACTGTTCTGAATACATGGTCTCAGTAACACTTTATCTTTATAAATGGTTGATAGGCTATTCTTTCATATAGGCCACTATATAGCACTCTGATCATAACATGCATCATGTTTTCTGTAAAGAACATATAAGGTAATAGTTGAAGATGAATTTATTTCTAGCTACAAAGAAATCATTTGATTTGAATACAAATGTCATACCCACAAATATGTGCTTTCAGCTAAGCATGTATATATGCATTCCAGTCCATATTTAGCAAATATTTAACTATATTAAGAACAAATATACTTCTTTGTTTCAAATTATCATCACAAGGCATTACAGTTTAAGTATGTGATAACAAGAACAGTCTGCTATTGTTCTTTGGCCATCTAACCTGCCTATAGTATTGATAAGTTTGATTAAATTCTGGAACAATTTCAGATCATATTGTCTGCATTTTTGCAAACTATTGTAAATCCTATCATATTCTAGTCTCTAGTCAGTGTTGCCAGAAATCAAAATCCTAGTGGTTTAGTGTTGCTTTTAGGAGAGATTTTTAAAATAGTTTAAATATATTGAGGTATAGGAGTCTTACCTCTGAAACACCTGAGTCCAGCAAAGTACGGAAGAAAGATTGCCTGTAGTATGGGTTGATGGTAGAAGAAAACAAAGGCAGGAGATCATATTCAAAAAAACCATCTCCAAAAAAATGGTCAAAAAAGCGGCTTGGAATTAAAGGTCCAAGAGCTCGTTTGAACCAGGGATGCTGAATGGTAATGTCCATGGTTTTTGCTGTGGCTGCAAGCTTAGGAGTGGGGGGAAAGGCAGTACAGTCACTTTGATGAGAGTGAGGTCTTAGCTGAACCACACTGTGGGATTATAGAAAATGTCCCTCTATATATACCACTTTGGCAGAATGAAGGCATCAGCGGGATTTCTGGAAAGACATGATCTCATTATGAAGGTCAATCTGGTCAGCAGAAATTGTAGGGACTGACCTGGGAGTGACAGTCTCGTTTAGAATCAGTGCCAGCGGGCTGAACAGTCTTCAGCATTCTCTGGAGAGAAGAGCTATTGTATTATTTATCAGCCAGCCATAACATGGTCCTTTTGCCTAAGGACTTATAAGGGAACATTTTACCCACAATATCTCAGATATTTGTAAATCCTACCTACATCTCTCTAATTCTTTTTGCCTGAGATCAAGGAGGAGAAAGGTGATTTCCCCCCCTGAAATGAATATATCACTCAGGATTACAGATGTTTTATTTTAGACTGAAAAGAATTTAAAGAAAGCAGTTGAAAGAACTTGTGATATAATGCATGGAGGAAAATTTAAAAAATGACAGTTTAACCTGTGGACAGTTTCACCTGTGGACATATTGAGCTGGATATAGGAGCTATAAATCAAGAATCCAAATTCTATATACTTTATTAGTCAGTACGAATGTGTAAGTATTCATTTTAAAAATACCCCAAATGTGCTTCAAGTAAAATAATGATGAGTTTTTCCTACTTTTGCGTAACTGCTAGAAAAGGAGATTTTGATTGGGAATGCTAGACATAGATGTTGTATGGTCAGTATTTGTGCATTTATCCTGGCAGTTTGAAATTGCATCAAAATTGTCAAAATAAATCTCCACAGGTTAAACTGTCATTTTTTATTTTCCTCCATGCATTATATCACAAGTTCTTTCAACTGCTTCTTTCAATTCTTTTCAGTCTAAAATAAAACATCTGTAATCCTGAGTAATATATTCATTTCAGTGGGGATGGGCAACATAAAATTTTAATTAAACAAAGAAAGAAAGAAACAAATAAAATACTTACTTTGCGCATCTTATTATTTGAAATATATATATATATATATATATATATATATATATATATATATATATATATATATTTTCTTAGGTTTTCGCGGGTACTTACATGTGTGCTGTTTAGCTTCCTTCGAGTATTATCCCACGTCATTGTAGTTCTGTTAAAGTTGTAGCAACGTTTCAGCAGAATCTCATCTGCCATCATCAGGCTTCTGTATGGATATGGGTCTTACAGCTTACATATATATATATATGTTTTCTGCCCATATTGCACCAAATGACCCCAGGAAGCTAACAAACTAATATACAAATAATACAATATTTTTTTAAAAAAAGAAAAATTCGCTGACAGATTATCATATGCTATAACATTATCTGCTGAAAAACACACCAATGCTGTGCTTATTCTGGCCCAGTACCTGAGGGAAAAGCTTTTGTAATGCAAGGAAGGTTAAGCAACCTCTGTATTTTAGGTGTGAGACTAGGCACAACTACAAGAAAGGCTCACTTGCTCAGTCCTCCCAAATGTCAACATTTAACCAAAGGAACCTAGAGTGACTTCATCTTATCCAATGTATTGACATGAATAGATGTTCTAGGGAGAGATACTTGACCCTGTTCCATCCAAGTCTTTCTGAATAATATCCAGCACCTTGAATTACATCCCCCAAAAAACTATAAATCAATGCAGCTTGTGCAACAGCAGAAACCATAGAGCACCCAAACTGTGCCCACTGCAGCATTCTGGACCAGTTGAAGTTTCTGAGTGCTCTTGAAAAGCAGCTCCGTATAGAGCCTATTACAGTGGTCCAAGAGGGAAGTGATTACAACATGAGTAATTATGACTGAGCCTGTTTAGTGCAAGAATAAAGCAGTCTACTTCCTCGAAAAGTAATTGTGAATCCAGGAGGGCTTCCAATTTGTTCAACAATTCTGTTTAGAGGAGTGCTATCCCACTGAGAGGTAGAGATGGCAGTTCTCCAGATCCAAGCTACCCAGAGTCAGTCCATCTTGCCTGGGTTGAGTCACAGCTACTTGTTTTCCATCCAGACCCTCACAGCAAGCACCTGAATAGGAACACTTATCTGGTCTTGGACAGTTTATTCATTAAGCTTGAAACAGAAATCAGAAGAAGCAGACTTGCAGATGTCTTCTTAAAATAATTTTTCTCCATCTAGTCCCATCACAATATTTCTTTTAAAATAGGACAAGAGGGTTATTTATTCTTGCAAAGTGAACTAATGGTAGTTAAAGCAGCCCCAACAACCTCTGGGTTAATTTTAAGAATGAGTTGACATGATTAGGATGTTCCCATAATTTCTTAATCCCTCTCAGTTTAAATATACCACCTGAACAGAATCAAACAGATGTTCATTATGAATTTTTCAATGAAACAAAAGAACTTAATCATAAAAAATGGCTTACAGCACTTACAATTTAACCAAATAATTTTAATTTTTAAATTTCCATTACTTAATAATTTCTGAAATGAAATCCAATGTCATAAAACATCTTTTCCAATCATATTGGAAAAGAAGCTTCTCTCAAGCTTCTTTAGAAGTTCTTAATATCCCTAGAATATACAGTATTTGTTTGTTTATTGTTTATTTTTCCCTGCAGGAACACAATGTGATTTGGTTAGCAATCCATTTTTTTACCATATTTAAAAAAAACCAATCTAGGAAGGCTGACAGAGTATAAGTGGCCCAAGAACACCTACAGTGATGCTTAAAAGTTTATGAACCCTCCTGAATTTTCAATATTTCTTCAGAAATATGATACAAAACACGATCTGTTTGCAATACAAATCTTAAAACTAGATAAAGAGAACCCAGTTAAACAAACGAGTCAAAAGCATTGTACAGTGCTTGTTCATTTGTTGGATAAGAGGAAATTTCCTTATACATGGCTTAAATTAGGGGTTGCCAACCTTTTGGAGCTCAGGGACCGCCAAACTCATAATTTTAAATCCTGTGGACCACTAATATGAATTTTGACTGATGGTGGCTTGCTGACGTTGGTGGGAGAGATCCGATCCAACCTCGGAAGCTGGCGGTGATGTTCTCGTTCTCTCTCTCTCTCACTCTCTCTCTCTCTCTCTCTCTCTCTCTCTCTCTCTCACACACACACACACACACACACACACACACACACACAGGTTCCTCACCCCCCCCCCATCCAATCCAAGGCAGCCACATTCCTAACCTGCTTTTCAGCTCTGTTCTGGGGGGCGGGGAGAGAGAGGATATCTTGTGATTGGTAGGAAAACGGGGTGGGGAATTTTCCTGCAGTTTTTTGGGGATTTTCCCAGGGTCTCTTTAGAAAAAGCAGAAGTAGCAGAGACCCTGGAAAAATCCCCAAAAAAGTCTGCATGAAAATTCCCCACCCCATTTTCCTACCGATCCATCTTCTTTACCGTCTCCAGCTCCATTCTCAGGGGGGGGGGAGAGAGTCTTTTGGCTTCATAGAAGGAAAGCAGCAGAAGTCTTTGTGAGTCTTTGTGAGACTTGCCGTGCCAGCACAGCCTCTTGGAGCAGGATGCTTTGCAGGGTCCCAAAGACTCATTTCTGGCAGAGTTTGGGAGAGAGAAAGAAAGACTTTTGCTGCTTTCCTTCCATGCAGCCAAAAGCAGAAGCAGAAAGAAGCAGCCCGGTGGCCAGGCCAGGCGCGTGGGGTGAGTTTGCCCCTGCCCTGTCCCGCTCCCCTCACTACCTCATGTTGTTCTCAATGCAAGCGATGCAAACCTTGTCTTCCTGTGGGCCATGTGGGCAGCGCAGCCTTGTGTACCTATGCAGCCTGAATTAATTGCTTTGGGGGGTGATTTGGGGGTGACATTTCTCTGTGGACCACCAAAAATTTCTTGTGGACCACCACTTGGTGGCCACTAGTTTAAATGCCCTGGTTGAAAAATCATTAAAAGGGAAGTAAAGCTATCTCTCAGATCAGTATACAATACAGATGAAAAATATGTGCTCCACTGATTTTACTGATGAGTTAACATAAGGGCAGAATCTTTGTACAAGTGGAACCTTCCTAACAGGACCTAAGATGGAAAGGCATTTAATCACAGCTTTATAAAAGTGATCTGATTACTAGGACTTAGATTGGTTCATTGTTTAGATTAACTGAAAAACAGTGAATTAGCTTTACTTAATCAATTCCTGTGCGCTTATACTATTTACATCCAATCTTGTTATAAGTAACTCCAGGCTGCAAACATATCCAATATTGCTTCCTCCTCTTATTTTCCTTATAACCACCCTATTAGATGTGTTGGTCATGATGACCACACATTCTCAGTCACACTGAGAATCTGTGACTGGCCCAAAATCATCTAGTGTCGGGTTTCAATGATGTTGCCATACCTTCCGACGGAGTGAAGTCCGACACATAGCCATGGTAGGGGGCGAATGTCCTGACGAGCCCAGGATGGGCCAGTGTTGATGAAGACTGATGGCTCCAGGCATACCGCCTCTCCCTTTTTCCAGCACAGCCAGGAGCTTCAGACTGGCTGATCAGCTATTTGGTGTTTCGCGTTTTGCACAGAGGGGCTTTCGGCTTTGAACTGGGGCTGGCGGTACGGACAACAGGGCGAGGAAATGTTTGGGGCTCTGTACAGCTGTTGGGATTAGGGTCGGTTAGGATCGCGGGGTGGCAGCAGAAGTTAGGTGTTTGCTAGGGCAGATGTTGGGTGATTAAAGGGGTTGGATGTTAGGTGATTTGATGGGGGTGGAAGGGGATTATAAAACATGTTGAGAGGCAGACGCTCTCAGTGCTGGTTTCACTCGGAATTGCTGTTGTTGGAGGAAACGGATTATCATAAACACGTCTTGCCACTTTGGAACTGCGAGTAGGGTGGTTTATTGTTAGTTTCATCGTATTCCAACGGAAGCTGACACCTAGCATGAAATCTTGGTCAGGACTAGAACTCATGGTCTCATTTCTAGCCAGATTCCTTCATCACTAGGCCAAATTGGCTCGCAAAGCAAATTGCACAGATTATATGCAAACATTGCATTTAGTTTTTTATTAAATTTTTATCCTGTCTTTATTATTTTATAAGTAATTCCAATTTCCCCCCACAACAACCCTATGAGGTTGGATTCAAATTTTTTTGAATTTGAATTTGTTCTGTGGGCGTGGCTTGGTGGGTGTGACAGGGGAAGGACACTGTAAAACCTCCAGTCAGAGGCGGTATTTGCTAGTTCTCCGAACTACTCAAAATTTCTGCTATCAGTTCTCCAAAACTGGTCAGAACCTGCTGAATATCACCTCTACTACGAAGTGAGTTGGGCTGAATGAGTAACTGACCAGTCACTCAACTGACTTTCATGCCTACATGAGGCTAGAATTCAGTCTCCTGGTTTGTATGATAGGCCAGCACATTAACTGCTGCATCAACTGGCTTTCATAGATTTCACATATCCCAGAATATTTGTTCAATTAACAACATACTGAACTGTACTGTTATAAACAGGGTCTAGATCTGGAGAGAGGACAAATTGATTATTTTTCTGACATATAATTTTAAATCAGGAAGTAATACAAGGGTCTTCAATATATGGGGAGAGTTATTCCAAAGTGGAATAGAACCCCCTGCCCCGCAAAATATTTTTCTACAGAGCTGTGGGAACCTTTTGAGTAATGTGGGATAGAGCGCATCCTCTTATTGTATCATGAGAATATTAGCCAAATTGTTCAGAAGAACCTACTGTGATCCAGAAAGGGTTTTTTTGTACAGAAAGGACCAACAGAAACCTCCAGAACTCCTGGACAAACTATGATGGATTCTAGCATGTGTTCCCCATTACCCAGGTAACATAATTTAGTATATTTAAAAAGCAAACAAATGAATGCTAACTGAACAAGTTTGGGCAGCATTTGGTTTAATTTTCTGCAGATTGTTTTTACATGTCTGAAATTGTTGAGATTCATTTTACTGTATAATTTGCTTTGCATCAAAGTTAAAATTGGCTCTCTTTGTACAAAGGCTGATTTTTTTTCAAAAGAATTTATATAATATCAACAGCCTGCTGGATGCTGTCAAAGAAGCTTAGAAAGCTATGAGCAAGCCCCTTTTTTCATCTCAGAGCCCAAGTCATGAACATTGAACAAATCCCACCAGTGCTTGGGGTATATAATAGCATTGTTGCTAAATCAATGGTGAATTGTATTGTTAATCCCTGGCATTTATTCAACCAAGCTCAGCAAGTTTCAGCAACATAACGCACCAATACTTTCACCAATGTATTTATAGATGTGATGCTCAGCACCTCAAATCCATGAACCTTCAGGACAAATTAACAGAAGAAAACAAAATCAAGACAGTGCATTGATAGCCATTCTTTCTCCTGCTCAAGAACAGCCCAAAAGTCATTTTCCTCTCTTATTTATTAATTGCTTAAATCTTGTGTTGAAACATGGATTGAAACTGGATCCACTAAGTTTGTATTATGCCAATGTAAGTAGTGTGGCACTCTTGCCTGCCCCTCTGAATCACTCTCCAAATGTGGATTCTAACTTAACCAGCATGGAGGCAAAATAACAATTTATTCTAACATACCCGATGAATAAGTTTGGGTAAAAGTTATCTAATGGGGCAACTTTGATGAAAAATAAACTGTTATGACTTTTGCAAAGTATTGGCTTTACTGGACTCTATAACATCTGAATTTTCTTGGCGTCCTAAGCAGATTGTTTTGTCTAAATTATTTCCAAAGTTATAGATGATTGAATAAAGGAACAAGAGTTGATAAAATGAAATGGAATTACCACATTGTTACTTTTTAAAATTTTATCCAGTGCTTCACAATAATGTCTCTATCAATCTTCTTGTGTCTCATTATAAATTATCCACATATAATAATTTTAAGTAATGTAGTACTGAAATTTATGCTTGTTTCTTCATACTCCCCATTTTCTGTTCTGTTGGGTGGTTACATATTTCATTTTCATTATCTGTAAGCTGCATGAGAGCCTTTTCAAGTAAAGGCCCTGTCCCACTGCACTTACGGATGCAAAGAGGATGTAAAAAGTTAAAAAAAGCTTGCCATCCGTTGGAAAACGCTATGCATCCGTTGTGTACTCATTGCGTACGTGTTTCATATGCTCTGTCAAGCATCCATCTAGTGCGATTTCATCCATGCAAGAAGTTTTGAGCTGCACAAAACTTTGTGAACGGATGAATTTTCCGCCATGTATGATGTAAATCCGCAACATACGAGCAACAAATGTTCTATGTCCGTTATCATCCGTTAAACATCCAGTGTATCCTCTCTGCATCCTCTGGGCATCCTCGCAACTTACATCCGCTGCAGCTGAAAATGGAAAGAGGAAAGAAAAGGTACATGGAATGTCTATACATCGTTAGTAGCACGGAAATAGAAAGGATGTGTTTGCACCCGATATACATCCGCGCATCCCCTTTCTTTCCTTTAGGCATACGTGATGCATCCGCTTCATCCGCTATGCGTCCGCTTCAAAATTCTCCCCCGGAACCTCCTTCGGTGTCATCCGCTATCATCCGCTAGGCTTCCAATGAACATCCGTTTAACATCCCCACTACATACTACCCACGTCTGTTCTTTTCCATTCTGTTTATGCAAATTTTCACCACTTTTTGAAGTGGATGACAATGGATGGAGCCACCCTCAAAATTTTGCTCGTCCGCTGTGTCCTTTATGCATACATTTTGCATCTGTCGACCAGTGGGACCTAGCCTTAAGGAATAAGCTAAAATGCTTGTTAACAAACCAATTAAACAAGGTGATTGTTGCTCTCACAAGCCAGCAGTTTTAAGACTAAACAGGCTTGAAGTAATTACTAGAAGTAATCCCTCCCTTTGGTGTTCATTTCCACCCATCTCTGAATTAATCACTCTGGTAAAACTATCATGAATGAGAATTGGATAGTGAGTCTCGCCCACCACACTGTAATATTTATAAGAACAAAAACAGAAGGGAAAAAAACTACACTTCATCATTTATACAGAAAACATGCATGAAGTACTACACTAGCAATTTATAGCACCGTGCATTAACAAAAATAGATTTTATATTGCAATAGAGAAGTTTGGATGCTACTATAAGTTGCTAGCACAGAAAAACCAGAAACTTTGATCTTAAGCCCATGTCACACTGCACCAATGGATGGAAAGAGGATGTAAAGCGGAGAGAAACACTTGCCATCCATTGGTTAACGCGATGCTTCCGTTCTGTACTCACTGCCTCTGTTTTTCATCCTCTCTATCCGTCCAGCATCCGTCTATTGACATTTCATCCACTCAAAAGTTTTTGAGCTGCTCAAAACCTTTGAGCGGAAAATGTATCCATGTCCGTTCTGCATCTGCTAGGCATACAGGGGACATCCGTTCTGCATCCGTTGTCATCCGTTACGCATCCGCTATATCCGCTAGGCATCCGCTGCGCATCTGCGCAACTCAAATCCGCTCCAGTGGTAAACGGACGCAGGGAGGAAGCAGAACGGACACGGAACGGACGCGCAGCATTAGTAGCACGGACGGAGAAAGGATGAAAGCGGATGCAGCTCGCAAACAAAGCATAAAAATGGAAAAAACGTTCGCAGAGGGGACCTATCCGCTCTCATCCGCTTCCATCCGCTAGGCTTCCATTCCGCATCCGCTTTCCATCCGCCCTGCATCCTCCTCCCATCCGTTCCTTTCCGTGTTATCCGCTCTGGTTATGCAAATTTTTGCCCCTTTTGAGAGTGGATAACAACGGATGGAACATTTTTCTCGTCCGCTGTGTCCTTTTTACAAACATTTTGCATCCATCGGGCAGTGTGACAGAGCCTTTACACATTGGTGACAGCTTAAGATGATGTCTTTCTAATGTCTCTCTAAAGTACCTTATAAATATCTGCTATTGGATAAGCCTACGTCTCGGTGTTACAGCTGCGATCTCGGGGCTCTGAGATCTCAGCTGAAATTTTTGCCTCTGGTCGGTTTTAACGGACCTAAACCGTCCCGTAGAGACGGGGATTGTGAAGGGCACAGTCCCAGGATCCCAGAGATATCGCAAAATCTCTGGTTTGATCCGGGAGAAGCCCTTTTGCTGGAAGCAGAAAGGCAGCCTCTAAAGCTGCTGAAGTCGGGACAACTCCGGAAAGAAAGGGATTTAAATGAGCGTGTATCGGTTGGGTGAGAAATTCTTTTGCATTATAAATTGATTAAGACTTGAAAGGACATCCTGAACAAAGAAGAAATCTGTGGCTTTATTTTTCTTTTGACTGAACTTTGGTTGAGCGGCGTTTAAGTTATGTCAAATTGAGACTTGGATTTTTTTTTTCTTATTTTCTTTGAGGACTTTAAGGTGACTTTGTAGGTAACCGGACTGAATTTTCTCTTATATATATTTTTATTTTTCACTTGATTTTTATTTTTTATCTTTTTAACTTTCTTTTTAGGATAGAGGCTCCCTTTGACTATCTTTTTCTTTTGTTTGAGTTCTTTATAAACATTTTTTCTTTTGGCTGGGGGGGGAAAGAGTATTTAGAGATGCTGTAACACTGCCAACTAGAGGCTTGAAAATATTTTATTTGAATTGGGGAGAAAAGCACTTCTTTTCAAGGACATTTTAATGTGATAAGATAGAGGGAGAATACAGTAAAATATTATTACAGGTGCTCTCTTGGACTCTTATCAATATCTCAACATTTGAGGTTTGGCTTTGAAGCTGCTGGAGAAGACAGTCATAATAAGAGCCTTGGATAAAGAAATAAAGCGCAGTGTACAGTGCATATATATATATATATATACTTTTGAAACACCTACTCGCCAGCCTTTTTGGTTAATTTTAACTCTAGCATTTTTGCTTTTTATTTCAAAGGGAAAGCCTCAGAGTTTTTTCTTTTTTCTTCTCTTTCTTTGCTTCTTCCATCTATTTTAATTGGATTAGGGTCTAGAAGAACCTGAAGACCTTTCTTTTTCCTTTTTCCTTTTTTCTTTTTTGGTTTTGGGCTTTTTACTATTGGATTTTTTTTTCTTTTTGATTTTTTTGGACTATATTTGGTTACTATACCAGCTGGATTTAAAGTCAAAGAGAGCTTGAAGACTTGGAAATATTAAAATGAGCAGGAAGCCAAAACCATTCGGCGTTTTTGCTTCTACCTCTGCTTCCCCACCACTTGAAGGACAACTTTCAATTCAGACAATGTTGAAGCAAGATAAGGAACAAGAAAAAGTAAATTTACAGATGATTATGCAAGGGATTCAAGATATTAAGATAAAAATAGATACCATGGACAAAAAAATAGAGAAATCTGATGAAAATTTTAAACAAATGATGGGAAAGTATGAGGAGAGATTCCAAAAAATTGAGGAAGAAGGAAAACAAAGAGAGGAGAAGATTGGAAATATTGACACTAGATTAACAGTGATAGAACAAGAAAAAAATGGGATGTTGAGGTGGGAGATGGAAAGATCAGAATTTTATCTTAGATTTCAAAATATAGAAGAGGAAAAAGGAGAAAACTTGGCTGTGATAATGATAGAAATATTGGCAGATCTTCTGGAAATTACTGAGGAAAAAATGATGGACGGAGTAGATGAGATATACCGAGTTTATACAAGATATGCAATGAGAAATAAACTACCAAAGGAAGTACATATTAGATTTACTAAAAAATCCATCAGAACACAAATATTACAAGTGGCAAGAGAAAAAGCATTGAAATATAAAAACAAAGAGATTGTAGTTTTAAAACAAATACCTAGAAGAGTGAGAGAGATGAGAAGAGAATATCGATTTTTGACCAAAGTGCTACTGGAAAATGAAGTGAACTACAGATGGCTGATACCAGAAGGACTAATTTTTACGTGGCAAGAGCAGAGACATAGAATTGACTCGATTGAAAAAGCAGAACTTTTTTATGCAGAATTTTTTGGAAGAAAAAAAGAGGTGGCAGAGAAAGAGATCTCATTAATTGAGCTTCTGGAGGAACAACTGGAGATTGAAAAAGAGAAAGGAGTTGTAGGTGGACAGGTAGACAGTAAAGAACAACGTGAAGTGAGAGCTACGAGAGCTGTTAGACCTAAATATAAAGCATAATCATGGAAGAAAAAAAATTGATTACAATGAATATAAATGGACTTAACTCAGCTGTTAAAAGAAGGAAAACTTTTCACAAATTAGAGAAATTAAAATTTGATATAATTTGCTTACAAGAAGTTCATATTAAAAAGCAACATGAGCATTTGTTAGTACAGCCAAAATTAGGGAAAATATTTACTTCTTTGATTCAATGTAAGAAAAGAGGAGTGGTTCTCTACATTAAAGAAGATATTCCAGCAAAACTGATCTACACGGATGAAGATGGAAGAGTATTAATGGTGGAAATAATGGATAATAATAAAAAAATACTCTTGATTGCAATTTATGCTCCGAATGATAAACAAGAAGAGTTTTATAAAAAACTACATATGGAAATAATTAGACTGGACTATGTTAACATAAGCATGATGGGAGACTTTAATGGAATTGTGGACAATAAATTGGACTATATAACAACAACAACAAAACAAAATAGAAAGATTCTCCCTAAATCTTTTTTTAAAATGACAGATGAATTAACCTTAAAAGATATTTGGAGAGAAAGAAATGTTAAAACTAAACAATATACTTTTTATTCTAATAGACATTTATCATGGTCCAGGTTAGATATGATTTGGATCTCAACAGAATTAATATCTACTATTCAAGAAACAAATATTGAAATAAGTACTTGGGCAGATCATAGTCCAATGACAATTAAATGGAAGGGACAAAAAAAAAGATCGAGATGGACATTAAACAATACCATTTTAAAGGAGAAAGATTTTATACAATGGATGGAGAAGGAATTGGTCTTTTTTTTTAAAGAAAATAAAAAAGAAGATACCTCAATACAGAATGTTTGGGATACAATGAAGGCATATGTAAGAGGTTTGATAATAGACTATACAATAAAAAAGAATATTAGAAAAAGACAAACCTCTAAGGCCTTGGAAGATGAATATATAAGACTTGAAAAAGAATTACAGAAAATACCACAGAAAAAAGATATTAAATTGAAACTGGATGTAATTAAGCATAAAATGGAATTAATAGGGAAAGAAGAACTGGCACAGAAAATTAGAAATTCTAAACAGAATTATTTTGAAGATGCAAATAAACCAGGTAGATGGCTAGCATATAAACTGAGAAAGGAGAAGGAATCAAGAAAAATATTGAAACTAATAGATGATCAAGGTCAAGTTTGTTGTGGTAATAAGGAGAAAAAGGAAATTATTCGAGATTATTATGGACAACTATATAAACAAGAGAATATTGATGAGAAAAAAATTAAACAGTATTTACAGAATGTTAACTTACCGAAGATACCTAAAGAGACTGAAGAAATGTTAGAAAGCAATATAACAATGATGGAACTAAATGAAGCATTTAAAAGACAAAATAATGGGAAAGCACCAGGTCCAGATGGGCTTCCGGCAGAATTCTATAAAAAATTTCAAGAATCATTGAACACTCCATTGTTAGAAATTATGAATGAAGTTATGTTAAAAAAGATGACACCCAAAACATGGTCAGAGGCTTATATTACACTTATTTTAAAGGAAGAGGCTGACCCGTTGCAAATTAAGAACTATAGACCTATTTCCTTATTGAATGCAGATTATAAAATCTTTGCTTCAATCTTAGCAGAAAGACTGAAAAAATATTTAAATAATTTTATCCACCCAGATCAAAATGGATTTCTACCAAAGAGACAAATTAGAGACAACATGAGAGTAATTTTGGATACCTTGGAATATTATGAGGCTCATCCTGAAAAACAAATGGCTTTGATATTCCTAGATGCTCAAAAAGCATTTGACAACGTGAACTGGAGATTTATGTTATTATTATTGGAACAGATGGGCTTTGCCAGAAAATTTATTCAAGCAATAGAAGCCATATATAATAAACAGACAGCAAAGGTAATGATGGAGGGAGAATTTACAGATCTTATTAATATAAGAAGAGGTACAAGACAAGGATGTCCCCTATCTCCTTTGTTATTCGTATTAACTTTGGAAGTGTTGAATAGAAATATTAGAGATGACAAAAATATAAAAGGAATGAAAGTTAAAAAGGAAGAATTTAAACTACAAGCTTTTGCTGACGATTTAGCTTTTATTCTGGAAGACCCGTTAGAAACCGCTCCAAAGTTATTGGAAAAGATAGAGACATATGGTGAGATGGCTGGCTTGAAAATAAATAAAGATAAAACAAAGATTTTGACAAAAAACATGTTATTGAGACAAAGAGAAGAACTGACAGATCTTTTGAAAATTCAAATTACAAACAAGGTTAAGTATCTGGGGATATATTTGACAGCAAGATGTAGCACATTAAAAGAGAATAATTATATTAAACTCAAACAACAGATAATTACAGATTTGAAGAAATGGGAAAATTTACAATTGTCATTAATAGGGAGAATTTCAACAATTAAGATGAATATTTTACCTAGAATTTTATTTCTCTTTCAAACAATACCAATTAGACTTGGAAAAGACTATTTTGAAGATTTAAATAAAACTATGTTGAAGTTTATATGGCAAGGTAAAAAAGCGAGAATAAAGTTAAAACTTTTGCAAGATGCTAGAAATAGAGGAGGTTTTGGCCTGCCTAATTGGGAATTGTATTATCAAGCTGCAAGTTTGATGTGGGTCAAAGAATGGATAACATTAAGAAAACATAGATTGTTGACATTAGAAGGACATGATTTACTGTTGGGCTGGCATGCTTTTTTATGGTACAAGGGAACTAAAACACAGGGGTATTTCAGAAGACATTATATACGGGAGTCTTTGTGGTTAAATTGGGAGAAGATAAAAAAACAATGTTATTTGAAAATTCCAATTTGGTTATCGACTATTGAAGCATTTTCCTATCCTATGATCTATAAAAAGGAACAAACAGTTAGATATGGGGAACTGTTGGATGAAAAGGGTGGACTTAAAACGATCCAAAATTTAGAGGAACAAGGTATAAGGATGAATTGGTTTTCATATGCGCAAATACACTCAAGATATCTTGAAGATTTTAAAACGGAAGGATTCTATGATAAACAGATTGATTTAGATAAGATATTGATGGGTACTGATGAGAAAGTGATTAAAAAGTTATATGGTTATTTATTGGGAATTAAGCTAGAGGAAGAACAAGTTAAAGAAACTATGATTGCATGGGGGAAGAATTTTGGATATGGAATTGATTTAGAGCAATGGCAAAAATTGTGGTCTCAAAATTATAAAATGACAATGTCAATAGCATATAAAGAAAACTTGTATAAGATGTTTTACAGGTGGCACCTTCCCCCGACAAGAATAGCAAGAATGTTCAAGAATAAATCTGAAAAATGTTGGAAATGTCATCAGATACCTGGCTCATACTATCATATGTGGTGGACTTGTGAGAATGCTAGAAAATATTGGACTAAAATTCACATGTGGTTGGAAAAAATGACAAAGAAACACATAGACTTGAAACCAGAGATCTTTTTATTGGGAATTTTACCTGATATATATAATAAAGACTTGAAATATTTGATTGTAAATGTATTAACAGCGGCTAGGATTGTATTTGCTAAAAACTGGAAGAATGAGAAAATGCCATTGCAGGAAGAAATTATTGAGAAAATATTGGAATGTGCTGAGATGAGTAGATTGACATTTGAAATTAGAGAACAAGAAGATAAACAATTTTATGCAATTTGGGGTTTTTTTTATCAATGGTTAGATGATAAAATACAATAATAGAGGGATTGATTTGTTATGATTATACGACAAATTATAGAATAAACTGTTTGAAGTATTGTTATCTCGCAAAGCATGAATGATTAAAAGTATAGCCAGAAAAAGATTTTTTTTTTTTTTTTTTAGTAATATTAGAATATGGATTGACAATATGAGTGGTTATGCAATATAATTTTAATTGACACTATAAAATGAATGCACAAAACTGATGAACCAACCGATACACCGGAAGTATATATGAGAGTAGATGTTTTTAATGTTTTGTATGTTTGTTTGTTTGTAGAAAATTAATAAAAACTTTAAAAAAAAAAAAAGTTTAACCATCTGCTCAAAAAAGAAATTCAAATTCAATTATACCTGATAGTAGCTGTCTACCTTCTTCTTGGATACATCAAGTGAAAGAGAATTCACAATCTTGCCAGGTAATTGGTTTCATTCCTGAACAGTTTTAACTGTTTGGAAAAAAAACTCTCTTATAGTTAATTGACTTAAATCTATTATTTTGTTTCATAAACTCATTCAGTACCCTGTGATGAAAGCTGGCCATGGAGATTTAAATGTGCCCACAACTCCAGAACTTTTTTCCTGCTAGATTTTTGAAGTGCTCCGTATGCCTCAGTTTTTAGTTAAATGCCTTTAAACAATTTGAAGAAAGCTTAGACCAACTACATTATAGTTGGGTAAATCAATGGTACAGTAAAAAGAAAAGTTTTTTAAAAGATAGCATGTAGTATATTTTTTTATAATAGCTATGCTATGGAGGTAAACATGAACAAGAGTCATAAGGCTATCATACCACATGAAGAATAGAGAAATAGGAAACCAATGTGACAAGTACAATCCCTGAGTTGGTGGAAAACTGAAAGATTTTTAAAACCCTCAAAAACACTTGCCACTGATCCTAATTAGAAAAAACATGAGTTTCTGAGGAAAAAAATGAAATAACAGAGTGGGTGGAAATAGCAGAGGATTAGTGCTGTTCTATATGTAAAGTGGGTGACTCCAAATCTACAAACCTGATTGGTCAATAAAATGAACATTGGATTGGTTCACTAGGAACCAATCCAAAGAGCTGCTAAAAGGCGGCAAATTTAAACAACTGCCATTGGCTGCAAGCAGGCAAGCCAGCCTGTATAAAAGGCTGGCCTCAGCTTCAGCCAAGTGTTCCTATTTACTAACTAGTTGAAGAATAAAGTATTTGTTGTTGGAACCCGGTCTACCTCGTGTGTTTTCCGAACAAAACAAGTGCTGTCTCCAAATGTCCTCTCAAAATTCTCCACTTTATTGTGGTTAGAGAAATTGGGCTTGAGGAACATGAATGTCCATGTATGGAGGCAGTATTTTCTGATTATTTTTACTTATTTATTAAATTTATGTATCACACATCTCATCCAGAGGTAAGTCTGGGCAGCATACAAACATTAAAACCAGTCAACATTAAAAAAAATAAAATAATAGTAATCATAGAAGAGAAAGATCTAGAGAAGATAACAAAAGACAAAGATCTGCAAAAAAGAGAAAAAACAACTGTGGCAAAAGAAAGCAAGCGTAGTACCAATGGTCATAAGCAACCTGGGTTTCCACTTGCAGTCCCAAAATGCTTGGAGCACCATTTGAGTACCATCGGCACTGACAAATTCACAATCAATCAATTGCAAAAGACAGTTTTACTTGGGAGAGTTTATGTCCTGCTACAATATCTTTAACACCATCAAACATCAATTCTTGGTTCTTGAGAAGGACTAAAAAAAAATAATAATCAGAAAATAAAATACAGGCTGAAGAGTCAAGACCTTGTTGATGATCCAAACTCTGTCAAGGATCTTGGAGGACTCATCTCTAATGATCTAAGTGCTAGAGCCCACTGTAACTACATAGCCAAAAAGGCATTAAGAGTTGTTAACCTAATCTTACGTAGCTTTTTCTCTGGTAATATTACACTAATAACTAGAGCATACAAAACATTTGCTAGACCTATACTTGAATACAGCCCATCAGTCTGGAACTCACATTACGTATCTGATATTAATAGTTGAGAAAGTCCAGAAATATTTCACAAGAAGAGTTCTCCACTCTTCTACTCGTTGCAGAATACCTTATGCCACCAGACCTGAAATTCTAGACCTAGAAAAACTAGAACTATGCCGCCTTTGGTCCAATCTAAGTATAGTGCATGAAATTATATATTGCAATGTCCTACCTGTCAATGAATACTTCAGCTTCAACCATAACAACACAAGAGCAAACAATAGATACAAACTCAAAGTTAATCGCAGCAAACTTGATTGCAGGAAATACGATTTCAGCAACAGAATGGTCAGTGCCTGGAATACTCTACCTGACTCTGTGGTTTCTTCCCCAAACCCCAAAAACTTTAACCTTAGACTGTCTACTATTGACTTCATCCCTTTCCTAAGAGGTCTGTAGGGGGCATGCATAAGCACACCAACATGCCTGCCATTCCTGTCCTATTGTTTCTTTTTTTAATTTTATTTTCTTAAATGTATCCATGTATTCATAACTATGAATTTTTACTTATACCTATTATCTTGTAAGCAATTGACAAAAATAAATAAGCAAATAAATAAAATAAATAAAAATGCCAAATGCAGCCTGGACATCTGGTTTGTCTGTAATATATGGAGGATGGGGGAGAAAGGACCACAAAGACTACTGGGAGAGGTAGGGTCTTCTCTTAATCCATTCACTGCTTCCAGAGTAAACACCCCACTTCTTGAGCACCAGATTAGCTGGCAGAGCCAGGTCTTCAGGCCCTAATAGAAATACAAGGAGAATCAGTACAGATTTCATCCCAGGGCATATGATGTTCTAAAGGGCAGGAGCCACTGCAGACAAGGGTCTTCCCCTCGACCCTGCCAGCCAGAATTCCTTGCATAATAGGATCTGTATCATGCTCTCTTTGCCAACATGGATGGGCTGGGCCAATCCCATTGGAATGAGACAGTTCCTTAGATAGCCTGGACCCATATTTTCTGTTCCCCATTAGCCAAAGCAATGATATAGGGTTTTTTAAAATAATAATTTCCTTTGATTAATAGATAAATTGTTTGAATTGCTATATTTGTTAATTGGCCATCATTTTGGATCCTTCAAAATGCTCTAGATGCTTTGTGCCACCTGTCAGGAAGAGACATAAAAGGAGGAAATAGCCAGAGAACTGTAAAAAGTGTTTCAAGCGTGGTAAAAAGATGGGAAAGCTTCAGAATTGTTTTCCTCTTTTGAGGGAACCTAAGTACTTTTCTTACTTTTGCTGCATAGCCAATAGTATTTATCCAACCTGGCTAGTTCTCTGCTAGTCCATGCCCCCAGATCTTTGCCTCCAAGGAATTTGCAGGATTTATTGGTATTGTGTTTTCTCAAGGGAACTGAGTCCCCAAAGAGAAGAGACAAATTGTGCCCTATGACTATCATTAAGTGTACCTTATGATTCTTGACGAATGTATCTTTTCTTTTATGTATATTGAGAGTATTTGCACCAAGACAAATTCCTTGTGGGTCAACCATACTTGGCCAATAAAGAATTCTATTCTATTAATGGTTGTAAGAGAAGTGGAGGAAGGACAGTTTTGTCTCTAGCCTAGACTTTTAAGTAACCTAAAGTAATTGCCATGTTTTTCCTGCTCTCTTTTGACTTGTTCACAAACCACTGAGATCTGTTCTTTCTGACACCACGGAGGATCTCATTTAGAGTGTACAATCACCAATACACAAAGGGCCTCCAGCCTTCTCTCCAAACTTAAATGCCTCTCCCCTGCTGCCTGTCACAGTGCCTAGCTAGCAATGAATGACAAACTTTCCACAATGATGGGTTCTCCTGTCAGTCTCACACCAGAGGAGAAATTGAATCTTTTGTACATTCTCTAATGCTTCTAATTTCCTTCACCTGAGAGGCCTGGGGGGCAGAAGTATTGTTTCCTTGCCCAGGGTTCAGCCATGTGACTCTCATTAATGTAAATTATGGCTAGGCAATTCAAAGCTGTGTATCTTTGCTGAAGGTTTATCCCATGGTGCTGTCACTTTGCAAAGACTCCTTTGATTTGCAATAATCACTGCATGGAGTGAAAATTGGAAGAAGCTTTTTCCTCCTCACAAGTGGAATTGCAGTTTATTTATCACATTAACATTTTAGATTGCAGTAGATAAGGATGAGGAATGGCAGAGAAAAGAAGACAGACTGAACACTTTTCATTTGTTCCTCTCTTTATTGTGAAATGACAAACAGAAGTGATCTTTTTCACTATAATAAAGGAGGAAAGGAAAAAGGAAGGAGGAGAGAAGAGGAGAGGCTCCTTAGTCATTATGTAAGGAAATATACCTACACAACTCTCTTTTGGGACAGCAGGCTTCATGTTTATGGTCAAGGATTGAAATGATCCACAAATGTAGCAAAATCTAACTTGTTCATTAAAAGAGTCCAGGAATTAGCTATGTATAAACATTATTATTTTGTATGAAAAATGTGGACACCCAAAACAAAATGTCTCTTTGATAAAAAGTCTCTCACAATAGCTATATAATTGATGCTGACTTGCTTTCAGTTTTCCAAAACAGATGGATATCAGCTATCTGGTTTAGGAGCACAAAGGTTTAGAAAAATAACAGGATGAGCAATCCGAATCAATTAAATCATTCAACTGACCTAATAAAATAAATTTAATAAAAAGTAACATAAGGGGCCCTTGGTGCTCTCTGAGTTTTTTTCCTTTCTTGCAAATGTTTCATTATCCTAACTAGGTAGCTTAATCAGTGTTAGTAAGGAGTGCTGTTTGCAGTTTATATTTTGATGCCTTGCCTATGTGTATGTGTGTGGGAGGTCTCTTAGAGATTCTTTGCTTGGGCTGTTTACTCATGGCTCTTTGGCAGTTTCTTAATTGGGGTATTGCTTATTTCAGTGGTTCCCAAGTTTCTTCGGTCCACTGCCCCCTTGGTGTTACAAACTCATCCTTGGTGCCCCCCACCCGGGGTGGGATTCAAATTTCTGTGGGTGTGGCCTAATTGGAGGGTGTTGTTTGCTGGTCACATGACTGGGTGGGAGTGGCTTGCTGATCAAGTGACTGGGTGGGCATGGCCAGGTGATTGGCAAACCAAATACAAGTGGTCCTCACTTAATGATCACTTGTTTAGCAAGTGTTCTAATTTATGACTGTCCTCCCCAGAGCTACTTGATCAGTTTTTGGAGTTTTGACAGCTTTAGATCAGAGGTCTAAATCCCCTCTGCCTGTGTGTATGAGAGAGAGGGAGAAAGAGAGGTTGGATCAGATCTCTCTCTCTCTCTCTCTCTCTCTCTCTCTCCTACAACGCCAGAAAGCCACCATCAGTCAAAATTCATGTTAGTGGTGGAACTTCTGGTTTGAGCTTCTTCAGCGACAGACCGAAACCCTCTCTCTGCGAGGCTTCGATCTGTGCTCACCATTGGAGTGCCCCAAGCCAGCTGGTTTTGGGGCTAAGCCACCCCATAGAGGTGGTGAAGAGGGAGGAGACTGCCAGCAGGGTTGAGGAGAGCTGCATCTCTCCTCCCCAGCTGGCCATTACTCCCTTTCCTGAAGGCGGTTGCAGCGGTGGCCAGAAATGGCCACCACAAAGAAGAACTTGACCAGAAAAGAATGTGCAGGAGGAAGATAAGAAGAGAAAGTTTTGGTTAACCGGGTCAAACAGCAAAAGCAACAAATAAGGTACCCTGGAATTGAAACTGTTAAAAAACAATAACATTGTTCCCTAAGAAGATTTTTAAGCTGCGAAGGAGAGAGAAAAGGGAAAAGATTTGGTTTTCTCCTTTTCCTATATTGACAGCTAAGAGACTTAAGCAAGAAATTGGAAAAAAATCCACTTTGACATCAATAGGCATCTAATGCTGAAAATAAAAAGTCAAAGGGATAATAATTGTTAAGCCTGGGTTCCCCAACCAGGGTTAGGTAGACAAGCTAAACAGAATGTGCAGCGTTAGTCAGATAGGCACACAGATAAATGAGTGAGCTAAGCTTGTATGTTTATTAACATACAGTAAAAATAACAGATAC
>BLBF01000006.1:67812913-67827565 GCA_015471245.1 Laticauda colubrina
ACCAGCACCAGCACCAGCACCAGCACCAGCACCAGCACCAGCACCAGCACCAGCACCAGCACCAGCAGGACCAGGATCAGCAGCAGCAGAGTAAGCACCAGCAATGCCAGCAAAACCAGGAGCACGAGCAGGACCAGGAGCACGAGCAGGACCAGCAGTTCGAGCAAGACCAGGAGCACGAGCAGGACGAGCAGGACGAGCAAGTCCAGGAGCATGAGCAGGATGAGCAGGACCAGCAGGACAAGGATCAGCTTCAGCAGAGTAAGCACCAGCATAAGCACCACCACCAGGAGCAACTTCAGCAGAGTAAACACCAGCAGAAGCATCACCACCAGGAGCAGCTTCAGTAGAAGCTCCAGCACCAGAAGAGCAAGCCCGAGTAGCAGAAGCCCCAGCAGAAGCAGAGTCAGGGACAGGGGGCGGGAGGGTGGCCCTGTCCCTCTTGCCAGGGATGGCGGCAGGTTGCTGAGGCTTTCGCTTCTTCCCCATGGTTGTGGGGTTGCTGGCTGGCAGGGAGGCTGGCAGGGAGGCTGGCAGGCACCAAGGCTGGCAGGAAGGCTGGCACCAAGGCTGGGCAGGAAGCCTGGCATGCAGGCAGGCACCAAGGCTGGCATGAAGCCTGGCAGGAAGGCTGGCAGGAAGCCTGGCAAGAAGGCAGGCAGGCAGGCAGGCACCAAGGCTGGCAGGCAGGCACCAAGGCTGGCAGGCAGACTGGCTGGCAGGGAGGCTTGGAGCAGGCTGGCAGCAAGGCTGGCAGCAATGCTTGCAGGCAGGCATGCAGGCAGGGCAGGCAAGGACTCGATGTATCCAGCAGCAGGTCTTTCCTCCGAATGCTGGCCACGTGCGAGCTGCTTCCCTTTATATCCGCATGGCTTATGTAATGCACCCCCCCCGCATGCACAATTAACGCTCGGCATCCGTTCGGCTTCCGCTGTGTATCCGCTAGGCTTCCGCTCTGCATCCGCTTCATCCGCTCTTCATCCGCTCTGCATCCGCTCTGCATCTGCTGTATCCGTTCCGTGTCCGCTTTGCTGAGGTCCCCCGGAAGCCTAGCGGATGTGCCATCCGCTCCCATCTACTTCCATCCGCTGGGCTTCCGTTCCGCATCCGCTTTCCATCCGCCCTGCGTCCTCCCCGCGTCCGTTCCTTTCCGTGTTATCCACTCCGGTTATGCAAATTTTTGCCCCTTTTGAGAGCGGATAACAACGGATGGAACATTTTGCTCGTCCGTTGGGTCCTTTTTACTAACGTTTTGCATCCGTTGGGCAGTGTGACAGGGCCTTTAAGATTTTAATGATTATTAATGATAGAACTGAGCTGGAATGGATTGAGGGTTTATAGTTACATATATTACATATATTTACAATCTTTCTTTTTTCTTTTTAAAGAATATAGTGTGTATTATAAGAATGTACCAAGCAGAATTCGATTGGAAGTTATGTATTATGTATTATGTTGAAGGTCATAAACTTAAGGTATATATTGAAGTTTAAAAAAGAGTTGAATGGATGTAATTAAAAGATATCAAGGTGTCATACTCCAATTAGTAACTACAGGAGAAAATTTGTTTAATGAGAAAAGATAATATGAAATTGAAACAGAACAGACAAAAGTATAAATATAATGATTTGAATTGAGATGAGATAATCAAAATAAAATTGAGAAAATTAAAAGAGGGGGAAAACTATATAGAAAATGTAAAAGTAAAAGATATGGAATAGAATACAAAAAGGAGCATGAAATTGAGTTTTGTGTCTGTATAAAGAAGTTCAACCTGGGACCAATGCTATTTTCAAAAAAGATGTTTTACTTATATTTTGTATGTATGAAAACCAAAATAAAACTTTATTTTAAAAAAAATCATATTAGTGGTCTCCCGGATTTAAGATTATGGGTTTGGTGGTCCTTGAGGTCCAAACGTTTGGCAACCCCTGATCCAAAGGGATGAACCTGAGAGAGGGAAAGAGAAAAGAAAGAGAAAAGGGACAGAAAGAAAAAGGGACAAAGAAAGAGGGGGGAATGGAAGGAAGGAACAGAAAGAAAAAGAAATAAAGGAGGGAGGGAAGGAGGAGAAAGATAATGAAATATCTATTTCAGTCCAATCACCTGCTCCAGCAGGATTAGAAGGGAGTGTGTGTGTGTGTGTTCTCCCTGTAATTTACTAGTACATTTTGGTTTTGCCTTCTTCAGAATTGGCACTGTAATACATTGGGGAAAAGTAATTTTTAGGGTGGAGATCTGGTCCAATGGATCCTGTTGAAAGCCTCAACAAAATGTGAGAGCTTCCTGATAGTCTTGGCCATGTTTCATCCACAAAACCTTTAATAGAAGCCAAAGAGGTTTCAATGTGCTGGCAAAGATGTTTCAATGTGGAAAAGAGCCTCAGTCTCAAATAGGCCTCATTCAATCTGATGCATCAGGTCTCTCTCTTTTCTCTCTCTCTCTCCCTCCCTCCTTCCCTCCCTCCCTCCCTCTCAGACTGGCTTTGCTCTACTTTCCCGATGTGTCTGTGGGGCCGGCACTTCAAACATGGATGGATAGATGGATGTATGGATGGATAGATGGAGAGACAGACAGACAGGCAGGCAGGCAGGCAGGCAAACAGACAGACCTTTTGGATAGATGGATGGATGGATGGATGGATGAATGGATGAATGAACAGACAGAATACGACAGCAGCGGCACTTTGGGAAAGCGGTGGCAGCGGCTTTTCCCAACATACTGCCGCATTCGAGGCACCTGTTCTGGAGCATTACTACAGTCAATGGGTGAACCTGCAGGGCTGGAACCTCGAACGCCCCCTGCCACCTCTTAGCATCCCCAAGGCCAGAGGGGAGCTAAGAGGCAGCAGGAGGGCGTTCGAGGTGCTGGCCGGTCCTGCAAGTTCACCCATTGACTGTAGCACCGCTCCGGAGCCGGCACCTCCAATGCGGAAGTGGTGGCACATTGCATGCCGCCACAGCGGCAT
Organism: Laticauda colubrina; assembly: GCA_015471245.1. Taxonomy (NCBI): domain Eukaryota; kingdom Metazoa; phylum Chordata; class Lepidosauria; order Squamata; family Elapidae; genus Laticauda; species Laticauda colubrina. The sequence goes on from BLBF01000006.1 coordinate 67,815,882, forward strand.
TTGACACGTCTCCCCCTGCCGCCTCTTAGCACCTTTCTGCTGGCCCCCTTGGGGATGCTAAGAGGTGGCAGGGGGGCATTTGAGGTGCCAGCCCTGCAGGTTCACCCATTGACTGTAACACCGCTCCAGAGCCGGCACCTCAATGAGTGAAACTGCAGGGCCGGCTGGTGCCTCGAACACCTTCTGCTGCCTCTTAATGCCCCTCTGCTGGCCCCCTTGGGGACACTAAGAGGTGGCAGGGGGATGGTGCATTGAATGCTGCGGCAGCGGCACATAACGTGCCACTGCTTCCGCATTGGAGGTGCCGGCTCCGGAGCGGTGCTACAGTCAATGGGTGAACCTGCAGGACCGCCGCCTCGAATACCCCCCTGCCACCTCTTAACGTCCCCAAGGGGGCCAGCAGAGGGGCACTAAGAGGTGACAGGGGGGTGGCGCATCGCATGCGGCTGTGGCAGCATGTAACATGCCACTGCTTCCGCATTGGAGCCGCCGGCTCTGGAGCGGTACTACAGTCAATGAGTGAACCTGCAGGGCCAGCACCTTGAATGCCCCCCTGCTGCCTCTTAGCACCCTCTGCCAGCCCCCTTGCCTCTTAGCGTCCCCCTAAGGCATCCCACCGCCCTCCAGGTGGCAGTACTGCCCACTTTGGGAACCACTGACTTACTTGATTGTTGGTCTGAAGATAACCTTGGAGTTAATCTATGGTGATCTGAGTGCTGATTAATGGTGAGAGGTACTGGAGTCTTTTTCTGTTTTGGGCTGGTTGATGATGTCTTTTGCATAGTCTATAAATATTGTGAATGTCTGTGTCTATTGAAGGCTGATTTGTCAGAGTGCCTGGCTTCTAGAAATTCCATGGCATTTTTGAACTTGGCCTGCTATAGGATGGTCACATTTTTCCAATTGAAACTATGGCTAAACCTGTCTATATGTTCTGAAATTAAAGACTTTTTGCCATGTCTTCTGACTACTAGTTGGTGTTCATGGATGGGTTCTGCCAGTCTTCTGCCTGTTTCTTCTACATAGTGGTTATTGTGGTTCTTACACTGTATGTTTTAGATGACTCCTGTTTTTTTCTTCTAGGGTTGTTGGGTCTTTTGTTTTGCTTAAGACATTTTGAAGGGCTTTAGATGGCTTGTGTGCTATGTTGATTCCATGTGGTTGAGATATTGCAAGAATATCTCAGAAACCAATATTGTAGTTTCTGAGATATTCTTTTTTTTAAAAATATTTTTTTATTTTAATTATCAGAATAAAACATGGTGCAGCCATTCTGGTATTACACTTATTATACATATATAAATGTTACTTCACGATTTACAATCCTCTTGTTTGATACACTGTTTATTAATTATTCTGATCATCATAGCTACTTATGTTCTGACCTTGCCTTCTTCTATGCAACCACTGATAGAATTTATTTCATAGTACTCAGATTCCCCCTTGTTTTTTAATTCTAGGGTTAACGTATCTGATTCTGCAAAGGCCATAATTTTCCTTATTATCTCTGTTTCTGGCGATTTGCTTTCCTATTTCCAATATTGTTGCATATATTATTCTAGCCACCATCAACACATGGACTATTAGATAAATTAAGTCCTTCCTATATCCTTCTGGTATTATTCCTTAGAGAAAAAAAAAATGGGATACACTCTCCCACCATTTGTTCCACCCATGTCTGGATCAGTCTCCATTACTTTTTTGCAGCATTGCAAGTCCACCACATGTGAAAAAATGTGCCTGATACATCTTTGCACTTCCAACAATTTCGAGATACACTTTTGAACATTTTGGAAAGCCTTGCTGGCGGAAGATGCCACCTGTAAAACATCTTATAAAGCTTTTCCTTGTATGTTATTTTGCTATTGATGATCCAAAACTTTTGCCATTTAGCCAATTCAATATTATAACCAAATATTTTTGCCCATGCCACCACTGTTTCTTTTACATGTTCTTCGTTGAGTTTGTATTGTAATAAATATCTATACAGTACTTTTATTAATTTATCATCTGTCTCTAATAGAAGCTTATCCAGAATTGTTAATTCTTTATTAATGCCCTATGTTTTCCTGTCCCGTGTGTATCTTGTTTGTATTTGTAAGTAAGACCACCATTCTACATTCACCTCTTGTGCTACCAGTTCTGATCTAGTTTTCAGTTCTCCTTGTTTGTTCAGTATGTCTCTATATGTTACAATATTTTCCATATTTATCAAATTTGGGTATATAAAAGCTTCTAGTGTGGAAAGCCAAATGGGTATTTTCATGTAAATTTGATATTTGATTTTGTTCCAAACTGTTAACAATGCTTGTTTTATGTAGTGTCTCTGGAAATATTCTTGAAGTATAAAATATAATATATATAATTCTTTTTAGGTTTGTGTTGGCTGTGCTGTATTGGGTTGAGTGATCAGGGACTTTTTGATAAAGTTGTGTGGGTATCAATTTTGTTGGAATGTGTTGCATAGATGCTCCATTTCCTTTTTCTGCTGTATTGGGTTGCTGCAGTATGTTTGGGCTTGTTTAAATAAAGTCCTCACACAGCTTTTCTTGTGGGAAGTTGAGTTTGGTAGTAGAGCCCCTAATTAGTATGGATGGTTCTTCTGTAGATTTGTGTTTCTGGTTTGCCATTGTGATCTCTGCTGATCAGGATGTCCGGGAAAGGTAGCAAGTTGTTGTTCTCTCCTTCTCTAATAAACTGGATTCCTTTAAAAATGTTATTGGTGGTTCTATGGGTGTTCTCTAATTGATCCTTTTTGGTGAAGGGGTCATCTTCATATCTGATCCATATTTTCAGTTGTGTTTGTGGAAGTGCTATGGTTTCTAGATGTTGCATGACAACCTCCACTTTAAGTCCTGAAAGCACTGATCCCATAGGTATCTCTTTAATTTGTTGATAAATTTGGCCATCAAATTGGAAAAACATACGATAGTTAAGCAGAGGTTTATTAGATCCATAATCCTGGGTGTTTTGATCTTTGTGTATTCAATTAAGTCAGGTGTACTGTGAAACAATGCAGTCATGGATTCTTTGGCTAATTCTGGATCTATAGATGTGAACAAGGCCAGCCCTGCCAACTCTCCTGGTTCTGCCATGAGTCTCATGATTTTTTGTCATTTCTCACAGTCTCACGACAAGACTCCTCAATCTCACGCCAAATTTAAAATACTTTTTTTGGGGGGGGGATCTCACAGGGGTGGCCTCAAAAATGTTTGAAGATCTAAGGCTGCATCCCCATCACTTTGGAAGGTAAGCAAGTGGGGCCTGCCAATCAGCGTGAGAATAGCCGAAGGGGCCGTTATATGGTGGTGAGGAGGGCCCGGAATCCCCTGGTTCAGCCAGCGGTTATTTCAGTCCGGTGGGTTCAGTGACCGCTTGGAAGGAAAATCCCCACCTTCTCCCTCTCGGTGGCCGTGCCTCGATTTGCGCCGGAGCAGCAATTTTGCGAGGCGGCTTCCCGCGATGAGAGTCTTGGCTCTCGCACTCCCTGTCAGCTGGCCCTTAGCGGCTCTCGCCTCAAGTAAAACACACGTGAAGTCGGGAGCCATTTTTCTCCCTGGATGGACGATGAGCCACAACTTTTGCCCCACCGCCTTTTCCCTCTGGGCTTCACTTCTGCTGTTCAGGGAAGTCGCACCCAAAGCCCTGTCCTCCCAGAATCTTTCTGACAGTGAGCCTTGGTCTTGGCCCATCTTTGCAGGGTGTTGAGCTTGGCGGTTGATCGCCACCGTGTTGCTCAGAACGGGATAGCCTGACAGATCGAAGTTAATTGGGGGAGGGGTGTTTCTCTTATAATTTACCTGTTCCCAGCTCTTGGGGAAATGTTGGTAATTACGCCATCGTAACTGGAGTGGGAAGCTCAGAAATAAAACAAAGATTCGGGACTATGGGTAGTAAGAGAAGAAAACGCTGAGGCCAAGGTTGTTTGTAATTTACATACTAAATTATGTCTGATGCGTTATCAGTTCTAAAATTGGTCATAACTGAATGTAATTTGGGATTATTGTTTCGATTTTGTGCCTCATTTACCCATGTATTGAAACACGGGTAAAAGATCTTATATCTGATGGAATTAAGTTCGAATATTTATGTGGTATGTAGTTCTGTTTTCAGTTATATTTCACCATTCCCCCTGTTAATTCTGGTGTATTTTTTGTGTGCAACACACTCAACCATAAATTAACTACAGAGGCTGACTAGATACAAGTAGGCCAAGATAAAACTGGCTAGTAAATATATATGGTTTAGACTAGAGTCATATAATCTAAATGGGAGTGATTCAGTTTCTCAAATCTTTCACTCTTGTTTCATTTCTTATAGAAAGTGGTTTTATTAAATACTGCTTTAAATATATTGTTGCTACATGAATGCTGTTTCTTTCATGGCTTAACTTATTTTTTTTTTATTTCTAGTCTGTGGAACAAGGCCTCTTATGAAAAATACAGCAACAGGAACTCGAATTGTTGGTGGACATGATGCTATGCTAGGAGCATGGCCTTGGCAAGTTAGTCTTCAAGTTTATGCAATTGGTCTAGGATATGTCCATATATGTGGTGGATCTTTAATTAATAAAATCATAGTGTTGACAGCAGCACACTGCATTAAAATATCAGAGTATGTATCTTTCCATTCTAATACTTTTTCCTCAATTTGGGTGTGATAAATCTTTTGACCAAAGAAGTATGGACCAGATATTTTATAATTCATACATAAGACAGCCCTGCCAATTCTCATGGTTCTGCCGTGAGTCTCACGATTTTTTGTCATTTTTCACGGTCTCACGACAAGGCTCCTCAATCTCATGCCGAATTTAAAACGCTTTTTTTTTCTTCCAAATTTGGGAGTTGGCTTATATGCGCATAAATCTGATTCTCACACAAACGACATGATGCCACTTCTCAGATCACGCAATATCGATATTACCATACAGTCATATATACATACAGCACATTTCTTTTTATTCTGGGTGCGTCCATTTTTCTTTTTCTACCATGCTCTGATTGGTTAGTTATTCACATGACCGTGAATCTCACTATTTTTTATAGAATCTCCAGATTTTTTTTCATGGGTCTCCAGATTTTCCTTTATCAGGGGTTGGCAGGTCTGCAAGGCTGTGACATCAAATGAGACCATAATGTTGTCCTCATCTATAGTCACACCCCTGATTGTTCGAAGACACTGTAATGGAGAGTTAATGGAGTATTAGGTTCTTCTTGTGAGATGTCCAAGCTTTCTGTTTTGCAAGGTCCCTGGTAGGAATACAATTGGGTGGAGGAGTATGCCAAGTTTGTGTATTTTTGGGCATCCATAGAGGCATGGAAGGATGGGTCTGCTGCTTCCTCTTTGATAATTTGGCCTTTCTTAGTGAGGTCACTTAGAGTTCTCTTGATCTGGTTGTCTAGTTTTTGTATTTTATTGGTGTTCACAGAGATGTAGGTTTCTTTGTCCTCTAGTATTTCTTTTGTTTTTTGTAGGAGCAATGTAAGAACATTATTCAGATGAGCACAACGTAATGAAACAACCCAGAACACCCAAACCAAGTGCTGTCAGAATATTCATGAACTGGTAGAGACATGGTAACAAAGTCGGCCAATGAATAGGCATGGCAACTGGATCAGCCAATGAGGGTTGTTTTGGAAACAGAAACTTAAGGAAGGCGTCTGAGCGTGGTTTAGCTCTGTGCTCAGCTCTAAAATGAAACTAGTCTGGTCTTGTCTGTCTGTTGAACTGAAATTAAGAATTTACTTACAATCTCTCCTCTCTGCCATGTTGGAAGAATCTACTGTTGGTATTGTAAATTTACTTCATGTATTATTATGTATATAAAAAAGTTAATGAATCCTACTGAATCAGTTATCTGTGTGTGCTTTCTGGATTTGATTTTCTGCAACAAACTCTGACAAGTGCCTATAGAACTTCTTCTAATAAAGTAGATATCCTTGCAGCTTTATCAAAAAGTGCCTGAACCACTCAAATCACTATACCACAATCAACACAAGCTATGAAAATGATAGAAGTACAAAAATATCTCAGAAGCAACAGATTATTACAACCACATGGCATCACATACCAACTAAAACACTCTGAAAGATTTTAAGTAAATTTAAAAAATCCAATAGCCCAAAAAGAAAAAACAAGAATCATCTACAATATACATTGTAATCAGGGGTGGGTTTCAAATTTGTTAACAACTGGTTCTGTAGGCGTGGCTAGGTGGGCTTGCCATGTGATTGGGGGGGGGGCATGGCTTCTTCTTTTTTGTCTCCTGGGCCTCCTGAGGGGAATTTTTGCTCCCAGGAACCTTCCCTAGGGCCCAGGAAGGCAAAAAAACAGACCACTGCAGGAAGGGGGGCACAGCCCTCCCCATGCACCCCTTTTTGCCTCTTGGACCTTAGGGAAGCTTCCTGGGAGCAAAAACGCCTCCCCAGAAGGCTTCCCTGAGGCCCAGGAGGCAAAAAGGGGTGAAGCAGTAAGATAGCAAGGGGGATCCTGGCACAGCTGATCATCAGAATGGCTGATTGTTAGGAGGGGAAAAAATTCCAAATGCAGTCTGCGATATCAGGCATGCATGATAAGGACTGACTGGGCGGGGAGGGGAGGGGTGGGTGGAGAGGCGTTGGGCCAGCCAGGGCCATGATTTGCCAGTTCTCCAAACTGCACAGAATCATAACAACCAGTTCTATATAATCTGTCCAAACTGGTAGAATCCCACCTCTGATTGTAATACAGTTTAATGACTGCAATGGTCAGCATGAGGACACATAATCAGTAGACTAACAAAGTGCATCCAGACCAATTAGCTTAAAAAAAAGGACAGATTAGTTGCATCATAGACCAAGATAAATCCAAAAAATGGTAAAGAATTCCTAGAAGCTTGGCACTCAGAAAACCAGCTATCAACAGACATGTAGAGATAAACAACACCCATTCAAAAACAAAAAAGCCTAAAAAACTAAAAAGGAAACAAAAAGATCAGAACATGTCCTCACCAGCAATCAACACCCAGACAAGAATGGATTAACACAAGACAAACAATCAAGTAGTAAACACTACCTTAATCAAGGAATTACCAACTCAAACAAACATGCAGTAAACAATAGCCTCGTCAAGAAACTACCAAGAAGAAAACAATAACCCAACCAACACTTGCAGGACAAGCTACTGTTATATAAATAGAGGGCAACCTCTATTCCTTTCTAGCACTGAAGATGTTTCCCAGTTAGGTAACAAAATGTCTGCAAGCAAATTACCAAGTTCAGAACAGCTCCAAGGACTCCACAATTCAGCCCTAATAATAGAGAAGATTCACTGGTTTGACCTGTCTAGTGAAAAGAGCCTCTTCCCTCCTTGGATCATCAGTGTGACCTCTAAGGATACCATGATAACGCAAACATTTGTGGCATCCATCAAAGATTTTTGCAGTACACTATTATTTGGGTGTTGGGGTGTGATTGCAGCAGGACTGAATAGAAACCAAAGCACTGCCTTTTTTGTTTCACATTGTTTTATTTCCAAAATGTAGCCCAGATGTACTCGGATGCTTCCTTACAGGGAGAGGAGCAGGGAGGAGATGCTACAAAGAGCTTAAGTTTGTGACTGTTTGGAAAAGGCCTGGAGAAGAATGCCTCCTCCTCCTCCTCTCCTTGGGAGCTTCAGGGAGGCTTGTAGGCAGCAGGAGTTACATCCTGGAAAAGAAAGAAATCTTTCAAGAAAGTCCATTGGCCGACACAGGGGAAAGAGCAAGACTCATAATTAATTGAACAGGAATTTGTGTGGCTAATCAATTCTAGGAAATCCAGTTAGGTGTGAATGCCCTTATAAAATACATTGTCTAGTCCAACATTTATATTTTTAATGGTAGAAAAATAATTTGTAAATGTATGTGCTTCGATTTCTTTATTTCCAATTGAAATGGGAAAAAAGACAGTGGTCTTAGAAAGTGGGAAAGAAATCAGTAGTAATTAAAAAAAAAGTAACAAAATCAATCACCAAAATGTCTTTGTAGTCTTTTTGTGATTTTTGTTTAGGAAGAGCTCACCTGGCTTCTTATTCTGGCTTCCACTGGTTTCTTATTCTGCACTATTTTTCAGGCTGGATCGATGCTTTCATAACAGACAAGCAAATAGCCACTTTTCTTCTTTTTCTATTCAGCCAGTAAGTAACTGACATTTAAGAGGCTGCTCCTGGCGTCATGGGGAGAGCTTGTTAAGGGGAGGACTGATGTAGGGACAATAAGAGCTATAACCTTCTGTTTTTAATGAACTTCTGACTTCGCAATGTTTGAACTCCAATCTCCCCACCCTTCCTATCATCACCATTTCCTTGCCATTCTTCCTTTCTTCTCTTCATTTTGAACAAAATAAAATAAAACTGCTCTACAGACAAAACAGTCAAACTAATCTTCAACTGGTCATTCAAAATAAGAAGCTGTGAACAAAAAAGAACAGGAACAAAAATATTGAGGGTATGCATTTTTTCTCTGTAGGCCTAGTCATAAGGCAGGCATCCAATATCCTGTGTTTAATGGATCCCCAAATATCAAGAGTAGCAAGTGACAACATAGAATGGATTGGGAGGTCATATAAACTGAACTGATAAACAAATATGATCTCTTTGCAAGCAAGGGTGGGATTAAAAAATCCCAGCAACCAGTTCGCTGCCTGGTTGCTAGGTGGGCGCGGCCATTGTGAATGTGGCGTACTGAAACTTCCAGGAGGACCATTTTTTGCCTTCCCCAGAGTCTGGGGGTTCACCTCAAGCTTCTGGGAGGATGAAAATGGCCTCCTCCGGGGTCCAGAGGCCCTCTGGAAGCTGGAAACAGGCCCATTTCCAGACTTCCGGAACAACCAGGAGGGCTGTTGTTCATCATCCCCAGGGTCCAGAGGCTTCCCTCAGGCCTCTTGGAGGGTGAAAACGGCCTCTCCTGGGGTCCGGAAGACCTCTGGAAGCCAGAAACAGACCTGTTTCTAGGCTTCAGGAAGCCTCCCAGAGCCTCAGTGTGGGAAGGAAAGGGCAGGGTGGACGGGGCCAGCCGGTCAGTTCAACTACCGGTTCAGTGAACTAGATGTAAATTTAACATCCAGTTTGCCCAAACCAGTCTGAACCAGCTGAATCCCACCCCTGGGAACAAGGAACCAAAAGATACAGACAGGCAAACAAATATCTGTCCTTGGAATAACCATATTTGCATGTTAGCCTACCAGCCTCTGATCTCTCTCATTCATTTTCTTAATCTTCAACAAGAGAATGATACAGAAACTTCTAAATGGGGCCACAGGTCCACTTGTAGATTACACTGAGATCTTTGCCAAATAAGTGAAGCCATTTATCAACACACTAAATCCTTTATTTTTGTTTTTGTTTTCCTTTAAATGAGGATCTCTCTTTGCTTGTGGTCTGTCCAAACAGGTCTGTCTCATTCTGAACCCCAGTTTCTGTTACTTAATGGGGTGGCTCAAAGATAGAACTGGACAAATGGATCTTAGCATTTTTCCAGTATGAAAGTCTAGAAGTGTAAAACTTTTACTTTTAAAAAACCAGTTATTGAAGAAATTGGTTTTGTTCTTCTCAGAGAAGCATTGATTGGCTGCAAAATCCCTGCACTGAATCATTTGCAAGAATGTGCAAATGATGATTGTGTGGATTTTTATGAAAGAATGAGTGGATGAATAGATGTGTTAACCATTCAAAATATACACTAGATCTGTTATTCACATTAGAGTGATTGTCTACAGATCTGAATATAGAGGACATTACTCTGGTCGTTGCCATAGTTAGATCATTTAAAGTTTAGTTAAGTTTAACTTTTCCCTAGGACCTTTGTATAGCAGAGCCTAGGGGTCTGATGGATTTCATGGAGGCTTGAAGGCCCTGGGGAGAATTGATCTGACAGCCTAGTTAGTCTCTCTCAACCTGAGACAACTTAGGTTTCTACTAAATTACCACAAATAAGCCTTTTGTGTGTGTGTCCCTATCACTATATCTTGGTTCTCAAAGTTACTTTGGAAGATGAAATGTCAAAAACAGTTCCTAAAGCATTGGTAACAAAGACCAAAAAAACCCTGAATCAACATAGATATGGGATCAAACTTGAGCCTATACTCATAGTGATTCAGGAAGATGTTGCATTGGGAGCCTGGTTTAAGGTAATAACATTCTTTCTTGGGAAGGATAGGCAGGAAATTCTCAAAATTGGCCAATTTTCCTCAATGTTCATCAAAAATATAATTCATCACGGACTTCTGGTTTGGGTCTCCTCAGCGACAGACCAAAATCTGCAATCATGCATGGTTTCAATCTGTGCTCACTGCTGGAGAGCCCCGATCCTTTGGGTGCTGAAGCCACTCAGTCGAGGTGGTGAAGGGTGGGGGGGGGGAGATTGCTAGCCAAGTGGAGGGGAGCTGCATCTCTCCTCCTTGGCTGATCTAAACTCCCTTCCCCGAAAGCAGTTGCAATGGTGGTCAGAAATAGCCATCTCAAAGAAGAACCCAACTGGATAAGATTGTGCAGGAGGAAGACAAAGAGGAAAACAGGACAGACCGGGCTAAACAACAGAGAACATCTAAGCAAGGTACCCTGAATCTAAAAGTACCTAGAGGGATACTTCTGAAAGAAGATCTTTAAGCGGCGAAGGAGAGAGAAAAGGAGGTTAAAACCCTTTTTTTTAACCTTTATATTGACAATTACAAATGGTATGGAAACAAATTTATATTAATCTATTTTGACACTGATAGGCAACCTTAAGCTGAAATCTAAGTGTCAAAAGAAGAATAAAGATTTTTTCTTGGTCATTTTAAAGCCCTACAAAGGAGAAGAGTGGAGGCAAAAGGATGGAATTTGGAATAATGGAAAAATGGAGTGCCATCTTGAAAAATAAAGAGGATTAACAGTGAAACTTTGAAAAGACTCCCGAGGATACATTGTAACTGAAATCTTATTAAAAGATACAGTAACCCACACAAAGGAAAAGTAAAGGAAAGAAACAAGAAGGAACAGTCTGGGATCATATGGTGATTAAAAAAAAAGTTTTGGGCATTGTTGTGAAACAACTAGTATACAACGTTTCCAACAGAGAACTCAACAAAACAGAAACAGATGTCCTATCCAAAGGATTCAATTATGCCATAGCACCCAAAAAAATCCCAACAGAATCCATCATATGTGCAGTAGAATCCAGCCTAACCAAATTAAATACAGATGAAGCTGACAGAATAAGACATCAGGTTACTCACATCTTATGCACAACGAAACCACCAAAAAATAATTTGCAAAAAGATGAATTCAGAGCATTACAAACCCTGAAAAATGATAATAATATCATAATACTCCCAGCAGACAAAGGAAATGCCACAGTAGTAATGGACAGAAAAGACTATGAAACAAAATTGACAGACCTACTCCAAGACTCCACATACAAACCTATAAATACAGACTCAACCACATATCTAGAAAAATCAACCAAGAAGAAAATTATAACCAGCCACATAAGCAAAGAAATCCAACAGACGATCATCCCAAGAGAAAAATCTTCTAGATGCCCCAAATTATACGGCCTCCCAAAAATACACAAAGAAGGCATACCTCTCAGACCCATAGTCAGCTCCATAGGAGCACCATTACAAAATCTAGCTAAATACTTAGCAAAACAACTACAGCCCCATGCTGAAACCGCAGCTTCATATGTA
>BLBF01000006.1:67835111-67853616 GCA_015471245.1 Laticauda colubrina
TTCCTTCCTTCCTTCCTTCCTTCCTTCCTTCCTTCCTTCCTTCCTTCCTTCCTTCCTTCCTTCCTTCCTTCCTTCCTTGATTGCTTCTTCCCTCCCTCCCTCCTTAGATAGGGCTTAAAAGTCCTTTGCCATTAAACAGGTAGTAATTAAATATTAAAGCTAACTCTGTTATTCTAATTGGGGAAGTGCTCCAATCCTAAAACTGAAATCACACTGTTGTATAGAATAGATATGAAAATGCATGAGCAGAGGCAGGGAAAAATGCTGAATCACTACTTTATGCTAAAATCAGGAAGTTGTATCATTTATATAACTTTAAATTATCTGTTTGTGTTTCACGAGTATTTCACCTTCTTTATGATTCCTGAAAGAGAAAGGGATCGTAATCTCTGGCACAGTCCCATGTGTTTTTATTTTTCGGGCTAGACAGGTTTATAAAGTTGTTTTGCAAGAACAGATATAGAATTATAGAATCAGAGAGTTGGAAGGGAATTTTGAGGTTTTTTAGCCAACCCCTGACCTAAAATCAATGCTGATGAGTATTCAGGAGAGAAAAGCATGATGGAACCAGCTTCTCAGAAGCTTTTCTTTTCTCTTGCTAATGCAACATGATATTGTTAATGATAATGATTCTTTTATTTTTTTTTATTTTTCTTATATATATCCATGTATTCATAACTATGTTTTTACTTATACCTATTATCTTGCAAGCAATTGACAAAAATAAATAAATTAAAATAAAATAAAAGTCCAGCCACTGACCTAAACAAAGCATCCAAAGATGATTAGAAGAGTAGAAAGAAATGAAGCAGGCCTCTTTAGTTCTGGATGTGACCATTAGCAAAAGGAAAGGACCAAGCAGAAGCCTATAGATACAAGAGTTCTGCTATATCCTTCAGGAAGCTTTTTTTTCCTGAACAATTGTAAATTTTCATTGTCTGCTATGAGAAGCATGTTGATTTACAGCCATGAACTAAGCTCCATGCTGCTAGCCTGTTTATTTTTGTGGGATGACATATGCTGCCTTCTGAAACATACCATATGAATGCTTCTAAAACATGTCAAGTCCCAAATGCCCAAGCTAGTAATGTTGTTAAATTCATTTTTTAAAATGTTATGTGTTTATTTTACACAAAAAAATGCAACCAGCACTTAAGTGCATACTTGCATGTACATAATCTGTAATTAGTAGACATAAAAGTTAAATGAAATTTAACTTTTTTGTATATCCCCTGATGAAAACCATATCTCTGAAAAAGCTTAAATATTATGGGAGAAAATCCCTCAAATGGGGCTTTTTTTTTCTAGTGCAACTGCCCTTCAAAGGAAATATTTCATTATGATATAGGTCATACAGGGAATAAACTCACCTGCTGGTGATTAGTGTTCCCTTTCAGGGCTATTATTTCATTTTTAAGATACTAAATCCAAGATACCACTAATAACGTGATCACTTTGTCTCTTAACAGAATATGGAAACTTAAGTTATACAGTACACTACTTTTTTTCCCCTGGAAACTTGCCTAACAAAATGTCTTTTGTAAATAAAATTTTCAGTTTTTCTTCCTTACTTTGTTTGAAAATTACTTCAAATCTCTCTCTCTCTTTGAAGTGTCAAGAGATGCTAATTTTGATGTACTTTCTTGCACATCTTTTTGCCTTCAACTATTCACTCCAACTCCTCAAGAGCTCATCTTTCCCAATATGAAAAAAGCCAGCAGAAGGTTGGTATATTTAAGCCCTCTGAATACTGTTCCTTGGAATTTAACCCAGAAACTCTCCAGGCTGCAGACAGATGATTGATACATACAGTGCTCTTGGCAAAGTCCCAGCTGAGTGCAAGAACATCCTATCCATGAGTAATTTTCTTCTCTGGGGAAAAAAAATGGACACAGATTCTCTTTCATCACCTTGAATGATAGGGAAAAATGCATGAGAATTTCCCCCTTTAGATTCATTGACAAGGAGTACATCACGGGCAAAGAGCACATTAGCTGGCTTATAATGAATAACTACTACAGTGAAATCTGTATTTGATATACAGCGGACAATTTTTTTCAAGAAAATTGATTCATATCAATTGATTCACATTCATATGTATCATGACCTCATGATCAAAATTTCCCTGGTTTTGGAAGTTTGTGGATTCACCTGAATTTTTCTGTTAGAATGAGATTTCACTGTGCTCAAGAAAGCCTTATTGGAGGTTGCTCCTAGGCCTTGGAACTTCTTCAAAAGGCATTGTCTATGTATTTATTTATTGATTGTAAAATTCATTTGCTCTCCATCTCATATCCAACAACTCTGAACAGTTTACAACATAAAAACATTAAAAAACTGTTAAAATCATCAATTAAAAAATAACATAGCAGATAAAATCATTAATACAATATGGCAAAGGAGGGATACATAGTGACAGCTATGTGAATGTTGTTGTCTGTACTAACTCTTTGTTTGGAAAAAAATGTTTTATTTTATTGACATTTGTTTTTAGCATTTTGGTTCTTATTTGTGCTATATTTGTTTTGTATTTTGTTTAAACTACTTACTCTGGTGTTTAACAGCTTATTTGGTGTTAGCTATATTGTGAAATAGTGTATAACTATTAGAACCAATGTGTACATTTAGGCAGAAAGAATGTCATGCTGTGGCATTTGGTTCCAGCTTCCTTAAAAATAAAGGAATGTACAGACTTACATCTAAGCAGAAGTATAAAATTGCATTGTTGTTCCTTTATTTTGAGAAAGGTTTCCATAAGTTACACAATTTAGGGACAGCAGTTGTATCTGCTAAGGCTCAGTAGTTCTAAAAAACAAAACAAAAACTAAGCTGTCTTTTATGAGACCAACATGTCCAGACCTCGCTCCACATTCTTTGAGCAATGACATGTAACCAAACTTATTTCTTGGAAGTTAAACTGGAGTTGGATGTAAAAATCAATGCAATCATGTGCAGCTAAGAATCAGAGACAGATGCAAGTTTGAACCTGCTGCTGAATCTTTGTCTCCTCCACATAAAAAATGGTCCTTTTTTAGTAGTTGTTTTTACTAGTAAGCTAACTTAGAATTGACCCTCAGAAGAGCTGGCATCCGATCCATTATGTTTTTGAGAGTTTAGCTTTCACTGTAATTTGTTAAACTCAAAACAGTAATTTTGTTTGCCAAAATTACTGAGTGTTGCTTACAAAGGGTTAATGTTTACACACTGACTTTTTAACAGAAGCCATTTTCTTTGGAATTGACTTATTTAGTCACTTATTATAGAGAATCCAGTTGACATCATTTTCAACCCGGCAGTCATTTCTGATTATTCCATAGTGTTTCTTTGTCTTTTTTCAAGCCTGGTTCATGCTAATTTTTTTTGGGGGGGAGGGGGATCATTAAGCAGTGTGGACAAAGCACTACTGAGGCATTAACCCCTTGATTAGAATCTTCTTCTTCCCTTTATGTATGAGAAGCCAGCAACAATTTTAATGCATTATGAAGACATCTCTAATTTCATTAATTGTGAAGTGACCCTGAAATAATACTATAGCATGTAAAGGGAAGATGGCAATCAATGGTTGGTCCCAATAGCAAGAACAGAAAATTATTAGAGGAACATTTATTTGTTCAATTGAATTTACAGGTTCAACACTCAATTATTCTGGACAGTTTGCAAGGATTAAAAACTAAGCAATACATTAAGATACCTAACAAAAGGCAGATAGGAAAGAAAAACTCAGTACAACTTTGCAATATATTAATTAAGAATACTAGTAGACCTGATTGCATGAGTTAGGCCACGTCACGAGCAAAATGTTCCATCCGTTGTTATCCGCTCTCAAAAGGGGCAAAAATTTGCATAAGCAGAGCGGATAATACGGAAAGGAACGGACGTGGGGAGGACACAGAGCGGATGTATAGAGGATGCAGAGAGGATGTATAGAGGATGCGTAGAGGATGCGTAGAGGATGTGTAGAGGATGCGTAGAGGATGCAGAGCGGATGCATAGAGGATGCAGAGCGGATGCAGAGCGGATGCGTAGAAGATGCAGAACAGATGCAGAGCGGATGAGCTGCGTCCACTTTCATCCTTTCTCCATCCGTGCTACTAACGCTGCGCATCTGTTCTGCTTCCTCCCTGCGTCCGTTTACCGCTGGAACGGATTTGAGTTGTGCGGATGCACAGCGGATGCCTAGCAGATATAGCAGATGCGTAATGGATGCAGAACGGATGTCCCCCATATGCCTAGAGGATGCAGAACGGATGCTTTGGATACATTTTCCGCTCAAAAGTTTTGGGCAGCTCAAAACTTTCTGAGAGGATGAAACATCAATCAACGGATGCTGGACGGATAGAGAGGAAGCAAAACGGAGGCAGTGAGTACATCGCGTTAACCAATGGATGGCAAGCTTTCTTGTCCGTTTTACATCCTCTTTGCATCCATTGGTGCAGTGTGACATGGGCTTTAGGAGCCTCACTTTTCTTGGCAGTAGCCCCTGTGAAAAATGTGATTCTGGGCTAGTACAGTATAATCCTAAGGAACAAGCTTTGGATGTTTATAGATTAGGATATATTTTATATTCTAATAAATATGTCTGAGGCACTGGGTTGAATCACTCTTGGTTTCCCTTTAGTGCAGGAGTGTCAAACACAATTTCATTGACAGCAGCATCAGGGCTGTGTTGACCTCAGGAGGGCCGGGTGGGCTTGGCCGACTGGGTGGGCATGGCCAACTGGGTGGGCATGGCCAGCCTGACATCACTCCCCAAACTGCTGGCATGTTTTGTCTTTTCACTGGGTAGACTGGGCTGAAGCCACGCTGGTCCAATGTTTCCTTTTCTCATTGAATAGTCCAGGCCGAAGCGATGCATGCTGGCCCCCTACATTTTCCAGGACAGCTCTGCAGGCCAGATCCAACCACATCATGGGCCGGATCCAGCCCTTGGGCCTTATGCTTGATACCCCTGCTTTAGTGTTTCTTATCCAGTCTAATTTCCTTTCAAACCTCTACCCTAGTTACTGCCGTTACATTTCATTACCCATAATCACTCAATGATTATGGAACATTGTGGGTTCCAACATAGGACAGGCAGTACCTCGGAATCTTTGTTATTCCATATGTCAAAAAGTTTGCAAAACAAAAGATTCGTTGTATTTTAGAAACACCCTTCATAGTTGCCCAAATTCTAAAATTATCTATTAATGATGAAAACCAAGCAATTGAAACTGGTTCTTATTTCTGTGGGCCCTGAGTTCTGTCACAGACATCATTTCTGGAATCCAGATATACCATGTA
This sequence comes from Laticauda colubrina, assembly GCA_015471245.1. Taxonomy (NCBI): domain Eukaryota; kingdom Metazoa; phylum Chordata; class Lepidosauria; order Squamata; family Elapidae; genus Laticauda; species Laticauda colubrina. Next base: position 67,840,392 of record BLBF01000006.1, read on the forward strand.
CAGACAGTTTTCTTACAATCAAAATATCAGATCAAAGATGTAAAACTCTAAAATCAATAAGTATTAGCAGATACAACCAAAGCCATGTTTGAGGTGGAAAACAGAATAAGATAGAAGTCATTACAGTAGAAGATAAATGGCACAAAACAAAATACTAGCAAGAAAAGAAATAAGTGATAAGGGGCACAGGCTATACAAGTACTAGAAACAAGCTCCCTTTGTCTAAACTGCTGTCTCATACAATTCCCGGTGAAAAAAAGCAAGAAATAACTATGTATAATCAAGAACAAAGTTGTTCTCACCCAAAATCAATCACTGTTTCTTTCTAATAAACTATGCAGGAAGAAGTCAAGTAATGTTTGGAATTAGCATAATAAATTGCTTGCATGAAAAACATTTGTCTTCTGAAAGTGAACAACCTGTAGTTCAGATCAATAAAATCTCAAAGCAATTTTCAGCTTTGGTCATATTTCATGTAAATTGGGGTTGAGGGTTAATGCTCTTCCTATGTTAATTATGTAGGATTAATTATCCTATAGTTCTGGCATCCCCAACATAATGTTGAGATCAATGCACTTGGTCACTGAATGGTGGCAGCACTGTTTTGTTCAGCAGGTTCTCCCTTCTGTGCCTCAACCAGTGCAATCATTCCAACTCTTTTCTTTTTCTCATCAGCTCTGATTTAAGATAGAGATGACCTCACTAGCTGACAATCTGAGAAGTTACTCACCTTGGGGTAATATTATCTGAAAATCCTCAGATCCCAAAAGTAAGAGAATGAACCCTTGCATTTGCCGCTCTTCAAAAAAAAAGTTTTGCAGTTCTTCCCTTGGAGAGAAGTTCCCACAACTTGTAGGTGCAGTTTTACAATTGCTCCTGCAAATAATTTATGGAAGCAGCTACAAGGGCTCTGATTTCATTTTACTCTTCAAGGTTACTTTAGATTATGATATTAAATAAAGGAGGAAGGCAGAGTTTGTCACCCAGAGTTATCCTCTGGTAAGATGGGTGGCCAATAAATGTTATGAATAAGTAAGTAAGTAAATAAATAAATAAAGACAGGCCATGATGATGGTTATAAAAACACTAAATTTTGATTTGTTTAAACTTGGCTTTTTATATAAACCTAATGGCTTGGCTAACACATAATATTGGGTCACAATTATAATTCACAATGCACAATAACTATGTTCTCACATATCATGCTAAATCAAAGCGAGCAGACCACATTATGGTCAATGTCTGGAATACTCTACTGATTCTGTGGTTTCTCCCCCAAATCCCAAAAACTTTAACCTTAGACGTCTACTATTGACCTCACCCCTTTCCTAAGAGGTCTGTTGGGGGCGTGCATAAGCACACCAACATGCCTACCGTCTCTGTCCTATTTTTTCTTTTATTTTTCTTATAAGTATCCATGTATTCATAACTATGTTTTTACTTATACCTATTATCCTGCAAGCAATTGAGAAACCAAATAAAATAAATAAATAAAAATAAATGTGATGTGAGTGTGAACCTGATCAATGTGTCTGTATAAACTTGATTAACCTTTTAAAACTTAGTTTAGCATTATTTGTATATCCCTCAAATTCCCATGCTTTGTTCTCAATTTTCTCCTCAGTTTCATTAAATGGTATCTGCTCATCTGAGTCCATTCTGAATTGCAGTTTTTTTCTGATTTGCATCGCACCTAAATACTCTGTTGAAATTCACACCTGACATCATGTATAAACTAATATGCATCTTAATTTAGCACTATTTTGTCTGAATTCTGACATCTTTTGAAACTAAAGGAATTCAGTCAATATAATAATTATGATTACCATTAATTTGATTAACCATCTGTCTTAAAACATAATAATCTTATTTGCATCATGATAGAATCATCTAGTTCTCAAATGAAACATTTTGCATTTTGAACAGAAAGTTCTAGGATTATAAAAGAATAGTTTCTTAAATACATTCGAAGCTAAGAAACTTTAGATATAGCCTAAAGTTAAAATGAATTGGATAAAATATGATCATTTTGTAAAACATGAATGAATAAAAGTATAGTCAAATGATTGATTAATAATGATATTAATGTATTTAATATTTGATTGAAAATATGAGATTATATACAATGTAATTATAATTGAAGATTATGAAATGGAAGCACAAAACAATTTGTAAACCAACTGGCACACTATATGTACATATATGGAAGATGACTTGATGTTTTTATGTTTTATTTATGTTTGTTTTAAAAACCAATAAAAATTTAATTTAAAAAAATGAATTGGATAAACCCCATTAGCATTGGAACTCCCAAGATCGTTTATTTAGTTTCAATTAATGTTGTCCTTGGGTCTCAGTCTCCATTTTCTACCGTCCATACTAACAAATACTCAAAAATGTTATCAGAACATAAAGAACACACAAATACCATTTCTATCCAACAGTTGTTGTTTTTTTAGAATTACGCCTTTGAATTATGCTTGTGTAATCCAAATTAATATTCTAAAGGCAATTGTTACCATGTTTTAAATCCTATGGATGCTTATCTCCACTATATCTTTCAGATTTTATTACATGGTATTGTGCCATTTTCCTTTGCTGTTCTGAATGAGGAAAAGAATAATATATCAGTCAAATCTAGAGTTTAATTAACTCTTGGAAAACTGTAGGAGTTTTTTAAGAATTTTTTTTTATCTCAATAAAATTTTGTTGACAATTAATTTGATGAAGAGATAAAGCAAATCTATAACTAAAATATTTCAAAAGGCAGGCTATCCTTTAAAATTCTATCAGTAAAATAGGAGTTTAAGTTGAAGCAACTCTTATCCCAACTGCTGGAATTCCAGGAAGAAGAACCAGGAGCTACAAATGGCCTGTAGAAAGATGGAGGACTGAGGGAATATCAGATTTGAGGCTGCCTGACTCCACAGCAATCCTTGATAGCCCGCAAGTAAAAATTTGAAAAGAAAAACAACATATATCAAAGAAAATAATACGGTTGATGGGGAGAGTTAACCAAAACATTGAGAGGAACCATCTTCATCCTAAGTATGTGGAAGAATGGAAAATCAAACAGCATTGCTTCCATTTCCTGGAACAAGTTGGAAACCAAGCAAAGACCATTTAGGAGCAATTTTTAAGCCCCTGGTGGCTCTGCTATAATGGTGCCCACTCTTTCCTCTGCTCCAGGGTTGAGATTGCTGTAACATCCTCCAAAACAGCTGGCCAGATTTCACTGAGGGGAACTCTCCTCTCTTGGTCCAACCAGATCATGCCCACCTGGTTCTGCCATGTTACGTTCAAATATATCATAGATGAAACCACCTTAATTGCAGATGGCCTTCAAAGACACCAGTCTGATTCTTAAGCTTCTGGCAATCTGGGTGCCTGGCTCTTGAGATAAAAGCAAATCAAGATCAGTTTCTTGGTGTTCGTGAAGACCTGTCCATGTAATTTCTTCCAGCAATATGAAGCACATTGCCACATCTGCTATTTTGCAACTACCCATTTTACATCTCTGGGATTTTTCGGTAGGGTCCCATTCAAATAGCAATCCGGAATAAGTCCATTTAGTTTCTCAGTCTAGACAAATTCAGCCAGGTCTTGCAACTGACTGGGATTGCTATCAACTTAAAAGCCCACTTCTAAATTTGTTTCAAACAGTACCAAAGACAGCTCTTAGGACTACAGTGTTATCACTGGAAGAAGGCAAAGTTTTCCATGAGGAATTTTCAAGACATGTATAAATGTTTGATAGAAAGGTCCCATGAATTAAATTTTAGAAGCAAATAAAAATTCTGATGTTATTAAAGTCCTTTGTTATGTACATATTTTTTTTTTATCACTAACATAAAGCATTGACATTGCAATACCAGAAACACTGATGCGCTTGTCAGAAACACTGATGCACTTTGTTAGGGATAACATTGTTTACCCTAACTGGTTTAGGTGAAATAATAACTATGATTCATAGTTGTGTATGTTAAAGTGTCTGCAGCTTTAACTGTGGAATAGTAATTAAGGGAGTGGTTATGAAAACACTATAAAAGTAGCAAGGCTACAGCTTGCACTCTCTGGCTTTGATGATCCCTGATTACTGCTTGGAATCAAGACTGCATTGCTCAAACGGGAGAGACAACAAAGAACTGATTTGTAAGTGAACTGACATAGGATATTCTACATGGACTTTGCTAACTGAATATCCCTGAATGGACTGACTACTTGATACATGACTATTGGACTGTTATTTGACTATGCCATGAACTTATAATGGACTAAACTATATTCTTGATAGCACAAGCGTATTTGTTATTTTTACTGTATGTTAATAAACATACAAGCTTAGCTCACTCATTTATCTGTGTGCCTATCTGACTAACGCTGCACATTCTGTTTAGCTTGTCTCCCTAACCCTGGTTGGGGAACCCAGGCTTAACACTGGTTATGGGCCCAGAGGCTGCAAAGTCAGTTTAACTAGGATACAACAGATTTATGTAAAAAGTGAGAGTTTGTGTTGTTATACATTACAGTAAACAGACAGCTGTGTTTTATTAATTATATTTTTATATCCATATAAGAAAACATGGCACAAGTCAATCTACAAAGTTTGTCCCTTATATCCAAGCTGGATGGAACAAACTATGTATCATGGTCTACAAAATGTAGTCTACTTCTACGAAGAGAAGGTCTGTGAAACATAATTGAAAATCCACCAAACGTAGAAGAATGGGATCCAGAGGATGAGGAAGACAGACTAAAGATAGAAGAATTTATGCATAAAAATCAACAAGCCATTTGCATAATTGGGTTAACCTTAACTGATCAACAGCTTGTTTATATCCACGGAGAGAAAACGGCTGTTGGGTGTTGGCAGAAGCTGAAGAGGATTTATGTTCGAGATAATGTTGGTGCTCACATAAATCTAACACGGAAGCTTTTCAGGACGCATCTCCAAACAAATGGTGATATGCTGAGTCATTTGAAAACTATGCAAAGCATTTTTAAAGAACTACACGAGAAAGAACTTATTTTCTCTGAACTACACCAAGTCTACATAATTCTATCTTCCCTTGATGAAAGTTATGATAACTATGTAACTTCACTTGAAATTTTGCCAAAGGAAAGTCTAACTTTAACTGATATAACTGGCAGATTGATCGAAGAGGCCAGAAGAAGGCTTGAAAGAGATGAATTAAGGAGGGAGCAACCTCAAAAAGAAGATAATGAATCTCCTACTGCATACGCAATTAAAAAGTGTTTTACTTGTGGAGGAAGAGGACATTTGGCAAGATTTTGTAAAAAGGCAAAGCGCCAGAACGCTGGCCAGAATACTAAAAATCATCAAAAAATAAATAAACATTTAGAGTTAGCCATGTATACTAATGGAGCTGTAAAAAATAATTGATGGGTGGTTGACAGTGGAGCATCCCATTGTATAACAAATGATAACAAAATTTTTATTAAAAATGTCCCAGAGTACACAGCAGATATCATTAGCCAATGGCTGGAAACTGAAAGCTAAAGGTCAAGGTATAGCATATTGTTCTTTTATAAAAGAGAATGTAAAAATGTTATATGTACAACTTAAGTTTAATTTAATTTCAGTTAGAATTTTGGTTAAACTAGGATATGTAGTTACATTTAGGGGAGATAACTGCTTAATTAAAAAAGAAGATAAGAGAATTACTGCATCTTTAAGAGGTGGATTATATGTGTTAAATGATGATGGTTTAAAGGTGGCTAACACAATTTATGAAAATAAGAAACCTCATGACGAATGTATTCACTTGTTACATCGAAGGCTAGGGCATTTAAATTTTAAAATGCTTAAGAAAACTGTTGAATTGTCTAAGGGAATAAGTTTTAAATCTTGTAATAAGTAATTGCAATGTAATGCCTGTAATCAAAGTAAGAGCAGGGTTATACCGGCTAATAGAGTTGATGGATTTACTACTAAAGAGCCTTTAGAAGTAGTATTTGCTGATTTAATAGGTCCGAAAAAACCAAGTGTAGGAGGAGCTCGCTACATACTAAGTATAATGGACCACTATTCTAGATATGGGTTTTGCTATTTAATGAAGAGCAAAACTGAAACATATCAAAATCTATTTAATTGGATAAAATTCGCAGAAAGAAAAACTAAAAAGAAATTAGTAACTCTCATAACAGATAATGGTACAGAATTTACAAATCATAAATTTCAGAACAGACTAAGGGAGATTAAGGGAGTGGTTATGAAAACACTATAAAAGTAGCAAGGCTACAGCTTGCACTCTCTGGCTTTGATGATCCCTGATTACTGCTTGGAATCAAGACTGCATTGCTCAAACGGGAGAGACAACAAAGGACTGATCTGTAAGTGAACTGACATAGGATATTCTACATGGACTTTGCTAACTGAATATCCCTGAATGGACTGACTACATGGTAAATGAATATTGGACTGTTATTTGACTATGCCATAAACTTATACTGGAATAAAATATATTTTTGATAGCACAAGCGTATCTGTTATTTTTACTGTATGTTAATAAACATACAAGCTTAGCTCACTCATTTATCTGTGTGCCTATCTGACTAACGCTGCACATTCTGTTTAGCTTGTCTACCTAACCCTGGTTGGGGAACCCAGGCTTAACAGGCAGATCTTAACATCTGACAACAACTGCAACCCAACAGTCTGATTGATCTACTGCAGTATGTGTGTGTATATATACACATCGTATACTCTGTGTGTGTGTGTATTTGTGTATGTATACATACATATACATACATTGTATATTTACACAATGTGTGTATGTATGTCTTTGTGTGTGTGTGTGTATGTGTGTATATATGTGTGTGTGTGTATACACAAAGTGTGTATACACTTTGTATATATGTATGTATATATACAGTATGTATGTACTGTATATATACATACATATATACATACACACATACACTGATTGTTTTTTGCCATTCTAATTTTTTTTCTTTTTTAGTTATAATCTTGAAGTATACAGCTACTCGATATTATACACAATCCACTCCTGGCAATTGAATGACATACAAGTCAACTAGTAAAATGTGGGAGCAGAAAATTATGAATGGGGGCTGCAACATATGCCAGTAAGTGATTGTTGGCCTGCATGGACTTGATCCTTGGATGGCACAAAGTAGACAAGGGGAAAAGGGCTTTCAAAGAAAAATTTCCACATGAAGTTTAGAGGTAGGCTTTTTATTAGGTACACCTGCATGTTAGTAATGCAAGAGCTCCAAATGCCAAGTTAGTAAAATCAAGTAGATATTTGGTTCTACAGAGTTAGCTGCATTCTGTTACCTGACAGTGTAATATTATGTTGGAAATTATCATACAATTTTTCTTCTTTGCTTGCACTTTTCCTAGAGTAATGTCCTCTTTAAAGACATTGTTCTTTTAGTTCAGATAGATGTGTGGTATAGATGTGTTTATTCATGGTGGAATAAATTACACAGTGGAATTACCATCATAAGGAATTGTGCTGACAGGTTGTAATTATCTTGGCATTTTAACGTGTATGTGCATGTTCAAATGAATTGAAAGGAAAAAAAATTCTCAGAGATACTTGAGGAACTGAAGTGGAGGACATCTGTAGCTTTGAAATCTATGTTGTTTATTTTGATTGATAACATGTCTGAGAGGACTGGATATTCACCCTCCATTTCTCTTCTCAGATAAGTTAAGATACTTCATTTGGACATCTTTAGGAAATGTAGGGAGACTATATTAACAGCTGTGGGAATGATGACAAAAGATTTTATGGCTGACTAGTCACCATATCCAAAGCCCTATTGGAATGATATTAATTGAGAGAAACAAATAGCTGAACCTCTCCTTATTTATTCCATGTTTTTTTAAACTATAAAAGATATTTCTCTCTTGCTGCTTAAAGATAAACCATGTGATGTGTTAGATCATCATTTCAAATATTTTTTTTTTTAAGATTCCTCAATGGCTTCAGCAGAGCTTCTAGGGCACGGGTCACCAACCTTTTGGACCTCAGGGACCACCAAACTCATAATTTTAGATCCCAGGGACCACTAACCGGTTCTGTGGGCATGGCCTAATTTGTGGGTGTGGCTTTGTGGTCATGTGACTGGCTGGGCATGGCTTGTAAATATTATAAATATTTATATAAATATTGAGTTTTTTATAAAAAAGAGCAACTTTTACCCAAAATCAGGCAGAGCAGGCAGATTGATTCAGAATCATTCAGCGATCTATCTATCTCCCATCGGCAAGCTCAGTCTCTCAAATTTGCTTGCCGTGAGTCTGCGCTGAATTTGCTTGTAAGCAAACCTTCAGTCCTAAGGGAGGTTCAGCTGTGCTAAGCCAGAGATCTAAAGACTAGCTAGAAAGTAAGAAATCCAACCATTTCCTGCTTCCTAGCTAATCTAAATCTCCTGACACAGCAGAACAGATGATGATCGGAAAAAGGAAAAATAACAATTTAGCATGCAAGTTTACCAGGTAAGGAGTGAGTGGGCGGGGAGGGTTCCTGTGGGCCATGTGGGTGCCGCAGCTTTGTGTTTCTGCACAGCCTGGATTAATTGCTTTGTGGGGGTGTTCTGGGGGTGAGATTTCTTTGTGGCCCACCAAAATTTTCTCAGGGCCCACCAGTGGGCTGCAGCTCACCAGTTAGTGACCGCTGTTCTAGGGTACTGTCTTCACTGGAAAAGCTGGACTATCAGTACAGGAAATATTTTGCGACATTTTGTATTATGCCATAAGTGATTTTATAATAGTGTTTATGTCATGAAATATTTTGTAAAATATGCCAATTTCAAGAAATTATGAGTCCTGGATTTTGGATCCATGCATACTATAAGTTAGCCCATTTGAGCTATCTTGGTTCAAAACATTTTGCCCTCTGGTGCACCATTTCAAAAGTTATGGGAATCAGAGTTTAGTAGTGTGTATGCATGTGTGTGTGAAAGAGAGTGGGGGAGGGAGATGGGGATGGAGATGGATAGATGATGATGTGGATACAGATATTTATGTAGATAGAGATGAAAAGATAGATATAGCTAGGTAGGTAGATAAATGGATGGATAGATAGATAAATCTTAAAACATATTAAAAGAGTGGGAATTTTGAATAGACTAAGGAATAAGGGGAAAAAACCCTCTCCCTTCAATTTTTCTGACTAATTTACGCTCACTTGCTAATAAGATGGATGAAATGCTCCTTTTAATAGATGCAATAGATTTCTACAAGTCAGCAGCTCTCACTGAAACATGGCTAAATGAGGAAATTGATGATAACAGTATAAATATCCCAGGGTTTCAGATATTTAGAGCAGACAGAATTGCAGAGACATCAGGTAAAAAGAATGGTGGAGGGTTATGTTTATATATCAACAATAGCTAGTCTCAGGATATAACTATAATATATAAATTTTGTGATGAAAACATAGAGTCTTTACATATCAATTGCAAAGCACTTTATTCTCTGTGAGAATTCTCCACATTTCTCCTAATAGCTGTATATGTTCTTTCACAAGCTTGTGTAAACAATGCATTATGAACTCTAGCTGACTAATAATGGAGGCTGAAGCCGAACACCCAGATTCCTTTCTCATCCTTTTTGGAGATTTCAATCAATCAAATTTAAGGAAAGAGCTTCCAAAATATTTCCAGCATGTTAATTGTACCACCAGAGGCAAAAATACTTTAGACCACTGCTATACAATACCAAAAGATGCTTATAGGTCTTTACCATGAACAGTTATGGGACACTCTGATCAGTGCATGATTCACCTTGTACTCGCTTACAGACAAAGACTTAAAACCACGAAACCAACAATTAACTCAGTGAGGACTTGAACTGAGGAGGAAAAGCTAAAGCTACAGGCTTGCCTTGATTGCACCGATTAGAATGTTTTTGAAGATACCTCTGCAGACCGAGATGATTTCACAGATACTGTAACATCATATGTCAGCTTCTGTGAAGACCTATGTGTACTGACCAGGAACCTGCAAATATACAGTAACAGTAAACCTTGGTTCACAGCTAAACTTAAGCAGCTATGTCATTCCAAAGAGGAAGCCTACAGAAAAGGTGCTGTACAATCCAGGCCAGAAACATATTAACAAGAGAAATCAGAGAAACAAAAAGAAGCTACTCTGAAAAATTAAGGAATCAGTTCTCAACAAATGAACCAGCAAACATGTTGAAAACATGTTAAAAATATCACTGGCTACAGCAAACCACTTTCCCAGGCAGAAAGAAATCAACAACTAGCAGATGACCTAAATGAGTTTTACTGCAGATTTGAAAGGAAACTACAGCCACCTATCTGCACAACCCCCATCTCAGACACACCAAACAACAGCCAAGCCTCCTACAACTGACCCCATCTCAGACACACCAGCAACAGCCAAACCTCCAACAACTGACCCCAACCCATTGGATTCACAACCCCTGGTGATCACAGAAAAAGAAGTGCAAGATCTATTTCATAGACAAAAGCCAGGAATAGCACCAGCCCCAGACAAGATAACTCCTTCTTGCTTAAAAGTCTGTGCTGTCCAATTGCCCCCCATCTTCATCCGAATCTTCAATAAATCACTAAAGATGTGCTAAGTTTCTTTTTGCTTCAAATGCTCCATCATCCCAGTGCCAAAGAAGGCCTCCATCAAGGAATTGAATGACTACAGGCCAGTTGCTCTAACATCTGTAGTTAAGAAAACCTTTGAAAGGCTAGTGCTGTCCCACCTGAAAACCATCATGGATCTGCTGTTAGACCCCCTGCAATTGCATACCAAGCAAATAGATTGACACATGATGTTGTTAATATGACTCGGCGCTACATCCTACAGCACCTTGAATCTCCAAAGACCTACACAAGGGTCCTCTTTGTAGACTTCAATTCAGCATTCAATACCATCATTCCAGACATTCTTCTAACTAAACTAAACCAGCAAGCAGTACCTGAAAACATTTGTAAGCAGATCGTAAGCAGCAGGTGAAGCTAGGCAGAATCACATCTGATACTTGTACATACAGGGCCCCCTCCCCAAGGCTATGTGCTTTCTCCACTTTTCTTCTCCTTATATACCAATGACTGCATCTCAAATGATCCATCTGTTAAAATACTGAAGTTTGCAGATGATACAATCGTGATTGGTCTAATTTGAGACAGCAAAAAATCCGCATCCAGACGGGAGGTTGTACAACTTGCCTCAAGGTGCAATCTGGAACAATCTGGAACTGAACACACTTAAAACCATAGAAATGGTGGTAGACGTTAGAAGAAACCCTCCTATACTACTACCTCTTACAATACTAGACAACACAGTATCAACAGTAGAGACCTTCAAATTTCTACGTTTTCTCATATCTCAAGATCTAAAATAGACACCTAACATAAAAAACGTCATCAAAAAAGCACAACAACAAATGTTCTCAAACTGCCCAAGGCATTAATAGAGGGATACAATCAAGATCAAGTGAGGTACTAATACCACTCTATAAAGCCTGAGTAAGACCACACCTAGAGTATTGCATCCAGTTTTGATCACCACACTCTAAAAAAGATTGAGACTCTAGAAAAAGTACAGAGAAAAGCAACCAGGATGGTTAAGGGTCTGGAGACGAAAACATATGAAGAATGGTTGCAGGAACTGGGCATGGCGAGTCTAGTGGGTTGAAGGACCAGGGAAGACATGACAGCAGTGTTCCAATATTTGAGGGGCTGCCACAGAGAGGAAGGGGTCAAGCTATTTTCTAAAGCACCTGTAGGCCAATAATGGATGGAAACTGAACAAGGAGAGATTTAACCTGGAAATAAGGAGAAACTTTCTGACAGTGAGAACAATCAACCAGTGGAACAGCTTGCTCTCGGAAGTTGTGGGAACATCATCAGTTGAGACTTTCAAGATGAGATTGGACTTCCATTTGTCAGAAATGGTGTAGGGTCTCCCACTTGGGTGAGGGGTTGGACTAGATTAGAGATGGTATTCAGCAGGTTCTGACCAATTCTGGAGAACCAGTAGCAGAAATTCTGAGTAGTTTGGAGAACCGGCAAATACCACCTCTGACTGGAGAATTTTCAGTTTCCTTCCCCTGCCACACCCACCGAGCCACACCCACAGAAGTTGTAGTAAAAAAATTTGAATCCCATCACTGGACTAGATGACCTACAAGGTCCTTTCCAACTGCAGAGGAATTATTGAGTCTGTCATCTGCATCTCTGTCATCTGTATCTTCAAAGAAGATTCAGATCTGCTATGAGATTTGCACTGAATGCATTGAATCCAAATAATTTATAAAAAATCTTTAAGCAGTAGTTACCCATTATAATGAGTAGAGTTGAGGTGAAAACATCTTTGGATTGATTGAAATACTCCTTGGAGAGAAATTACTTCTCTTCAAGCTTCTTGAAGAATTAGCTGGTTTATCTTTTTTGCTTTTATCTTTATCAAAAACATCAAAAGCACAACAAAGAATGTTCTTTCTGAGCCAACTCAGAAAACTCAAACTGCCCAAGGAGCTGCTGATACAATTCTACAGAGGAATGATTGAGTCTGTCATCTGCACTTCTATAACTGTCTGGTTTGGTTCTGCAATGCAACAGGATAGACACAGACTTCAGAAGATAATTAGGATTGCAGAAAAAACAATTACTACTACCCTGCCTTCAATCAAGGACCTGTATACTGCATGAGTTAAAAAGAGGGCTGTGAAAATATTTACAGACCCATCATATCCTGGACATAAATGTTTCAACTCCATCTCTCAAAACAACGCTATAGATAGAGCACTGGACACCAGAACAACCAGACACACAAGGGCAGTTTTTTTCCCCAATGCCATCACTCTGCTAAACAAAGAATTTCCTCAACACTGTCCAACTATTTACAAAATCTGCATTACTATTACTGTTAATTTTCTCATCATTCCTTATCGCCCATTCCCTCCCACTTGTGATTGTATGACTCTAACTTTGTTGTTTGTATCCTTACGATTTATATTGACTGTTTCCTAGTATGATTTGATTGCTTATTATACCCTATGACTATTATTAACTGTTGTACCTAGTGATTCTTGACTCTTGATGAATGTATCTTTTCTTTTATGTACACTGAGAGCATTTGTACCAAAACAAAATCCTTGGGTGTCTAATCACACTTGGCCAATAAAGAATTCTATTCTGTTCTATTCTATTCTATTCTATTCTATTCTATTCTATTCTATTCTATT
>BLBF01000006.1:67853626-67886030 GCA_015471245.1 Laticauda colubrina
TTCTATTCTATTCTATTCTATTCTATTCTATTCTATTCTATTCTATTCTATGCTACTCCATTTTGTTCTATTCTATCCTAGATAGATAAAATGGATAGGTGGATAAAATGGATAGAGATATATGCTTGAGATCATGTAACAGTAGTCCATTTTAACTTGTTGAACTAGATGAATTCCCAAGATTTTTACTTTGGCTTGGTTTATGTGTAATCTGATTACAGTGCTTGCTAAGAAGAAAGTTCTCTCTGTATGAATGCCTGCAGGTACTATCCAACTCTCTTAAGAAGATTTAAAAACCACAAATATCTCCCTTTGTTTTACCCAGACCAGAGGTCAGCAGCAACAGAAGTTAACTTTTAACTGGTGCAAAATTGTCAATCTGTCCTTCATTATGATTGAATGTGCATTCAAATTCCATTGCAATAAATCAGAGGACTTTGAAGAACGTTTGAGAGTTGAAGAAAATCTGATTTTTTTTTACCTCATTTAACAGAAGGACCATACTTCAGAAAAGTAAGTGGTTGAGGAGGCTAGAAGTATCCAGTAAGTAGAATATGTTAAATTAAGAAATATTTTTGACAAAGCTTGAAATCAGCCTTTTATTTTCCAGGTCAGGAAGGAAAAAAACAACAGAGAAATTTTAAACATGGGCCAGGTGTAGCTTCAGGGTATTTTGGCATCTAATTTAGAGTTAATAAAATCATTGAATAGGTCAGTGAAACTGCCCTTTGTGGAAATGTTCTTAAGACTAAAAGCAGCATCCTAGTTAATCCTTATATTTTCCTAACAGTAACACTGTTACTTACATGCTTATGTAAGTAATGACTTTATATAACATATCCTGTTGGATGCAGTTTAACATTGCCCGTAGCTGTTTTAAAATAATATTTGTCTCCTTTTCAACATAATTTTTTGCTGCAGACACACTCTAGAAAGCTTCACTGATGATGTAGTAGATGATGTAATTAAGAACTAGAGTAAGGTAGGATATAAATCTAATGAAGAAATAAATACATCTTCCTGTAATTTGTTAGCTGCTTCTAGTAAGATGGTACAGTTCATTTCATTTGCTAACCTAAAGGCCCTGTCACACTGCCCAACGGATGCAAAACGGACACAACGGACGAGCAAAATGTTCCATCTGTTGTTATCCGCTCTCAAAAGGGGCAAAAATTTGCATAACCGGAGCGGATAACACGGATGGGGGGAGGACGCAGGGCGGATGGAAAGCAGATGCGGAACGGAAGCCCAGCGGATGGAAGCGGATGAGAGCGGATGGCACATCCACGAGGCTTCCGGGGGGCCTCAGCAAAGTGGACGCGGAACGGAAAGAGCGGATGCAGAGTGGACGCCGAGCGGATGAAGTGGATGCACAGCGGATGCACAGCGGATGAAGCGGATGCACAGCGGAAGCCTAGCGGATGCACAGCGGAAGCCGAACAGATGCCTGGCGTTAATTGCGCATGCGGGGGGGATGCATTGCGTAAGCCATGTGGGTATAAAGGGAAGCAGCTCGCACGTGGCCAGCATTCGGAGGAAAGACCTGCTGCAGGATACATCGAGTCCTTGCCTGCCCTGCCTGCATGCCTGCCTGCAAGCCTCCTGGCCAGCCTCCCTGCCAGCCTTGCTCTCGCCTGCCTGCCAGCCTTGCTGCCAGCCTGCCTTCCAGACTCCCTGCCAGCCAGTCTGCCTGCCAGCCTTGGTGCCTGCCTGCCTGCCAGCCAGCCTTGGTGCCTGCCTGCCTGCCTCCTTGCCAGGCTTCCTACCAGCCTTGGTGCCAGCCTTCCTGCCAGCCTGCCTCCAAGCCTCCTGGCCAGCCTCCCTGCCAGCCTTGGTGCCTGCCTGCCTGCCTGCCTTCTTGCAAGGCTTCCTGCCAGGCTTCCTGCCAGGCTTCCTGCCAGCCTTGGTGCCAGCCTTCCTGCCAGCCTTGGTGCCTGCCAGCCTCCCTGCCAGCCTCCCTGCCAGCCATGACCCCACAACCATGGGGAAGAAGCGAAAGTCACAGCAACCTGCCACCATCCCTGCCAAGAGGGACAGGGCCACCCTCCCGCCGCCTGTCCCTGACTCTGCTTCTGCTGGGGCTTCTGCTGCTCGGGCTCACTCTTCTGGTGCTGAAGCTTCTGCTGAAGCTGCTCCTGGCAGTGGTGCTTCTGCTGCTGCGTACTCTGCTGAAACTGCTCCTGGTCCTGCTGGTCCTGCTGGTCCTGCTCGTGCTCCTGGACTTGCTCGTACTGCTCGTACTGCTCGTGCTCCTGGTGCTGCTCGTGCTCCTGGTGCTGGTGCTGCTGGTGCTGCTGGTGCTCCTGGGGCTTACTCTGTTGCTGCTGATCCTGGTCCTGCTGATCCTGCTGCTGCTGCTGCTGCTGCTGCTGATGATGATGATGATGATCCTGCTGCTGCTGCTGCTGCTGATGATGATGATATGATCCTGCTGGTGCTGCTGCTGCTGGTGGTGTGGAGGAGCAGCCCCTACCACCTGGGAGCCCCTCTGATGAGGGCCCATTTGGTCCTGCCAAAGGGAGGAAGAGGCATATGCGGAGACGGGAGAGGAGGCAATACTTCATTGAGGAGGAACACGAGGATGAGGTGCTGGAGTGGCTGAGAGAGAATGACTATCTGTGGTGGAAGGGACACTGGCTGTACAGGGACAACAAAAGGAAGCAGGCTGCTTGGAGAGAGAGGGCGGAGAGTATGGGTTACACTTCGGAGGTGCTCCTTGAATGGTGGAAACATATGCACACCTGGTACGGGAAGCTGCACCTGAAGAAATCTGGCCAGGCCACGGTTAAGCTGATGGACAGAGAGACCTACATCATGGCCAGGTGCAGCTTCCTGGAGGGTGAGATCCACCACCGAGGAGCACCAGGAGCCCCTCTCACAACCCTCTCTCTCCAGCAGCCTACTGAGACCCAGTACTCTTCCGGCCGAGAGTCAGTCCCAGTCTCCAGGCAGGTTTCTGTGGAGCGTGCCACGGCAGAGAACCCCCCCAGACAGCAGGAGGGCCAGAGCCACACTGTCCTGCTGGAGATCAGGGACACCATCCGCACCAGCATAGATCTCCTCTCTCAGCTGGTCAGCAACAACTCCTCATCCTCCAACCGCAAGCCCTTCCTCACCTATGTCAACCAGTCCCTCAGGAACATGGAGGAACCCCAGTACCAGGTGGTGAAGGACTGGATCACCGAGCTGCTTCACAACCCTCCAGATCCAGAGGAACCTGCTCCCAACCAGTCCAGGTCTGCTCCTCCATCTCCACCCCAGGTGATGTCCCTCCCATTCCAAGGCTTCCCACAGCCCCTCACCTACCAGGGCTACGGCTACCAGGAGGTCCAGCAGCACAGGCAGCAGCCCTTCCCAGTCCAGGCACAGAGTCATTGGACGACACCGTTGCCACCGGTTCCACTGATGCCACCGATGCCACCCACGACAATGATGCCACCCACGACAGCGATGCCACCCACGCCAGTCCTCACCCAGCTGCAGACCAGACAGCCTCACTACACTACTCCTTCCTCCACCCCACAGCCAAGCCCGGCCTCAGTACATCTGTCATCAGTTCTGGGGCTGACACCCCATGGCATGGAGGAAGGACCTCTCAGCATCACGGGTCTGAGCCAGCTGTCTGAGAGCTTCCTCAACACACCGTCCCCTGTTGTCCTCTCGGGGCCAGGCACCCCAATGACAATACAGACCAGCACTGCAGCAGCACCCACCTCCACAGTACCTGCACCCTTCACCCCTGAGACTGGGCACACCTCCAACTGATCAATAAGAGTGCCAGAGACTGGGTAGCTGGCTACCTGTGGACTTTATTTGAACACTTGACTTGGGTCATTTTTCTTTTACAGCTTGTTGTTCAATAAAGTTTATCTTTGATTCACACACTTGCTTCATTTCTTTTTTTTAATAAAGTCTTGGTGGAAACTTTTAGAATTGGTTTAAGCCTTTGCATGCTTGTGGGATGGGCAGGGATACCTGTGGTATGGGTAATAGCTGTGGGATGGTTAAGGATAGCAGTGGGATAGATAAGCCTCCAGTGCAAGCATAGTGGGACTGTATGGTCCACCCTCCCTGGTGCCACACCTATGGCCCTTTATTATCAATAATAATGTAATAATCATCCACACATGTCAACACAAACACAACTCTTTATTAAACGCCCTGTTCATTGTAGGCCCACCCAACATACATGGCCCAATCTCATCCGTGTGATGAGACAGGCTGAAGGAAGCACCCATTAATCATCTATCATCCTGTCTTGCCACTCGACCGCTCCAGCTGGGGAGTTGCACCAGTGTCTCAGGAGGTTGCGCTGCTTCTTCCCTTCACATGAGGCTCTGTTGGGGCCTTGCACATCCTGAGTGTCTATCAGGTTTCGCCCTTGCCTCCATTCCCCAGGCTCCATGTCCCCATTGCCTTGCTGGAGGTCCACGAGCCTGTTCTGCAAGACTGGGTAGCGGGTGCGCATGAGATTGTGCAGGATGCAGCAAGCTTCCACGATCCTCCTCACGGTCTCTGGGCGATGCTGCATGGTGGTGAGAAGTACCTGGAACCTGTTGGCCAGGATGCCAAAGGCGTTCTCCACCACCCGCCTTGCCCTGGACATCCTGTAGTTGAAGATCCTCTCTTCACAGGTGAGGAGTCTGGAAGTGTAGGGCTTCTTGAGGTAGGTTCTGAGAGAGAAGGCGTCATCCCCCACGATGAAGTAGGGCACATCTTGCGTGTCGTTGGGCAGGGGGTCTGGATCTGGAAAGCCCATGATGAGGTTGCCTTCCATCCCCTCCTTGAGGTCACTGGCGTTGTATACCTGGGCATCTGAACATGAGCCATTGCCTGAAGCATCAATGTACATGAACTTGTAGTCAGCATTGCCCATGGCAAAGAGGACGATGCTGAAGAAGCCCTTGTAATTGAAATAAGTGGAGCCTGACTTGGGTGGTGCTTTGCAGGCCACGTGCTTGCCATCTATGGCTCCAATGGTGTGTGGGAAGTTCCACCTCTGATACCACTGCTCTGCAACTTTCTTCCAGCCTTCTTCAGTGGAGGGGCCGGAAGTTGGTATTTGCCTTGGTCAACCTGGGTGTCAGCCGCTGCACAACTTCGTCAAACATGGCTGGAGGCATCCTCATTAATTTCTGGAATGCCCGAGTGTCTTCGTTCCTGAGCTCCACCATCAGCTTGTTGTACAGTCTGTACTCTGCTCTTCTCCTGATCCATCTTCGGACCCAGACGCTTCTTGGCCGCCTCCTTTTCTTCCCGTAGTAGAGTTCACAGAGCCTGTAGATGGCTTCGCACTGTTGCAGAAGGATGGTGGCTGCCAAAAGGACTGTGTTACGATCTACGGTTGACATGACTGGATGCTGTTGAAGAGCAAGAGTCAGATGAAGGCTGCAGAGGTCTGCACAGCTGGTCTGCTGGTCTGAAAGTGAGATGCAGATGAGTTGCTCCCCCTTTTTATAGGCAGTATAAGTATCCCTTTGCATCCTCTAGGCATCCTCTAGGCATCCTCTAGATATCCTTAATATCCGAGATAGGTCCCCTCTGCGAACGTTCTTTCCATTTTAAACGCTTTGTTTCCATGCTGCATCCATTCTGCATCCGTTCTGCGTCCATTCCGCTTCCTCCCTGCGTCCGAGCGGATGCGAGTTGCGCGGATGCGGAACAGAAGCCTAGCGGATATAGTGGATGCGTAACAGATGCAGAACGGATGCGTAGCGGATGCATAGCGGATGCAGAACGGACGAATTGGATACATTTTCCACGCAAAAGTTTTGAGCAGCTCAAAACTTTCTGAGCGGATGAAACGTCAATAAACGGATGCTGGACAGATAGAGAGGAAGCAAAACGGAGGCAGTGAGTACAGAACGGATACATCGCGTTAACCAATGGATGGCAAGGTTTTTTGTCCGTTTTATATCCTCTTTGCATCCGTTGGTTCAGTGTGACAGGGGCTTAAGGAAGAAGGCACAGCACCAAGCCCTCATGACCTGGTATATATGGATCTATTTATTTAATTAATTTTGCCACAGATTTGCAGCTAAGCTGTGGTTTCCCTTCGAAAATGAACGGGGAAAAGTGTCTTGTTTGTCTTAGTTGCTGTGAATTTATGCCTCCTGTACATATATGAAATGGCAACGTTGACTTGTTGTCGAGCATCTGCATGCAACTATTAATAATAAAGTTAATAGATTAATAATAAATAATAAAGTTAATACATCTCATCCAACATGAGATGGAACTATGTAATTTAATATGACATTAGTTTGTATATCCAATACACCAGGAGTGGGCTTCAAATATTTTAACAAGGAGCTCTCTGCCCTAATGACTGCCTGGGTGGGCATGGCCAACTCAACGCCACTCCTACCTAGTCATATGACACACCCCAAGCCACAACTACCCAGGAATTTGTTGCTCCTGGTATTTTCTGTGGGAAATGTCTTTCTCTCCCTCTCCCCTCCCTTTCTCTCTACCCCCCTTCCTTCCTCCCACTCATTTCTGTTTTTCTCTTTTTCCATCCCTTCTTTTTCTCTCCCTTCATTTTCTTTCTTCCTTTCTTTTACCCTTCTCTCTTTAATTTCCTTCTCTATCATTCTCTCCCTCTCTCTCATTTGTTTCTTTTTCCTCTCTCTCATTCTCTCCCTCCATCATTTTCCCATTTCTTTCTTTTTCTCTCCTTTTCTCTCTCTCATTTCTCTTTCTGTCTCTTTGTTTTTTTTTTCCTCTCCTTTTTTTCTTTTCTTTCGTTCTCTTCCTTCTCTCTCTCATTTGTTTCCCTCTCTTTTCCCTCTCTCTCATTCTCTCCCTCCAGCTCTCTCTAATTTCGGTGTACCTCTCCCCCTTCTCTCTCTCTCTCTCTCATTTGTGACTGGCTGCTTTTTATGTTTCCAGGTCCTTTGAGGGCAGCTCAGTACCAGCAATGGTCCCCTTCATGTCGGCTCAGGAAGGGAGGAACAGCTGCTGCCACTGCAATTGTTGCAGGGAGGGAAGAGTTCTGGCTCTTCTGCATAGAGCGGCCACCTACTCACGTGAGTGTGCAATGGTGACAGTGGGAGGAGTCACCATTGTTGCCACTGTGATCCCAGCCCAGGAGGGTATCCTGCTTGTGTGTGTATGCACATGTTCACAAAAGAGAGAAATGAGAGAAAAAAGGGGAGAATTCCTTTTTCTCTCTCTCATCTCTTTCCTCCCCTCTTGTGTGGTAGAAGGCGGGGAGGGGCAGGGCCAGCCAGGAGTGGGATATGGGGGCTTGCCGAGCCCCACAGAGACTTAACTAGGGGATCGCCCAAGCTCCTGCAAGCCCCCAGCAGCCCACCCCTGCAGTACACTGTCTGGATGATGGAATGACTCAAAAATACTCTTGGCTTTTCTTCTGCTCTATTATCAGAAAAGAATGGGTTAATGGTCACATTATATTCTGCTAACTGAAATAATTGTTGTGTATATACAATATAAATACTACAAACACAAACACACACAGTGGAAGGGACAAAATATTTTCTCACGCTCTTAAGGAAATTGTTGACCTTCTAATATCCAAACCTATATTTGTTGATTTCTTAGGTATGTCAGTTATCTAAAAAAAGTTTCTTCCTAAGCTGCTCTCATGAGCCTCAGGTTATAAATCTATGCACATTTGACGCCAGTGGAAAAATCTGCCTCATGCCTCCCTTGAGTGACTGAAGAGTATGACAGTAACAAGACGGCTTCCCGCACTGTCTATAGATGAAGAGGTCAGGAAGATGTTGGCTTCAGTTTATGTCATGTTTGAGCAAGTCAGTCTACTACTCTCCAAAGAAGGAATTTTTTTTCTTGTTTTTTTGTTTTAAAACAGTCATTGAATATCAGCAACACTCACTTTCTTTCTGCATTTTCTTATCCAACCCTCCCTTGTTGGGGGCAGAGGATTTCTTTTCAACTGGATATTTTTCTTGCAGGGTTTTGTATTGCAAACCCAGCTTTTATGAAATGTGGCCATTCAAGGAGTACATGATGTACCATTGCCTTTGATTTAACTATTATTCAAATTCAGCTTCCAATCATATTCCAGTATTTCATTAGCTTTTTCAGAGAATCCATACAATGGATTAATGTAGGCATAATGCCAGTTTTTCACCAGCCCTTGATCCATGCCACTTGCTATTGATGTCCTCCTATACAATGCCACCTCCCTGCATCCCCAATGATGCAAGTTGAAAACTCAGTTGAGGCCCCATCAAACTCTTCAAATCTAATCTAGCAACAAACTCATGCTCCTTGAGTTATATTTCTATTATTACTTGCTCACCCAAACCTAAAGGCAGTCTATTTAAATTATTTGGATGTATTCCCTACCTTCTCCCACAACTTGAATTATGTCAAAAGTATTAAAACTTTCTGTTTTCCTCTTATTTAGGTGAGTTTTGACACGGGAATGTTCATAGTTTATAGCAAATGATAGATAGATGGAAAAAAGGTACGAGAAGGGGGGAAATTAATTCCAAGTAATGAACATTCACTCAAACCGGTACCTTTTTTCAGTACTGACACAGAACCCACCCTTCTCAGCCTAGTATCAATATATGTTGGACTACAACTTCCACAATTTTCCTGGGATTATATATATATTGGGCACCTAGATGGGGAAAGCTGCATTAACCCTTACATCAATATCTTTGTTAGCCTCTAAAAATTATGGTAGCAGTTTAACGAAATTAGGCTGCATCCACTTGGTCAATATTAACCTTAAGTTATTTTGTGGATTAGTGTATATAAAGTCAGTCCTTTAGATTAGGTTGGTTTATTATTGAATATATTATGTAAGACCAGAAAATGCATTAATTCTATAGACAGATTAAACATGTTATGTGAATCCACTCCTTGCTTCATAATTGTGTTTTAAACTTCTAACCTGAAAATATTGATAAATTATCAGCCTGTCTACAATAGTTATCAACTAAGGGTTTTTTCTACATAAGAAATCCTTTTCAGAAATAGATCTGAAATTGAATTAATGAGCCTGTTGATAATTACATTTCCTTCATTAAAATAAAACTCCAATATAATGTGTCACCTCTCTCTAGCACATGGCAATATAGACAGAATTTCTGTCTTTGACCCATGTCTTGCATATGAAACTTGTACAGCTGTTATAATTGTCCCTTTTTACCCTCCTTCTTCTAAATGCCATAATATATATTTAAACAATGTCTTAAAATAAAACTACTCAAATTATCCCCATTGGGATTCATCAAATCCCCACTGTGTTACAAATTGCAGCTGACAAACAGTGATGGGTTTCTATAGGGATTTCCTTTTATTTCCTAACAATCTTTTGAAAAAGTTTTGTTTTCACTTACCCTATTGCCATTTGACACCTTGAGTTTTCTTCGATTGAACAACAGTGGGTCTTTTTTTCTTTCAAGAAAAACATATCCTGCCTCTGTTGGTGAGAGAAGGTCAGTGCACAGAGAGTGGGCTGAATTAGAGATCTTGATGCTTTACCATCCACCCAGGAAGAGGAGCTTCCATAATCTCAATTTTTGAAGAAAAGAGGAAGAGAAAAATCTAGATGAAGACCAGATATTGCTACACCTGATGATCCATTTTTTTATTGTATTATCACAGATAAACACATGAAGCTTGGATAATCTACATAAGTAAATAAGGCTGGCTTAGGAAATAAAATAGAATGACAGATTCACTTATCACACCATGTCATAATTTATTCAACCGTGCTTTACTGGACAAATAATAATTGGCTGAATTCACATAAAAAAGCCAAAGCTAAATGGACCATTTAATAGGCTTTACTATATTGTCTAAACAAGATGAATAGCTAGAGTGTACAAGTCAACCTTTTAACACTGTCAAGAGCTGAAGCACAGAAATCATGATACAAAGAAAGCTAACCTCCCCCCCATAAATTTTTTAAAAAGGAGTAGGGGCAGAATGAACATTAAAATACATGCAGTCACAAAGATATACAAGGTCTTCATCTCTCCACATTTCATTAGATTGCCTTGTCATTGTACTGATTATCAACAATACTGAAAGAAAAAAGGAAGGAAAGACTGACTGTGGGATTGATTGATGTTTTTGGTATAGACCCTGGGCTGGAATAATTGAGAACTTTAGAAAATTGAAAGAAGAAAGAAGGAAAGTAAAAGACTTTTTTTTTTGTGGACTTTAATGATCAAAAAATATAAGAGTGTGTAATGATGATATCTCTTCATGAATTAAAAATGGAATTTAAAAATATGAGAGAATTACGACAGGAAAGAGGCGAATCACTTTGCTCTGTGTTAGAAAAAATGGAAGTGGCGATTGAAGAACAAGAAGAAAGAGCTTCAGAGGAGGAGGAGTCGATTCAAGGAGAAGACATTTTAAATAAACAATTAACACAAAGAACACTACAAAGAAGTGGGGAAAGAAGGAAGGTTAAAAAGTTGAAATTTAAAAAGGCAATCAAAAGGGGGAATATCGTGAAGTCAGGAAAGGCAGAAAGACCCAGCAGAAAAGGGGAAAGGAAGATATTAAGAAAGAGAGGGATATAAACTGGAATGAGAAAAGATATGGGGAAAAGAGGGGAAGGAGAAACAGTAAGAAACAGGTGCATGAAATAAAGAAATATGGAAATAGTAAAATATTGAAAAAAAATGTTTTTTCAGAGATAATGGCTGATGAATTAAAAAGGGGATTCTGCAGGGTGACAAGGGGTAATAAGAATATTTCTTCAATTAAAAATATTTAGAAAATAGGGTAATATAGATACTGATAACTCTTATTAAAAATCAAGGGGGGGAAATATGCTGTGGAATCCAAATGAAAAGATGTAATGATTATTATTGTAACTTCTTAAAAATAATGGTTTATTGGGAATGAAGATGAGGGAATAAAAGTATGTTTTAATCATTGAGGTGTCACACTCAAAACAGTAAAAGGGGGGAAACCTATACTTGTTTTTTTGTGTGTGTTAAAGTTTGTATTAATCTAGAATTTATAAAAATAATATGTACTGGAAAGGGAATATGACGCACTAAAGAACCAACCAAATTAATAAGTTAATATGGACTATTAAAAGCAAGGAGAGACATTGGTAACTTTTTAATATTATTATTATCATTATTATTATTAGGCAAACACATATTGTTTATCTTTATTTTTAAAATAAATATTAAAGGATTATATTTGAAATAATTGAAATGAAACAAAAAGATGTTTCGATTGAGATTAATGAAAGAGGCTAGAATTAATGTGTTTGTTTCTCTCCTTACTGAAAATTTGGAACAGAAAAGGTAATAATATAATTAAGTATGCATATATCAATGTATAATTGATGCCATATTTGTATGTAAAGGTGATGACCCAGAAACTTGTTGTCCACTAAAAAGAGATTTTTGTTTTTAATGTGAAAAACTGAATAAAGTTTATTAAAAAAAAACAATACTGAACAATAATATTGTCAGACTGGACAAATGTGCCACACTCAGTATTGAACAGGGAAAAATAGTGAAAATTGAAGGAATCAAGATGCCCTTTTTTTTTTTTTTATACATGCTATTGTGAACAATTGTCCACAAGGTGTGACACTAAGTATCAAGATCACGCATACAATGCTGTGCACTATACATGACAACCTCATGGCCTAATCAAGGGTTCACAGCTGCTTAAGAGAAGAATGACAAAAAGAAAAAAGTGGGACCTAATAAATAATATACTATACAATCTGCAGAAGGTGGTTGCGGACGCGACTCTTGAATGACTGAGACCCTCTGTCACTAATCATGCCTACAATGTATTCTGGTAAGCTGTTCCAGACTCTGACTGCAGTGTGTACAAAACTCCTGCCAGTTGAGTGTGTTCTGGACTTGGGTTCCACAAGAGCATGTCTCGGAGTTGACCCACTAGAGCGAGTTGTTCTTCTCGTTGTTTAAGGTGGGGGAACCAGCTTTTTCAGGTCTTGAGGACAGAGGCCCGTCTGCATTTTGTACAGGGCAACTGCAGCTGCCCTAGGGAAATAAAATCAGTCTGGGTGAAGACGATCATTACAAATACCTGGGCATCCTTCAAGTGGTCATCAAGTATACTGAAGTCAAGAAATAGGTTGGAAGTGAATGCATCAAGTGAGTAAGAAAAGGAAATCAAAGCAATTAATATCTGGCAATTCCAGTGAATATTGGACTGGACTCAAGCAGAACTAAAAGCATTGGACATGAGAAAAAAAACAATACATGGACAATATAGTGATGTATTGTCATTGATATGGACAGACTCTACCTACCTAGGAAAATGGGTTGCAAGTCCATCAGGCAATTGAATAATAAGAAGAAAAGGCATTGGAAGAATATCTAAAGGAAAGTGAAGAAGATACCCTGAAGTTAGTATAGCAGGAAGGCTTCTTGAGTACTGAGTACTGGGGAGATCAAACTGTCCTATAAGAAAAAACAAATGAACAGAAAAGAGACATGGGAAGACAAAGTATTGCATGACTATTACATTTGTAAAATATCAGGCAAAGAAGATAACAAGGCCTGGCTATGGCTAAGAGCGGGAAAGTTGAAGAAAGAGACAGGCTAATTCTAGCTGCATAAGACGAAGACTTAAGAACAAATGCCAACAAAGCCAGAATTGAGAAGATAACAACAGATAGCAAGTGTCATCTCTGCAAGGAAGCTGAAGAAACAATGGACTATCTGGTTAGCAAGAAGATCACACAGAGTACAAACAAAAGGCACAACAAAGTAGCAATAATGGTGCATTGCAAGCAAAAACTAGTGGGACCACAAAATAGAGAAAGTAATAGAAAAACAAAGAAGCTAAAGTGCTATGAGATTTTAGAATTCAAAAAGCACCTGTCACATAACACCCCAGACAATTGTGGATAAGAAAGACAAAAAAAAGTCAGGATTGTGGATGTGGCAGTATATGGAGACAGCAGAATAGAAGAAAAAAATCTGGAGAAGATAACAAAATATAAAGACCCACAAATAGAAATAGAATGATTATTGTAAAAGAAAGCAAAGGTAGCAGCAATAGTAATGGGTACAGTCCCAAAACAACCAGAGCACTACTTGAACTTCATTCAAGTGTTGACAAATTCACCCTCAGTTAATTGCAGAAGGTAGCTTTACTTGGGACAGCTTACATCATGTGAAGATATTTCTAACACCATTGAACATTCATATCTGCCAGGTCCTTGAGAAGGACTTGATAAATGGACAAAAATGTCAAATCCAATCTGCACATCTGATTGACTATGCAATGAACTAATAATAATATATGCATTTTGCTATGCAATGAACTCATGATAATATGCTTTTTGGCTCACTTTTAGCATAACATTTCCTCTTCCTCTCTTAAAAAGTCATATTCATAACCACAGACATATTTTTGTTAAGTCAGCAAGCTTTCCACTTCTAACTAGAGGACCAACCACTGAGTTGGGAACCAGACTGCAGGCCCTGAAACATCTTTTTCTCTTTAAATTTGGAGACATGGACAGTCCTAGCATTTGACAGTGAACTTCAAAGCCAAGTTCATCTCAGATGAAATATTGTACTTTGAAAACTTAAGCTAGCTGGGAATTTTTGAGATATTTAGTCCCAACCCATAAAACACCCAGATTGGAGAAAAATTGCACAAGAAACTTAAATGTTATCTTTGCTGATTTCTTCAGAGCTTTGGTACATTATTTTTTCCCGCTTAATCAACTCCAGTTCTCAAAGATTGCCTGCATAAATCTTTTTTCTTGGCAAGATTTTTTCAGACATGATTTACCATTGCCTCTTTCCTAGGTTTGAGAAAAGTGACTGGTCCAAGCTCATTTACCTGGCTTTGTGCTCTAGGTGGGAGAAGAACAAGCTATAAATAATGTGAATCATTCAACAGATGTAGAGAAACACTTGCTTTGTCATGCAAAGTGCTTGAGGGGCCCCAGGTTGAGAAATGTTGCATAAGAAACCTCAGTGTTATCTTTTGGGATTTCTTCACACCTTTATGTTAGCTAATAATAATGGCCAGCATTTCAACAGATGCAGAGAAACACTTGATTGTTCATGCCAGTTGCTTATCCTTTTTTGTAATTCAGTTTCTTCTTCATTGAACATACAAATTTCTTCATTAACATGCCTCTGCATTTAGGCAGGGTCCCATTTTTCTCTTTTGAAGACTCTGATCTGTTTTCCCCCTTCCCCCTTTTATGTGCCGAAACAACACATAGATCAGCTCAACTTTGCTTTTATGATCTCCAGCTGAAAAGATAGAGCAAAACCTGCAATAACATTTCAGGGATGGTTAAATGAAATTATAGAAAAAAATTGATGAGATGGCAGCAGCATGTTCTAACTGATGGAGAAGATATTCTTATCTGGTTAATAAAATGTTACATCACTTGCACTTCAGTGATAACAGTAATTGGTTTCTTTTGATTCTATCACAGAATTTGACGTCCTGACACTAAAGAAATGAGGTAATTGAAATGAACAGAGTCTTAAATCCTTCTGATTCTTTTAAATTGCAAGACTACAACATGTGGTGTCCTCAAGACAACCGGACAAAAAGAAAACTAACCCTTTTTTAGGACTGTGCCTGTTAGGCCAGAGTAATGGTGCAGAGAATAGAAAGGTCTTCCATGTGAAGGCATTTTTCCCAAGGGCTCCTGCCTGAGAATGTAGCTACTCCACCTGGAGTAGTTTATGTCGTAGTTTATGCTGAAGGGTCTGGCTCATTTTTAGCAGATCATATCATTCAGTGGGGTAGGGTCAATTTAATTTCTTCTCTGAAAAATGGGAGTGCAAAAGATTTCTGAGACAAAGAATCTGTATTTCTAGATATATGTCATTTAATGACCAGTGTGTGGTGTTAGAGATGGAAGACTCAAGTTCAGTGCCCAATTTATTCCCCTTTTATCTTCTCTTCAGCAAACTGAAGACCTGTCCTTGCCAAAGAACCAATGTAGAACTCACCATCCAGCAGTAGGAAGCAGAAATTCTGCTCTGCAATTCATCGTGTGCTACCAGGAGTCCACAACTGTGGTTTCAACAGAAATTTCCTTCATTCATCAATGTTTGTAAATAATTCCCCTACTGTTCACTTCATAAACAATGCACAGACACATAGGATGTATCATTTTGGACATACCTTCCTGAAATACACATTTTATCATTTGAAAGCTTGATAAATCCCAGTGGAATGTATTCATTGCTGCCAGTTCCTGCCACAGCAGAATCTATTTTGACAGATCATATTAATTTTTTCCCATTCAATTTGGTGCTAAGAGGTTTGTTTTCATTCCATTTATACATCTAAATTCAACTTGGCACTCTAAAAATGTTACTGGGATACATATGGAATCAAGAAATAGAACAAAATTTGAACCTGAGATTTTAAAAAAATATTTTAGAACTCAGAAGCTATGATAGTTAATGAAAAGAACTTTTGAAATATTTCTTGAAATATTCAGGAAATATTTCAATATGGCCAGGTTACATTTTTGAGAGATATTAAGCAACTGGTAATGACATACCAGAGATTATCTCTGACAAAATCTCTGATGCTGATGGCACTCTGATTGATGACAAGACTGACAATGCATACACAGATGTTCTCCCTACAAATCCACCATCTTATAAGCCATTAATAATTTTCTAAGAATGAAACAAACACAAACAATAAAGAAGACTGGATCATTAATATTGTTTAAGAGGGTCTTGCTGGCTGACATGTGTTGGAATATAATTCTCATCAGATGTGTTTAAAATTGCAATCGCAGGCATTACAGTTCTTCAAAGACTACAAAATACCTCCTTTCCCAAGGACTGGATTAAAAACCATTTGCACCACAATTCTAAATTTGCTTATTTAGGACAAGATGCACAACTTTTCAGTGGCCAGGAATTCACACTTGGGAATGGGGGAGAGAAAAAAAAAATCAAGAGTGTAGGTCAAAAGAAGAAATTCAGGAGGGTGGCCACAACCATTCAATCAAAGCATGTCTCTTTAATGTGCATGACGCACTTTTAAAAAAGGGAGAGGTTCAATTGGGCATTCATGAGTGTATGATCTTGCCTTTTTAGACACACCCATGAACACCCTGGATGCCATAGTCAACCTTTGTCACTTTGGGGGAAAATTATTTTTTGTAAGTTTTAGAGGAATTTTAAACCCAAATAGCAGGATTTTATGTTTTCTATTAAAAAAAGGTGGAAAGTTATTTTATTGTTTGAGAGCCAAGCACAATCCTGAGGACTCAGGGACACCCCCCTGCCCCTGCAAAAAAGATTCAGGGATATATATGCCTCCTGCACAGGAATCAAACCCTCTCCTTATTTCAACTGTGCTAAACTAAAGGAAAACCTGTAACAGGTAAGGTTTACCATTCCAACCATTATTGTACATTTAAGCTGTATAAGGATTATACCCTTAAAATATATATATATGTATTAAACCCTCCCCAGTGCCTCAACAAGCACCTTCTAATTAACTGTTCTCTTTCATTTACAGTACTATAAAAGGCCATGTAATTAAAATGAGCATAACAATCCGACCTACCAAAATCAACATTAGCCTTACCTAGATTTGCACTTCTCATGACCTTTCTGTGGATAGTTTATCTGTGCAGTGGAAACAATTTCCAGAAAGTGTATAAAAAGCATTCCTGCATTTCTCTGCCTCTGCAATGTGACCAGAGCTGCCACTTTGTGCTTTGATGTCCATATCTCTTTCTTAATCCTAAATTGCTTCCCATGTCATTCCCCATCTTTTTTGCGAGATAGCTAACCTCATCATGACATCATGCACCTGCCAGTCACAGATCATTAAAAAGCACCCTGAACACAGCCCCATCAAGCTCCACTGCAAACTGACGCAAATGAAATACTTCTAGCTATCCTTGCAGCTGCTGCTGACTGCATCCCCTTAATTCCACTGGGGAGAACAGGGAGGAGGGAGTGACTCAGTCTGTTCCAGGATGGCCTGGTATTTGAGATAATCAGCCTGCTCTTTAAACTGCAGCCAATGTAGCCTGCAGGAACACTTCCCTGGGTCAGGGAGAAATACTTCTCTCTCATAACTCCTCTTTAATCGATGTGTATAGTGCAGACTGTCCCACTTTCCTCCATCCCTTTTATTCTTCTTCCTATAAAATTAGATATTTTGCAAATTAAAAGAGCTCAAATACTGAAGCAACATTTCAAGGTACCAAACAGGAGAAGAGTGCATAAGAAAATGAAGATGTGAATACAAGTGGATGGAATATCAATCAATTGCACAAAAATTCAAGGGATGTCAGTCACCTTAGAGCTCCCAGAACAGGGCAGCAATAATCTGGCACTTAATGGCAATAAGGAGGGTTCTTTTTGTAAATAATTATATGTTTTCTAACAAAAACAACAAATAAAACCATCTTTCAGTTATGCAGTGTCATCTGGGTATATATATCTTGTGCACATAATAATATTTGTATGCATTTCTTACCAAATTTACATTCATTTTATAGCCTATTCAGCATAATATACAGAGGTAGTATTCAACTGGTTCGCACCAGTTCAGGAGAACCGGTAGCGGCAATTTGGCATGAGTCACTGAACTGGTAATAACTTCTGTCTGGCCATGCCCCTGACCTGGTCACCCGGTCACCACTCGCTCACTTGCCCCACCCACCTTATGCTCACTTGCATTACCCACCTGTCTGCCCACCGCTCGCCCTGTTCAGTCACACCTCTCCTCTTATGTGGCATGCTAGGTCCTCATGGCTTGCCTTTCTAACCTGCCTTCCCCATGTGGTACCTGAACCCCAACTGAGCAATCTTAATCTATCTGCTCACAGGTAAGCCTGCAAGTCACACTATCCCCTCCCCCATCAACCCTGGGCCTTGCTTGGTCTCCCTCTGATGCCTGGGGCCTTGCCAGGCCTCCTCCCTCCCACCTGACTGCCAGCTTCTTGACACAAGCAGAGGCTGCTCATTGGAACAGGGGGAACTGCAGTGCTGGGCTCCCATGGTGACGAGTGCCAAAGACATTGCTAGAATTGGAAGAAAAGGTTGTGCGTCTCTGGCAGAAGGAACCAGAGCTTCTTGACACAAAAGCAGCCACTGCCTTGCTCACATCTTCTCACCCAAGCTGCCAGGAGTTGCTCCGGTTCTTTCCACCACAGCCACACAGCCTTTCATTCCAATTCTAGCTGAGCAAGAAAGAAAGAGGCAGGGAGAGAAAGAAATTAGAAAGAAAAAGAAAGAAAAAAGAAATAGGAAGGAAGGAAGAACAAGAAAGAAAGTAAAGAAGAGAGAGAGAGAGAAAGAGAAAGAGAAAAAGAAAAAGAAAAAGAAAGAAAGAAAGAAAGAAAGAAAGAAAGAAAGAAAGAAAGAAAGAAAGAAAGAAAGAAAGAAAGAAAGAAATGGCTATCCAGTCTTTTCTTAAAAACTTCCAGTGATTGAGCATCCAGAACTTCTGGAGACGAGCAGGTCCACTGGTTCTCACTGTCAGGAAGTTTCTCCTTAGTATTAGGTTGCTTCTCTATGTTCAGTTTCCATCCATTGTTTCTTGTTTTGCCTTCTGCTTCTTTGGAAAATACATTGCCCCCCCCCCTTCTTTGAGGCAGCCCCTTAAGAGCCTGTTGCCTATCACACTCTTGGGCAAAGCATATGAGCCATTTCCTCCTTTCAGTGGTCCATGAAAGTACATCTATAGTATGTAGATAATAAAGTCAAAAAAAGCTGAACATTTTTACAGAACTATAGATACGTTGAGGCTGGGTGACAAGGAATGGCTGGGAGGGGAGAGGCCAGGTGAGGCACCCCTTGATGTAAGTGACATTGAGTTGGACACGCCCACCCAGTCACATGACCACCCAGTCACACGCCCACCCAGTCACATGACCACCAAGCCACGTCCATCCAGTCACATTACTATCAAGCCACACCCACCAAATAAGCCACACCCACAGAACTGATAACCCACCACTGATGATATCATTATTATTATATCATTATTATTATAATATATATGATATATGATATATTATTAATTATACATATAATTATATATAATATATCATTATTAATGATATATTATTATATCATTATTACAGTATCATTTAATTTCTTACTATATTTTCCATCCATCCATAAAATAAATTCCAAATCTTGTAATATTCCATTTGTTCTCTAATTGCCAATGTTAACCTCATTTCTGCACATTCCAGTATTTTCTTAATCACCTCCTCCTCCACTGGAACTTTTTCATTTTTCCAATTTTGAGCAAATATAATTCTAGCTACTGTTAATATATGTATAATTAAATATGTTATTTCTTTAAGGCCATGTCACATTGCCCAATGGATGCAAAAAGGACACAACGGATGAGCAAAATGTTCCATCCATTGTTATCCGCTCTCAAAAGGGGCAAAAATTTGCATAAGCAGAGCGGATAACACAGAAAGGAACGGACGTGGGGAGGACGCAGAGCGGATGTATAGAGGATGCAGAGCGAATGTATAAAGGATGCGTAGAGGATGCGTAGAGGATGCAGAGCAGATGCGTAGAGGATGCAGAGCGGATGCAGAGCGGATGCGTAGAGGATGCGTAGAGGATGCAGAGCGGATGCGTAGAGGATGCAGAGTGGAGGCAGAGTGGATGCAGAGCAGATGCAGAGTGGATGCAGAGCAGATGCAGAGCGGATGAGCTGCATCCGCTTTCATCCTTTCTCCATCCGTGCTATTAACACTGCGCATCCGTTCTGCTTCCTTCCTGCGTCCGTTTACCGTTGGAACCTATTTGAGTTGTGCGGATGCACAGCGGATGCCTAGCGGATATAGCAGATGCGTAATGGATACAGAACGGATGTCCCCCGTATGCCTAGAGGATGCAGAACAGATGCATTGGATACATTTTCCGCTCAAAAGTTTTGGGCAGCTCACAACTTTCTGAGAGGATGAAATGTCAATAAATGGATGCTGGACGGATAGAGAGGAAGCAAAACGGAGGCAGTAAGTACATCGCGTTAACCAACGGATGGCAAGCTTTTTTGTCCGTTTTACATCCTCTTTGCATCCGTTGGTTCAGTGTGACATGGGCTTTACTACAGTTCTTGGGTAAAATCCCCAATAAAAATATCTCAGGCTTTAAATCTATATGTTGTTTTACCATCTTTTCCAACCATGTGTGTATTTTTGTCCAGTACCTTTTTGTCCAGTACCTGCATGTCCACCACATATGATAGTATGATCCAGGTATCTGATAACACTTCCAACATTTTGCTGATTTATCTTTAAACAACTTACTGGGAAGGTGCCACCTGTAAAACATCTTATACAAGTTTTCTTTATAGGCTGTTGACATTGTTAATTTGTAATTTCTATTCCATAATTTCTGCCACTTATCTAAATCTATCTGACAAACCAAAAGTTTTCCCACAGGCTATCATTGTCTCCTTAATTTGTTCTTCTTCTAGCTTCACTCCTAATAAATAACCATACAATTTTTTAATCATCTTTTTTTCCGTTCCTGTTAAAATTTTATCCAGTTCAGTCAATTCATTGTAAAACCCATCTATTTTAACATCTTTTTCATATCTAGAATGTATTTGCATATATGAATACAAATTCATATCAATCCCTTTCTTATTCATCCAGTTCTTGATTTGTTTTGAGTTCACCCCTTTCATTTAAAACATTATTGTATCTAACAAATATGTCCCATTTTAAAAACATTTGGATGTATAAATGCCTCCATTGCTAATAACCAGACCGGTATTTTCATGTAATATTGTTCCCTTGTTTTCTCCCATATATGGCAATTATAAGTTAATTTAGGTTTTTGCAGCCCAGATCTGAGAGTCCTAGTATTCACCTGGATGAATATAGTAAGATACTTTCTCCAGCTGCTCACTTAAGCATTCTTTGGCTATACATTTCATATTCTTGTGTAACGTGCTTAATAACAGAATAATTCCTTATCCCAACTGCCCTGTCATTGATACAATAATCTGGTGCTGACTAATTCTTGACCTTCCTTGCCATTTTCTCCACCATATTTGTTGTTATTACAAGTTATTTTATTTCAGCTTTTTTGTTGTGGTTGTTCTCCATTTACTTTATCCAAACTGAATTCTTATTGTATTTCTTTGGGGTGACCTATAACTTAACTGTTTCTTCTTTGTGAGATCTTGGCTGATTCACTGCAGTCTGTCCATTGATGGATTTAACTGAAATTGGAGATTCTGCCAATAGTGCAATTTGAGCTTCATATCTGCTGATTTCCTGAAGGCCCTGTCACACTGCACCAACGGATGGAAAGAGGATGTAAAATGGAGAAAAACACTTGTCATCCGTTGATTAATGCGATGCATCCGTTCTGTACTCACTGCCTCTGTTTTGCTTCCTCTCTATCTGTCCAGCATCCGTTTATTGACGTTTCATCCACTCAGAAAGTTTTGAGCTGCTCAAAACTTTTGAGCGGAAAATGTATCCAATGCGTCAGTTCTGCATCCGCTAGGCATCCGCTAGGCATCTGTTCTGCATCCGCTAGACATCCGCTATATCCGCTAGGCATCCGCTGCGCATCCGCGCAACTCCATCCACTCCAGCGGTAAACGGACACAGGGAGGAAGCAGAACGGACGTGGAACAGATGCAGAACAGATGCCTAGCGGATGCAGAACGGAAACAAAGCATTTAAAATGGAAAAAACGTTCGCAGAGGGGACCTATCTCAGATATTGAGGATGTCTAGAGGATGCTTAGAGGATGCAAAGGGACACTAGGGGAAAACCTATACTGCCTATAAAAAGGGGGAGCAACTCACCTGGATCTCACTTTCAGACCAGCAGACCAGCTGTGCAGACCTCTGCAGCCTTCATCTGACTCTTCCTCTTCCACAGCATCCAGTCATGTCCACCGTGGATCATAACAAAGTCCTTTTGGCAGCCACCATCCTTCTGCAACAGTGCAAAGCCATCTACAGGCTCTGTGAACTCTACTACGGGAAGAAAAGGAGGTGGCCAAGAAGCGTCTGGGTCCAAAGATGGATCGGGAGAAGAGCAGAGTACGGACTGTACAACAAGCTGATGGTGGAGCTCAGGAACGAAGAAGACACTCGGGCATTCCAGAACTTCATGAGGATGCCTCCAGCCATGTTTGACGAAGTTGTGCAGTGGCTGACATCCAGGTTGACCAAGCCAAGCACCAACTTCTGGCGCAGCCTGGAACCTGGGCTCAAGGTGGCACTCACTCTGCGCCACCTGGCCTCAGGAACCACGTACACGAGCATGCAGTACGGCTGGAGGGTGCCACACAACACCATCAGCATTGTGGTCAGAGAAGTGGTGCAGGCCATCATCAAAGAATACATGGAGAAGCTCCTCCAGTGCCCCACCACTGAAGAAGGATGGAAGAAAGTTGCAGAGCAGTGGTATCAGAGGTGGAACTTACCCCACACCATTGGAACCATCGATGGCAAGCACGTGGCCTGCAAAGCTCCAGCCAAGTTGGGGTCCACTTATTTCAACTACAAGGGCTTCTTCAGCATCATCCTCTTCGCCATGGTCGATGCTGACTACAAGTTCATGTACATCGATGCTTCAGGCAACGGCTCATGTTCAGATGCCCAGGTATACAACACCAGTCACCTCAAAGAGGGGCTGGAACACAACATCATTTTGGGCTTCCCAGATCCAGACCCCCCCTGCCAACGACACGCAAGATGTGCCCTACTTCATCGTGGGGGATGATGCCTTCTCCCTCATAACCTACCTCATGAAGCCCTACACCTCCAAATGCCTCACCCGTGAAGACAGGATCTTCAACTACAGGCTGTCCAGGGCAAGACAGGTGGTGGAGAACGCCTTTGGCATCCTGGCCAACAGGTTCCAGGTACTTCTCACCACCATGCAGCATCGCGCACAGACCGTGAGGAGGCTCCTGGAAGCTTGCTGCATCCTGCACAATCTCATGCGCACCCACTACCCAGTGTTGCGGAACAGACTCGTGGACCTCCAGCAAGGCAATGGGGACATGGAGCCTGGGGAATGGAGGCAAGGGCGAAACCTGATCGACACTGAGGATGTTCAAGGCCCCAACAGAGCCTCACGTGAAGTGGAGAAGTAGCACAACCTCCTGAGATACTGGTGCAACTCCCCAGCTGGAGCAGTGGAGTGGCAAGACAGGATGATAGATCATTAATGGATGGTTCCTTCAGCCTGTCTCATCACACTGATGAGATTGGGCCATGTATGTTGGGTGGACCTACAATGAACAGGGCATTTAATAAAGAGTTGTGTTTATGTTGACATGTGTGGATGAATGATTACATTATTATTGATAATAAAGGGCCATAGGTGTGGCACCTGGGTGGACCATCCAGTCCCACTATGCTTGAACTGGAGGTTTATCTATCCCACAGCTATTACCTATCCCAAAGGTATCCCTGCCCATCCCACTGCTATCCTTACCCATCCCACAGCTATTACACATCCCACAGATATCCCTGCCCATCCCACTGCTATCTTAACCCATCCCTCAAGCCTGCAAAGGCTTAAACCATTTCTAAAATTTTCACCAAGACTTTATTAAAAAAAAGAAATGAAGCAAGTGTGTGAATCAAAGATAGACTTTATTAACAACAAGCTATAAAACAAAAATGAGTCTCTGGCACTCCTCTTGGTCATTCAGTCTCAGGGGTGAAGGGTCCAGGTGCTGTGGAGGTGGCTGGTGCTGGAGTGCTTGTCTGATCCCCCACATCATCAGCTCCTCCAGAAGCAGAAGCAGCAGAAGCTCCAGCCCCAGAAGATCGAGCCCGTGCTACAGAAGCCCCAGCAGAACCAGAGTGAGGGCCAGGGGGTGGGATGGTGGCCATGTCCCTCTTGCCAGGGCTGGCAGCAGATGGCTGAGGCTTTCTGTTCTTCCCCATGGTTGTGGGGTTGCTGGCTGGCAGGGAGGCTGGTAGGGAGGCTGGCAGGAACCAAGGCTGGCAGGAAGGCTGGCAGGGAGGCAGGCACCAAGGCTGGCAGGAAGGCTCGCACCAAGGCTGGCAGGAAGGCTGGCAGAAAGGCAGGCAGGCAGGCATGAACCAAGGCTTGCAGGAAGGCAGGAACCAAGGCTGGCAGGCAGGCAGGCAGCAAGGCTGGCAGACAGGCAGACAGCAAGGCTGCCAGTCAGGCATACAGCAAGGCTGGCAGGGAGGCTGGCAGCAAGGCTTGCAGCAAGGCTTGCAGGCAGCCATGCAGGCAGGGCAGGCAAGGCTGTCAATCCGTCCGGCAGCAGGTCTTTCCTCTGAATGGTGACCTGCTCCGAGCTGCTTCCCTTATATCCGTGGGGCTTACGCAATGCATCCTCCCCGCATGTGCAATTAATGCTAGGCATCCGTTAGGCTTCCGCTGTGCATCCGTTAGGCTTCCGCTCTGCATCCGCTAGGCTTCCGCTCTGCATCCGCTTCATCCGTTCCGTGTCCACTCTGCATCCGCTGTATCCGTTCCGCGTCCGCTTTGCTGAGGCCCCCCGGAAGCCCTGTGGATGTGCCATCTGCTCTCATCCGCTTCCATCCGCTGGGCTTCCGTTCCGCATCCACTTTCCATCCGCTCTGCGTCCTCCCCGCGTCTGTTCCTTTCCGTGTTATCCGCTCTGGTTATGCAACTTTTTGCCCCTTTTGAGAGCGGATAACAATGGATGGAACATTTTTCTCGTCCGTTGTGTCCTTTTTACTAACGTTTTGCTCCATTGGGCAATGTGACAGGGC
Organism: Laticauda colubrina; assembly: GCA_015471245.1. Taxonomy (NCBI): domain Eukaryota; kingdom Metazoa; phylum Chordata; class Lepidosauria; order Squamata; family Elapidae; genus Laticauda; species Laticauda colubrina. The sequence goes on from BLBF01000006.1 coordinate 67,878,332, forward strand.
CTTTAGCTATGGCTGTTATTTGCTGTTTAATTAATTTTCAGTGCTTCCATGATCTTTCTTGTCTTTGGCTGAAATTTGTTGATAAGTGTTCTTTTGACTTTTTGTTCTTCAGCTTCTTTTCTTTTATCTGTTCTAGCTTGCTTGCATCCACCTTAGCATGCTAATCTTATTCTTCTAACTTGATCTTCTAGCTTGGTGATACACTTCTTGACTTTTTTTCTTGTTTATTGACTTTACATTTAAAATATTTAGTTATTCACTGTAGTTATGCTACGCATCATTGTTTCTTGCAGTGAGCTGGCGCTTATATTTGATATTACATTATGGCATCTTTTAGTACTTGTGCTAGCTGATATGTGGTGCAGGCAACCTTATTCTGTTATTTATTATTCTCCCTCTGTGAAGGAGACAGGCAGTTAAGAAATACAAAATATAAATAAATAAATATTTTTGTACTGCTCCAGGTGCTTAGTTATTTTTCATTTCACCTTCTCTTGTTTTTCAGTTAAGAGGCTTTAGTTTTTTAAGGACAAGGTAGGACAGAGGGTGCCTGGTTTGTGAATGAGAACAGCTTAATAACAATTCAAATTTCCTCTATTAACAATTCCTCTGCTTTGCCTTTTCTGTCTGGGCTTTTGCAGTTCTTCCAATTCTGCTTCTTTGAATACTTTATTTTGAGTTATAAATTCTGTTCTGTTCTGTTCTGTTATTTTGTTCCAGATGTTGTTCTTTCCAGAACAGATGCAATTTTTTTCCAAATATTCTCTTCTCATTGAACTTGATTTGTAATAACAAATTATTATTGCTTGTTTTCAGTCTTTGCATATTTGCAACTGTTCTATATTAACATACTTGAAATACCCTCTTCTGATTGGGCCGCAAATACTGCTTGGTGATTGGTTCAGAAACGCTACCTTGATTGGTTTGCATTGCCACCTTGTGATTGGCCCGCTGGATCAGTGGGAGATTTAAAGAGCCGTCATTGGCCGCGAGCCGTGAGCAGCCGCTATAAAAGAGGCTGCCGCGGCTCCGCAGTTAGAACAGACTTTAGGAACTAAATAAAGAGCTGAAAGTCACACTGGTCTCGAGTCTCTTTCCTGCAATCTAACTGCAACGAGTAAGAAACCTTTGTTCCAGTAGACCTGCAGCTGCTGGCCCTGGTTGCTCAGCCAACAATCTTGACTCATGTAGCCCACTTGTCATAAGATATCAAGAAATTATAACACCTAGTGTGGCCCTTATTAATCCAGGCAATGGCTAATCCAGTATAGATTTGTATAAATTACATCTCACAATATTGTTTATGGGTAGACACTCTTCATTCAGCTCTTCTGATAAGACCCATCCACTGGCATAACTCTTATCTTCCTCATAGTGGGAAAACTGTAATAATATAAATATTTCTATGCAACATTCAGTCAATCAAATCCAGATAGCTAATTGTAGGAGATTTTTGAAACTGTGGTTGAGCAACAAATATTAGGGCTAGATGTTCCTTACTTCTATATTGAATAGATACACTTTTGATTTTGGGCAGCTACAGAAAAATGAATAAATAAATAAATAAAAAAGATATGACAAGGAACAAAACCAGGAATTAAATTATTCAGTTAAGAACATACAAGTATGGGTACTTACATCGTAAATTGGACTTAAGACCCACTCAAAAACACTTTAGAACTGATAATAGAATATATACAGCAGTATAATTCATTCTATGGACACCTAATTGATGAAAATAAGAATTAAATAATATAGACATTTTATCTGAAGATAAAAAATAACAAATCAATGGGTTTTAACATTATTGTGAAAAAGTGTTAATATTTGGGGATTTATTTAACAAAAAATAATATATCTATTTAAGAACAATAATTTCCAGATTGAAAACAACAAAGTGGTAGACTTTTAAGACTGTGAACATTAAAACTGTCTTGGTTAAAAATGAATATATAACCAGGGCTATTTTTGTCTGTTTGACTGCTGTTTGTTTCAAATGACCTTAAGCCCATGTCACACTGGCCAACGGATGCAAAAAGGACATAGCGGACGAGCAAAATGTTCCATCCGTTGTTATCCGCTCTCAAAAGGGGCGAAAATTTGCATAACCAGAGCGGATAACACAGACGTGGGGAGGACGCAGGGCAGATGCAAAGCGGATGCAAAGTGGATGCGGAATGGAAGCCTAGCGGATGGAAGCAGATGGGAGTGGATGGGAGTGGGTGGCACATCCGCAGGGCTTCCGTGGGGCCTCAGCGAAGCGGACGTGGAACGGAAAGAGCAGAAGCAGAGTGGATGCCGAACGGATGAAGCGGATGCAGAGCGGAAGCCTAGCGGATGCACAGCAGAAGCCTAACGAATGCCTGGCGTTCACTGCGCATGCGGGGAGGATGCAATGCATCAGCCCCGCGGATATAACGGAAGCAGCTCGGAAGCAGGACGCCATTCAGAGGAAAGACCTGCTGCCAGAAACATTGACTGCCTTGCCTGCCCTGCCTGCATGTCTGCCTGCCAGCCTTGCTGCCAGCCTTGCTACCAGCCTTGCTGCCAGCCTTGCTGCCAGCCTCCCTGCCAGCCTTGCTGCCAGCCAGTCTGCCTGCCAGCCTTGGTGCCTGCCTCCCTGCCAGCCTTGGTGCCTGCCTGCCTGCCAGCCTTCCTGCCAGCCTTCCTGCCAGCCTCCCTGCCAGTCTTTCTGCCAGCCTTGGTTCCTGCCAGCCTCCCTGCCAGCCAGCAACCCACAACCATGCGGAAGCACAGCAAGCCTCAGCCATCTGCTGCCAGCCCTGGCAAGAGGGACAGGGCTACCATCCCGCCCCCTGGCCCTCACTCTGGTTCTGCTGGGGTTCTGCAGCACGGGCTCGCTCTTCTGGAGCTGGTACTTCTGCTGCTTCTGCTTCTGGAGGAGCTGATGACAAGCACTCCAGCACCAGCCACCTCCACAGCACCTGCACCCTTCACCCCTGGGACTGAGCGACCAAGAGGAGTGCCAGAGACTCATTTTTGTCTTATAGCTTGTTGTTAATAAAGTCTATTTATGATTCACACACTTGCTTCATTTCTTTTTTTTAATAAAGTCTTGCTAGAAACTGTTAGAAATGGTTTAAGCCTTTGCATGCTTGTGGGATGGGTAAGAATAGCTTTGGGATGGGTTAGGATACCTGTGGGATGGGTAATAGCTGTGGGATGGGTAAGGATAGCTGTGGGATAGATAAACCTCCAGTGCAAGCATAGTGGGACTGTATGGTCCACCCTCCCAGGTGCCACACCTACGGCCCTTTATTATCAATAATAATGTAATAATTATCCACACATGTCAACATAAACACAACTCTTTATTAAACGCCCTGTTCATTGAAGGCCAACCAAACATGCATGGCCCAATCTCATCTGTTTGATGAGACAGGCTGAAGGAAGCATCCATTAAGCATCTACCATCCTGTCTTGCCACTCCACTGCTCCAGCTGGGGAGTTGCACCAGTGTCTCAGGAGGTTGCGCTGCTTCTTCGCTTCATTTGAGGCTCTGTTGTGGCCTTGCACATCCTCAGTGTCGGTCAGGTTTTGCCCTTGCCTCCATTCCCCAGGCTCCATGTCCCCATTGCCTTGCTGGAGGTCCACGAGCCTGTTCTGCAAGACTGGGTAGCGGGTGCGCATGAGATTGTGCAGGATGCAGCAAGCTTCCATGATCCTCCTGACGGTCTCTGGGCAATGCTGCATGGTGGTGAGAAGTACCTGGAACCTGTTGGCCAGGATACCAAAGGCGTTCTCCACCACCCGTCTTGCCCTGGACAGCCTGTAGTTGAAGATCCTCTCTTCACGGTTGAGGCATTTAGAGGTGTAGGGCTTCATGAGGTAGGTTGTGAGGGAGAAGTCGTCATCCCCCACGATGAAGTAGGGCACATCTTGTGTGTCATTGGGCAGGGGTTCTGGATCTGGGAAGCCCACGATGAGGTTGCGTTCCAGCCCTTCCTTGAGGTGACTGGCGTTGTATACCTGGGCATCTGAAGATGAGCCGTTGCCTGAAGCATCGATGTACATGAACTTGTAGTCAGCATCGACCATGACGAAGAGGATGATGCTGAAGAAGCCCTTGTAGTTGAAATAAGTGGACCCCGACTTGGCTGGAGATTTGCAGACCACGTGCTTGCCATCTATGGCTCCAACTGTGTGTGGGAAGTTCCACTTCTGATACCACTGCTCTGCAGCTTTCTTCCATCCTTCTTCAGTGGAGGGGTACTGGAGGAGCTCCTCCTTGTATTCTTCGATGATGGCCTGCACCACTTCTCTGACCACAATGCTGATGGTGTTGTGTGGCACCCTCCAGCCGTTCTGCATCCGTTCTGCGTCCATTCCATTTCCTCCCTGCGTCCGTTTACCGCTGGAGCGGATGGAGTTGCATGGATGTGGAACGGATGCCTAGCGGATATAGTGGATGCGTAACGGATGCGTAACGGATGCGTAGCGGATGCGTAGCAGATGCAGAACAGATGAACTGGATACATTTTCCGCGCAAAAGTTTTAGGCAGCCCAAAACTTTTGGAGCCGATGAAATGTCCATAAATGGATGCTGGACAGATAGAGAGGAAGCAAAACGGAGGCAGTGAGTACAGAACAGATACATCGCGTTAACCAACAGATGGCAAGCTTTTTGTCCGTTTTACATCCTCTTTGCATCCGTTGGTTCAGTGTGACATGGGCTTTAATTCCTAATATTTCATTTATTTTAACATTGAATCCAAGATTCAGGTTGCTGATGTCATTTCAGTTTTTTGTTTATTGGCCAATTTTCTGATTCTTGTATGTTTTCTTTTTACTTACAACTTTTTTTCTAGGGATTTTTTTTTTTTGTACTTCTTTTTCTTATTTATTTGCAAACTTAATTTTTCAAACAATAAAAATAGAAAAATACACTTGATAAAATTGGATTAAACTGAAAAAATGGATTTTGCTTAAATGTGTTCTGTAAATGTAAGAAAACAGGCTTTTCTCATCTTGTGTTTATGTCCATTGCTGATGTGTATAGAAATGCTTTGGCTGAAAAATTATTGCCAAGCTAATACAATATACGCAAAATCAAGATGTAATCACAGAGATTTGAAATCGTATGCAGAATAAAAGTATACTCCTTCTTTAAAACAAAACATTTTTTTCATTTACAGAGTTTATATTGTGACTTGCAGTGATTTTATCTGTTTTGCATTTCTATTTATGTTTAATAATGATTCATCACTGATACTTCATGCAATAGACAATATAATGGTTTAATAAAACAAACAATTATTATTTTAGGTAAGACACTGCAGAGCACCATCTGCTGGATTTCAGAAATCAGTATTTATCTAATGACGATAATATCTTATATATGTAGATATATAGATATTAATATAATATCTATTAGATCAAAAAGTAGAGAGGGTTGTTAAATCTTCTCAGAAAAGGCACAAATGAGTTCATTTTGTTTCCAGATAAAGAAGGAATTTAATAAAGAAAGAAACTTGTAGCATGGGAAAATTTTCATCTGCTGACTTTCTTATTTCCTGGCATCACAGGTGCACCAAAAGAAAAAAAAATGGCAACCTTCTCATAGACTAGTGGTTGGTGATAACACATAATTTCCTGCACGTGGCTATCATTAGTATCCAAGCAACCTATCACCCCTCTGGAATCCCCACTCTTATAATTCATCTGCCTGAATTCCATCCTGTTCTGGTTCTCCACGCAAAATAATCCCATCAAGCAGACAGCTAAACTGTCCCATCTGTTCTTCAATGAGATCATCAGCCCTGGATTAACCATTAACCAAGGAAAGTGAGGGACCATACAGCTTCTTCCCCATAGAGCTCATCATGCCCTTAACACTTTCCCTGTCACACTCAAATGTAATTTTCAATAAATGTTTCTATTTGCACTTTTCTTTACAATTTAATAAAAATGCATTAAAATGTTAAATAAAACATTTTTTCTATAGGCCTAGTTATAAGTAATGAATTTGCTTATATTGTTTACCATTTAGTGTTAAATGTATTTTTTAAAGTTTGTTTCAATATAATTGTGGGATGGCCTGAAAGAAAATTTTGATGATGTCTTGTCAGTTAAGTAATGGAAGAGACAAGAAGCACCATTGTTAAACTGTGTTTAAGGTATCAATTAACTTTAATCTAACACCAGAGGACACGAATTCTACAGAATTTAGATGGGTAACAGGAAAGTCCTCTAAAGCAAGACTTTTTAAAAAGCAGTATTAAATAAAGTAGTGGCATAGGTCATTCTCAGTCCTGTAGCAAGCAAGAATCTTCTGACCCTTAAAGATCAAAAGATCTCTTATTGCACAAGAATTATATTCCCTAAACAGTATATACCCACAGCTGTGGTTGTAGTTAGAAGAAGGAGGAAGTAGTAAAAAGGGAAGTGAAATATGCAATTTGGAAATGACTACACATGAAATTGTCATAATAATTGACATGGATATTTTAGCATTTGAAGTGAAGCAATTTAGTGTGCCAAAAAGCCTTGGTCCATATTCAATCCATGAGACTAGCAATGACTTTTCAAATGAATTTGAATTCTATTGTTTAAATTTTTTGTAGTTCCTTTTTTCATGATGCTACCTTGAAGATGGTGATAGAATTTCATGGGAAACTAAAATATTCCCTTATTGGTTTCAGTATGTTGTCATTTGAAATGTCAAATTTATGTCCATTTATCTTTTTGTGGAAGGCAAAGATAGGACTGCAAACATCTGGAAAATTATCAGAAACCTGTAAAGAGGTAGCGAAAATTCCAATTCTCTCCTGCCATCTCACTTATATCCAGATTTTCTAGCATACATTAGATAGCCCTGAAATATTTGTGCAGAAACTGGTTGGACTGTCTGAGATAAAATGTAATAGAAGAATTGCTGAGAGAGAAACGCATCTATTGCATTGGTAAATGAACAAAAATATTGTCCCCGGTGTATGTAATATAATAATATTCTGTGACAGCATTACCACAGAAAATATGGGATCAGAACTGGCATCTAGATGTATTGCAGGATCATTGTTATTGTGGTCTGCTCTTTTATTTTTAAGTAGCAGCTGTGTTGGATTATGTTATATATTTGCATACTCACCTTAGAAAGGTTGTTCCGGATGGCAGGAGATTTGAAGAGCCATCACTGGCCATGAGCCGTGAGCAGCCTGCTATAAAAAAGCTGCTGCAGTTTCACCAGCAAACAGTTTCTGGAGAGAAAATAAAAAGAATAGAAGATCAACTGGGTCTCGAGTCTTTTTCCCACAACGCAACACTGGCGATGAAGGTGGGAAACTGAGACAAAGGAGCCCAGTTGTGCACGTGGCAATGAGGACCAAGACAAAATGGCCGGGAACAACTCGCCACCCACACCATTCAACCCAGCAACTGAAGACTGGGAATCCTACATCGACCGATTCCTCATGTTTCTAGAAGGGAGTGATCTCCAAGGAATATCCGAACAGAGGAAGAGAGCCATCTTCCTCACCCACTGCGGTCTCACAGTATTCAGAATGGCAAAGGCATTGGCATCACCCCACAATGTGAAGAAAATGGCATGGATGGACTTAGAGAAATTACTGCGAGCACATTATGCGGCAACTGTTTCATGCCTCATCAAAAGACACGAATTTTATCGGCACGACTGCGGTATCTGCTATCCCGCATCAGATGGGCGTCTCATGATAGGGAG
>BLBF01000006.1:67886040-67941323 GCA_015471245.1 Laticauda colubrina
TAATGATTACACGTGAAATGATACAATGTTGCAATGTTTGAATGATACATAGTTGCATTGATATACAGTTGCAAACACATAAATGATACATAGTTACAACACACGACCAAAAGGAAGATGAGAGCATTGGAGATTTTGTTGCATCACTAAGAGACATTGACAGAGCATGCGAATTCCTAAACATGGATGAGGCCATGAGGGACCGCGTGGTCCTCGGATTAAAGGACCTTACACTACAGGGTCGACTACTAACAAGACCTAAAATAACATTAAGGGAGGCAATAGAAGAAGCCACTGCAATGGAAGCAACACAAAAATCGATAGCCACCATGCGACAAATGAATAAATTAATAAAGGAAACCCCAAAAGACACCAGTCAAACACACAATAAGACACCAGAGGAAACTCAAAAACTCACCACTACAACACACCACGAGGACATTGAATCCTTATCAGAAGACAAAGAGGAAGAAGAAGAGGTAAATTAACTCCAGTCAGAAAAAGGTAGACGGGAGCGAAAGGAAAGGAAGTCAGAATTCCGTTGTGCCAGGTGCGGAGGAGACCATCCATGTTCCGAATGCTGTTTTATCTATGCTATTTGCAGGTATTGTGAACGATGGGGACACATAGCTAGTGCATGCCAAACTAAAAATAACTATAGCCCTAGACAAAGATGGAATACCCCTCCCAGAGAGAAGGAAAAGCAAATAGGGAGCCATTGGAGTCAAGAAAACAGAAACAAGTGGTGGAAAGAAGCCAATAGAAAAGAAGAAACACATCAAACAATAACTATTGGACACTCAAACTCAATCAATGCAAAAAAGGTACATGTGCAAGTCACCATAGAAGGTCAGCCATGCGACATAGAGGTGGATTCAGGCTCGTATTTATAATGGTATCGTGGAATACTCTAAAAAGACTAATACCTGATATAAACAAGAGAGAGCTAGAAATACAAAAACTCACACTAAAAGACTACCAGGGAAACAGAATCCCTGTAGTAGGAACTGGACATTTCAAAGTTGAATTCAAAAAACACACTAAAGTCCTCCTGTTAACCATAGTCGACCGGGATTGCCTCAGCCTACTGGGACTTGAATGGTTTGCACCATTAGGAATCGGAGTAAACGGAATAAACAACATCACTGAAACAACCTGGGAAGAGAACCTGATGAAAAAATTCCAGGACGTCTTCAACGGAGAACTGGGCAAGTACCAAGGGTCCCCTATCTCATTTAATTTAAATCCAAATATAGCCCCAATAAGGCTAAAGGCGAGGTGAGTTCCTTTCACGTTAAAACCAAAAATTGATGAACAATTAGATAAACTTATCACACAGGGGGTATTAGAACCAATAGACCACGCAAGGTGAGAAACCCCAATTGTTACTCCTATTAAACTAGATGGGTCCGTACGTATCTGTGGGGATTACAAGGCAACCCTTAACCATGCGTTACAACAAAGCGCATACCCAGTTCCAGTGGTACAACACCTATTATACTCTTTGGGGGAAGGTAGAATCTTCACGAAATTGGACCTTGCGCAAGCCTACCAACAATTACCAGTTGACCCAGAAACAGTGGAAGCACAAACAATTGTGACTCACAGGGGGCATTCAAATGCAACAGACTGCAATTTGGAGTTAGCATGGTCCCAGGGGTATTCCAGAGCTTAATGGAACGCCTATTGCAAGGAATGAAGGGGATGGTACCATACTTTGAAGATGTATTAGTATCAGCCAAGGATAAAGAACAACTGAAAAACCGCCTAAGGGAGGTCTTAAAAAAATTTAAAGAGGCAGGACTTAAAGTTAAAAAAGAGAAGTGCCAATTAGCCACCAACAAAGTTGAATTCCTGGGATACTTCATAGACAAAGAAGGGATCCACCCCACTGAAAACAAAATCAGAGCAATAAAGGAAGCTCCCAGACCCGAAAATAAAACAGATTTGCTAGCTTTCTTGGAACTTATTAATTTTTACAATGCATTTTTGCCACAGAAAGCAATGATAGCGGAACCACTGCACAGGTTGCTTGAAAAGAAAGCTACCTGGTCCTGGGGGCAACGAGACGAAACAGCATTCCAGGGAATAAAAGACTTACTTACATCAGACTGTGTGCTAATACAATACAGCGAAACCCTTCCACTAACATTAACATGCGATGCGTCACCATTCGGCATCGGTGCCATACTCATAACACATTACCCGATGGAAAAGAAGCACCTATCGCATTCTACTCAAAAATTCTATTAAAACGGTTCCATGAGTATATCTATGGCAGAACTTTTTCACTTATCACAGATCATAAACCTCTTCTAGGAATTATCGCAAGAAACAAAGCTACACCTAACATACTGTCACCATGGATGATGAGGTGGTCCGAATTCCTTGCTGCCTAAAACTACAACTTGATCTACCAACCAGGAAAGAACATACCACACGCTGACTCCCTGAGCCATTCCCCCCTACCTGATTTAGAAGATGATCCTGCACCAACCACATCAACCCTGCAAATCGAAATGTTGGCAAACCTACCCATAACAGCAACAGACATTGCTAGGAAAACCGCGAGAGACAGAAACCTGGCGCAGATCTTAAATTGGGTAGGTAAAGGGTGGCCAGAGACTGCTAGTGACGAGACTGTTAAACCATTTTGGAATAGACAAACGGAACTATCGTTCTTAAAAGGATGGGGGGATAGAGTGATCATACCGGACATATTGAGGGAACAAATACTTGAATTATTGCATGAAGGTCACCCGGGTATTGTCAGAATGAAGTCCCCGGCTAAGAGTTATGTATGGTGGCCAGAGATGGATAAGGATATTGGGGAATGGGTAGCAACGTGCAAATGATGCCAAGAATCTAGACCTACATCCCCTTCTGCACCTGCACTCAAGTGGGAAACACCTAGGGGTCCATGGTCTAGAATACACATTGATTTTGCAGGACCAACTAAAGGACACACATTCTTCATCGTGGTAGACACTTACTCAAATTGGCTAGAGGTAAGCATTATGCACTCAACTACAACAGAAGCTGCTATTAGACAACTAAGGAAGCTTTTTATGAAATATGGATTGCCAGATTTAGTTGTATCTGACAACGGACCATAATTCATGGCAATAACATTTGAGAGGTTCCTAGCAGAACAAGGGATAAGGCACGCACTAACAGCGCCAAGTCGGCTGGCTATGAATGGACAGGTGGAACGCATGGTCCATTACACTAAGAAAACACTACACAAATTGGGACCTGGAGATATACAGGAAAAGATATACAAGCTACTAAGTATACAACACATTACACCAAATACCACAACAAATAAAAGCCCAGCAGAACTATTAATGGGAAGAAAACTAAGATCAAACCTAAACAGACTACATCCCACATATAGCCCTGAAAAGCCAACAGACTCCTCCAGTAAGTGCCACACATTCAAAACAGGGGACCTAGTCTATGCAAAAAACCTCACGGGGAACCATTGTCGATACCGGCAACAATAACCCAAATAACAGGACCCCAGTCATACAGGGTAGAGACAGAGGATGGAAAGAGCTGGAGAAGACACATTGACCAAATCAAATCGAGGGCCACACTGAGAAACATTAACAATCAGGAGGAGGAATGGGAAGAACTTACACAAACAAAGGAATCGCCTCAAACATTAAACAAAAATAGCCAAACCAGAGAGGGGGGAGACCCCTCAAACACAAACAAAAGGGGAGAAGGAGACCTTCCAAAGTAAAAGAAGTAACAAAACAAACCCTAACAATGATACAATACTAACATTAGCCCCGATCGGAAATCGCAAACATGTACCTGAAACCATAGAAAAAGAACACAACTTGGGGAGACTGGAGCAGGCTTCAGAGAACCATCAAGAAGCCACTCCTGGTGGGAGCAGCCAAGCTGACTCAACCAGCCAGGAAAGGCCTGGCAGGAGCGGCATGGCTGACTCTACCTTCCAGGAGGCTCCACAGAAGAGAACGGGAGAAACAGCAACCCTGTCCGAACAGTCCAGAGACAAACCCACGACTGAATTGCGCAGATCCAGCCGAAATCATAAGAGCCCCACCTATTTACGTGACTACATAAAACAGGGGAGGCCTGATTGGTTGGACTGGACCACATGGGGAGGGGTGTTATATATTTGCATACTCACCTAGGATAGGTTGGTCTGGATGGCAGGAGATTGAAAGAGCCATCATTGGCCACAAGCCACGAGCAGCCCGCTATAAAAAGGCTGCCGCGGTTTCACCGGCAAACAGTTTCTGGAGAGAAAATAAAAAGAAGAGAAGATCAACTGGGTCTCAAGTCTTTTTCCCAGAACACAACAGATTAAGTGGTTCTTTATTAGCAAGTTAAGGCTTTCCAGATAAGGGCTTATAAAAGGGAAATGTCATTCTCTAAAGGGGTTGTAGACAATGCTTTGAATGGTTTTAGCTGAGAGCTGTAGGCTATACAAGTAGAGTGTTATTGGTATGTCTCTATGCCAGTGCCCCCCAACCTTTTGGGCCTGAGGGATTGGTTCAATAGAAGGAGGTTTTTCTGTGGACTGGGGGATGGCATGGTTTCATGTGCTACCTGGACATGGTTCCGGAGAACTGGAAGCAGAATTTTTTAACAGTTCAGCGAACCACCAAATATCACCTCTGACTGGCCCGACGCCCACCTTTTCTCTGCCTTCCAAGTCCCAGCTGATCGGCTGGGTCTTCTTTTGTTGCCCTGCACAGAAGAATGGAGCTGGAAAGCAGGTTAATGGGGTGGGGAGGTAATTGGATTTTGCAGTAACTTCCCCCAGGAGTAGGGAGGGAATGGAGACTTTACAGTATCCTTCCCCTGTATTGGGGTGGGAATGGAGATTTTGCAATATCCATCCCCTGCCATGCCCACCAAGCCACACCCACCCAGTCATGCCATGCCCACCAAGTCATGCCCACAGAACTGGTAGTAAAATTTTTTGAATCCCACCACTGATGCATATGCGGATGGGGCTTCGCTTGATTGCATGGCCCAGTTCCTGGCAGGCTGCAGATTAGGGTTGGTCCATGGCCTGGGAGTTGGGGACCCCTCCTCTAAGCTTTGAAATAAATTATTTCTAGGGGCTTGTGGAAATCTGATGAAACAAAAGAATAGATGAAAAGAGTGATAATGAAATATCACTTATTAACATATAGCTGACTCTGTGACATTCCTCTAAATTATCATGTTACATTATTGAGGTGGAAGCACCTTGACATATGGATGAAATGTGTAATTAGTTTTTTAAAATACAATTTATTTTGAATTAGAAGACAAAAATAAAAACAACTTTTTAAATTTAAATATATATAACTGAAGTGCAGCTGATTCTCTTAGTGCAGCACAATGAAAAACTCTTTCCATCATACTTCCACATCCCATCATCATGCCCTTCTTTGTAATTGATACACACACACAAAAAAAACACATTAAATAACATTAGGAATTATTTGCATATTATCCAAGAGGTAGCAGTCCATTAATTTAAATCAGCTTTTCTCAATTCAGTGACTGTGTTTGCACAACCCCTTGAATCACAAATGTAACCTGCTTAGTGTGCAAATTTATCCAATATGATTAGTATGGATCAGTATATTGTGTAGACCCAGAACAATGGGTTAAGATTGCTTCACTTTGAGTGTGGGTTTTTGTATGCACTCACAACCAATATCTTTTGGGTGGCCGACCTGTTTTTAAAATTTAAAAGAACTTGCTGAAATAATTTTAACCTCTAATTTTAAAAAATACAATTGATTGGTTATTATAAAATTAATAATAATTTAATTGCTGAAGGAAAGCTACATCCATTCCGGTAGACAGTAGATATGCAAAGATTAAGAGCTGGCATAGTCAATCCTATTTGTGGTAAAAGAAACAAGGGAATACATTGCCTATTTCAAATACCTGCTAGCAGCCGTGAGAGGAGATATAAGGGCTTTGCTCAACTTTTTAACAGCACTTTGTCCAGACACATTGCTAGTCTTGAATTCAGATCAATTTGGGCCAGTCATATTATCTGGAGCACATTTGTAAAAGACCAGATTACTCTAACTGGTTTCCATAACACAAAATTGAATCAATCCCTGCAATTTAGTAACTGCCCTCCTTGCCACCACCCCATCCCACCCATCAAAAAACCCTTTGGGAATGTATTCTCATAAAGCATCTTAGTGGAAAGGAAAGGGGAAAGGAGCATTGAATTGGCAATCAAATTGCCATGGTTTCTTCAATCACAATGTATTCAAGAGTGGAGTGGAAAGAACCAGAAAATTTCTTTATTTAAACATTTTCTCCCCTCACTGTTTTATATTTTCCAGTCTTGGAATAAAAAAGAAACTTTTTGTCTGTCTTTTCCTCCTGATTGATTTAATTTATATAAGGAAAAATAAGTTAGATTTTCCTTTAGACTCAGCTCTGACGCTTAGCTCTAAGACTAGGTCCCACTGGCCGATGGGCGCAAAACGAATGCATAAAGGACACAGTGGACGAGCAAAATTTCGGGGATGGCTCCATCCGTTTTCATCCGCTCCAAAAAGTGGCAAAAATGTGCATAAACAGAACGGAAAAGAATGGAAAATAATGGACGTGGGTGTTATGTAGCGGGGATGTTAAACGGATGTTCATCGGAAGCCTAGCGGATGAAAGCAGATGGAAGTGGATGACACCTCTGAAGGGGTTCCAGGGAGAATTTCAAAGTGGATGCATAGTGGAAGGGGCGGATGCATAGCAGATGAAGCGGACATATCACGTACGCCTATAGGAAACAAAGGAGATGCTGCGCGGATGTATATTGGATGCAAAGTGTTACTGCGCATGCAGGGGGTATGAATTGTGTCTGCTCTGTGGATATAAAAGGATGCAGCACGCACGCAGTCAGCATACAGGGGAAAAACGTGCTGCCAGATGGTTTGTCAGTCAGGCAAGAAGAGGAAGTCCGTGCCTACTCGTTCAAGCCTTGGCAAGGTGAAGAAAGGTAGAACCAGCATCCCACCCCCTGGCACTGACTCTGAACCTGCTGCTGCTGCTGCTGCTGTTGTGGACCAGCCCCAAGGCCCTCAAGCCCTTCAAAGCCCTGCTGCTGAAGGCCCTGCTGCTCAAGCCCCTGAAGGCCCTGCTACTCAAGCCCCTGAAGGCCCTGCTGCTACTCAAGCCCCTGAAGGCCCTGCTGCTTAAGCCCCTGAAGGCCCTGCTGAAGCCCCTGCCAGAGGGAGGAAGAGGCAAGGGAAGGAGAAGGGAGAGAGGAAACAGGACACTGTTTCCAAGGAGCATGAGGATGAGGTGCTGGAATGGCTGAGGGAGAACGAGTACCTCTGGAGAAAGGGCCACAGACTGTATCGTGACACCATGAAGAAGCAGGCAGCTTGGAGAGACAAGGCAGAGAGCCTGGGGTACACTACAAAAGTACCCCTTGGATAGTGGAAGCACATGCACACCTGGTATGGCAAGCTACACCTCAAGAAATCCGGGCAGGCCGCAGTCAAGCTCACTGACTGGGAGATGTACATCATGGCCAAGTGCAGTTTCTTGGAAGGTGAGATCCGCCACCGAGGAACAACCCCTCTGAGACCCCTCCCTCTCAGACAGCCCACAGGCAGCCAGTCCTCTTCCAGCCAGGAGCCAGCTACCTTGTCCAGGCAGGTGTCTTCAGAGGACCCCATGGCAGAGACACTCCCGACAGCTGCACTCCCCATGCCGGAGTCACAGCACTTCTGCACAATCCTCAAGGCCCAGCTGAAGCTGCTCCTACCCAGTCCAGGTATGCTCCTCCACCCCAGGCGATGTCACAGCCCTTCCACGGCTTTCAACAGCCCCTCACCTACCAAGGCTACGACTACCAGGGCTTCCTACAGCAGAAGCATAACTTCCCAGTCCAGGCCCAGGTTCATTGGACGCCACAGACGCCACTCCTCACCCAGCTGCAGACCCACTACACTCCTCCCAACCCTTCCTCCACCCCACAATCAAGCCTGTCAATGGACAATCTGTCATCAGTATTGGGCCTGACATCTCAAGTCCTTGATGAAGGGCCTCTCAACCTCACGGGACTGAGTCAGCTCTCGATAGCTTCCTGAACACACCACCACCTGTTGTACCCTCGGGGCCAAGTACCCCAATGGTGCCTCAGACCAGCACGCAAGCCACAGCCAAAGCCATACTCACTGCCCGCTTCACAGCTGAGACCATGGACATGACTCAGAGTGACTCAGAATAGTCTCAGAGACTGAGTTGTTTACTTGTTTAATAAAGTTTATCTTTGCTTAAGACACTTAATACAGTTTACTTGGTTCATTTTGCTTATTTAATAAAGTGTTGGTGAAAACTTTGAAAAAATGGTTAAGCCTTTGCATGCTTGTGGGATAGATAAAGATAGTTGTGGGATAGATAAACCTCCAGTGCAACGATAGTGGGACTGTATGGTCCACCATCCCAGCGATCCAGATGATTTTCTCCCTCTTTTTATAGAAAATATCGGTTGTTCGCTAGGTGTCCTTCTACATTCTCTAGACATACTCCAGATATCCTAAATATATGAGATACATCCCAGATACAAACATTTTGTCTGTTTTTAATACTTTATATACGAGATGCATACACTTACATCCTTTCTATTTCTGTGCTACTAACGCTGTGTAGACGTTCCGTGTACCTTTTGTTTCCTCCCTCTTTCCATTTTCAGCTGCAGTGGATGTGAGTTGAGGGGATGGCCAGAGGATGCAGAGAGGATACAACGGACGTTTAATGGATGATAACGGACATAGAACGTTTGTTGCCCATATATGTCGTGGATGTACATTGTACGTGGCGGAAAGTTCATCCGTTCAAAAAGTTTTGTGCAGCTCAAAACATTTTGCACAGATGAAATCGCAGTGGACGGATGCTCGATGGATAGAGCGTATGAAACACGTATGCAGTGAGTACACAACAGATGCATAGCGTTTTCCAACAGATGGCAAGCTTTTTTTAACGTTTTACATCTTCTTTGCATCTGTAAGTGCAGTGGGACCGGGCCTTTATATACTGGAAAGGGCATCATTATGCCTTCAAACTCCCCCCACTCATACACACACAATTTGAAATATGCACAGAAAGGTCCCATTTTTGAAGCACATATCATTACCACCTGTCCAAATATGACAACATCATGGAATTTTTAAAATAACATCATCAAAACCTATGGGAGGGTAGTTCAAAATCTCCATCACCATTTTTTATGAAAAAAATCATAAAAATCTCCCCAACTTCATCAAACTATTCTCTTTAGAGCTCATAGCTAGGTTCAGTATTCTTGAAAAACTATCCTATTTCATTGTAACTATTAGGGTAGTGAAATACACCTAAAAGGATGCTTTAAAGTGCGTGATTAAAGTGTTTCTTTTTGAATCATTAAGCAGCTGTGTCTTTTGTAATGTTCCTAAAACTGCCTGGAAAGCTAACCCTGGTTCTTTGTACTTGCTTATGTACAAAGAGTTAGAATTTCTACTAGAAATTCTAAGTGTAGCAGCTGTGCTTGCAGATAAATGCAAGAGAGCAAAGATCTTTCAAAATAAATGTGCACACTGTCAGAGTATATGCATGAACTAGAATAGAGCGTGGTAATAAGGTCAGCCAATGAATAGGCATAGCAACTAAATCAGCCAATGAGGACTGTTTTGGAAACTGAAACTAGAGGTAGCCAAGGCTAGAAACTGAAACTAAAAGTAGTCTTTGGTGTGGCTCTGCAACTCTGCAGCTTTGTTTGAACTCTGAGTCTCTCTATTGAAGATGAAACTAACTTGCTTGCTTGTTGAAGACTGGAGCTCTGCTCTGAACTTGTGACATATTTGTGTTTAAATTTGTTCCATGTTGCAGAAATCTACAACTGGTTTGTAAAATCTACTTGTGTTTATAAAGATGTCAAATGAAGCATTAGCCATCTGTGTTTACTTTTCTGGCACTGAATTATCGCTGCAAAACTCTCAATACACACCTTGCAAAAGATGCAATTGATCTTACTACTCATAGATAGGTGCTTCATCCATACTTATGAGGACTGCTTCAGAGGTGGTATTCAGCTGGTTCTGACCAGTTCTGGAGAACCAGTAGCAGGAATTTTGAGTAGTTTGGAGAACCAGCAAATACCACCTCTGACTGGCCCCATACCCATCTATTCTCTGCCTCCCAAGTCCCAGATGATCATCTGGGACTTCTCTTGTTGCCCTGCACAGGAGAATGGAACTGGAAAGCAGGTTAGTGGGGTGGGGAGAGAATGAGGATCTTGCCCTAGGAGTGGGGAGGGAATGGGGATTTTACGGTATCCTTCCCCTGCCATGCCCACCAAGCCACACCCACTGAACCAGTAGTAAAAAGGGTAATCCCACTACTGCTTCAAATGTTTTGCTCATTCCTAACAACTGCATTTGCAACAGCAAAATCTACCTCTTAGCTCTGAAAGAAG
Organism: Laticauda colubrina; assembly: GCA_015471245.1. NCBI lineage: Eukaryota > Metazoa > Chordata > Lepidosauria > Squamata > Elapidae > Laticauda > Laticauda colubrina. The sequence goes on from BLBF01000006.1 coordinate 67,896,500, forward strand.
TGGCAGGAAGGATAAAAACAGTGAGTTGATCAGAAACAAATCTTTTATTGTGTGTTTCCTCTTGATGCCAGCCAAATAAGCATCATAGCAACTAAGTAACCTCTTCCCTATCTACCAAAGTTTTGGAACTACAGTTACCAATATTCCAAACTAGCATAAATTAGCATTTTGGGGGAATTGCATTGGGAAAGATGAACTAAATTTTAGTAGGAATCCTGTGATGCGCACCAATGTGAATAATGAACAAGTAGAGATTTTTTGAGTCTTGAGTGCGTTCCTTGGTTGCATAAGGCCTTCCTAAGCAATTAATAAAGGCATATACAATTCCTATCTACAACCCTCAAATCTCTGCAGATTAGCCCTGCAGGCTGGTTAGGAAGTATGCTCAGTATTACATTGTATTTTTTCTTGTAATCACTATGTTCTTTGCATGTCTAATTTGCTGAAATGCTGTAATTGCTTTGTGGGAAGCCAAGGGAACATCTTTCTTTCTTAGAGAAATCTTAATAAGACAGTTGGGATGGAAAGAAGAGGAAAAAGCAGATTCGAATCTGCTATGAGAATTGCATCAATATGCATTGAACCCAAATAATTTATAAAACATCTTTAAGCAGAAGTTACCCATTATAATGAGTACAGTTCTAAGGTAAAGGCATCTTTGGATTGGTTGAAATACTCTCTGGAGAGAAATTACTTCTCTTCAAGCTTCTTGAAGAATTAGCTGGTTTATCTTTTTGTTTTTATCTTTATCAAAAACGTCATCAAAAAAGCATAACAACAATGTTCTTTCTGCACCAACTCAGAAAGCTCAAACTGCCCAAGAAGCTGCTGATACAGTTCTACAGAGGAATTATTGTGTAGAAAGGCTGTCAAAGTGCCTTTCTTTGAGGGTTCGAATTTTCCCACTGGGAGAGCTCCGGCGCAAGGATACGAACAACTGCTTGAAAGCTGGATCTTTATTTTCAGGAAGGCGAGAGACAGCATGGCTGCGTTCCTGGGGCTAGCTAGTGAACTTCGAATGGTAAGTTCCTGGTTTTTTATATCTTTTTCCTCCCTTTGTGTATAAATGTTCGTTTAGTGTTTAATGTTTGATGTTTAGATATTAAAATCCTATCAGAGTTTATTTTTTTCACCAGAAGGCAAACTTAGCGAGGCGCAGAAAATAAACTCTGCGGGGTGGCTTGATTGTATCATCGTTTTTTTCCTAATCTCTTTTAGCTTTATAATGATTTTTCCTATTCGTTTTGTAGTAATCTTCTATTTGTTTCCTTTGTGATTTATTTTGTAATTTTTGTCTGTTTGTTTTGCTGATTTTGGCATGTCCTGTGTAAAGGTTTTCTTTTCCTTGTTTCCCTAGCTTTCTTAAGCCCCTTTCACACTGAACCAATGGATGCAAAGAGGATGTAAAATGGACAAAAAAGCTTGCCATCCGTTGGAAAACGCGATGCATCTGTTGCGTACTCATTGCATAAGTGTTTCATATGCTCTATCCGTAAAACATCCGTCTCCTGCTATTTCATTGGCTCAAAAATTTTTGAGCTGCACAAAACTTTTTGAGCGGATGAACTTTCCACCGCGTACGATCTACATCCGTGACACATACGGGCAACAAACGTTCTACGTCCGTTGTCATCCGTTACACATCCGATGTATCCTCTCTGCATCCTCTGGCCATCTGCGCAACTCACATCTGCTCCATTGGAAAACGGAAAGAGGGAGGAAGTGAAAGGTACGCGAAACGTCCACACAGCGTTACTGCACGGACATAGAAAGGATGAAAGTGGAATGCAACTCGGATATAAAGCATTAAAATGGACAAAACGTTTGTTCATTGGGACGTATCTCGGATATTTAGGATGTCTGGAGGATGCCTAGAGTATGTGGAAGGACACCTAGTGGAAAACCGACATCGCAAACTCCTTTTGGTAGCCGCCATCATTCAACACCAGAACCAAGCCCTCTTCAGAGTGTTTCACCTTTTCTACACAAAGAGAAGAAGGAGATGTCCAAGAACTTTGTGGGTCCGACAATGGATCGGGAAGAGAGCGGAGTTTGGACTGTATGACAAGCTGATGGTGGAGCTAAGGAATGAAGACACTCGTGCATTCCAGCACTTCATGAGGATGCCACCAGTCATGTTTGACAAAGTTGTGGAGCGTCTGAGACCCAGGTTGACCAAGGCAAACACCAACTTCCGTCCCAGCCTGGACCCTGGACTGAAGGTGGCACTGAGTCTGCGCCACCTGGCCTCTGGGACCACATACAGAAACATGCAGTATGCCTGGAGGGTGCCACACAACACCATCAGCATTGTGGTCAGAGAAGTGGTGCATGCCATCATCGAAGTATACGTGGAGGAGCTCCTCCAGTGTCCCTCCACTGAAGAAGGCTGGAGGAAAGTTGCAGAGCAGTGGTATCAGATGTGGAACTTTCCCCACACAGTTGGAGCCATAGATGGGAAGCACGTGGCCTGCAAAGCTCCACCCAACTCAGAGTCCAATTATTTCAACTACAAGGGCTTCTTCAGCATCATCCTCTTCGCCATGGTCGATGCTGACTACAAGTTTATGTACATCGATGCTTCAGGCAACGGGTCAGCTTCAGATGCCCAGATATCATTACCCATCCCACAGCTATCCATCCCACAGCTATCCTTACCAATCTCACAAGCATGCAAAGGCTTAAACCTTTTTTCAAAGTTTTCACCAACACTTTATTAAGTAAAAAAAATGAACCATGTGTGTGAAGCAAAGATAACCTTTATTAATAACAAACTGTATGACTTTATCAAAAAGCAAAATGACCCAAGTAAAGTGTCTTAAGCAAAGATAAAGTGAACAGGTAACAACTCAGTCTCTGGCACTCTTCTCAGTCACTCTGAGGCGTTCCCATGGTCTCAGATGTAAAGGGACCAGGGACTGTGGAGGTGGCTCTTGCTGGAGTGCTGGTCTGAGGTGCCATTGGGGTGCCTGGCCCCGAGAGTACAACAGGAGATGGTGTGTGCAGGAAGCTCTCAGAGAGCTGACTCAGTCCCTTGAGGTTGAGAGGCCCTTCATCAAGTCCCTGGGATGTGAGGCCCAAGACTGATGACAGATGTTCTGATGAAGGGCTTGGCTGTGGGGTGGAGGAAGGAGGAGTGTAGTGGGGCTGTCTAGTCTGCAGCTGGGTCAGCTGAGGCATCTGTGGCGTCTGTGGTGTGCGATGAACCTGGGTCTGGACTGGGAAGGGCTGCCTCTGCTGTGGGAAGTCCTGGTAGTGGTAGGCTTGGTAGGCGAGGGGCTGTTGAAATCCAGAGAAGGTCTGTGACATTGCCTGGGGTGGAGGAGCAGACCTGGAGTGGGTAGGAGCAGGTTCAGCTGGGCCTGGAGTGTGGTGCAGAAGAGCTGTGATCCTCTCCTTCATCGCCTGGTACTGGGCCTCGGGCATGTCCATGAGGGTCTGGCTCACGTACGTGATGAAGGGCTTGTGGTTTGAGGATGGTATGTTGAAGTGGACCAGCTGGGAGAGGAGATCTGTGCTGGCTTTGATTGTGTCCCTGATCTCCAAGATGACAGTGTAGCTCTGTCCCTCCGGTCTGGCTTTCTGCCTGCTTTCTGTGGAGGTGGAGCTGGGGGTGGGTTGGTCTCTGGTGGCTGCTTCTTGCTCCATCTGAGACAGGGGATCCTCCATGTCCTCTGGCACGGGGTGTGCAGCTGTCAGGGGGATCTCTGTCATGGGACCCTCCAAAGACACCTGCCTGCCTGGACACTGTAGCTGTCTCCTGGCTGGAAGAGTAGTTCTCTGTGGGCTGTCTGAGGGAGAGGGTTGACAGAGGGGCTACTCCTTGGTGGTGGATCTCACCCTCCAGGAAGCTGCACCTGGCCATGACATAGGTCTCCCGGTCAGTGAGCTTGACAGAGGCCTGCCCGGATTTCTTGAGGTGTAGCTTGCCATACCAGGTGTGCATGTGCTTCCACCATCCAAGGAGTACATCTGAAGTGTAGCCCAGGCTCTCCGACTTCTCTCTCCACACTGCCTGCTTCCTCTTGGTGTCGCGATAGAGCCTGTGGCCCTTCCTCTACAGGTACTCGTTCTCCCTCAGTCATTCCAGCACCTCCTCCTCATGGTCTTCAGAATTAGAGTACTGTTTCCTCTCTCCCTTCTCCTTGCCTTGCCTCTTCCTCTCTGGCAGGGCCTTCAGGGCCTTCAGCAGCAGGGCTTTGAGGGCCTTGGGCTGGTCCACCACAGCAGCACCAGCAGCACCAGCAGTAGAAGCACCAGCAGCACTAGCAGCACCAGCAGCACCAGCAGGAGAAGCACCAGCAGCACCAGCAGGAGAAGCACCATCAGCAGCAACACCAGGAGCACCATCAGCAGCAGCAGAAGCACCAGCAGCTTCAAAGTCAGCACCAGGGGGTGGGATGGTGGTTCTGTCCTTCTTGCCAGGGCTGGAACAAGTAGGCACAGGCTTCCTCTTCTTCCCCATGGTGTTCTCTCAATATGTCTCTGGCAGCAGGTCTTTCCTCTGAATAGTGACCTGCTTGCAAGCTGCATCCTTTTATATCTGTGGAGCTGACACAATTCATCCTCCCCCCATGCGCAGTGAACGCTTTGCATCTGCTACGCATCCGCTATGCATCCTATAGGCGTCCATGATGCATCCGCGTCATTTGCTACGCATCCGCTCCTTCCGCTACACGTCCGCTTCGCTATTCTCCACCGGAAGCATTGCGGATGTGTCATCCGCTTCCATCCGCTTTACATCCCCACTACATCCTCCCCACGTCCATTCCTTTCCGGTTTTTTCCATTCTGTTTATGCAAATTCGGGGCACTTTTGAGAGCGGATAACAATGGATGGAGCCACCCCTGAAATTTTGCTTGTCCGCTGTGTCCTTTTTGCATACTTTTTACATCTGTCAGCCAGTGTGACCTCACCTTGAGAGGTCTGTAAGGGCCATGCATTAGTGCACAATCATGCCTACTGTCCCTGTCCTATTGTCCCCAATTATTTGTACCTATTTCATGTATTTATACTTATGTTTATTCTTAAGGTGCAGCTTGCCATACTAGGTGTGCATATGCTTCCACCACCCCAGGAGGACATCTGAAGTGTAGCCCAGGCTCTCCGCCTTCTCCCTCCAAGCTGCCTGCTTTCTCTTGGTGTCACAATAGAGCCTGTGGCCCTTCCTCCACAGGTACTCATTCTCCCTCAGCAATTCCAGCACCTCCTCCTCATGGTCCTCAGAAATGGAGTACTGTTTCCTCTCCCCCTTCTCCTTGCCTTGCTTCTCCCTCCCTCTGGCAGGGGCTTCAGGACCTTCAGCAGCAGGGCTTTGAGGGTCTTGGGGCTGGTCCACCACAGCAGCAGCAGCAGGAGAAGCACCAGAAAAAGCACCAACAGGAGAAGCAGCAGCACCAGCAGGAGAAGCAGCAGCACCAGCAGGAGAAGCACCAGCAGCACCAGCAGCACCAGCACCAGCAGCAGCAGGAGAAGCACCACCAGCAGCAGCAGCAGGAGAAGCACCAGCAGCAGCAACACCAGGAGCACCAGCAGCAGCAGCAGCAGCAGCAGCAGCTTCAGAGTCAGCGCCAGGGGGTGGGATGGTGGTTCTGTCCTTTTTGCCAGTGCTGGCAGGAGTAGGCACAGGCTGCCTCTTCTTCCCCATGGTGTTCTCTCAAGATGTCTCTGGCAGCAGGTCTTTCCTCTGAATGCTGACTGCTTGCGAGCTGCATCGTTTTATATTCATGGAGCTTATGCAAAATCATCCTCCCCACATGCGCAGTGAACGCTTTGCATCCACTAGGCATCTGCTAGGCATCCGCTAGGCATCCTATAGGCATCCGTGATGCATCCGCGTCATCCGCTATGCATCTGCTCCTTCCGCTATGCGTTTGCTTCGCTATTCTCCCCCAGAAGCCCTGCGGATGTGTCATCCACTTCCATGTGCAGTGAACACTTTGCATCCTCTACGCATCCGCTATGCATCCTCTAGGCATCCGTGATGCATCCGCGTCATCCGCTACGCATCCGCTCCTTCTGCTACGCGTCCGCTTCGCTATTCTCCCCCGGAAGCCCTGCGGATGTGTCATCCGCTTCCATCTGCTTCCATCCACTAGGCTTCCTACGAGGTGTGACCTAGCCTTTAATTACTTGGCTTTTGTCTAGGGGGCTTCTTTCATTCCCTTTTATTAAATTTCTTTTCCTATGCAAGTTTGTTTTATGGCTGGCCTGATGTTCCCTTTGGGCTTTTCCTGCTTGGGTGACACCACTGTCTTCGTGAAGTTCCCTTTCCACAATTCCTCTTTTTTTTCTCTAAGGAGTGGTTTCTGATTGAATGTCTGGGTATACTTCGTATTCTGGATCAATCTGGATCATCATCATGGCTGCCTGCCTCCTTTTTAATTTTCTCCTTTTAGAGGGAATGTAGGCCTTTAGGCAGGTGAGGCAGGGTGGTATGCACTGACAGAGGCAACACATGAGGGCTCCAAAGATACAAATGGTGACTGTGGTTGTTATGAGGCTTTTGAACCAATGGAAATCCGGCATCCATGAGAAGAGCCATGAAAAGTCCAGGAATGATTGCTCCTGGCCAAAATTTTGAGCTAGCTCTTTCAGGTGATGGATGTCCCTCCCTACGAGTTCTGAGGTTTCGTTCAGATTGAAGCAAGACATCCTGTTGAATGTTTTGCAGCCATAGTTATGCTTCAAGAGAAGGAAGTCTATTGCTGCCCTATTCTCCAGAGTGGCTTCTGTGACCTCCCTCGGTTCACTATTAAGGGCATCCAGGGCATGGGAAGTTGAATTCAAGCTTTTTGCTAGGGTACATGCTAGTCTATTCAAATTTTTAGAATTTTGCACTGCCAATCCAGGTACTCCTACTAAAGATGTTGCCAATGAGATGTATTCTGTTTTGGTGGGAAGGGAGAGTTTGGAATCACAGTCTGAGTCTAGGGTTTGGAAGGCTTTCCTGTGTCGTCTCGGTAAGGATGGCATAAGCATGGTTAATCTTCCTAAGGTGCAAGGGCCATTTGTGGCATTTGCAGGAAGGTATGAGTAGGCTTTTAAGCCACACAGGAAAAACTATCCGGGTGGGAGCTTCAGATAACTATATGAAAATGATATGGTCTCTGTGTAGTTGCATTTTAGGTCTGTGTTGCTAAGACTGGTGCATTCTGTGACCCTTGGTGAGCTGCACTCAGTGATATTAAAGCATCTCTTGGAGGTGGTTACTGCAGCAATATGTAGGGCATACATGGTGTTGTCCTTGGTTTTTGTAGAGCAGCTCCAGCTAAAAATGCTTTCGTAGGAGTCAGGAAGGTTTCTAATTGTGGTGTAGTTAATGATGTTATGTGGCCTAGTTGCTACTCCCATTAGGCATGTGGTTAAGATATCCTTGACTGATTTCCCTCCTGCTAGGCAAAGGTTAGTGGTGTTGAGTATTTCTTTTGCTAAATATTCCCATATGTTTCCTTTCTCTGGGATAAGTTTTGGTTCCAGGAATGCAGTTGCTTGTGTTACAAGTATTACAATTGTTACAGAAAATAATAATACATAGTATATATTGCATTTCATTTTTCCCATTGCTAGATTCCTTTTCTTCCCTCCCTCCCTCTCTTTTTTTTTTTTTTTTTTTTGTACAATGTGAAAAATGTAAAAAAGGTATAGGTCAAATATCAAAAATTATGAAAGTTTCTTCTTTGTTAAAAAATAAATACAAAAAAAGGAGAAAAAATGGAGAAGGAAAAATAGATATATATTTAAAAAACAGTGTTATAACTCAGCACCTGGGAGTCCAGTTTTGTGTAATTCAATTATTGTCCTTGGTTCCTCGGAGTTGTTTGGTTCAATGGTGTTGAAGAATGCTGCAAGCGTCAATTGATCTGTGTCCGGATTTTTCTTGGGTTTAATGGTGGGATTGATTGTGGTAGAGTTTGGCTGTGGTCTATGACTGCTGGCTTTGCATGTGTCCAATGTATCCAAGAGTCTTATTCTGCGATCTTAATGGCAGTGTGAGTAGTCAGTAAAACTTGATAGAGTCCTTTCCACTTGGGTTGTAGAGGTGAGGTTCTGGTGAAGAACTTGATCCACTCCCAATCTCCCAGTTCATGTGGATGCAGGGCTTCTTCCAGGGGTAAGGTCTGAGTCAGTGCACTCTGGGTCCAGAGGGTCTGTAGTCACTTTTGCAGGGCTGCAAGATAAGAAGAGAGAACCATATCCCCCTTATCTAGGCAGAGGGAATAAGGATCGAGACCTTGTAAGGTATCAGGAGGCCAACCAAAAAGGATTTCAAAGGGGGAAATACCTATGTCCTGTCTTAGTCTAGTTCTAAGATAAAAGAGAGCAATTCGGAGCACTTGTGGCCAGGAGAGGTGTGTCTCCTGACAAAGTTTACCCAATAGGGTTTTTATCTCCCTGTTAGCTCTCTCCATGGCTCCTGAGGAAGTGGGAGAATAGGGTACATGGAGGTTTTGGGAAATGTCCAGAGCCTGAAATATATGCGTGAGGACTTGGGCTATAAAATGTTTTCCCCTATCCATGTCCAGAATGGTGGGGACCCCAAACCTAGGCACAATATCCTTAAGGAGGTGCCTGGCTGTTTCTAGGGCAGTAGCATGGCGGCATGGGAAGGCCTCTACCAAGTGAGTCAGTTGGTCCTTACAGACAAGAGCATATTGATACCCATTTGCTCTAGGTAGTTGTATATTTAGATCTTTTCAAATGGTCTCTGTGCCCAGGGTCTTCCTCCTTCATGAATTGCTTTTCTGGAGGTAGTATTATTTGCTTGGCAGGTTTGGCATGTTGTGGCAATTCTTGTAGCCTCACTATAGGCTCCAGGTGCATACCATACCCTCCTGATAGCATCCACCATAGCTTGCGTGCCACAATGTCCCTTTGTATGTAATCTTTGGCAGATTAGCCTAAGGAGACATTGTGGGTCTATAGGTCTGCCATCTGGAACTCTCCAAAATCCTTGGTCAAAAACTGCTGAAAATTTATTTTCCCATTGTTCAGATTCCCCTTTGTCTAGAAATTGTGTGTTTGATATTTCTGGTTTTGTTGTTAAGGCTGGTGTGATGATGGTGTGAGGTAGAGGTTTGGTTGCCACCCATTTGGCTGTTGCATCTGCATATTGGTTTCCTTTCATTATTGTAGAGTCATCCGTTTGGTGGGTTTTATAATGGATGACTGCTAGCGCTTGCGGTAATTGGATGGCTTCTAAAAGTTTGGCTACTAATGATGCATGTACTATTTGTTGTCCTGCTGAAGTTAAAAAACTCCCGTTGTTTCCATAGGGCTCCTGTTGCATGGCAGACTCCAAAAGCATATTTGGAGTCTGTATAAATGTTGGTAGATCGGTTCCTAGCAGTTTCGTAAGCTTTCGTTAAAGCTATAAACTCAGTTGCTTGGGCGCTATGGGAAGGAGGAAAGGGGGAAGCCCAGATAATTTCTTGTAGAGAGACTACAGCTGCTCCTGTTACTCTTTTGTTCTGGTGCATGTAGGAGGAACTGTCTGTAAAAAGTTCCATGTTGGGGTTTTGTAGTGAGGTATCTGTTAGATCAGAGCGGGGTAGTTCAGCATCATGCACTAAATGGAGGCAATCATGGAGATTGCCTTCTTCCTGTTCTGTGGGGAGCAGGGTAACTGGGTTTAGAGTATTACATCTTTCAAATGTAATGTGATCAGAGGTAAAAAGTTCAGCTTCATATTGAGCCAAACACTACTGAGTAAAGGCTTGTGTCTGGCTCTTTAAGAGAATTGCAAAAACTTCATGGGGAACTTTTAGCAGTAGAGGATGCCTTGTACCAAATCCTTAGATCGTTTCACCAGTTCGACTGTAGCTGCCACGGCTCTTAAGCAGGGGACAGCCCCTTGAGCTACTGGATCTAGGGTTACAGAATAATAAGCGACTGGTCAGTGTGTCCGTCCAAAAGGCTGTGTTAGAACGACAGAGGCAACATTTTTCATGGATGAATAAAGTAAAAGGTTTCCTATAGTCAGGTAGACTGAGTGCTGGGGCTGATGCCAGGGTTTGTTTCATGGTCTGAAGTGTTTTGTCCAGAGATTTGGACCATTCAATGGGGTCAGGCATGTTTTTGCCTGTTAGTTGAATGAGTGGGTGGGCTAATTCTCCAAATGAGGGGATCCATGGGCGGCAGAAGCCCAGTACTCCCAGTAAAGCTCTTACTTGACGTTTTGTCTGGGGTGGTTTCATGGCTAAAATAGTTTCTACTAGATTAGGGGGCAGTCTTCCAATTCCTGGTGCAATAATGTAACCCAGATATGTTATTTCTTGTTTTAAATATTGCAATTTGGAGGGAGAGGCTTTGTGCCCCCTTTCTGCCAGGGCTTTAAGTAAGTACAAGGTATCTGTTTTACATGCTAGCTCAGTTTGAGATGCCAGAAATAAATCATCAACATATTGGATTAAGGTAGACTGATGTGGTAGGGAAATGAAGGAGAGGTCTGCCTTTAATATTTGTGAAAATAGGGTGGGGGACTCAGTATAGCCTTGTGGCAATCGAGTCCAAGTATATTGTTGGTCTTGCCAGGTAAAGGCAAATAGATATTGGGATGCTGGATTCACGGGAATGCTAAAAAAGGCAGAGCACAAATCAATGACAGAAAAATAAGTGGCTGAGGCTGGGACCTCAGTGATTATAGTTGGTGGGTTTGGCACTATGGGGGCTCTAGGTATCACGTGATCATTTATGAGCCTCAAATCATGAACAAATCTAAAGATGGGGTTTCCATCTTTATCTACTGTAGATTTCTTCACAGGAAAAATGGGGGTGTTGCAGGGAGAGGTACATTTAATGAGAACTCCCCGTTGTAGGTATGCTTGGATTAATTTTTTTATGGGGAGAATTGCCTCTGCAGGGATTTTGTATTGGGGCACGCATGGAGGTGATCCCTGTTTTACTTGGATAGTAACTGGTGTTGCTCCTTTAAGTAGTCCCTCCTCTGATGCATCCCAGCCTCATAAGGAGGGTGGTAGGCTTTTTAAATCCTCATGAAGCCCCGTGTTGTTGGTTATCAGCATGATTGTTTTGTGTGTGCCTTTTCCTGGGATTTCTAATTGCAGCCCCTGTTTGCCACATGTTATGGTAGCTCCCATTTTACAGAGGAGAACCCTTCCTAATAGGGATAGTGGCGACCGGGGGCAAATAATGAATGCATGGTCTATTGTGAAAGGTCCTAGCTCTACTGGTATGTTATGAGTAAATCCTACAGGGATTATTTCCCCCCCCCCCACTCCCATTATGTTATCTCAAGCCCCTTCAGCCATTGAAGCTTTATATGGTGGTTCAGTAAGTAATGAGGAGGTGGTTCCAGTATCAACTAAGCAATTGTATTTCTTTCCTCCGATAAGAACGGTAACAATGGGTTCCCCTTCTGGGCCATTTTTTAAGGGGATAGCTAGTCCGTTAAAGGTAGCCATGAATTCAGTACTTTCGTTACCATGTTCTAGTCAAGAAGAGGGTAACTCATGTTCTCTCCTTTGCTCCCATTGATGTCTATTGTTTGTGTTTATTGGAGGAAAGGGAGCGCTGGTTGGTGTCTGGTGACTGAAACTTTGTTGCTCAGTGTAATGGATTGGAATATTGTCTGGTCTCGTGTTTCTAGGTGGTGGGTGATACCGGTTGCGGGAGGGGTGTTGCCTACATTGCCTGCTGAAATGCCCTTCCTGTCTGCACCTATAGCAATGCTGGCATCTGCCTTGCGACCATCCTGCTTTATCGCAATGCCAGCATTTCTTTGAATTATAGGGAGTTCTATCAGGCATTTGTCTGGCATGATGTTGCATTACAGCAAACATTTTTAGGTCTTCCTGTCTTTCTATTCGTCTCTTTCTCTCTTTCTCTTTCAACTTGTCTCTTTGGTCATAGAAAAAGTATGCGATCCTGCGCAACTCTGCTATTTCTAAGGTTGCCCAGTTAGAGACGAAGCGGTGGAAATGTTCTTTAATATTTAAGGTGGACTGATCCCTGAAGGCTGAAGGTGAAATCCTTTGGTCCTTGAGGCAGCTAAGATCTAGATGGGCATATGCAATAGCTGCTTCTGACAAGTGGACCCAAAAAGCATCAGGTTTTCCTTTTTCTCTTTGTGTGGTTCTTTGGAATTCAGACCAATTTAGAGGCTTTTTTCCAATTTCCTCTAAAGCTTCTAATAAGTTATTTTTTGCTCTTGTGTATTCATCCCAATGATTGGTATCATTGTAGTCCCAGTTAGGGCGATTTACTGGCCATGCGATGCGGGCTGGGGCTGCCTGTCCAGGGATAGTTGGTAGTTTAGCTATTTGGTCTGTTTTTTCAAATAGTTTTAATAGCTCATCTTTTGTTAGAAAGATTTGTAGCAGCTGGGTCATGTCACCCCAAGATGGATTGTGGCTGTCTATGATTGATTTCAGGGTTTGAATTACTGTTTGAGGATCAGCCCTGAAGGCTGGGATATCTTTTTTCCAGATGACTAGGTCAGAGGCGGAGAAAGGAGTGTGGGTATAAACATATTTTAATTATCCCCTATTTTGCACTGGTCTGTTTAAAAGGGGAGCCATGAACCGTGCCTCAGTTTGTCCATCCAGGGAATGGGTTTCAGGTTTTTCCTGATCTTTTCCCTTAGTCAGGTTTTTTGTCCTAGCCATTTCAGCCCAGCAGTACCAATAGGGTATTTGGCTGGGGTTAATGCGTGTTCTAAGTGCTTTTAGGGTTTTATGATCTAAAGTACCACTATCAGGCCACATTTGTCTTCCTGTGTCATCTTGCAATAAAGCCCACTTTTTGCAAATTCTTTTTGCATTTCTTTTATTCATTCCAGGCAGGACAGGCACTTGCCTTTCGTCCCAAGCCTCAAGTAATTTATCCAAGGAGGTCTCTTCCATTGCCCTTGAGCTACAACTTACCATATTCCGTACCTGATGTGGAGATTATTTTGGTTTAGCTGGGCTACTGCCATCAGTTTTCAGACAAAAAAGGTCTGGAAAGGAGTCCGGTTTCCCTACACATGGAGTATGGGCCCCTTTCTCTTCGAGAAACTCCGCCGTCAGTTTGAAGATCACCCCTAAAAAACAGGGATCTTGGAGGACTGTCTGCCCCCTAGCAGCACCGGTATGGGCCCCTCCCCACATTCCACCGTCAGTTTTCAGATCTCCCTTAAAGGTGGGGATCTGGAAGGACCTGCTCTGCTTTTTAAGGCAAACTATTTCCAATTTTGTTTGCCACCAGCCAGTACGGGCCCCTTCTAACTGCACAGGGCTTTGCTTGCAGGATGCACCAGGACTGTTTTCATGCTTTCTGTTTATTTCCCAACACCAGTTCCTTTCTCAGCCCGCTCGGTTTTTCTTATGTCCTTCAGAAGGACTCACACTCTGTGATCACCCCTTGCATTTCCAAATCCAGCCGGTCACGGCTTGTTGGAGCTAGCAGATGGCTGGGGTGCAGCTGGCAATCACAGAGAAGGTGAGGTTCTTCTGTTTCTGCAGAGAAAACCCACAATCACACACCTGGTCCACTCACGCTTCCACTCTCCTACCTAGTAAGGTTTGAAATTTAAAGCAGTACTCACCTGCTTTCAAGCAGCTGCTGAGCAGAAATGCTCATGGACTCCCTTTACTACCCTTATGCCTTCCGAGCTGGGTCCGTGGATGTTGTCCCTGGACAAAGAAGGTCCACACCAGCTGGGAATGGATCCATAGGCCTGGTCTGGTGGCAGGTTTGGCTGGAAAATCTTTGTGGTCGCCAATTGTAGAAAGGCTGTCAAAGTGCCTTTCTTTGAGGGTTCGAATTTTCCCACTGGGAGAGCTCCACGCAAGGATACGGACAACTGCTTGAAAGCTGGATCTTTTTATTTTCAGGAAGGCGAGAGACAGCATGGCTGCGTTCCTGGGGCTAGCTAGCTAACTTCGAATGGTAAGTTCCTGGTTTTTTATACCTTTTTCCTCCCTTTGTGTATAAATGTTCGTTTAGTGTTTAATGTTTGATGTTTAGATATTAAAATCCTATCAGAGTTTATTTTTTTCACCAGAAGGCAAACTTAGCGAGGCGCAGAAAATAAACTCTGCGGGGTGGCTTGATTGTATCATCGTTTTTTTCCTAATCTCTTTTAGCTTTATAATGATTTTTCCTATTCGTTTTGTAATAATCTTCCATTTGTTTCCTTTGTGATTTATTTTGTAATTTTTGTCTGTTTGTTTTGCTGATTTTGGCATGTCCTGTGTAAAGGTTTTCTTTTCCTTGTTTCCCTAGCTTTCTTAATTACTTGGCTTTTGTCTAGCGGGCTTCTTTCAATACCTTTTATTAAATTTCTTTTCCTATGCAAGTTTGTTTTATGGCTGGCCTGATATTCCCTTCGGGCTTTTCCTGCTTGGGTGACACCACTGTCCTCGTGAAGTTCCCTTTCCACAATCGAGTCTGTCATCTGCACCTCTATAACTATCTGGTTTGGTTCTGCAACCCAACAGGACAGACACAGACTTTAGAGGATAATTAGGACTGCAGAAAAAACAATTACTACCAACCTGCCTTCAATCGACGACCTGTATACTGCACGAGTCAAAAAGAGCGCTGTGAAAATATTTACAGACCCCTCACATCCTGGACATAAACTGTTTCAACTCCTTCCCTCAAAACGACGCTATAGAGCACTGGACACCATAACAGCTAGACACAAGGACAGTTTTTTCTCCAACACCATCACTCTGCTAAACAAATAATTCCCTCAACACTGTCCAACTATTTACAAAATCTGCACTATTATTAGTATTAGTTTTCTCATCACTCCTTATCACCCACCCCCTCCCACTTGTGACTGTATGACTGTAACTTCATTGCTTTTATCCTTATGATCTATATTGACTGTTTCCTATCTATGTATCTTCATCTTATGTTATTCTCAGGTTGTTTATCCTAAAATCTCCACTACTCTCTAAAAATAGCACCCCACACCCCCCATGAATTAAAAATTAATAAAAAATAAAGTCTATCTGGGAAAAATGTTTAATTAACTCACCCAGCATTTTATCTCAGAATCATGAAGCAGCACACTAAGAGTGCATCTCTTTAAACATAATCTACTTGCCTATTTATTACCATGGCATGGCTTCAAGATAATTCTGTAAAACCATTACATGTGTTTATTTTCTGTCCCAAAACAACTCAGCTGTTCTGGAGAGTCTTCCATGCCATGTGAATTAAGTCATGAGGATTTAGAATAACTTTGGGAGCATCTATGATCAAGCAACCAGGGAGCCATTTGGAGGCAAGATAGGAATTGAACAAAGGTGATTTCTCAGCATGTTAGAAGGCTATTAGATGTTTCCCCCCTCTGTTTATTAATTTGAATGATTATCATGAAACTCATTAGACTATGAGTAGTGATGACAGGGTTAAGGATCATTAAGTGCCATGCAGACAATTTACCTACAGTTTTCTACCAGTTCCCAATCTATTTTATGAAGCACTTTTACTTGTGAAATTCTCATTGAAGAGTCTGGAGTTCCTGTACTCCCAAGGCAGTTAAATCGTGTGTATATGCCTTGTCTTTCATTGTAGAATAATTTCTCTAGTCTGCAGTCCCCCAGGATTCTCATGCTTCAAAATTAAGTCCATACACAGCATACCTCAAATTCTCCCATTAGGCCTTTTTAAGCCAGGAAACATAGGCAGGCTCCAGAATGCTCAATGTATAATAGGAAATAATGTAAATGGTAGCCCTTTATACCACCTTCAGAAACCCAATTGAAAAAAATGTTTAAAGAAATTCTCAAGCACCCTGAAAATAAATGTGAAGTTCTCTTGCAAAAGAGATTCAATTTCTGAGAAATTATGAGGCAATTTTGAATGCAAAATATTTCAGGTTTCAGATATATATTAGAATTCTTCAATAGAACCTATATTCAATTTATTTGACTACTGGTATTTTTTTTACCGAAATGAATTGAAAACTAAACAAATGGGTTCATCTCATTACATCATCACCAAAAGGTTAGCTTCATTTTTGTAAGCTTCCTGATACAGAATGTTCCAACTGAGGCTTCCTTTCCCATTGTAAATACAAAAGGCAACTAGCTGACACTTGAAATTTCTTTGAAGACTACGTATGCAACTTGAGGGCAGCAGACACTCGAAAGGGTTTCCAATCAGCCACATGGTATTTGTAAGTTTGTCCTCGAGTACTTCATTGTTGGACTGCCACTTGCAATAAACACTTCATTGTTCTTAGTGATAGAGCTGGCCTAACTAGAAAAACACATTTTTAAAGCCTAGAAGAGTTCCATAGATTGGTAATTTGGTGGCAAAAGTTTCCTTGAGATGTATGGACTATTGTGTCACAATTGAACTGCTTTGCTTCTTTCAAACCTAATGCTTTTCAACTTGCCAATGAACTGGGGGGGAATGGAATGTGGAGAATGTATACAGAGTTCATGAGAGTTTGGAGCCAACAAGGTCACCACTGAAGGTGCTTGAGAGAGAGGGATTATCTCATAATAGGACAATGAGATGAACTGGGGTGGGGAGAAGGAGAAAGGTATCAGATACATGGTAGAAGAAAAGACAGAACATTGAGGACAGATGTACAAGAGACATTGTGATACTTTGTGTCACCAGAGTTGAACTGGTCCCCTTTTTTTAACACCAGGGATGAGATTCAAATTTTTTAACAACCGATTCTGTGGGTGTGGCTAAGTTGGTGGGTGTGGCTTGGTGGTCATGTTATTGTCTGGGCATGGCCAACTCAATATCACTCACATCGAGGCACACATTTCCTCACCTGACCTCTCATGACTGTGGGGATGTTGCAACAGTCGTAAGTGTGAAAAATGGTCATAAGTCACTTTTTTCAGTGCCATTGTAATTTTAAATGGTCACTCCACACAAGCAAAGTACCAGCAAAGGAGAGGAAAAAAACTCAAGAGAAGTTCCAGACACAGGAAGTCTAGTCCTGCCAAGAGTATAATAAGGGTTAATGGAGAGGTAGTTTCTATAAGCAACACCAGAATGTTTCTTTCCTGCCTTCCTTACAGGATTAAGCCAGTAATTTCTTCTAACAACCAGTTCTCCGAATTGTTTAGAATGTTAACAACTAGTTCTAGAGAATAAGTGTGAACCTGTAGAATCCCACCCCTGTTTAGCACTATTTGTTGGCATAATTACAAGCCTGTAATTATCTCCAAAAGTTGAAATAGGAAATATTTCAAGAGGCTTGATGGTGTGTTCTGGTTCTAGAAGCTCTATACCTCAACAGATGATGATTAGTTAGAAATAATTGTTCCTTCAGAATTTTGTTCAAAACTTTGTTCATTTCGATTGGCTGTCTTCTATTTTCATAACATATTTTTATAGATGACAAGAGTTTGCTGATAGACCAAAGCAGGTAAGGAGAAAATTATTTTCTGATTTTTTTAATTTATAGAATAGCATGGAAGAAGATGCATCAGCTTACTGAAAACATAGGACAGCAAAAGCCATCAGAAGGTCTGGGATGTATGCACATGCTGGTGATAACGATCAGTTTAATTTGATATTTCCTATAGCAACTTGGCTGACGTCAAAGGAGTTCTCAATTCCTCTGTTTTGGCTGAGTCTCTGACATTGAAAGAGGCCCTTGTTGCTCAGCTGGCATGTGGCATTAACATATTACATTTCAGATTACCAGAGAAATAAATCTTGGGAGAACTAAGGGTTTTTTTTCCTCCAAAACAATAGATTATTTTATCTAATTGTAAATGAATACATAGCATGACTTAGCAGTTTAAAAACTGTAATGTACAGTATATACTATAAAATAATATAACCATTAAAGTGCAAATATATAAAGGCATAGTAAAATCCTTTTAATGCAATTGAATGATTTTAATGAACAGGTTTGTACCTGTTTAAATGAAGCTTCACATCACAAGTTCATTATTTATTTATTTATTGAATTTATATTGCCACCTATTCACCCATGATTATTCTGATTCTGGGGAGAAATGTGATCTTAGCAAACTGTTCTCTAACAAGCATTGCTGATTGATATAATCTGTGGTTCCTGCCTACATATTTTACTAATAGCTTACAGGAAAATGAAGCATGAGGCAAGCTTCCCCAAGCTGATCAAAGTATATTCTTCATTCTCTAGGCCAGCGGTTGCCATCTGGTGGGCTGCAGCCCACTGGTGGGCCATGAAAAATTTTTGGTGGACAGCAGAGAAATATCACTCCAGAACACTCCCACAAAGCAACTAATCCAGGCTGCACAGAAACACAAGGCTGCGCCACCCACATGGCCCACGAGAACCCTCCCCACCCACTCACTCCTTACCTGGTAAACTTGCATGCTAAATTGCTATTTTTCCTTTTTCCGACCATCATCTGTTCTGCTGTGCCGGGAGATTTAGATTCGCTAGGAAGCAGGAAATGGTTGGATTTTTTGCTTTCTAGCTAGTCTTTAGATCTTTGGTCTGCTTCCTTTAGGACTGAAGGTTTGCTTGCAAGCAAATTCAGTGCAGACTTACGGCAAGCAAATTTGAGAGACTGAGCCAGCCGAAGGCAAATAGATAGATCACTGAATGATTCTGTGAGCAACTCAATCTGCCTGCTTTGCCTGATTTTGGGTAAAAGTTGCTCTTTTTTATAAAAAATTCAATATTTATATATTTATAATATTTACATACAAGCCATGCCCAGCCAGTCACATGACCACACCACACCAAAACGTTATCAAATGGTGTCAATTTGTGATGTGGTCAAAAAGGGAGATGCTGTTGCTGCCAACATTCAGTGCCATACAGTGCAAAAGGGCAGGTGGTTGTCTTGTAAATCTTAGATTTAAGACGAGTTGGCATTCATCTGTCACATAACACACCGGTGAGTTCTTGCCAATGCACCCAGACTGCATTCACCCTTGTTCACACTTCACCATTGATGTCGTCATTACCTTGGAGATGGGATCCCAGGTACCAAAAAATGTCCAACTTCTTTAGGTTTTCTCCATTGATTTGAAGCATTTCAAGGATGGTAAGTCTGTAAGCACTCAGTTTTCTTGATGTTAAGGCAGAATATAAAGGCCCTGTCACACTGCCCAAGGAATGCAAAACGGACACAACGGATGAGCAAAATGTTCCATCCGTTGTTATCCGCTCTCAAAAGGGGCAAAAATTTGCATAACCGTAGTGGATAACACGGCCGCGAGGAGGACGCAGAGTGGATGGAAAGCGGATGCGGAATGGAAGCCCAGCGGATGGAAGCGGATGGGAGCGGATGGCACATACGCTAGGCTTCCGGGGGGCCTCAGCAAAGCAGACGCAGAACGGAAAGAGCGGATGCAGAGCGGATGAAGCGGATGCAGAGCAGAAGCCTAGCGGATGCACAGCGGAAGCCGAACGGATGCCTGGCGCTAATTGTGCATGCGGGGGGGATGCATTGCGTAAGCCACACGGATATAAAGGGAAGCAGCTCGCACATGCCCAGCATTCGGAGGAAAGACCTGCTGCAGGATACATCGAGTCCTTGCCTGCCCTGCCTACATGCCTGCCTGCAAGCCTTGCTGCCAGCCTTCCTGCCAGCCTGCCTCCAAGCCTCCTGGCCAGCCTGCCTGCCAGCCTTGCTCTCTGCCTGCCTGCCAGCCTTGCTGCCAGCCTGCATTCCAGGCCTCCCTGCCAGCCAGTCTGCCTGCCAGCCTTGGTGCCTGCCTGCCTGCCTGCCTGCCTTCCTGCCAGGCTTCCTGCCAGGCTTCCTGCCAGCCTTGGTGCTTGCCAGCCTCCCTGCCAGCCTCCCTGCCAGCCAGCAACCCCACAACCATGGAGAAGAAGTGAAAGTCTCGGCAACCTGCCGCCATCCCTAGCAAGAGGGACAGGGCCACCCTCCCGCCCCCTGTCCCTGACTCTGCTTCTGCTGTGGCTTCTGCTGCTCAGGCTCGCTCTTCTGGTGCTGGAGCTTCTGCTGAAGCTGCTCCTGGCGGTGGTGCTTCTGCTGCTGCGTACTCTGCTGAAGCTGCTCCTAGCAGTGGTGCTTCTGCTGTTTCGTACTCTGCTGAACCTGCTCCTGGTCCTGCTGGTCCTGCTGGTCCTGCTGGTCCTGCTCGTCCTGCTGGTCCTGCTGGTCCTGCTCGTCCTGCTCATCCTGCTCATGCTTCTGGACTTGCTCGTCCTGCTCGTCCTGCTCGTGCTCCTGGTCCTGCTTGTGCTCCTGGTCCTGCTGGTGCTGGGGCTGCTGGGGCTCCTGGTGCTTATTCTGCTGCTGCTGATCCTGGTCCTGCTGATCCTGCTGCTGCTGCTGCTGATGATGATGATGATTATTATTATTATTATTATGATCCTGCTGGTGATTATGATGATGATGATGATGATGATGATGATGATGATGATGGTGATGATCCTGCTGGTGCTGCTGCTGCTGGTGGTGTGGAGCCCCTCTGATGAGGGTCCATCTGGTCCTGCCAAAGGGAGCAAGAGGCATATGCAGGGATGGGAGAGGAGGCAATACTTCATTGAGGAGGAACATGAGGATGAGGTGCTGGAGTGGCTGAGAGAGAATGACTATCTGTAGCGGAAGGGACACCGGCTGTACAGGGACACTAAGTGGAAGCAGGCCGCTTGGAGAGAGAGGGCGGAGAGTATGGGTTACACTTCGGAGGTGCTCCTCGGCTGGTGGAAGCACATACACACCTGGTACGGGAAGCTGCACCTCAAGAAATCTGGCCAGGCCACGGTTAAGATGACGGACAAAGAGACCTACATCATGGCCAGGTGCAGCTTCCTGGAGGGTGAGATCCGCCACCGAGGAGCACCAGGAGCCCCTCTGTCTACCCTCTCTCTCCGGCAGCCTGCTGAGAGCCAGTCCTCTTCCGGCCGAGAGTCAGTCCCTGTCTCCAGGCAGGTTTCTGTAGAGCGTGCCACGGCGGAGAACCCGTGGACAGGTGTTGTAACGTGGTGGAGCGCGTGGAGGACTCCCTGGTGCGGTGGGAGAAAGGAGACATTGAGTCCACCACAGTCGTAGCCGCATCCACCCCCCCCCAGCTCCGCCTCCACAGAAAGGCAGAGAGCCAGACAGCAGGAGGGGCAGAGCCACACTGTCCTCCTGGAGATCAGGGACACCATCCGCACCAGTATAGATCTCCTCTCTCAGCTGGTCAGCACCGACTCCTCATCCTCCAACCGCAAGCCCTTCCTCACCTATGTCAACCAGACCCTCAAGAACATGGAGGAACCCCAGTACCAGGTGGTGAAGGACCGGATCACCGAGCTGCTTTACAACCCTCCAGACCCAGAGGAACCTGCTCCCACCCAGTCTGGGCCTGCTCCTCCACCCCAGGTGATGTCCCTCCCATTCCAAGGCTTCCCACAGCCCCTCACCTACCAGGGCTACGGCTACCAGGAGGTCCAGCAGCACAGGCAGCAGCCTTTCCCAGTCCAGGCACAGAGTCATTGGATGACACCGTTGCCACCGGTTCCACTGATGCCACCAATGCCACCCACGACAATGATGCCACCGACGACAGCGATGCCACCCATGCCAGTCCTCACCCAGATGCAGACCAGACAGCCCCACTACACTACTCCTTCCTCCACCCCACAGCCAAGCCCGGCCTCAGTACATCTGTCATCAGTACTGGGGCTGACACCCCATGGCATGGAGGAAGGACCTCTCAGCATCACGGGTCTGAGCCAGCTGTCTGAGAGCTTCCTCAACACACCGTCCCCTGTTGTCCTCTCGGCGCCAGGCACCCCAATGACGATACAGACCAGCACTCCAGCACCACCCACCTCCACAGCACCTGGACCCTTTACCCCTGAGACTGGGCACACCTCCGAGTGACCAATAAGAGTGCCAGAGACTGGGTAGCTGGCTACCTGTGGACTTTATTTGGACACTTGACTTGGGTCATTTTTGTTTTATAGCTTGTTGTTCAATAAAGTTTATCTTTGATTCACACACTTGCTTCATTTCTTTTTTTGTAATAAAGTCTTGGTGGAAACTTTTAGAATTGGTTTAAGCCTTTGCATGCTTGTGGGATGGATTAAGATAGAAGTAGGGTGGGCAGGGATACCTTTGGGATGGGTTAAGATAGCTGTGGGATAGATAAAACGCCAGTGCAAGCATAGTGGGACTGTATGGTCCACCCTCCCAGGTGCCACACCTTTGGCCCTTCATTAGTAAGCATTGATCCACACATTTGAACATAAACACAAATCTTTATTAAATGCCCTGTTCATTGTAGACCCACCCAACATACATGGCCCAATCTCATCCGTGTGATGAGACAGGCTGAAGGAAGCACCCATTAATCATCTATCATCCTGTCTTGCCACTCCACTGCTCCAGCTGGGGAGTTGCACCAGTGTTTCAGGAGGTTGCGCTGCTTCTTCCCTTCACGTGAGGCTCTGTTGGGGCCTTGCACATCCACAGTGTCTATCAGGTTTCACCCTTGCCTCCATTCCCCAGGCTCCATGTTCCCATTGCCTTGCTGGAGGTCCACGAGCCTGTTCTGCAAGACTGGGTAGCGGGTGCGCATGAGATTGTGCAGGATGCAGAAAGCTTCCATGATCCTCCTCATGGTCTCTGGGCGATGCTGCATGGTGGTGAGAAGTACCTGGAACCTGTTGGCCAGGATGCCAAAGGCATTCTCCACCACCCGCTTTGCCCTGGACAGCCTGTAGTTGAAGATCCTCTCTTCATGGGTGAGGAGTCTGGAAGTGTAGGGCTTCATGAGGTAGGTTCTGAGGGAGAAGGCGTCATCCCCCACGATGAAGTAGGGCACATCTTGTGTGTCATTGGGTAGGGGGTCTGGATCTGGGAAGCCCATGATGAGGTTGCCTTCCAGCCCCTCCTTGAGGTGACTGGCGTTGTATACCTGGGCATCTGAACATGAGCCGCTGCCTGAAGCATCGATGTACATGAACTTGTAGTCAGCATCGACCATGGCAAAGAGGACGATGCTGAAGAAGCCCTTGTAGTTGAAATAAGTGGACCCCGACTTGGGTGGTGCTTTGCAGGCCACTTGCTTGCCATCTATGGCTCCAACGGTGTGTGGGAAGTTCCACCTCTGATAGCACTGCTCTGCAACTTTCTTCCATCCTTCATCAGTGGAGGGGCACTGGAGGAGTTCCTGCAGGTATTCTTCGATGATGGCCTGCACCACTTCTCTGACCACAATGCTGATGGTGTTGTGTGGCTCCCTCCAGCCGTACTGCATGCTCCTGTAGGTGGTCCCTGAGGCCAGGTGGTGCAGAGTGAGTGCTACCTTGAGCCCAGGTTCCAGGCTGGGCCGGAAGTTGGTGTTTGCCTTGGTCAACCTGGGTGTCAGGCGCTGTACAACTTTGTCAAACATGGCTGGAGGCATCCTCATTAAGTTCTGGAATGCCCGAGTGTCTTCGTTCCTGAGCTGCACCATCAACTTGTTGTACAGTCCGTACTCTGCTCTTCTCCCAATCCATCTTCGGACCCAGACGCTTCTTGGCCGCCTCCTTTTCTTCCCGGAGTAGAGTTCACAGAGCCTGTAGATGGCTTCGCACTGTTGCAGAAGGATGGTGTCTGCTAAAAGGACTGTGTTATGATCCACAGTGGACATGACTGGATGCTGTGGAAGAGCAAGAGTCAGATGAAGGCTGCAGAGGTCTGCACAGCTAGGCTGCTGTTCTGAAAGTGAGATGCAGGTGAGTTGCTCCCCCTTTTTATAGGCAGTGTAGGTGTCCCTTTGCATCCTCTAGGCATCCTCTAGGCATCCTCAAGGCATCCTCTAGACATCCTTAATATCCGAGATAGGTCCCCTCCGCGAATGTTTTTTCCATTTTAAACGCTTTGTTTCCATGCTGCATCCATGCTGCATCCATGCTGCATCCATTCTGCATCCGTTCTGCATCCGTTCTGCGTCCGTTCCGCTTCCTCCCTGCGTCCGAGCGGATGCAAGTTGCGCGGATGCGGAATGGATGACTAGCGGATATAGCGGAGGCGTAACGGATGTAGAACGGATGCGTAGCGGATGCGTAGCGGATGCGTAGCGGATGCAGAACGGATGAATTGGATACATTTTCCACGCAAAAGTTTTGAGGAGCTCAAAACTTTCTGAGCGGATGAAACGTCAATAAACAGATGCTGGACGGATAGAGAGGAAGCAAAACAGAGGCAGTGAGTACATCGCATTTTCCAATGGATGGCAAGCTTTTTTGTCCGTTTTACATCCTCTTTGCATCCGTTGGTGCAGTGTGACAGGGGCTTAAAATGGTTGAGGCGATCATTCCATTTTTGAACTTGCTGCTGTAATTCGCCTCTGGTTGTGGAAGTAAGCATAACATCATCTGCATAGAACATAGTCCAGGGTGCATTTTGCTGCAGGTCATGCATGTTGGTGTTGGTGTCCATGACCAATAGAAACAGAAGTGGTGACAGTGCAGAGCCTTGGTGCACCCCAACCATCACCTTGGAGAGGCTGGCTGGGCATCGCACTTGGCTGCTGGTGTTCTTATATAGCATTTTGACCCAGTCAATAAGTGGTTCAGGTACTCTGTGATCACAAGTTGGATTCAGCTGGTTCTCACCAGTTCACCCAAACCATTAGTTAATTGCTTATGCAGTTTGGAGAATTGTCTAAAAATAAATTGCAAGAGAGTCCCCCCCCCCTCTTCAGTTAATAGCTCCAGGAAAACAGAACCAAGAACCACTTAACAGTTGCAGCTGGAATACAGCTGATACATGCTAAATCAAATCAATAAACAACAGAAACTGACAGGATTAGGGCAGGGAAACCCATCAATCACCCATTTAGGGATGGGATTAACCTCTTCCCTTCAGGAAGAAGGACAAGAGTACAAACATTTTCATTATAAAGAGTGTTAAGTAACACTTCTATGATCAGCTGATACTCCCTGGAGTTCCCCAAGATCTTGTATAACTGCTGTAGTGTTGGCTTTTTCTTGTTTTTTCCTGGGGGAAAAGATACAGCAGGGGACAATGATGCAGCTTGATCATACAAGTCATGAATTTAATACTTGTGGTTCAGCCAGCTGTATTTCTTCTACCGTGAAACTCCCAATTTAGATCATAGAGAACATAGAATAAGTTGGAAGGGTTAATTATTTTTGGCAGCACACCCAGGTTTTCAATTAGCATGAGCCAGTCTCTTAGTTTCCCTCTCTAGGTTTGCTTTGAGGTTGACTTTTTTTAAAAAAGGGAATGGCTGTTTTAAGTTTTCTGCATTGTTTTGGTGGTTCCTGGCACTGTCCTTTTGGGGTGTACTTCCCTCACTGTTTTTAAAAGCTTCTAGTGATGGAGCACCCACAACTTCTGAAGACAAGATATTCCATTGGTTGATTGTTCTCACCTTAAGGAAATTTCTCCTTAGTCCTAGGTTGCTTCTCTCTTGGACGAGTTCCATCCATTGTTTTTTGTTGTGCCTTTTGATGCTTTGGAAAATAGATTGACTAGATTTTTGTAGGAGCCCCTCAAATTTCCTGACAGAACAATCAATGGAACAATTTGCCTCCAGAAGTTGTAAATGCTCCAACACTGGACGTTTTTAAGAAGAGATTAGATAAACATTTGTCTGAAGTGGTGTAGGGTTTCCTGCCCAAGCTAAGTGGGTTGGACTAGAAGACCTCCAAGGTTCTTTCCAACTCTGTTCTATTCTATTCTAAATATTGTTGTTCTATTCTATTCTAAATATTGGAACAGTGCAATTTTATTGTGAGTTGGACCAGGGAGAAATTTCCTAAGGGTGAAACCAATCAAGTTGGCCATGCCCACCCAGTCACATGACCACCCAACCATGACCACTCAGTCATTAGGGCAGAGAACCAGTTGTTAAATTATTTGAATCCCACCACTGTCGATGATCCCAGAGGGCATACCACATCAGTTGGTGTGGAACGTGATCAAATGCCTTCTCCAGGTCTAGGAATGCCATATGTAGTGATTGTCTCTTCTTACTCTTGTCTCTTCTTTTCTTTATGAGCTGACAGGCTGCACAGATGGCATCAGTTGTTCCACATCCTCCAACAAAGCCACATTGGTTAATGGTGAGTTGGGTGATTCTGCAAATGCATTGATCAAGGATTCCCTCAAAGATCTTCATAGTGTGAGACAGAAGGTGACTTGAGCAATAGTTGGAACAGTCAGCTGTGTCACCCTTGTTCTTGAAGATGAGAACTATTATGCTTGTTGATCAATCAGTTTGGTACATGACCAGTGTTCATTACAGATTGAAGAACTCAGTCAGCCAAGGTATCCCTATGTCTCACACTTCCTTTAGTTTCGAGAAGTTGGTGGGCAGATTATCAGGTCCAGGGGCCTTCAAGTTCTTCATTCTGTCCACAGCATTGTTGACATCTTCCTCAGTTATGAGTGGAATGGGTCCATGGATTGGTATGCCTTCTGGAATTAGTAAATGTGGGAATTCAATGTTGCAGATCTCATTGAAATTATCCTGCTATCATTGCAGGATCTCCTGATCTCCTGTTTGCTTGTGCCTTCATGGCACAAGTAATGCTTCATGCACATATAATGCTCGATGTCTTCTGCAGCCTTCTTCCATGCTTTGGCCAATCGGTAACTGTCTTCACCCCTTATACGAGGACTATCCACAAAATAGATTACGTTTTTGTCTGTAGCAAGAAGGGGCGGAGCTGGCATGGCCATCTTTGGTCTGCGTGTCCGCCGCTTAGTCTGCATCTAGTCATATTAGTGGGAGGTTTGTATCATTGCCTGTTATTTCACAGCAAACATTTGAAATGTGTGCTGCAATTGAAAATCCCACAAGTTGTGAGGTGTGATCAGTGATAAGGTTTTTGTTGGCAAAAAACCATAAACCAATTGAATTTTTTTGGCAACTGTGTGAAGTGTAAGGGGACAACATTATCACTGAAGGTGGAGTGTGCCAATGGTGCATGAAGTTTAAAAATGGACGAACTAACGTTCATGACGAACAGCAGAGTGGACGTCCGAGCATTGTGACTGATGAACTGGTCGTGAAAGTCGATGACAAGATTTGTGAAAACCATTGTTTCAACGTAACGGAACTTTCGCTTATTTTTCCACAAATTTCACACAGTTTGTTGCATGAAATTGTTACACAAAAGCTAGGCTACCACAAATTTTGTGCAAGATGGATGCCAAAAATCCTGACAGAAAACCACAAGAGTCAGCGCATGGCCGCATCACTGACATTTCTGTACTCTTACGACAAAAATGGAGATTCATTTCTTGATCGAATCGTAACTGGAGATGAGACTTGGGTCAAACATGTGAACAGCAAGACCAAATTGCAGTCTATGGAGTGGGGCCACACAAATTTCCCCCCAAAAAACAAGAAAATGTTTGCAAATGTTCTCTGCAGGGAAGATTATGGTGACTGTTTTTTGGGATAGGCAAGGTGTGCTTCTTATCAATTTTCTGGAACATGATGCAACAATAAACTCTGTGAGGTATTGTGAAACGTTGCAAAAACTAAGAAAAGCAATTCAGAACAAGCATAGAGGAAAGTTAAGCTCAAAAATGTTTTTGCATGACAATGCCTGACCATACACAGCAAATCGCACTAGAGAAGTCCTGCATGCTTTCAAGTGGAAGATTTTTCCTCATCCGCCCTATAGCCCCGATCTTGCACCAAGCGACTACCACTTGTTTCTGAGGATGAAGACCTGGCTTGGAACACAGCGCTTTGACAATGACGCGGAACTGTGGGCGGGCATGACTGACTGGCTCAAATCTCAGGAAGCTGAATTTTATGACAATGGAATTACAAAGCTTGTTCACCACTATGATAAGTGCCTCAATTTGTTCGGTGAATATTTTGTGGATAGCCCTCATAAATCAAATATTAAAAAGTCAGAGTACTATATTTCCCTGGATGAGAAAAAGAGAAACATGTTTTTAAAGACAAAGCAGCTTCCTGCAGCTCCCTGCCCACCTTCAGCTCCAGGGTGATGGGATTAAGACATGATCCTCACATCATGATAGGATTAGTCCTCTACCCATCTAACAGCAGGTCTCACTACATTGCAAAACCACCTGGGGACTGGCAGCTTTGGAAGCCATATTGAGATTCAATGCTCCTATGCTGCCACAATTGAGCCTCGGAAAGTGGGAGGGGGGAATTCATTTGAGTATATCTAGTTCGACAAAATAAATTTCTTTCATTGTTTCAAGATCACTTAATGTTGTGCATAGTGAATATCCTGGTCAGGGTGGGTCCAATGCCAGTGGATGTTGTACAACTGGTTCACGAGCACCTGGGCCCCAGAAGCAGCAGCAATCCCTCCACAGCAAGGGGATCTGTGCAGGCAGCATACTGCAGCTACCTCCCTTTTCCCAGCATGGAAAAGAATTCAACAGATGGCCCCTATTCAGCAGGTTCTAATCCAGCTGCCCCTTGGAGCAACCTGCAGGGACCTTTCTTCCAGCATGCCCCTGCCATTTGGCAGTTCCCAGCTCAGCGACACCTTGGAGTACCCCTACAGGGCCACTACATGCTCCAGCTTAGCCTGCAGTTGCTATGGCAACCCCCCCAAAAAACCAGATTAAATGGCTTTCAAAGCTACTTTTGACAGACGGCGTGAACCAGAGGTAGTATTCAGCAGGTTCTGACCAGTTCTGGAGAACTGGTAGTGGAAATTTTGAGTAGTTCACAAAACCGGCAAATACTACCTCTGACTGGAGATTTTACAGTATCCTTCCTCTGCCACGCCCACCAAGCCACACCCACAGAACCAGTAGTAAAAATTTTTGAATTTCACCACTGGTGTGAACACTTTGCTTACTTCCTTACCTGGATCTGGTCACACATAGATCAGTTTGGGAACCACTATGCAACACATTGCAACCTAGTTTCCACAACTACAGATGGGATGAATGAGGGGGACACTTCTGATTGGGTAGTTCAATTGCACATGAGGATGCCCCAGAATTACAAGATGCTGATGCCTTTATTGAGCTCCTTAGAGCTAGAATTGAAAATCCTGATAGAATTGGACAAAGTGAAGGCAAGATAATAAAAATGAAGCAATGCAAGCAACCCTTAAAAGTCTTTGTATGGGACTTTAAAAGGGTTATGAGCAACCTCATAAACTGGCCTGAAAAAATACTTCTGCACTATTTTAAGAACACTATTGATCCAGAAGTAAAAAAAAAGCATGCAGTATCAGAGGAATACCAGAGACATTACAAGATTGGTATGCCATGTCCCTTAGGCTGGACAGGGAAATGAACTCACACCAAAAAAAACCCCCTCTGAGGGCCCTCCTCGGAGAACTGTAGCCAGACGGCCTCTGACTAAACCTGCTGAAGCTACTCCTACTCAACTCACAAGGATTATAAAGTGCTATCGATGTGGCCAGGCTGGTCATTGGGCAGCCAACTGTCTGGGTCCTGCACCTGTTCCATAACTGAGGCCTAGTACAGCAACCAGGGGTTGAAGAAATCCACGGAAACCTTCAGATTTCCAGAGAAATCTCCGGAGATTTCTGGAGAAACCCCCAGACACTAGCTGGTTTACCAGACTCACTGTAGAGGGTCACTTCCCCACAGAAGTGAGTGAGGAACTTCTGTCCAAGGAAATCCTCCACGGGAAGGCAGAGGAAGAAGATGAACCCATGGTGAGTGCTGTCATTCCCCTTTTTACAGTTAAAGTAAAGCTGGTGGTGCCTGAGACAGGAAACAAAGGAGGTAGAAGCAGTAATAGATAGCAGGTGTTCCAGATGGGTTCCCCATCTTTGAACAATTAGGGATAAAGACTAAACCCCTAAAACATCCAATCAGATTTGAACAGGTAGATGGAATGTATTGGAGGAGTCCCAGCCATCTAAATTACAGAGTTAATCAAATTAGAGATGGGCAGACATTGTGAGCTCATACATTTTGTAGTGGCTTCAAAAATGTCAGAATGAATTATATTGAGATTTGCTTGGTTTGATAAATGAGCCCCTACCATCAAGTGGGAAGACAGAAACTGAAAAATCATAATTGGGCTCGGTTCACTGCCCCTCTTCCTCCCACAAAAGAACTGTCACCCAACAGGGACTCACAACCAGAAGCAGCAGCCACAGCTTCAGACTCTCCTCCAGGTGAGCCCTGAGTCCCTAAAGAATACAGGGACTTGGCTGAGGTTTTTAGTGAAGAGGAGTGCAACATTTTACCACCATCCCCATTGAGCCACTGATTGTGCCATCAAGTTAGAACCTTGGGCAAAACTGCCAAAACCAAAGATGTATTCCATGACACCAGCCGAGATGATTGAGTTGAGGAAATGCATTGATACCAATTTAGACAGAGGCTTCATTGAACTTACCAAATCTAGGTTGGTAGCCCCAGTACTGTTTTAAGAAAAGAAAGATAGTAGCTTACACTTCTGTGTTGACTTTAGGGGGGTTAATGGGGTGTGTGTAAAAAAACATGTATCCCCTCCCCCTCATGAAGGACTTATTCAATCATCTGTCTAAAGGCAAGGTATTTATCAAGCTAGAGCGGAGAGAAGCCTAATAGCAAGTTCACATAAAGGAGAGAAATGAATGGAAAACTGCCTTCAACTGCCCTGTGGGTATGGAAGAGATTGGAAGAAACTGTGTCAGCTTGGTGAGATGAACTTTTACTTATTATTTCTTGAAGAGAACACCCTGAAAAAATGAAAGTGGACTACAAGTGAAGTGGAAAGAGTTTAAGCAGCATGATTAATTGTCAAAGTGAAAGTTTTCTTCTTTTTTTCCCTTTTTATTGGAATTTTGAACTTGGCAAAGCTGTTTTACTTTAAACTGGACTGGTACTATTTAATCTTTTTATTTCTGTTTGTATTTCTTTCTCCTTTTTTAACAATCCTTTTGAAAATTCTTTTTTGATTAAGACTCTTCTGCTTGATTTAAGATTTATTTTTCTCCCTTTAAAAAAAAGGGGGGGGGAGATTTTACTTTTTTTCCTTTTAGTTCCTGGTTGTAGATTGAGGAGGGGGAAGTGAAAGTGAAGGAAAGTAAGTAGCACTGCTGCCCAGAGGCTTGGATACATTGTTTCTTTTTTCTTTCACTAGTTTGTGTTACAGTCAAGGACTCTGAGCTGTGTATTGGAAAAGATAGAGGTGTGCATGGCAGTTTGTTTATTCAGGTGCTCATTTCTGAACAGATAGTTGGAGTGTGGAGTTGAAGTTGAAAGAAAGAAGACTGAAGCAACCTTGAAAAACTCTGAGCTGATTTATCAAAGAGCCTTGGATATTTGGCAGCAGAGGCTTGTTTTATTTCGAACTGCTTTTTACCTCTTGCCTCCCTTTCTACCCCCCCCCCTCTCTTTTTCTCTTTAATTGGATTTTAACTTTTTAAACCAGGAACTAGAATGTAAACCTTTTATTTTGGTTTTCTTTTTGTTTATTAATATAGAATATTTTTCTTTTTTCCTTTTTTCTTTTTGATTTTTTACATCTATCATTGCAAATAATTGGATTAAAGTATACAAATGCCTGAAGAGTTTCTTTTTCTTTTTTTCCCTTGGGATGGCAACTGTTTGCCTTCATTTTTTTCTTTTTTCTTTTTCCTCTTTTTTTTTCTTCTTTGCTTTTTTCTCTCTCTTTCTTTACAGATAAGCATTACAAGATGAGTAGAAAGACAACAGCCCCAGCTTCTTCAATACCAACCCCCTCACCATCTGGAGGGCAACGTTCTATACAAACAATATTACAACAGGAAAAAGAGAAAGAGAAAGAGAAAGAGAAAGAAGTGACATTACAGATGATCATGCAAGGAATTCAGAAAATTGAGCAAAAAATTGAAAAGACAGATGAAAAAGTGGAAAATATTCAACACATGATGAAATATGAAGACAGATTCAAAAAAATTGAAGAAGATATACAAAGAGAAAATAAAATTGGAGATATTGATGTTCATTTGAGCGATATCGAGAAGGGCAGAAGTGAATCATTAGGATGGAAAATAGACAAATCAGAATTTTACTTAAGATTTCAAAATATAGAAGAGAAAGGTGAAAACCTTGCTGAAATAATGGCAGAAATATTGGCAGAAGTACTGGAAATAACTAAACAAAAGATGATGGATGAGATGGATGAAGTGTTTTGTGTCTACACAAGATATGCAGTGAGGAATAGACTACCAAGAGAAGTTCACATCAGATTTACTAAGAAGATTATTAAGACACAGATACTCCAAGTGGCGCAAGAGAAAACATTAAAATATAAAAATAAAGAAATTGTTGTGCTGAAACAGACACCAAGAAGAGTAAGAGAGACGAGAAGAGAATATTTATTCTTGATTAAAGAGCTACTTAAAAGAGGAGTAAACTACAGATGATTGATGCCAGAAGGCCTTTTGTTCACTTGGGAGGAACAAAGACACAGAATTGACAGAGTTTGAAAAGCTGAACTATTCCACTTAGAATACTTTAGAGAAAGGAGGAAGAAGAAAGAAAGGAAAAGTCACTAATTGAATTCCAAGAGGAGGGCATAACAGTAATTGAAAAAGAAAAAGAAGAAGGTGCAGTAGGTGGTGAACTCAGAGAACGAGAATTGAGATCTACTAGAGCAATAAAACTCTCTTATAAAGCTTAACATGAATGAAAGAAAATTGATTACAATTAACATAAATGGACTTAATTTGGCTATTAAAAGAAGGAAAGTATTTCACAAATTAGACAAATTAAAATTTGATATAATCTGCCTACAAGAGGTACATTTTAAAAAGCAACATGAATATATACTAAAACAAAGAAAATTAGGGAAATTATTTACATCGCTGGCACAATAAAAAAGAGGTGTGGCATTATATATTAAAGAAACAATTTTGGCAGAATTAATTTATACAGATGATGATGGAAGAATTTTGATGGTGGAGATAATGGATAACAGCGTTAAAACACTTTTAATTGCAATTTATGCTCCGAATGATAAACAAGAATTCTATAGGAAATTACCATGCAAAAAAAATTGATTTGGACCATGTTAATATCTGTATGTTGGGTGATTTTAACGGAATAATTAATGACTGGTTGGATTATAAAACACAGAAAAAAACAAAGAAAGTTAGAAAGATACTACCAAAATCCTTCCTTCGAATAACAGAAAAATTTAATTTAAAAGATGCATGGAGAGAGAGAAATGCGGAAAGTAAGCAATATACTTTCTATTCAAATAGACACACATCCTGGTCAAGAATGGATATGATATGGATGTCAGCAGAATTATTGACTAATGTACGACAGATTGAAATAGAAACAAGAACATGGGCAGATCATAATCCAGTATCAGTTATTTGGAAAGGAAACAAGAGGAGATCTAGATGGACTCTAAATAATATGATTCTGAAAGAAAAAGACTTTAAACAGAAAATAGAGAAAGAACTTATTTTCTTCTTCAAAGAAAATAGAAAAGAGGATACATCTTTACAGAATCTCTGGGACACGATGAAGGCCTACACAAGAGGCTTGATAATAGATTATACTAGGAGAAGAAACAGAAAACAGAAAAAGACATTTAAGACATTAGAGGATGACTATAAAAGACTGGAAAAAGACTTACAGAAGTCCCCACAAAAAAAGACATTCAAAATAAAATTGATATAATTAAACATAAATTGGGACTCATGGAAAAAGAGGAATTAGCACAAAAAATTAAAAGTGCAAAACAGAATTACTTTGAAGATGCAGATAAAGGCCAGGTCACATCACCCGACGGATGCAAAACGTATGTAAAAAGGACACAGAGGATGAGCAAATTTTCCATCCATTGTTATCCGCTCTCAAAAGTGCCCCAAATGTGCATAAACAGAGCGGACAACAACAGACGGGGGGAGGATGTATCACAGATGCTCAACGGAAGCCTAGAGGATGGAAGCGGATGGAAGCGGATGGCACATCCGCAGAGCTTCCGGGGGAGCAGAGCAAAGCAGACGCATAGTGGAAAGAGCGGATGCAGAGTGGATGAAGCGGATGCAGAGCGGATGCGTAGCAGATGCGAAGCGGATGCAGAGCAGATGCGTAGCGGTTGACGCAGAAGCGTAGCAGATGCGTAGCGGATGCCTAGCAGATCACTGCGCATGCAGGGAGGATGCATTGCATCAGCCCCATGGATATAAAAGGAGGCAGCTCGCAAGCAGGTCACCATTCAGAGGAAAGATCTGCTGCCAGACACATCTTCATCAGAGGCATCTTCATCACAGACATCTTCATCACAGACATCTTCATCACAGACATCTTCATCATGGGGAAGAAGAGGAAGCCTGGCAAGAGGGATAGATCCACCATCCTACCCCCTGGCGCTGTCTCTGCTGCTGGTGGTGCTGTTTCTTCTGCAGCTGGTGCTGCTGCTGCTTCTTCTGCTGCTGGTGCTTCTTCTGCAGCTGGTGCTGCTGCTGCTGCTGCTACTGGTGGTGGTGGTGCTTCTCCTGCTGCTTCTCCTGCTGCTGCTGTGGTGGACCAACCCCAAAGCCCTGAAAGCCCTGATGCTGAAGGCCCTGCTAGAGGGAGGAAGAGGCAAGGCAAGGGGAAGGAGAAGGGAGAGAAGAAGCAGTACTCCATCGCAGAGGAGCATGAGGAGGAGGTGCTGGAGTGGCTGAGGGAGAACGAGTATATGTGGAGGAAGGGCCACAGGCTCTATTGAGACACCAAGCGGAAGCAGGCAGCTTGGAGACAGAAGGCGGAGAGCCTGGGCTACACTTCAGATGTCCTCCTCGGGTGGTGGAAGCATATGCACACCTGGTATGGGAAGCTGCACCTGAAGAAGTCTGGCCAGGCCGCGGTCAAGCTCACCGACCGGGAGACCCATGTCATGGCAAAGTGCAGCTTCCTGGAGGGTGAGGTCCACCACTGAGGAGAGGGCCCTCTGTCTACCCTCACTCTCAGGCAGCCCACAGACAGCCAGTCCTCTTCTGGCCAGGAGACAGCGACCGTGTCCGAGCAGGTGTCCACAGAGCGCCCCACAACAGAGACCCCCCCGACAGCTGCACACCCTGTGCCGGAGGATGTGGAGGATTCTCTCACACACATGGAGCAAGAAGAAGCAGCGACCACCAGGGACCAACCCACACCCACCCTCAGCTCCACCTCCACAGAAAGCAGGCAAAGAGGCAGACCAGAGGGACAGAGCCACACTGTCCTCTTGGAGATCAGGGACACCATCAAGACCAGCGCAGATCTCCTCTCTCAGCTGGTACACTTTGAGATTCCTTCCTCAAACTGCAAGCCCTTCCTCACCTACATGACCCAGACCCTCATGGACATGCCCGAGCCCCAGTACCAGGTGATGAAGGAGCGGATCGCGGTGCTGCTGCACAATCCTCCAGGCCCAGCTGAACCTGCTCCCACCCACTCCAGGTCTGCTCCTCCACCCCAGGCAATGTCACAGCCCTTCCAAGGCTTTCAACAGCCCCTCTCCTACCAAGACTACAGCTACCAGGAGTTCCAGCAGCACAGGCAGCCCTTCCCAGTCCAGGCACAGGTTCCTCGCATGCCACAGATGCCACCAATGCCACCGATACCACCGATGCCACCGATGCCACAGATGCCACTGATGCCACAGATGCCACAGATGCCACCGATTCCACCGATGCCACAGATGTTTCCTCGCACGCCACAGATGCCTCACCTCACCCAGCTGTACACCAGACATCCCCACTACACCCGGCCTCAGAACATCTGTCATCGGTCCTGTGCCTGACATCCCAGGTCCTGGATGAAGGGCCTCTCAACCTCACTGGGCTGAGCCAGCTTTCTGAGAGCTTCCTGAACACACCATCTCCTGTTGTCCTCTCAGGGCCAGGCACCCCAATGGCACCTCAGATCAGCACTCCAGCCACTGCCACCTCCACAGTCCCTGTCCCCTTTACACCTAAGACCATAGACATGCCTCAGAGTGACTGAGAATATTGCCAGAGACTGAGTTGTTACTGGTTGACTTTATCATTGCTTGGGACACTTTTCTTGGTTCCTTTTGCTTTTTAAATAAAGTCCTATACTTTACTGTTATTAATAAAGGTTTTCTTTGCTTCACATACTTGGGTCATTTCTTTTACTTTATAAAGTCTTGGTGGAAACTTTTAGAAAATGGTTAAGCCTTTGCATGCATATGGGAGGGCAGGGATACCTGTGGGATGGGTAATAGCTGTGGGATGGGTAATAGCTGTGGGATAGATAAGCCTCCAGTGCAAGCATAGTGGGACTGTATGGTCCACCCTCCCAGCTGCCACAACTATGGCCCTTTATTATCAATAACAATTTAATCATTGATTAAATGCCTGAAGTATCGATGTACATGAACTTGTAGTCAGCATCAACCATGGTGAAGAGGATGATGCTGAAGAAGCCCTTGTAGTTGAAATAAGTGGACCCTGACTTGACTGGAGCTTTGCAGGCCACGTGCTTCCCATCTATGGCTCCAATGGCATGGGGGATGTTCCACCTCTGATACCACTGTTCTGCAAGTTTCCTCCAGCCTTCTTCAGTGGAGGGACACGGGAGGAGCTCCTGCATGTATTATTCAATGATGGCCTGCACCACTTCTCTGACCACAATGCTGATGGTGTTGTGTGGCACCCTCCAGGCATACTGCATGTTTCTGTATGTGGTCCCGGAGGCCAGGTGGCGCAGAGTCAGTGCCATCTTCATCCCAGGGTCCATGCTGGGATGGAAGTTGGTGCTCAGCTTGGTCAACCTGGGTCTCAGACGGGCCACAATTTCATCAAACATGGCTGGTGGCATCCTCATGAAGTGCTGGAATGCACGAGTGTCTTCGTTCCTCAGCTCCACCATCAGCTTGTCATAGAGTCCAAACTCAACTCTTCTCCCGATCCATCGTCGGACCCAGTCACTTCTTGGCCACCTCCTTTTCTTCCCATAGAAAAGGTGAAAGAGCCTGAAGAGGGCTTGGTTCTGGTGGATGGCGACTACCAAAAGGAGTGTGCGATGATCCATGGTGGAGAAGAATGGATGCTGTGGAAGAGCAAGAGCAAGGCTGAAGAGGTCTGCACACCAGGGCTGCTGGACTGAAAGTGAAATCCAGGTGATTTCCTCCCCCTTTTTATAGGAAATGTCGGTTTTCCACTAGGTGTCCTTCCACATACTCCAGGCATCCTCCAGACATCCTAAATATCTGAGATACGTCCCCTATATGAAAGTTTTTTCTGTTTTAATGCTTTATATCCGAGCTGCATCCGCTTTCATCCTTTCTATGTCCATGCTACTAACGCTGTGTGTCCATTCCGCATCCGTTTTGCTTCCTCCCTGTGTCTGTTTTCCGCTGGAGTGGATTTGACTTGTGCGGATGCACAGTGGATGCCTAGCGGATATAGCGGATGTGTAACTGATGACGACAGACGTATAACGGATGTTCCCCGTATGCGTAGCGGATGTAGAATGGACGCGTTGGATACTTCATCTGCTCAAAAAGTTTTTGCAGCTCAAAACTTTTTGAGCAGATGAAATCTCAGTAGACAGATGCTGGACGGATAGAGAGTATGAAAAACGTATGCAGTGAGTACACAACGGATGCATCGCGTTTTCCAATAGATGGCAAGCTTTTTTTAACGTTTTTCATCCTCTTTGCATCCGTTGGTACAGTGTGACAGGGGCTTAAACCAGGCAGATGGCTAGCTTATAAACTGAGAAAGGAAAGAGAAGTAAGAAGAATTAGCCAATTGATAAATAAAGAAGGACAGGTTTGTTATGGAAATGAGAAGAAAAAAAATCTACAAGATTACTATGGAAAACTATACTTTCAAGAGAATATTCAAGAAGAAAAAATCAAGCAAAAATCTTCAGAAAGCGAACTTACCTTAGATACTCAAAAATATTGAAATAATGTTCGAAGGAAGTATAACAATGATGGAACTAACAGAAGCCTTAAAAAACAGAATGCTGGGAAAGCTCCAGGTCCAGATGGGTTGCCAGCAGAATTCTATAAGACTTTTCAGGAAATATTGAATTTTCATCTTCTAGAAGTTATGAATGAAGTTATATTAAAGAAAAGAATACCAAAAACGTGGTCAGAAGCATACATTATACTTATACCGAAGGAAGGTACAGACCTGCAGCAAGTAAAAAATTATAGACCTATATCTCTATTGAACTCAGACGATAAAATCTTTTCTTCAATTTTGGCAGAAAGACTAAATAATTTTATTCATACTGATCAAAATGGATTTCTGCCAAAGAGGCAAATCAAAGACAATGTGAGAATCCTTTTGGATACTCTGGAATATTATGAAGCACACCCTGAGAAGCAAATGGCCTTGATGGTTCTAGTTGCTCAAAAAGCCTTGGACAATGTGAGTTGGCAATTTATTTTATTGAAACTGATACAAATGGGCTTTGGTAAGAAATTTATCCAAGCCATTGAAACAATATATCATGAACGAACTGCAAAGGTGATGGTGAAAGGAGAATTAATAGTATCCATAGATATAAGGGACAAGGCAAGGCTGTCCATTGTCACCTCTGCTGTTTGTGTTAACATTGGAAGTGTTGAACAGGAATATCAGAGAAGAAAAAGAAATAAAAGGAATGAAAATTAAAAAGGAGGAGTATAAATTGCAAGCTTTTTCAGATGACCTGATATTTATATTAGAAGACCCAATGGAAAGAAGTACCCAAATTAATAGAAAAAATTGAAGAATATGGAAAACAGCAGGTTTGAGAATAAATAAAGACAAAACAAAGATATTAACAAAGAATTTGTTAACAAGATGAAAGAGTTGGAAGAAACTTTAAAAATACAGGTCACAAACAAGGATTTATATTACACCAAGATGCAGTACCCTGAAGGAAGATAACTATGTTAAACTCAAACAGCAGCTATCATTGATTGGGAGAGTATCCACAATTAAGATGAATATATTTGCCTAGAGTTTTATATTTATTCCAGACAATTCCTATTTGATTAGGGAAAGTTTTTTGAAGATTTAAATAGAATTGTGTTGAAATATATTTGGCAGGGTAAAAAAGCAAGAATAAAATTCTGTTACAAGATGCAAGAATAAGAGGAGGGTTTGCCTTGCCCAATTGGGAGCTGTATTACCAGGCAACAAGTTTGATGTGGGTAAAGGAATGGATAACACTAAGAAACAGTAGATTATTGACTTTAGAAGGCCATGACATTGCTGCTGGGATGGCATGCCTTTCTCTGGTATAAGGGAACTAAAACACAGGGGGATTTTAGAAGACATATTCGTGAGGCATTGTTTTTGAGCTGGGAGAAGATAAAAAGACAACATTATTTAAAAATTCCAACATGGATATCAACTATTGAAACTTTTTCTTATCCAATAATATATAAAAAGGAACAGTTAGATATGGGGAGTTATTGAATGAAAAGGGTGAACTTAAATCCATGCAAACGTTGGAAGAACAAGGTGTAAAAATGAATTGGTTTTCTTATTTGCAAATACAATCTAGGTTTGATAAAGATTCCAAGGCAGAAGGTATTTATGATAAGTTGACTGACTTAGATAAAATTTTAATGGGTACTAATGAAAAGATAATTTAAAAACTTTATGGACATCTATTAGAATTTAAATTGGAGGAGGAGCAAGTTAAAGAAATGATGATTGCTTGGGGGAAAAATTTTGGATATGGGATTAATTTGGAAAAATGGTAAAAATTGTGGTCTCAAAATTATAAAATGACAATGTTAACTGCACATAAAGAAAATTTGTATAAGATGTTTTACAGGTGGCACCTACCCCCAACGAGACTTGCGAGAATATTTAAGAATAAATTGGATAAATGCTGGAAATGTCATCAGACACCTGGTTCATATTACCAAATGTGGTGGACATGTTCAGACGCAAAGAAATATTGGACTAAAATCCACACATGGTTGTAAAAAATGATAAAACAACATATAGACTTTAAACCAGATATCTTTTTATTGGGAGTCATACCGGACAAAAA
This sequence comes from Laticauda colubrina, assembly GCA_015471245.1. Lineage (NCBI taxonomy): Eukaryota > Metazoa > Chordata > Lepidosauria > Squamata > Elapidae > Laticauda > Laticauda colubrina. Next base: position 67,936,321 of record BLBF01000006.1, read on the forward strand.
CAATAAAGAACTGAAATATTTGATTGTAAATGTTTTAACAGCAGCTAGAATTGTACTTGCAAAGAACTGGAAAAATGACAAAACACCGATGCAGGAGGAAGTTATCAAAAAAATTATCATCTGTGCTGAAATGAGTAAACTGACATTTGAAATTAGAGAACAAGAAGATAAGCAATTTTATATGATATGCAATTTGTTTTGTCAATGGTTGGATAAAAAGGCATGGTAATAGACTAGATAATTTTGTAAACAACTTCAGAGCTTCTTGGGTTTTGCAAATTTCTATAGACAATTTATTTCTTCATTTGCCGAGGTCGCCCTCCCTTTAACAGAGTTAATGAAAACTGAGCCTTCCCCGATCAAACCAAAACCCAACCAAACCTTATTTGGACAATGAACTGTCAGAAATCTTTTGAGACATTAAAACACCTATTTGCTGCTGAGCCTATCCTTCAGCATCCGAACCCGACCAAAACTTTTATAGTCCAAGCTGATGCTAGTGATGTGGCTGTCACAGCAATTCTTCTCCAGAAGAATTCTCAAGATCAGCTAATGCCTTGCACTTATGTGTCCAAAAAGTTGACAGACACAGAGTGTAGGTGGGCAGTCTCAGACCTCTGTCTGAAAACTGAGGTGGGAAAAGGAAAACAGCTGGGAAAGAGGTACCCAAACTCACTGCGGGAAGCAGAGTCCTCTCGGACCCCTTTTTGGTCTGCAAACTGAGAGCGGAATTCTCTTCGAGGAGATGGCCTTACTCTGTATAGGGAAGCAGAGTCCTCCTAGCTCCTTTTTGGGGTTAAAGCCCCTGTCACACAGCACCAATGGATGAAAAGAGGATGTAAAATGGAGAGAAACACTTGCCATCCGTTGGTTAACGCGATGCTTCCGTTCTGTACTTACTGTGTCCATTTTTCATCCTCTCTATCCGTCCAGCATCCGTCGACTGACATTTCATCCGCTCAAAAAGTTTTGAGCTGCACAAAACTTTTTGAGCGGAAAATGTATCCAACGCGTCCTTTCTATATCCACAACGCATACGGGGAACATCCGTTCTACATCCGTCGTCATCCGTTACACGTCCACTATATCCACTAGACATCCGCTGCGCATCTGCGCAACTCAAATACGCTCCAACGGAAAACAGACACAGGGAGGAAGCAAAACGGACGCAGAACGGACACAAAGCGTTAATAGCACGGACGGAGAAAGGATGATAGCGGATACAGCTCGCATACAAAAAATTAAAACGGAAAAAACGTTCGCAGAGGGGACATATCTCAGATATTTAGGATGTCTGCAGGATGTCTAGAGGATGCAAAAGGACACCTAGCGGAAAACCGATATTTCCTATAAAAAGGGGGAGGAACTCACCTGGATCTCACTTTCAGTCCAGCAGCCCTACTGTGCAGACCTCTTCAGCCTTCATCTGGCTCTTGCTCTTCCACAGAATCCAGTCATCTCCACCATGGATCATCACACACTCCTTTTGGTAGCCACCATCATTCTACAACAATGCGAAGCCATCTACAGGCTCTTTCACCTGTTCTATGCGAAAAAAGGAGGCGGCCAAGAAGTGTCTGGGTCCGAAGATGGATTGCCAGAAGAGCAGAGTACGGACTGTATAACATGCTGATGGTGGAGCTGAGGAATGAAGACCCTCGTGCATTTCAGAACTTCATGAGGATGCCTCCAGCCATGTTTGACGAAGTTGTGGAGTGGCTGACACCCAGGTTGACCAAGCAGAGCACCAACTTCCGGCCCAGCCTGGACCCTGGGCTCAAGGTGGCACTGATTCTGCACCACCTGGCCTCTGGGACCACATACAGGAGCATGCAGTATGGCTGGAGGGTGCCACATAACACCAGCAGCATTGTGGTCAGAGAAGTGGTGCAGGCCATCATCAAAGAATACCTGGAGGAGCTCCTCCAGTGCCCCTCCACTGAAGAAGGCTGGAAGAAAGTTGCAGAGCAGTTGTATCAGAAGTGGAACTTTCCCCACACCGTTAGAGACAGAGATGGCAAGCACGTGGCCTGCAAAGCTCCAGCCAAGTCAGGGTCCACTTATTTCAACTACAAGGGCTTCTTCAGCATCATCCTCTTCGCCATGGTCGATAATGACTACAAGTTCATATACATCGATGCTTCAGGCAACGGGTCAGCTTCAGATGCCCAGGTATACAATGCCAGTCACCTCAAGGAGGGGCTGGAATGCAACCTCATCATGGGCTTCCCAGATCCAGACCCCCTGCCCAATGACACACAAGATGTGCCCTACTTCATTGTGGGGGATGACGCCTTCTCCCTCAGAACCTACCTCATGAAGCCCTATACCTCCAGATGCCTCACCCATGAAGGGAGGATCTTCAACTACAGGCTGTCCAGGGCAAGACGGGTGGTGGAGAATGCCTTTGGCATCCTGGCCAACAGGTTCCAGGTACTTCTCACCACCATGCAGCATCGCCCACAGACCGTGAGGAGGATTGTGGAAGCTTGCTGCATCCTACACAATCTCATGCGCACCCACTACCCAGTCTTGCAGAACAGGCTCATGGACCTCCAACAAGGCAATGGGGACATGGAGCCTGGTGAATGGAGGCAAGGGCGAAACCTGATAGATACTGTGGATGTGCAAGGCCCCAACAGAGCTTCACGTGAAGGGAAGAAGCAGCGCAACCTCCTGAAATACCGGTGCAGCTCCCCAGCTGGAGCAGTGGAGTGGCAAGACAGGATGGTAGATGCTTAATGGATGCTTCCTTCAGCCTGTCTCATCACACTGATGAGATTGTGCCATGTATGTTGAGTGGCCCTACAATGAACAGGGCATTTAATAAAGAGTTGTGTTTATGTTGAAATGTGTGGATGAATGATTACATTGTTATTGATAATAAATGGCCAAAGGTGTGGCACCTGGGAGGGTGGACCATACAGTCCCACTATGCTTGCACTGGAGGCTTATCTATCCCACTGCTATCCTTATCCATCCCACAGGTATCCTAACCCATCCCACAGCTATTACCCATCCAACAGGTATCCCTGCCCATCCCACAGCTATTACCCATCCCACAGCTATTACCCATTCCACAGGTATCCCTGCCCATCCCACTGCTATCCTTACCCATCCCACAAGCATGCAAAGGCTTAAACCATTTCTCAAAGTTTCCACCAAGACTTTATTTAATAAAATAAATGGAGCAAGTGTGTGAAGCAAAGATAATCTTTATTAATAATAAGCTGTAAAAGAAAAATGACCCAAGTGTCCCAAGCAAAGATAAAGTCAACAGGTAGCCACCCAGTCTCTGGCACTCTTATCAGTCACTCTGAGGCGTGCCCATGGTCTCAGGGGTGAAGGGTCCATGTGCTGTAGAGGTGGCTGCTGCTGGAGTGCTGGTCTGAGGCGCCATTGGGGTGCCTGGCCCCGAGAGGACAAAAGGGGACGGTGTGTGGAGAAAGCTCTCAGAGAGCTGGCTCAGTCCTGTGATGTTGAGAGCCCTTTCCTCCAGGACATGGGGTGTCAGCCCCAATACCAATGACAGATGTTCTGAGGCCGGGTTTGGCTGTGGGGTGGAGGAAGGAGGAGTGTAGTGGGGATGTCTGGTCTGCAGCTGAGCGAGGTGAGGCATGGGTGTCACCTGTGGCGTGGGTGGCATCGGTGGCATCGGTGGCATGGGTGGCATCTGTGGCATGGCTGGCATCTGTGGCATGGCTGGCATCTGTGGCGTGGCTGGCATCGGTGGTGTCAGTGGCATCGGTGGCATCAGTGCCATTGGTGGCACTGGTGGCATTCGATGTACCTGTGCCTGGACTGGGAAGGGCTGCCTGTGCTGCTGGAGCTCCTGGTAGCCGTAGCCTTGGTAGGTGAGGGCCTGTGGAAAACCTTGGAAGGGCAGTGACATCACCTGGGGTGGAGAAGCAGACCTGGATTGGGTGGGAGCAGGTTCAGCTGGGTCTGGAGGGTTGTGAAGAAGACCGGTGATCCTGTCCTTGATCACCTGGTACTGGGATTCGGACATGTTCATGAGGGTCTGGTTGACGTAGGTGAGGAAGGGCAGTTGGAGGATAGGGCGTTGGTGTTTACCAGCTGAGAGAGGAGATGTACGCTGCTTCTGATGGTGTCCCTGATCTCCAGCAGGACAGTGTGGCTCTGCCCCTCTGGTCTGCCTCTCTGCCTGCTTTCTGTGGAGGTGGAGATGGGGGTGGATGTGGGTTGGTCTCTGGTGGAAGTGCCCTCTCCTTGCTCCCACTGCATCAGGGGGTCCTCCATGCGCTCCGCCATGGGGAGTGCAGCTGTTGGGGAGGTCTCCATCATGGCACGCTCCACAGATACCTGCCTGGAGACAGGGACTGACTCTTGGCCAGAAGAGGACTGGCTCACTGCGGGCTGCCTGAGAGAGAAGGTTGTGAGAGGGGCTGCTCCTCGGTGGTGGATCTCACCCTCCAGTAAGCTGCACTTGGCCATAACGTAGGTCTCTCGGTCCGTCAGCTTGACCGTGGCCTGACCAGATTTCTTGAGGTGCAGCTTCCCGTACCAGGTGTGCATGTGCTTCCACCAGCCGAGGAGTACTTCCGAAGTGTAGCCCAGGCTCTCTGCCTTCTCTCTCCAAGCAGCCTGCTTTCTTTTGATGTCTCCATAGAGCCTGTATCCCTTCTGCCAAAGATACTCTTTCTCCCTCAGACATTCCAGCACCTCATCCTCATGTTCCTCTTCGATGGAGTATTGCCTCCTCTCCCATTCTTGTTCTCGCGAATGCCTTTTCCTCCCTCTGGCAGGGCCATCTGGGCCCTCATCAGAGGGGCTTTGAGGTTGTAGGGACTGCTCCACCACACCAGCAGCAGCAACAACAACAACAGTAGCAGCAAAAGCAGGACCAGCAGCACCAGCAGCACCAGGATCAGCAGCAGCACCAGCAGCACCAGGATCAGCAGCAGCAGAGTAAGCACCAGCAGCACCAGCAGCACCAGCAGCACCAGCAGCACCAGCAGCACCAGCAGCACCAGCAGCACCAG
>BLBF01000006.1:67941333-67975465 GCA_015471245.1 Laticauda colubrina
AGCAGCACCAGCAGCACCAGCAGCACCAGCAGCACCAGCAGCACCAGGATCAGCAGCAGCAGAGTAAGCACAAGCAGCACCAGCAGGACCAGCAGGACCAGCAGGACCAGGAGCATCAGCAGGACCAGCAGGACCAGGAACACCAGAAGCACCAGCGGGACCAGGAACACCAGGAGCACCAGCAGGACCAGGAGCAGCACCAGCAGAGTAAGCACCAGCAGAAGCACCAGCACCAGGAGCAGTGCCAGCAGAGTAAGCACCAGCAGAAGCACCAGGAGCAGCGCCAGCAGAGTAAGCACCAGCAGAAGCACCAGCACCAGCACCAGGAACAGCACCAGCAGAGTAAGCCCCAGCAGAAGTCCCAGAACCAGGAGCAGCGCCAGCAGAAGCTCCAGCACCAGAAGAGTCAGCGCGAGCAGCAGAAGCCCCAGCAGAAGCAGAGTCAGTGCCAGGGGGTGGGATGTTGGCCCTGTCCCTCTTTCCAGGGCTGGCAGCAGATGCCACAGGCTTTCTCTTCTTCCCCATGGTTGCTGGCTGGCTGGCTGGCTGGCTGGAGCTGTGTCTGGTAGCAGGTCTTTCCTCTGAATGGTGACCTGCTTGCGAGCTGCTTCCCTTTATATCTGCGGGGCTGACGCAATGCATCCTCCCCGCATGCGCAGTGAACGCTTTGCATCCGCTAGGCATCCGCTAGGCATCCGCTTCATCCTCTCTGCATCCGCTCTGCATCCGCTCTTTCCGCTGAGCATCCGCTTCGCTGTGCTCCCCCGGAAGCCCTGAGGATGTGCCATCTGCTTCCATCCGCTTCCATCCACTAGGCTTCCATGGAGCATCCGCTTTCCATCCTGGCTACGTCCTCCCCCCGTCCGTTCCTTTCCATTGTTGTCCGCTCTGCTTATGCAAATTTGGGGCACTTTTGAGAGTGGATAACAACGGATGGAACATTTTTCTCATCCGCTGTGTCCTTTTTACATACATTTTGCATCCGTCGGCCAATGTGACAGGGCCTTAAGACTGAGATGGTGAGATTTCACTAGGAAGCCCAGATTTGCTGGGCCCCAGCAGAACCGAATTGAATCCTACATCAGAGAGGAAACATGGGATGCTCGAACTCATGGGTCAGGGAGAAGGAGAAGACTTGCTTGATGCCTGAGACTAAAAGAGGCAGTTGTCTGTCCAAGTGGGCATGAAAAAGAAAAAAAGATTGTGTAAAGAAGTAGACTTTGCTCAGGGATTAAGCTGGAAAACCAATTTGGGTAAATAAAGGGTACTTAAAAGAAAAGGGAAATAGATTAAAAGAATGTTGGGGTTTTTGTTTATTTGTTTGTTTCTCTCTCTCTTCCTCTTTATCTTTCATGCAACCATGTGGTATGTTTGTTAAAATGTATGCCTTTCCTAATTTAACTGAGATTTATGGTGGGAATAACCAGTGTGTGAAAACCTGACAGTTCTGTTTTCCTTTTCTGTTTTGTTTTTCTTGTCTTTTCATGTATATGTGTGTGTATAAGCCTTTATATGTCCTTGAAGTAATTGCAACTGATAAATGTCTCTGATCCCTCGAGATATGAATTTTAAATTGTTAGAAAAGAGTTGGCAGCACTGAGGAAAGAAAAAGCCTTTATTCTATTTTGTATGGCCCACAGAACAGAGTGAAGAACACTGAGTTCATTTTTTTTTCCTCTCTGTGCTTTTAAGAAAAGCCCAAGGTTAGGAGTGAATGTTTTAGATTAATGTACAGGAAAGATTTCATTCTTGCATTTACTGTGTGTTTAAATGGTTTCATCTGTCCATCCTTTTTCTGAAGCATGTGAATCCAGTTTTTTTCCTCGTCTGTGATGTCCCCATTTTGTTATAACTGGTCTATCTGTTTAATAACTGCATATTTTTTTTCCTTCCTTAAACTCTGCCTACAAGCTGTCGACACCCACCTACACTCTTATCTCTCCATTTCTTATTCTCAAACAATGCCTTTCCTGGGGGAATTACCCACATATGGGGAGGGCGTCTTGTTCTCATGTCTTTCAGCCCTGCCCAGATGACTCTGCAACCTGTGGAAGCAGATAACACCCAGATGCTGCCTCCAGAGGAGACCTTCCATTCATTGAGCCAGGAATTGAGTTTGGATCCAGCCTTCCGCTATAAAGTCATCACAGCAACCAGAGTGGAGCAGACATTCTCAAGCCTGACTGACCAGCCTGATCACCAAGCCAAGAAAGGACCCTAAGATGGTCAAATAAAGACTAAAAGACTATTTTCAATCCCCAGAAGACAGCTGGAAGGACTGTGTGGGAGGTGTAAATTCATTGTAAGGTTTTCTTTCTTTGCTTCATTCACAATTGTAACTGATCAGTTAAATGGATTAATGTAGGGATGGCATTTGGGAGTGTTTGCCACAGCAAGTTCTGAACACCTTGAACTTTTGTCTGGTGAGAGGGAAATTTGTCCAGCATGTTTGTATTGTCTGTATTGTAAAAGTAGCTGCACACACAGAGAAAGAGACAGACACCCCATTCAGAATCAGACTGAGGCTATCCCCTTCACCTACCTCCACACAAAGCTTCTCATAGGCTAGTTTTTGCTCTGAAGCACGAAGGCCCAAGCAGTAAGATCTCCCTGCTAATTCTATGGGGGAGGGGCATCCCTCTCAGGCAATTCCCTCACTTGAAGAGATAGCAGAAAAGAGATCTCCAAAACCCAAGCACTGTTTGTGACTCACAAATGATGCTGCCCAGTTGCTCAGTAAAGTAGGATATGTTGCACTGGTGGTCTCATGAGTCCCAGGGCTCATTGTGTTACTTTTAAAAATACTAAATAGCCTCGATTGCACAATGGCTAACCTCAATTTGGTCTCACAAAACTAAGAGCTAGGGCAGTTTTAGTAACCATCCCCTGGAAATCGGCAGCCTATAATTTAAAGGAAAATCATGGCTGTGAAAAATTTTGGGACTTGTGCTTTCTTGAAACATAACTGGAAGCTCACAGAAAGTGATATCTAGCCTCTAAAAATAATTTGAATGGAAAATTGGATACTGTCAATTTATTTTCATGCCCCCCACCCCCCAGGCACTGAAGAACTTGCAGAAAAGAGATTTCCAGACCCCAAGCCCTGATTGCACCTCACAAATGATGCTGCACAGTTGCCCAGTAAATCAGGATATGTTGCATTGGTGGTCTCATGAGACGGAATCCCAGAACTCATTGTGCATAATTTTAAAAATACTAAATAGCCTGGATTACACAATGGTTAGCCTCAATTTGGCCTCAAAAATCCTGGATACACACACACACAAAAAGACCTAGGGCAGGCTCAAGAAAAAAAAACTTAAGAAATGGGTAGCCTGCAGTTATTTAAAGGAAAACCATGGCTGTGAAGAATGTTGGGGCTTGTGCTTGCTTGAAACCTGACTGTAAGCTCATAGAAAGTGGTATATAATATCTGAACATAATTAGGATAGAAAATTAGATGGTGTAAATTTCTTTCCAGAACTTTCCCCTGCTGCTAGATCTTCATGGTTGAAAGCTTTTGGGGGCCATTGAAGAAATATTTTTTCTCTATCAATGCTTTCCCTTTTGCATCAGAAAAATTAAAAGCACCCATCAAGTCTCCCTGATCTGATCTATTTTTAATCTTTTGCCAATAACATGTGTGTTCCACCCACATATTTTGGCAAAAGGGGGGGATTGTAGAAAGTTAGCATCCACCCCTCTCCTAGAAGAATGAAATATTCTAGGAAATACTAAAAATACTAAAAAAGCAGAATATTATATTTCTCTGATTGAGAATGTTTTTAAAGACAAAGCAGCTCCCTATCTGCCTCCCCCACCTTCAGTTCCAGGGTAATGGGATTAAGACATGGCCATCAGGATATGAAGCCCATGTCCCATTGCACCAACGGATGCAAAGAGGATGTAAAACGTTAAAAAATGTTGGCAAACGCTATGCATCCATTGTGTACTCATTGCATATGTATTTCATACACTCTATCCCTCGAGCATCTGCCCACTGAGATTTCATCCATGCAAGAAGTTTTGAGCTGCACAAAACTTTGTGAACAGATGAACTTTCCGCTGTGTATGATGTAAATCCGCGACATATGAGCAACAAACATTCTATGTCCATTTATCATCCGTTAAACGTCCACTGTATCCTTTCTGCATCCTCTGGGCATCCCCTCAACTCACATCCGCTGCAGCTGAAAACGGAAAGAGGGAGGAAAGAAAAGGTACATGGAATGTCTACACAGCATTAGTAGCACGGAAATAGAAAGGATGCGCAGTGAACAGTTTGCATCCTATATACATCCTCTAGGCTTCCTATGAACATCCGTTTAACATCCCTGTTACATACTACCCACATCCGTTCTTTTCCTTTCTTTTCCGTTCTGTTTATGCAATTTTTTGCCACTTTTTGGAGCGGATGACAATGGATGGAGCACCGAAATTTTGCTCGTCCGCTGTGTCCTTTTTGCATACGTTTTGCATCCGTCGGCCAGTGGGACCTAGCCTTGATAGGATTAGCCCTCTACCCATCTAACAACAGGACTCACTACATTGCAAAATCACCTGGGAACATTACATCACCCAGCAAGATTCAACCAAGCCTGAAATTCAAGACAACCTATAAAGTTCCCCTTGATGGTCCTATGGGAGTCTGACAACCAATCAGAATATATTTCTTTCACAGCAACAAGAAGTAAGTTCAAAACCCAAGTAGGTGCAAATCAATCTCTCCCCCCCCCCATGTGCTCAAATTTGCCCAGGACCTCAAACTATGTGGTCCTTTCTACCATTAAACCATTCTTCTCAGCAGTCTCTATGTTTGCAGTATCTTTCTTCTCACTTGGAACTGAACCCAGATGAACATTTCTTCCAACACAATTGATAGATTTTCAAGGTTTTCTTTTACAGTTAATAAGTAAACAAGACAGATTTCTCACAAGTTCTTTCTATTCACTCTTTTAAAAACAAAGGGTATTTCTTTAATCACTTTAGTTCTCAGGTTTTTGCCAAGGAACCAAAAATTAGTAAAGTTTTCAGACCTTTCTAAATATTATAGCCCCAGAAATAATTAAAATCAGCAAAGAAAAACCCATATTTGTATCCAAAGAAAGTCATTTTTTAACTGAACAAGAAATTACAATACCAAATGTTCATTACAAATGAGCAAGTCAATTCTAATGTCCATAAATTTAGACTGAGATACTGCTACAAATCTGATGGAAAAGTCTGCTTCCCTGTCATGCTACTCACTGGCCACTTGGGGAAACCTCTGTTTCCATGACTTGTTCACAAGGAACTAAAGTTCAGAGGACAGATGGATTGATTTCAAGTTTCCTCCTTAAATCTGGATGAAGAATAACTCCTTGAGTAACTGGGAGTGGAAAAAGCTGTAATGCTATCCCCCTTTGGATGATTAAACTACAATTTTCCCCACTGGAACTGAATTACAGAGGTTAAATTTTGACAGTTTCCAATAGTCGGTGTGATTACAGGAAAGCAGAACTGTACAGGTTGCCTTTGTCAGTCTAGCTCCCATCCAAAGAGCCAGACCCATTTACTTCCCTCCAAGTATGTAGACAAACAGTATGGTGTCCTGCTGTCCAAATGTGTTGACCAAAATTAACAAAAATAAAATGATGTTTTATAAATTTGATAAGATTTATTAGGGAAACTTGTGGCCCAACTAATTTGTTAAACTACAGTCCCAGTACATCTAAATTCTGATTCAGGCTATGCTATATTTCAGATTGATGTATAGCCAACATCTAATTGCATATGTGCTGTTATGAAACTATATTGAAACTGCCTCCCTCCCCAGGCTGATCTGTCAGTATTCCACATTTTAATTTGTATCGGAAGAGGTTATACTGGATAGCATCGTAAGCCTGAAATTTCAAAAGACCAAGGATGAATTCCCTTTGCTGATAACAGAAGGCAAATATGGATTTGTAAAAAGAAATATATATATATAAAATAATTTAATTGCATATATTAATATGCTAATGAGAAACTCTTAGACCTAAGAACATCATTTATATATTAACGTGTTTCATCAACTCCACTCAGGAATTCAAATAAAACTGGTATGACATGCTTTACATCTTCTGTGAAAAAGTTCATTTAGCAGGAGCCCATGAAAGTTCTCTGAGATGCAAAATTTGAAAAGGGGGCAAAGAGGAGGAGAACATGTATTTTTGGTAGATTTGACCTGCAAGTGAATGGGCCAAATAATAAACTGATTCAGAAAGAACACCGTGTTCCTTGCTTTCTGCCTGGTCAAGAGAAAAACACATAATCTGACTGCAAATTCTGAAAAGGGTAATTACAAATACATAACTGTGCCAATAAACTCGTGCCCACAGGAATGAAACAGCCCAACATTCAGCTACTACAGTGTTCTGCTTTTCTATATTAATTGATTAAAATAGATTGAATTGATGGGGATAAAAATCAATTTTCCTGTTTTTTCAATGTATGCACTGTATTATGAGTGTATCACAAGGCCTTCCCCACCTAACATGATATATATTTTCAAAAGAAAAACTCAGGAATGCTAAGAAATCAATCCAAAACTTTCTATAAGCCAGAATCTTCTTTACCTAAGTAATGCTTACAAAATGGCTCATTTTGTTTCCATTAGGATATTCCACAAGCATTTGCTTCCACATTATGATTAAAATAATGATAAATAGACTTATAAGGGAGCAAGATAGTCCAAATAACCTAAGGAGAATTTAAGGAAGGACTGCACAATATATCATACACCCTCCAGTGCACAGATTATCTTAAGACCAGTGTGACCTTGAATACACAGGAACTCCTGCTTGAAAGTAATGTTACTTAAACTGCCATTTTAGAAAATCTATATAGGTGTAAGCTCCATTTAAAGAGATACTTCCTCAACTATACATGGATTTTAATTGGCTCACTGCTTTATAATTAGAAAGTGTAATCCTGTGGAGAGAATAAGGATTTGTCCCCAAAAATACTTGGCATCTCAACAAAACCATGAGCGCCAGTAGTACTTCAATGACAGTTTTGGAAAAATAGCATTTCTGGCATTTATCCCAGAACCAGTTTGAATAGGTTGTGTTATTAGATAAAATTTAATTTTTGCTCTTTATTATGAAGTAGTCTTACGTAGTAATAAGTAATATGAAGTACTCTTGACGCCTTACCATTTTTGTATTATTTTACATGTTTGCCTATAACTGTGAAGGGCAATCTATGGCATGTGTGTTGGAAGTAGTACACAAGCCACCTCTCCAGGCATACCAGCCATTGCCCGTTGCTCTTCTAGGATCTGGCATGCGCATGCACATTGGCCAGCTGGTCTTTGCACGCATGGGAGCACTGGAAACCAGAAGAGTAAGTGGGTGGAGCTACTCTTCTGGTTTCCAGTGCTCCATTCCACACACACCGGGGAGCTGCTCTTCCAGTTTCCGGCACTCCCCCTCCTGCCTTCACGCTCCTCTTTTGGCACTCAGTGCCGAAAAGGTTCACCAACACTGGCCTATAATATGTCTTCCCTCTTCTATAATATTACTGTAGATGAACAAACCTGACATATATTATAGTATTGGAATCCAAATATATTGCGGTTCCCTGATAGATTGTGATATATGATATCAAGTACAACTCCAAGGAAGAGGAAATAAAGTGGCTATTGTCATCCAGAAATGTTTGCCTTATGGCTGAAAGAAAACATGATCAGATGAGCTAATTCTACTTTATTCTAAAGCTACATTAACAAATATTGTACATTTTTCTCCTTGCCTCCTTTATAACCTAAGAAATTAGGAAAGTATTATGAGCCCCTAACAGCCACTATCCAGCTGCAAGCTATGCTGTTCTTATCTGACCATTGTCTTGGCAGCATCTCTTTATCCAGTCTCCCAAGTTCATTCCCACATAGTATTACATCAAAGCTCTGGTGGCTTCCCCTGATGTGACGTGAGATATTTATTGTGAAGCTGGAATCTAGGAAACAGATGGGATTGTGATTCTTTGCATGAGTTGATTGATGCTATTATGATTTGGCAATGGAATTCCTTAGACAATTATTTCTGGGAAACTTCAATTTACCCTCCATTGATGTAGAGCATGATACAGTTTGGGAGTTTATGGTTTATGACCACCATGATAACATAAGGTTCATATACTGTGTGACATATTGTATCCATATGTTGTAGCTGGTCCGATACTACACCTGTTGTTGTTGGTTTTTTGCCTTGGGGCAAGTATAATATGATCTAAAAATGACAGAAATTAACTTCTGTCCCAGATTATGAGTCAGTTTATTCTTAGTTGCCTGAAGCTTTCTGATCTTGTCTCTCCTCCCTCTGAAGGAAGTTGGGCTATTTGATTAGTTCACCTTAGGGACCTGTTGGATTTATTTGGTTTCCAGAGGATATTTAATGATTTCCCAAGCCTTTGTTGAGTAATTCAACCAGTGATCTAATTTCCTGTTGGAATGTAATGGTAGTACTAAGAGGGGCACTTGGTCCCACCTGACCTAAAAAAGTGATATATTCTTATCTCAAAAAATGTATGTACCAAGCAATTTTGGAGAGTTTTTGAACCATATTTAACATTAACTTTTAGAAGAGTGGTGCTGAAGATAGAGGGGCTTCAACCAGTGATGGGATTCAAATTTTTTTACTAGCAGTTCTGTGGACATGGCTTGGTGGGTGTGGTGTGGCTTGGTGGGCATGACAGGGGAAGGATACTACAAAATCCATCCCCTTCCCACCCCACTAACCTGCTTTCCAGCTCCATTCTCCTATGTAGGCCAATCAGCTGGGACACGGGAGGCAGAGAATAGATAGGGGTGGGGCTAGTCAGAGGTGGTATTTGCTGGTTCTCTGAACTACTCAAAATTTCTGCTACCAGTTCTCCAGAACTGGTCAGAATGCTGAATACTGGCTTCAACCACAAAAGGCCCTTGAGGAAATCTGGGACATTTCAGGTGGACTTTAGCCCTCAAGTATAATGAAAGAGTATTGATTGCATTTTATCTCTAAAGTATAGTATCAAAGAGGCATCAATTGCAACTGTGGGTAGACTCTGGGGGATTGTGTAATAAGGGCAAACTTCCTCTCAATATTGCTGCTTTATACAAAGGTATCTGTTCTATATGTAAAGTGGGTGACTCCAAATCTGCAAACCTGATTGGTCAAATAAACTAAGCATTGGATTGGTTCACTAGGAACCAATCCAAAGAGCTGCTGAAAGGCGGCAAATTTAAGCAACTGCCATTGGCTACAAGCAGGCAAGCCAGCCTGGATAAAAGGCTGGCCTCGGCTTCAGCCAAGTGTTCCTATTTACTGACTAGTTAAAGAATAAAGTATTTGTTGTTGGAATCCGGTCTACTTCGTGTATTTTCTGAACAAAACACTGGCGACAAGGATGGGATCGTCCTAAACGAAAAAACCTGCACCCGGTGATAAAAAGTCCAGATGACAACCAAGATGCCTGGAAACAACGCACCGCCAGCAACCCTTCAATCCCAATGAAGAGGATTGGGATTCCTATGCAGATCGCTTCCAAATGTATTTGGAGAGCAATGAAATGGAAGACATTTCAGAGCAACGCAAGAGAGCTGTGTTCCTGACTCACTGCGGGCCAACGGTTTTCAAGATGGCAAAGGCCCTTGCGAATCCCCAAGACATTAAACAACTAACGTGGCCAGAATTGCAAAGAATCCTCAAAGCACACTACGCTCCGATGGTGTCAAACTTAATAAAGCGACACAAATTTTACTGCAGAGACCAGAGAGAGGGAGAGACCGTCGCCGATTTCATTGCTGCCCTTAGACAACTAGGGGGGTGAGCGTGATTTCCTGAACATTGACGAAGCGATGAGGGATCGCATGGTGTTGGGTCTGAGAGACTCGACCGCACAGAGTAAATTACTCAACAAGCCCAACATCACCGTGACCGAAGCCATCGCGGAAGCCACAGCTGCTGAAGCCACGAAAAAATTGGCCATCGCAATGAAAAAGATGAACACACACAGCGAAGAAACAAACCCAACCAAAAACAGAAAGCAGCCTGCCACCGCAACCCACTACGAAGAGTCTGGCGAAACATTCAAATCGAGCGAAGAAGACGACGAGATCCACCGTTTGCTCACGAACAGAAAAGAGTGCGAAAGAAGGAATTGGCGGGAGTGCGCTGGCTGCAGAGGAAACCATTCCCGAGCCGAATGCAGATTTCTCGATGCCATCTGCAGGCATTGCAAGAAACGAGGGCACATCGAGAAAGTCTGCAGGAACAAAAAAAGCTACAGCCCAACGAGATGCAGAAATTCCCCAACACGAGCTGAGCCTAAACGAGCTGAGAGAAAGTGGCAACAAGAGAAGTGAGCCAATACACACCAAACTGTCACTATAAAGAGCGCTCAGACGGGAAGCGGGAAGAAAGTTAAAATCATTGTAAAAATCGAAGGAAAACACTGCAAGAAGGAAGTGGACTCGGGGTCCTTCCTCTCCATGGTATCGTGGGACACAATAAAACAGCTAGTCCCAGGTATCAAACCCAAAGAATTACAGAAGCAGCACCTAACTCTCAAGGACTACCAGGGAAACCAAATCCCTGTAGTCGGCATGGGACATTTCCGAGTCGCCTACAAACAACACGTCAAGGTGCTACCGCTGACCATAGTCGACTGAAACAGACCAAGCCTCCTGGGCATCGAATGGTTCACGCCATTGGGCATCGGGATGACCAGGATCGATCGAGTGACTACAACCGGTTGGGAAGACAACCTCATCCGAGAATTCCAAGACTTTTTTGACAGCTCACTTGGCAAGTATCAGGGAAATCCCATTTCTTTCAGTCTAAACCCCCAAATAGCCCCACGAAGAATAAAATCCAGGCAAGTTCCTTTTGCACTAAAGGCAAAAATAGAGGAACAGCTGGACAAATTAATAGCCCAAGGGGTGTTAGAACCTGTGGACCATGCCAAGTGGGAAACACCTATAGTCACACGGGTCAAACCCGACGGGTCCGTTAGAATCTGTGGTGACTATAAGGCTACCCTGAACCACGCATTACAACCAAGCGCATACCCGGTGCCTGTAGTCCAGCATTTGCTTCACTCCCTGGGAAAAGGAAAAGTTTTTGCTAAACTTGACTTAGCACAAGCCTATCAACAGCTCCCAGTGGACCCAGAAACTGCTGAAGCACAGACTATAGTCACACATAAGGGCGCATTCAAATGTCACCGACTCCAATTTGGAGTGAGTGTGGCCCCAGGCGTCTTCCAGAGTCTAATGGAACGCCTCCTAAATGGCATACAAGGAGTCGTACCATATTTCGACGACGTCCTGATCTCAGCCAAAGATGAAACCCAATTAAAAAACAGACTCAAAGAAGTACTAACTAAGTTCAGAGAATCTGGCCTCAAAGTAAAAAGAGAAAAGTGTTGCCTAATTAAGAATAGCGTCGAATTCCTGGGCTATTTAATAGACGGAGAGGGTATACACCCTACAGACAAAAAGATTAAAGCGATTAAAAACGCACCAGAACCAAAAAACAAGACTGAATTACAAGCCTTTTTAGGACTAATTAACTTCTATCATGTATTCCTGCCAAATAAGGCCACTATAGCAGAACCATTGCACCGTCTTTTAGACAAAAAAGCAATTTGGACTTGGGGTTACAGAGAAAAGCAAGCCTTCCAAAAAATTAAAAGCTTGGTAACATCCTCAAACGTTCTCATTCAATTTAGCAACACACTGCCCTTAAGAGTGACCTGCGATTCCTCCCCATTCGGAGTAGGTGCCATCCTAAGCCACCAACTACCTGATGGCAGAGAAGCCCCGTCGCATATTATTCGAGGACTTTATCTAAAACCGAGCGGAATTACAGCCAATTGGACAGAGAGGCATTAGCAATTGTCGCAGGAGTGGAACGTTTCCACGAGTACCTATACGGGTGGACTTTTCAAATTATAACAGACCACAAACCGCTAATAGGAATTTTGGCGGGAAACAAACCTACACCAAATATCCTCTCCCCAAGAATGACGAGATGGTCAGAGTTCCTAGCAGCCTACTCATACACTCTGACACACCAACCGGGGAAACAGATTTCACACGCGGACGCTTTAAGCAGAGCACCCTTGCCAGCGAATGAAGAAGACCCGGCACCAGCGATGACAGCACTACAAATAGAGACTTGCCCCGATCTACCCATATCAGCATATGATGTCGCCAGAGCCACCGCAAAAGACTCTTTGACTGCCCGTGTTCTTAACTGGGTAGGTAAAGGCTGGCCGGAAAATCAAAAAACTGAAAACTTTAAACCTTTCCGGACCAGACAAACCGAACTTTCTATTCAAAAAGGTTGTTTACTGTGGGGTGATCGGGTGGTTATTCCTAACAAACTACAACCTAGGGTACTTAGTATGCTACACGAAGGTCACCCGGGGATTGTAAAAATGAAAAGCCTTGCTAGAAGTTATGTCTGGTGGCCAGGTATTGATAGGGACATAGAATACTGGGTAACCTCGTGTAACAAATGTCAAACAATTAGACCATCCCCACCCAAAGCACCCATTAGAGATTGGGAAATCCCACGGGACCCCTGGTCACGAATCCACATCGATTTCGCTGGTCCAACTAAAGGACATACGTTTCTGATTGTTGTGGATGCCTATTCTAACTGGTTCGAAGTAAAAATTATGCCATCAACAACAACTGAATTAGTAATAAAACAACTGGACAGCCTTTTTGCCACCCATGGCATTCCGGACGTCCTTGTGTCTGATAATGGACCACAACTAACCAGCCTACAATTTGAACAATACCTAGCCTCCCTGGGTATTAGACATGCCCTAAACGTGCCAGCCCATCTGGCTGCAAATGGTAGGGCAGAGAGAATGGTCCGATTTACAAAGGAAGGATTAGAAAAAATGGACACTGGAGATGTACAGCAAAAAATTAACCGATTGCTCACACTCCAGCACATAACACCCAGTACCACAACCAACAGGTCCCCAGCAGAGCTACTCATGGGGAGAAAACTAAGATCACACCTTGATAGACTGCACCCAGAATTCACTCCAGAAAACCCCCCTGACTCCTCTACACGGTTTAGAAAATTTGAAATTGGCGATTTAGTCTACGCCAAAAACTTCACTGGGGACCCAGCATGGATACCAGGACAAATTACCCAAATAACAGGCCCCAAATCCTACCAGTTAACAGTAGATGATGAAGCGGGAATGGAAGGGAATGGAAGCGGCACATAGACCAGCTTCGATCCCAAAATATAGAAAGAACCACAGACATACAACCATTCGTCGAAAAAACTGACGAATTGCCAACTAAGGTGGGGGGGGGGGAATCGCAAGAATTAAATAAAGAACTGTTAAAAAATAAAACCAATGAAACATATGAACAAAAAGAGCAAATAAAAGACTCACTGTTCGGAGAGACTTGCGTGAAGAGCCCATCGGAAGGGGCCAGCCAGGCCAGCTCGTCCTGCCCGGAGGAAACGGGAGGGAGTGGCAAAACCGCCAGCCTAAGAAACTCAGGCGGCGGTAAAATGGCTGACTCACCCTTCCAGACAGTTCCAGGGAGAAGAACGGACGACACAGTAGCCCCATCCGAACCGGTCGAAGTCTTCACTAAGAATGAACCGCGCAAGTCAAGTCGAGTCCGGAAAAGCCCCGCCTACCTGCGAGACTACGTCACCACGTAGGACTGAACTAAGAGGGGAGGGGTGTTCTATATGTAAAGTGGGTGACTCCAAATCTGCAAACCTGATTGGTCAAATAAACTAAGCATTGGATTGGTTCACTAGGAACCAATCCAAAGAGCTGCTGAAAGGCGGCAAATTTAAGCAACTGCCATTGGCTACAAGCAGGCAAGCCAGCCTGGATAAAAGGCTGGCCTCGGCTTCAGCCAAGTGTTCCTATTTACTGACTAGTTAAAGAATAAAGTATTTGTTGTTGGAACCCGGTCTACCTCGTGTGTTTTCTGAACAAAACAGTATCAATTACTAAAATACTTATATGAGTTAATATTGAATGGAAGCAGATAAAAGGTGTTTCATATTTTAGAATAGTAGCATATTATTTCATGATCAATATGCATTCTTTTTTTTTGACTTCTTAAGTTTCTTGATATTATTTTCATCATAACTATGCCCAGTTTAACTATGGGAGTTGTCACTGAGACATTTTCTAAATACAATCTATGTTGCTTTTATCTTTTTATGTCATAAATATTTCATGGCTCTTCCTCCAGCGCACAGCTACCTACCCAATTCTTTCATATATAAATATATATAGTCATTTTCTTTTGCAATAGATCTCGGTTCTCTTGATGTATGTCACAAAATGAATCAGAGAATTTTGTCAGAATTCATTTTGCATTTTTATCTGATTTCTCCTCCCTAGTGAATAGTCAGTCTCTTCCAATTTTACTTCATATTAGCATTACTAATCTAGTCTCCCCTCAGCCTGCAGGTAATTGTTATTTGCATTAAGGTAGTACCTAAGAACCATTAATCAAGATGAGAGTCCTAATAATTACAAGGCATTTTCCCTTGAATACAGATAAGAAGATGAAGCAAAAGTCAATCCTATAAATCAGCAGCACCTAACCTTTTGGGAACCAGGGACTGGTTTCCTGGAGAGAGGTTTTTCCACAGACCAGGGGGTGTGGTTTTAAGTGCTACCTGCAACCTCTGGATGGAACTTCAGTTGTTTGCATGGCCCAGTTTCTGGCATGCTATGGACTGGTGCAAGTCCATGGACCATGGGTTGGGGACACCCATAAATAGCAACATAAACCCATAAACAACCACAATCACACATCCAAAATTCACAGGACATCCAAATATGACCCTGGATGCTTCCAGAGAGGTCATTTATTCTGCCACTATTCTACCTTATTTTTTAAATTATGCCTTTCTTTTAAAACCATCAATATTTTATCATACTTTCTTCCATTATTTTAGATATGAAAAACAAAGTATATTGGACTTGCAGTTTTAGGAATCATTTGGATCATTCAGGAGGAAAAAGAAGAACACATACACACACCACACTACAAAGCAATCAATGGTGCATTTCAAATATTTTTACCACCGGTTCAGTGGGCATGACTTGATAGGTGTGCTTTGCACGTGCATACACACTTTGCATGCACACACTGCCAAACGTGCACTTTGCGCAGAGGCTTGCTGACTCACCTCCTGCAAATCTGCACTCTCCCTGTCACTTTAGCAGCTGCCACGCAGCAATCTGCTGTGCCACACAAAGCAGCTGTGCTTCAAAGGCAGGAAATAAAGGTTAGTATGGGAGCTCGGGTGGGCAGATGGGCCCAACCGCAAAGCATCGGAGAGAACTGTTTCAGTCTCCACTGCTCATTGACACCACCAGCTCGGCAGAACTGGACCAAACCAGTACAATACCATCACTGAAAGCAATGCAGTTGTAAATTGAATATAATCTCAAATAATATTTCATTCCTCTTTCTCAAGTTATCTTAACTGAAGAATTGCTTTAGAAGTTAAGAAGCATTTATACTGCTCCTGCCTCCTGCCTTTTCTCTCCTCAAATCCCTCCCCCCAGCTTTTTCTCAAGCTAATTTATTAAAATTTATTAAGAGAGGTTGAGTGAATTGTGAATTAAAGGAATTTTCCTTTAATGTCATTGTAAACCCAGGTTTAAGGATTAAGAACTTGTCTCCTTCCTTTTTTTCTTTGTTCAAACTGAAGTTTAGGTTATATCACATGGAAGACATTCTAGATGCATTACCATCCAAATATCCGTGCAGTAAGATCTGGATTTTCAATCTATGTCTATATCCATTCACTGTACAAACAAGCAACTTGATTAGGTTAACTGCCTGTCCAATGAAGATGCAATAAAAAAAAAACTGGGTGAAATACGAGATATGGATTTGGGTTAGTTTAATATAGTTTTCCTTAATCTGATTCAGATACTATAGCTCATATGCCTTGATGGCACATGATTAGCGAAACCTGGATTAATTCTTGTCTTTTCAACATGTGTTTCATGGAATTCTACTATAATACTAAAAATGGTATAATACTCTTATCAGGCTTGGAAAGATCTATCTATCTATCTATCTATCCATCCATCCATCTATCTATCATCTATCAGTATCTATCTATAACCTACCATAATACTTGAATTCTTAGTGTATACTCAATGACCTAAATAAGATGTACTAAGCAGGTTAAGTAGGAAAAGGTTCATAGGATGTTGGCTTTTACTCTGAAACAAAACAGCAAGACTTAATATTTCTTAATCAAAATTAAGAAGGGGATAAATAACAAATGAACTTTATATGATGATTGGAAGTAACCTATTAAGCACTACTGGCTACAATCCTCTGTTCCTTTCTAAAAATAATGCTGGATGGAATAAATCTCATCGAAGTAGTTGGGAATCTCACTGATATTACGATACTTTACATGGCCTATCCCCACCCACTCAGATATATTTGAAAGACTGTGACACTCTTTGTGCGCTGAATGCAAAGTTTTAACATGCAAAATTGTTACCTAAGCTTCAGAGAACAGTTTGTCTATGGGTGGGTGAATATATAGAGTCCTTTTGTGAAAACAAACTGATTTTTGTACCATTTAGTTTTATAGAACTCAAAATTCATTTGAAACAGATAATGGAGGGGGAGGGAGAGATAGGAAAGGAACCTGCTGGGGCCAGTTTTGCTACACATTTCTGTGGTGCATAAGTATTTATTTCAGAATTCACACAGATTAAATAATAACTTACGTCTCAGTAATAATGATTAATATTTCTGTGTGAGTTTTAAAATCTATCAATCACCCTATTATTGTGTTTTTGTCTGATTAAAAATGGGTTTTCTTGTTTGAAAAAAATGGTTTGTAGAATGAAGGCAATCTCAAAAAGCATAGTTCTACAAAATCTGAGAGAACATGAATAAATGCATGGTGCAACTGAAAACAGAGAGAACAATCATGAATCCAGGAGGCTGAAGGGGTAAATCTGAACAATTTAGAAATGAGAACATATTAATTAATTGCTCTAAACTATTACAGGAAGTCGTCCTTTAGTGATTATAATTGGAACTGACAACTCAGTCATTAAATGAAGAAGTCACATAGCGAAACCACGACTGTGCTTATCATCTTACTTCAGCTTTCATTTGTTTTGCAAGCCTATGGCAATCATAAAAGTAAGGATTTGTTGTAAGGTTAATTTTTCATCACTGTCATAATTGTAAGTGGTTGTTAAATGGCAAACACTAAACAAGAACTACCTGCATATTGAATTAGAGAGAGCTCAATCTCCTCTATCAACAACTTCCGGTTGATGTCATGGCTGGAACAGCTGGAGAATAGTGGAGCTCCGCTGGGCTTCCTGAAATGCAGCCGGTAACTGCTTGCTGGGAGACCCTATGGGGTCAAACTGCCCTGGAGGGGTGGTGAAGAAAGATGAGGCACTTTGTTGGTCATGAGGAAACCACAATTTCCTCATTGATCCAAAGAAAGCTCTCCTGAGTGGCAACAGGTACAATGGCTATTTTGGTCAGCCACAAGCTGGGACAACTAGAACACTAAGATCTTGTGCTGGAGTGACATGTGGACAGAGCAGTGAAACTGGGTGAGACAACTTGCAACTGTTATCTTAGAGATATAACCTAAGTAAAAAAATTCTAAAAAATAATCTCCAAAGAGTAATAAAACAACAATTGGATTTATGGAGAAAGATCAAAGAATAAAAATTAAAGAGAAAGATTAAAGATTAAAGATGTAAAAGACTCAGATGTAAAAGAAATACCTAAAGGAAGTTTTAAAACACAGAAAGCCTGGAAAAGTTGGACATTATGAAAAGTGATTATTGGGAGAAATTGCTTTTCTAAACTCTATCATTTACCCCCTGACTGACTGACAATCAGCTGTTTTGATTTTTACACTCTGTTGAATGCTGGAATTGGGAGCAAGGGAGCCATCTGGTAGAGGAAGAAGATTACTGCAATGTGGGAAACTTAAATGGAAGTGATAAAAGGAGAGAAAGTAAACAACATCTGGAAGGCTATTTTGAAGATCAATAAGGCAAACTGAACTGTAAACACTGAAACTTTATTGAAACTGTGCATTGAAAGATTTGAGAAAGCTTGGTAGGCTAAGTTGGATTTGGATTGTTAACATCCCTTAACAGATTATCCGACGAAGCAAAATAAGAAAAGTGATAGAAGGGGAGAAAAAGAAAAAGAAGAAAAAACAAATAACACTTTAAAATTTTGACAATTGGGAAGGTGTAAACTGGAAATTATAAAAACTGTAAAGCATAAATTTATAGCTTTTTAAGGACTAGAAATTTAAGGAATGGAGGAAATATTTTGGGACTGACCAAATTTTATTAATAATTGACTTCTTTTGAGTTTTTAGATGTTGGAATACTGGAATATTAGAGATATATTGAGTAATTTTTAATAAATTAATGTGGTACATAATGACCCAGCAGGGAACAATAAAGTTATATGGAGAAATGTTAGTAATGGTTAAAAGTATTTATGAAAATGTGACAAAGAATCATAAGGAGGCTATGGGAATATTTAAAGATGAAGATGTGAAAGTAGAAGACCCTCAACAAATGGTGGGAAAGATGAACATGATGCACAAAAGACAGATGAGAAATTAGGAGTGGTGGAGGAGACAAAGCAAAATAAGTTACAAGAAGACAAAAATAAGTTACAAGAAGACAAAAACACTGAAAAGACAGTAAAAATAAATGCTAAGAATCAGATAGATAATCCCTTAAGAGCTTACAACAGAACAGAGAAAAAAAAGGACGATTTCCCAAAAATAATAAAAGGGTTATGGATGGGTATCCAAAAGATGCAGCAGAAGGAGATAAAGGGTAAGATAGAGGGAACAACTAGTCTGTGCAAAATTGCTAGAAAGAGAAATATAAAAGAATCACCAAAAAGTCAATATATGATAAAATTCTAAAAAGACTGAGAGATGATGGATAGAAACATGGTATCTTGCAATATAGTGACTGTATTAAAACCAATAGAAATAAGTGGAAAGTATAGATTGGGAAAAAGTAGCATATATATATATATATATATTGTTTTATATATATATAACAATTTATTATAACCATAAATATACTAACATTAGGAGGTGGAAGACTATGATTAGGTATATCTAAATGTATTATTATGATTAACAGTGTGCAAAAAATATACTGGAATTTATAGTTTTCAAGGATTATAAATTCATGGGGCTTAGAGATATAATTCTGGGACTGATTAAATCCTATTAATAATTGGTTTTATTGGAAATTTATTGTTTTTCCAGAAAATTGAGATATTGAAAATGTGGAGGAACATTAAGTGATATTTAAAATATTAAAACATTAGTGACTTAATAGTGGTCAATAAGTATATTGTATGAAGAAATGTTATTGATATTTACATATATTTTTGGAGAAGTGATTAAAAAATCATAAAGAGAAAACATAATACAGCCAGCCAGCTGAGCCCGGAGACGGTGGGGAGGCCTTCAGCAAGCTCTGGGGATGGGGGGGCCCAGGAAGATCCAGGAATTCTGGGGGCCCCAGAAAGATCTGGGGATGGGGGGATGGGAAGATCCAGGAAAGGTGAAGGGGGATAGCCCAACTCATAGGCTTACCTGTGAGCAGGCAGTCAGGGCTGCTCAGTTGGAGCAAAGGCACCACATGTGAAGGCAGGTAAAAGGTAAGCCATGAGGACCCAGTGTGCCACATAGGAGGTGAGGAGTGACTGGATGGGGCAAGCATCCGGTGGGCAGGGTAAGTGAACGAGCAGTGACTGGATTGGGGGCATGGCCAGCCAAAAGTCACTACCGGTTTGGTGACTGACCCAAATTGTCATTACCAGTTTGCCCGAACCAGTGTGAACCGGCTGAATGCCACCACTGATCCAGATGGTCACATGCTCAAAATTTGGGTGTTTGGCAATTGTCATATATGCGTGGCAGTTGCACTGTCCTGAGGTCATGCTATCACTGTTTCTGGCCTTCCTAGCCAGCTTCCTGTTTAACATTTTTATTGAGTTATACAATATTATAAAGTATAACATTCAAAAGTAAATAGAAAAGCAGTGGGAAGGAAAGGGGAGAAAGAGAAATGAGAAAGGATAAGAAAAGAAAGAAAGCATAATTGATTTCCGACTCTGTTACCATAAAATAAAGCATTATCAAATCACAACTTCTTGTTTTTTCATAATAATATGAACAAGCCATTTCTGTAAAGATCTAAATCTACTAAACAAAACCCAAAATCAAAGTTTCATTATTTTCCACTTCAAGCACAAAGTTCAGAAGCAGTCTCCAAGTGGAAACAAAAGTGTTCTGTATAAAAGAGTCTACTCCAAATCCTCGATTGTGATTGGCTAGAAAAGCCAGCATAGGGATTGGTTCACTAGGAACCAATCCAAAAGAGCTGCCAAAAGGCAGCAAAACCAAGTAACTGTCATTGGCTACAAGCCGACAGGCAAGCCGTATATAAAGGCTGCCGCGGCAAGAGCCAAACTGTTCCGTTTTCACTTAACTGTTGAAATAAAGACTTTTACTGTTGGAACCCGGTCTACCTCGCGTTTTTCCGGACAGAACACTGGTGACGAAGGTGGGATCATCCTAAAATGTGAGACTGTGCACGCAGCGAATTGAAACCCAGGCTTGAAGCGATGGCCGGAAATAATGCACCACCCACACCCTTCAACCCCAATGAAGAAGATTGGGAATCCTACGTAGACCGTTTCCAAATGTACTTAGAAAGTAACGAGATGGAAGAGATCTCAGACCAGCATAAGAGGGCTGTCTTCTTAATGCATTGCGGACCAACGATATTCAAAATGGCCAAGGCATTGGCGAAGCCCAGAGATGTAAAGCAAATGACCTGGCCTGAACTCCAGCGAATGTTGAAGGCTCATTATGCACCAGTGGTGTAAAATCTCATCAAATGGCATGAATTCTACCGAAGGGACCAAAAAGAAGGCGAGACCATTGCTGATTTTGTGGCAGCCCTCCGACAACTGGGGGGAGCATGTGAGTTCCTGAACTTAGATGAAGCCATGCGAGATCGAATAGTATTGGGTTTAAAAGACTCTAATTTACAAAGTAAATTGCTAAATAAACCCAACATAACCATGGCTGAAGCAATTGCAGAAGCCACAGCTGCAGAAGCCATGAAAAAGTCAGCAGCCACCATGAAACAAATGAACACGAACAATGACAAAACGAGCTTAACCAGAGGGAGGAAGCAATTTCCCACCACCACCCACCGTGAAGATTTTGACGAGACATCAGAATCCGGAGAGGAAGATGATGAGGTCCACCACCTATACGCCAACAAAAAAGGCGCGAAAAAAGAAACTGGCGGGAATGCGCCGGTTGCAGAGGAAACCACCCTCGAGCCGATTGCAGATTCCTTGATGCCATCTGCAGAGCTTGTAAGAAAAGGGGACACATCGAGAAGGTCTCTAGGAATCGAAAAAATAACAGCCCTAACAGACGCAGTAACTCTCCCCCACAAGCTGAATCGAAACAAGCCGAGAGGAAGTGGGAGCACAACAAACGAGCCAGTAACCGAGAAAAGACCCATGAAACTGTCACTATTGGAAGCGCTCAGACTGAAAGCAGAAAAAAAGTTAAAATCATCGTAAAAATCGAAGGCAGCCCCTGTGAGATGGAGGTCGATTCAGGGTCTTTCCTGTCAATGGTGTCATGGGACACAATCAGACAACTGGTCCCAAATATTAAACTAAAAGAGCTCCAGAAACAAAAATTGACTCTGAAGGACTACCAAGGGAATCGAATCCCTGTGGTAGGTCTAGGACATTTCCGAGTCGCTTACAAGCAGCATGTCAAAGTCCTGCCTCTGGCAATAGTCGACCGAGACCGACCCAGCCTCCTGGGCATCGAATGGTTTGCACCATTGGGCATCGGAATGACCGGAGTAGACCGAGTGGCCGCAACCAACTGGGAAGAAAACTTGATCCATGAGTTCCAGGACATTTTTGATGGCTCCCTAGGCAGGTATCGGGGGACTCCAATTTCCTTTAGCTTAGACCCCCAGATGGCCCCTAGAAGATTAAAGGCCAGACAAGTTCCCTTTGCATTAAAAGCAAAAATAGAGGAACAATTGAATAAATTAATTGACCAAGGGGTTTTGGAACCTGTTGACCATGCTAAATGGGAGATGCCAATAGTAACACCGGTTAAACTTGATGGGTCGGTATGCATCTGCGGAGACTACAAGGCTACCCTAAACCATGTGCTGCAACAAAGCGCATACCTGGTGCCAGTCGTATAACATTTGCTACACTCACTTGGGGGAGGAAAATTTTTTGCTAAACTAGATCTAGCACAAGCTTACCAACAGCTTCCAGTAGACCCCTTAACGGCCGAGGCACAGACAATAGTGACTCACAAAGGGGCATTCAAGTGTAACAGACTTCAGTTTGGAGTGAGTGTGGCCGCAGGCATTTTCCAAAGCCTCATGGAACGCCTATTAAATGGAATAAAAGGGGTCGTACCATATTTTGACGACGTCCTGATTTTGGCTAAAGATACGACCCAACTAGAAAAAAGACTAAGAAATGTACTAACAAAGTTTAGAGAATCCGGTCTGAAAGTTGAAAAAGAAAAATGTTGCTTAATGACTGATCGCGTCGAATTTCTGGGCTATTTAATTGACGGAGAGGGTATACACCCTAATGAAAAAAAAGTCAAAGCCATTAAAGACGCACCACAGCCAAAAAACAAAACGGAATTGCAGGCATTTTTGAGTCTAATAAATTTCTATAACGTATTCCTCCCCCACAAAGCAACAATAGCGGAACCATTACACTGTTTGCTGGATAAGAAAACTGATTGGACTTGGGGTCATAGAGAGCAAAAAGCATTCCAGAAAATAAAAAAATTATTAACATCAAACACCGTTCTTATCCAGTTTAGTAACACACTTCCATTGACGGTAACCTGCGACGCCTCACCGTTTGGAGTTTGTGCCATCCTGAGCCACCAATTGCCAGATGGGAGAGAGGCACCCGTCGCTTATTACTCAAAGACTCTGTCTAAAACAGAACGTAACTATAGTCAGCTAGACAGAGAAGCCCTGGCAATTGTCGCCGGAGTGAAAAGTTTTCACGAATACCTTTATGGAAGAACATTTTTGATTGTAACGAACCATAAACCGTTGCTAGGAATTCTGGTGGGAAACAAGCCTACACCGAACATTTTATACCCGCAGATGACTAGATGGTCAGAATTCCTTGCAGCATACTCTTACACATTGACACATCGACCCGGGAAGCAAATCTCCCATGCAGACGTATTAAGCAGAGCACCGCTGCCAACGACGGAGGAAGACCCGGCACCAACAATGACAACCCTGCAAATAGAAACATGCCCCGAACTACCAATATCTGCAAACGATGTTGCTAGAGCCACCGCAAAGGACCCAGTGACTGCCCGCATATTAAACTGGGTAGTAAAGGCTGGCCGGAAAACCAAAAAACTGAAAACTTTAAACCTTTCCAGACCAGACAAACCAAACTGTCAATTCAAAAAGGTTGTTTATTGTGGGGTGATCGGGTAGAAATCCCTCCTAAACTACAGACTAGAGTGTTGGGCATGCTTCACGAAGGCCACCCTGGTATCGTAAAAATGAAAAGCCTTGCTAGAAGCTATGTCTGGTGGCCTGGTTTAGATAAAGATATCGAATATTGGGTTGCCACTTGCACTAAATGTCAGAAAACCAGGCCTTCCCCACCACAAGCACCCATAAGGGACTGGGAGACCCCACGAGGCCCCTGGTCTTAGATCCACATTGATTTCGCGGGTCCTACTAGGGCGCATACCTTTTTAATTGTCGTAGATGCATACTCAAAATGGCTGGAGGTTGTAGTAATGTCATCTACGACAACCGAGGTGGTCATTAAACAACTTAACAAACTTTTTGCAACCCATGGATTGCCGGACGTCCTAGTGTCCGACAACGGGCCACAATTAACCGCCATCCAATTTGAACAATACCTAGCCTCCCTAAGTATACGCCATGCACTGACCGCTCCGGCTCACCCGGCAGCAAATGGCAGGGTGGAGAGAATGGTCAGGTTTACCAAAGAGGGTTTAGAGAAAATGGACCTTGGGGATGTCCAGGATAAAATCAACCGTCTACTCACCCTCGCACATATCACACCCAGCACCGTAACCAACAAAAGCCCAGCGGAGTTATTAATGGGAAGAAAACTTAGGTCACAATTAGACAGGTTGCACCCGAATTACATATTGGAAAGACCCCCCGACTCCTCCAGCCATTGCCGAACATTTGAAATCGGTGACCTAGTCTACGCAAAAATTTTTACTGTGGACCCCCTATGGCTTCCAGCCACAATCACACAACTCACAGGCCCCCGGTCCTACCGACTAACCGTAGACAATGGCAGGGAATGGAAGCGGCACATAGACCAGCTTCGTTCCCGAAACATTGAAAGAAATACAAATGCACAACCACAAAATGCACAACCACAAAAATAAAAATCGACGAAAACAAAACCAAAGGGGGTGGGTAATACAAGAAAATAATAAAGAACCTTTAAAAATAAACCCAGAACATCTAACCAATCAAAAAGAGCAAAAAGGAAACTCACGGTTAGATGAGACTTGCGAAAATAATCCAGACGAAGGGGCCAGCCTAGCCAGCTCGACCGGCCCGGAGAAACCAGGAGGGAGCGGCAAAACCACCGGCCTGAGAAACTCAAGTGGTAGCAAAATGGCTGACTCAACCTTCCAGGCGGTTCCATGGAAAAGAGCCGGAGAGACAGCAATCCCATCCGAACCGGTTGAAATCTCCAGCGAAAATGAACCTCACAAGTCCAGTAGAATCCGAAGAAGCCCCATCTACCTGCACGACTACGTCACTACGTAGGACTAAACCAAGGGGGGAGGGGTGTTCTGTATAAAATAGTCTACTCCAAATCCTCAATTGTGATTGGCTAGAAAAGCCAGCATAGGGATTGGTTCACCAGGAACCGTTCCAAAAGAGCTGCCAAAAGGCGGCAAAGCCAAGTAACTGTCATTGGCTACAAGCCGACAGGCAAGCCGTATATAAAGGCTGCCGTGGCAAGAGCCAAACTGTTCCATTTTCACTTAACTGTTGAAATAAAGACTTTTACTGTTGGAACCCGGTCTACCTCGCATTTTTCCGGACGGAACAAAAAGTACTTATGTTCTTTTCTTTAATCAAAGTAGTTAACTTTGCCATTTCAGCCAACTCCATCAACTTCTGCAATCATTCGTCCATGGTAGGAATCGAAGTGTCTTTCCATTTTTTGCATACAATAGTCTTGCTGCTGTCAACATATATAATAACAAAGTTCCAAATCTTTTCTCCATTTCTTTTTCCATTAGGCCCAAAAGGAAACGTTTTGGTTTCATTTTTATTTCAAAGGTGGTTCTCTATATTTTGAAAGAACTCTCATTATTATTCAAATATGAAGTATAGCATTCTCTAAACCTTTTAACAGTAGTTTGATAGTTACATTAAGCAGATGAGGTATTTCACATCAAGTTATTTCCAAAGACTGTCTTACCCAAACCTTTAATCAGATCATGCAACCCACTAAGCTTAGATAATGATAACTTCAGCATGTTTCAAAAATTGAGTCTATTTAGCTATCTAATAGTTCCCCAGAAAATATTCATTCATTAATCAAGTCACTAAAAATTGTCAGTTATGACAGCTATTATGTTCTGATTTTCTGCTTAGTTATATGCTCCCTATTTTCTTAAGGACTGAGTGAGGTTCCAGGAGCAGAATTTGGTTTATTTTGGCAGGAGAGTTGGTTAATAACTTCAGGCATTTCTTTGATCAATGGGTCTGTTTATAGCTAAGCAACAGAAGCACAAGTATAAATATGATGATAGTAAAATCAGTTTTCTACAGCTGAGTCTTGGGCAATAGTTTCACATTATTACATGCTTTTGCTTGCAGTGCTGAAGATTCAATTCATAAAAGGTGCTCCAGATATGCATGATGTTCAAATGACAAAGCTTGAAATTTTCTACATAGTGTGTGCATAGGAAGCCATCTGCTAACCTGCATAGCCCAGCTAAAATGGAAGTTGCAACCCAACAGTCCCCAAGGGTTGGGAGGACAGCAGTACAATCAAGTTGACTGCCACAAAGTTTCTTTCATAACAGCATCCCACAATAAAAAGAGCCAGATGCTGTGTTACACTCACTTGAATCCCACTCTCAGAAAGAGCTGGAAATGGCACTTACAGTCTAACATGCAAGGCGAACAGAGGGGCAAACTTCATCAGTGTGAAATGTGACATTCCACAATAGTCATTAAATTGGAAGACTGGTAAGTTCTAGCACAAATAGATTTTTTTAAATGAAGCATTTCTTGATTTTCTTAACGTTGCAACATGTGTGCCTTGCACAATACATTTCCTAGGGACCTCTCCCTAGTTTATTTTTAAATCAGGGACACGTACAATAATTAGCTACTCATTCTTAGCTTCCCATTCAGTATTCAGTGCAAAAGTGTTTTCTGCTAAGCCAAGCATATTTTTTTATATTCAAATAGAAACTCTTACTACAGAAATATCAAAGGTCCAAAGATCATTTGGAAAATTCTGAACAACTTTTTTCCATTTTGAGACTGAATGATTTTTAAAGGTGAACATGATTCTTATAATAACTTCGTTAAATAACTGCCAGAATTTTTCTTGTGGACTGTATTTCCACGGAAGAAAAGACTTGTTTGTATGATAAACACTTTGTATATACTAGATGAATATGAAGCTTTTTTGATTATTTCAAACAAACAATATTTTTGTGGTTTCATGTGCAGATATATCTTGACATTGGATGTTTTGCTGGCTTTCTGGAGCCTTCCTAAATAGGACAGAAGATGGGAAGGGGCTAGATTGGGTACAGCTAGACTAAAGGGCATTAGCAGGAATGGGCGAGTTAAAGCCAACCAGAACATCCAATAAAAAAGAGCAGGCTTTGGTGATGTTTGTGGCTATCATCTTGTCTTTTCTCTCCCTCTGGGCACCTTGAAAGTCCCATATTAAAGTGCCCTTGAAAATCCCATATTCAGAAATGGAACACTTGTATATTTCAGGGAAATAACTAATCTAAAATGTCCTTATCTCAAAATGTGAATTTGGAACCCAGCCATCTGTTTTAATGGACCTACAGCCTATTCATCCATATTGCAGCACTTATTTCAATGTTGCTGTCTTGTGCCAGCACATCTACAGAGAAGGTGCAAAAGAAGCCAAGGTGGTAGTTGTACCTCAGTAACTGAAACATTGCTCTTTTAAACATGTTGTACATACTACAAAGCCCACAACCCATCATAGCTATATTCATCTCAAAGAATTTTTTTAAAACACCCTAGAATAGATTGAAGCTCTAGGCAAGGGAAGAGATCATACCACCCACCCACTCACCCACCCCTGCCAGTGGTGTTACTCAGGGGTGAGATTCAAATTTCTTAAAAACCAGTTCTGTGGGCATGGCTTAATTTTTGGGTGTGGCTTGGTGGTCATCTGACTGGGTGGACATGGCTTTCTGACTGGACGTGCCTTGGTGATCACATGACTGGTTGGGCATGGCTTGTATGTAAATATTGTAAATATTTATGTAAATATTGAATTTTTTATTTAAAAAAAGAGCAACTTTTATTCAAAATCAGGTAAAGCAGGCAGGCAGATTGAGTTGCTTGCAGAATCACAGATTCACTTACAGATCTACCTTTCTGCAATTTGCTGCCCGAGTCTGTTACATAAAATTTGCTTGCAAGCAAACTCACAAAATTAACTTACAACACATCATGTATGTAAATATTGAATTTTATATTTTAAAAAGAGCAACTTTTACCCAAAACTAGACAAAGCAGGCAGGCAGATTGAGTTGCTTGCAGAGTCACAGATTCATTCACAAATCTACCTTTCTGCAATCTGCTGCCTGAGTCTGCATTGAAAAATAGAAGCTTGAGTCCTAAGGTAGGTTCAGCTCTGCTCTCAGGCGACTTCTCCCCCTCCCTCGAATACCACTCCTGACTGGGCCTTAGGGAAGCCGCCTAGGCAAAGGCACAGCAGTACAACGATTTAAATTAGCTAAAAAGCAGGAAATCCGATGATTTCCTGCTTTCTAGCTAATCTAAAGCAGCACAGCTGATAGTTGGAACAGCTGATCATGGGGGAAAAAAGGAAAAATAGCAACTTACCAAAAATTTGGCAAAGGTACAATGCAGGCAAGTTGGCTGGCGTGCATGCAAGATAAGGAGTGATTGGGTGGGAAGGGGAGGGGTGGGTTTGCAGGGGCCAGCCAATGGTGTGAATTGTCCGTTCTCCAAACTGCGCAGAATTGTAACAACCAGTTCTGTAGAATCCCAAGCCTGGTGTTACTGATTGAACATACTGTACGACTGCTCATTTTCAAATGCCATAATTTGCAAGAGATTAGACAATGCCAAAGATTTTCCAGGAATCCTCTAAAAGACATTGATACTTATATAGAACTGTCTGGCTTGATTATTTATAAACAGAAGCTTTCAACAAGAAGAATTAACTTCAGATGCTCCAATAGGGTTACTGCTACTAAATGTCAATCTGCTAAAAATACCTAAAAGAAAAGTGTTTGGAGACATTAAGGAAGCAGCAGTTGGTAGCAACCTACACAAGTATTCTTCTGTGAACTTGTATATTACAGGAAATGTTTTAGAGCTCAGTATCACATACCTCAAATCACTGTATATCTAATAGCTACTACCAGCTGAAAGTGGGTTATAACCACACCCATATTATTCACTGTTGCAACTAGGAATGGAAAAAAACTGGTTTGCAAGCACATGTCCTTGCTTGCACAGTCATACACATACACATGGAACAAAAATAACTTTGGGTAAGAGTGACTCTATGTGTGAGTGCCTATGTATTCTCCAGAAATCATTCTGAAATTGAAATTCTGGAACACTACTTCCAGGAGTAGTTGAAAGTTGTTCCAGATCAAAGCACTATTCTTTGCACAAATCTATATGGAATCTAGAAGACTCTCCCACACAAACATTCATTTCTATCTGTATATCTATATAAAGGCTTAATAACATTATCAGTAAACTTTAACATTCTCCATCACATCTTGATTAATTGAGAATGTAAAAAGAACTGATTATCGTGACAATCTACAACTATTAAAACCAGCTATTAAAATAACTACTGCTAGGAAATCTTTATGAAGATGTGAGTCACACACTGCTCCTTTTTCAAGGGTTAGAGGGTAGCCAATGCAGTTTAAAATCACAGTCAGAAAATGTGCCCTATGAATGAGTCTGTTCAGAAAAATCAATGAGAATTTGACATTCCTAAAATACCTGCAAGATTCTTCAAATTTATTTTCTTTAATTTGTAATTAAAATTGCCATTATAATCTTTCCCTCCCCCCTCTCTCCTGTGTATGTGAGGGGGGAGAGAGAGAGAGAGAGAGAGAGAGAGAGAGAGAGAGAGAGAGAGTCTGATGTCCTGATTGTGCAATGTACCAATTATTTGGTACATTTCAGAAATAAGTAATGAATGCTTATTGCTAATGCTTCCATTTAGGATTTAAAGAAAAAATCCACAGTGTAAATAATATACGGATGTGCCTATTATGAGGTCAGAAAATTCCATCCATTTTATACTAACATTAAAAGCATACAAAAATTTAGTGAACAAAGCTGGGTGCAATTGCTCCCAGACTAGGCTTCTTTGGTGTAGTCACCATGTTTTACGCACTTCACTTTATGAAAAATCCAGATGGCTTCAGAACTTTGTCTATGCTGAGTTAAAGTGCTATCTATTTCTCCTGGAGTCAACCAAAAGCAGTGCTTGCTATTTCTATTCAAACTTATACAAAATGGCACAGTCCTAAATAAGTGTGCCATGTGGGGGCAATCAAAGCAATTCTTCAATATTGCTGTCTTCCTTGTTCAGCACATCATTAGCCCCGGGGGGGACGGGACTTCTGCAATCACTACACTGCAGTAAGAAAGGGGCAGGTCTGTCTAAAAATCTATCTGTTCTAATCTTATTTGAATAAACATTTGTTTTAAAAAATAGATTCACAAAGGAGCTTAATCACAGTTATTTATGATGTCTTTCATCTTCCTTCCTTCTTTCTTTCCTTCCTTCCTTCCTTTTCTTTATAAAAGCCACATATTGACTTCTACTTTTCTGATATTCTGTTTGGGATGCTTCAGGGGACACAATGGGCACTGTTTTTATTTATTTATTTAGTGTATGGCATGTGTTATCCAGGGATCACCGAGTTGGGTGGCTGCCTCTGTGAAAGGAATTTTTTTGGACAGTGTTATCTTTATTTGCAAGATGCCAGAATACTGATAGACAATCGGGGGAGGCTCCTTTCTTGTCCCTCCCCGGTTTATTCGCCCATGAAAATCGAACAGAGCTGCTGACCTCAGCGGTGTGCAGGCCCAGCGTTTTACCATATGAGCCACTGTAGCCCCCAGGGGCACTATCATTCCATTGTCATGCTGTCTCAACCTTCAGGTGAAGCACCAAAACCCTAAAACCCATCTAGAACTGCTGTTTGAACATTTAGTCCTATTGTGAAATTCTAACACACCATTATTTAAATTTACCAGTTATAAATTGCTTCCGTGATTCCATGGCAAATATAATATGGGAGCCTATATGTGTCATACTGATCTATATGGAATATAGTTGCCAGAGGAATGCAAAAACACCACTGCTAAAAGCAACACAGTTCTACTGTTCCTGCACAACTTGGAAGGCCAATTGATAAACACTACTATGTCCAGCTCTTTGTTCATTTCATTAATCAGTTAGTCAATTTATATGGATGTGCAACTCACCAATGTAACTCTGGGCAGCAACATAACATTAAAACAATTAACAATAGCAGAAATAAAAAAAATTCTTATATTCCAGCTGTTTAAAAGTTCATATCCCCACCTGACACAGACACTTCTACTATTTTGGCCTAAATGCTAGGGAGAAAACCAAGGTTTTAGTGTCTTCTGAGAGAAAGAGCTGTGGTGGTGTAGTGGTTAGAGCGCAGTACTGCAGGTTATTTCTGCTGCCTGCCAGCTATCTGCATTTTGGCAGATAGAATCTCACCAGGCTCAAGGCTGACTCAGCCTTGCACCCTTCTGAGTTTGGTAAAATGAGGATCCAAATTGTTGGGGGGGGGGGGGTTTAATATGCTGACTCTGTAAATCACTTGCAAAAGCACTGTGAAGCAGTGTATAAGTCTAAGTGCTATTGCTATTAGCAAGGTGAGGGCGAGTCACTTCTCATGAAGTGATGGAAAATAATTTCATAGGTTGGTTATTGCCATAGAAGAGACAAGAGCAGAGAAGGCTGACCTGGGACCTCATAAAGCCAATAAAGACCTACTTTCTGATCTATTTTTGGTCATCTGATAGATTTTACATACCTTGCAGCTGTCATTGGTTCCTATGCTGCCAAAAATACAGTTGAAGCTTGTATGGTCAAGAATGACAAACTGATTTCGCTCATGGGCTAAGGATGTGATGAAGCCATCATTATACGACATGAGAGAAAAATGTTGTGGCCAGACCCTGTTCATACCATGTTAGGTGCAAATGTGGACATGACCATATGTTTATTACTAGAAGAGAGAGGGGATATTACTGATGTTCTATTGAGATATACCCATTTAAATAAATTAATCCACTCAGTAATCCTGCATTTCCATATTGCATTTTGTTGAGGGAAATTGAAAACTGGGAATTCTCAACTTAGTGAAGTGTGTTACTCATTAAGACTTACTGATCTTCCCTTGAAATCTTTTTCCAATTTGCATTCCCCAACTTCTAGTCTTGGAACTTTGCTTGGAAAGAAAAAATAACACAAATACTTCTATCAGATACAAATACTTCTATCTCATCATTATATCAAGACAAATGCATAGTTGAAGGGCTACATGACTAAAATAATAAGTAATTGCATCAGAACTTCATTTGGTTCTGTAAAGCTAATCCTTTCCTCTTCCCTCCCCTCCCCTCCCCTCCCCTCCCCTCCCCTTCCTTCTCCTCTCCTCTCCTCTCCTCTCCTCTCCTCTCCTCTCCTCTCCTCTCCTCTCCTCTCCTCTCCTCTCCTCTCCTCTCCTCTCCTTTCCTTTCCTTTCCTTTCCTTTCTTTTCCTTGTATGGTTAGGAATTAGTGCTTCCCTCCAATTGTGAGTGTCCTATTCTTCATGTTAGTGCCTTCAACTCACTGCCAGCCCACTAAGGAAACAGACTAAATTTGGATTTAGCTATGCCAGTAGTCATAATGTTTTTCCCTTCTCCTGGCACCTGGCATGTTACAAAAGGCTTCATTTATAAAGTAGATGATGCCATATAGTCAGGGGCTGAAGTTCTTAAAAGGACACAAAATAAAAATAAGAAACCAACTTAATGAGCATTATTTCATAGAATTAAAGATCAAGGTTTTTAAAAGTAAACAAAGAAATATAAAATGAACTTATTTGACCAAGATTAATATGTGTTTAGGT
Organism: Laticauda colubrina; assembly: GCA_015471245.1. Classification (NCBI taxonomy): domain Eukaryota; kingdom Metazoa; phylum Chordata; class Lepidosauria; order Squamata; family Elapidae; genus Laticauda; species Laticauda colubrina. Next base: position 67,973,912 of record BLBF01000006.1, read on the forward strand.
TTCTAGTAGCAATTAATGGAATTTATTTTTGACCAGTACTGAATGATGTGTTTAAATATCTGATTATTTTTTGTTTTATATCTTAAAATACAAAATGGATTTATTTGCCCATTAAAATAAATGTTACCATTTCTGATATCTCTCAATAGCCTTTTGCTGATTAGGACTGAATGATGAGTTCTATAATTTGATTATTCATAAAGGGTGAAATATGACAAATCTTTTTCATACTGAAATATTAGAAGATTTAAAGTTGCTGAAATTGTTCATACGTGTCTAGAGGGAGGGGGTGTCATCTTTTATATATCTTTTCTTATTTATTATTTTCTTCTGCATTTCCCTTCCTTGCTTTTTTATATATTTCTTTGTGTGCATTAGTTTTTTTATCTTTGTATTTGTGAACTTTAATAAAATTATTTAAAAAAGGAAAGAACTGGACTGCAAAAATTAACAAGCAATAGAGGGAAACAAAGAGTCAAATTTCAATATGGTTCTTTGCTGTGTCTTTCAAAGTATTTGCAGCCCTATTCACATTTGCAGATGATAGTTATCCACAAGTAAAAAAATTAATTGCTTCACAGCATCTTTCATAGTTTTACAGAAGTGGATACCTAAGTAACCAACTGGGCATCCTAACTAGCACTCTTTTGTGTCAGAGTATATTCATGAACTGAAATAGAGCTTAGTAACAAGGTCAGCCAACGAAAGCTGAATTGAGGGCTGAAACTTAAAGAGAGAATATGGCCATGGTTTATCTCTGTTCTGTGCTCAGCTCTAAAGTGAAAGAGAAAATAGTTTTCTTGCTTATTAGAAACTAGAGCTCAGCTCTGAACCTGTAACATGTCTGCTTTTGTTTGAGTTTGCTCCATGTTGAAGAAATCTACAACTGGTATTGTAAAATTTACTTGTGTTTATAAAGAAGTTAAATTAAGCCTCAGCCATCTGTGTTTAGTTTTCTGGTGCTGAATTTATGCTGCAATACTCTGAACATTTTGGATTAATGTTATACTAAAAAGTGTGTTCCAATCACAGGAGGAATGCTAGCACTCTTGAAACTCAAAGAACTATGAATGTATTACTTGTTTATATCAAAATCCTCATCCATAGGAATATTTCTGATGGGAGATTTTACACTCACACAGAGAATTTGGAACAGTTCCACAAATTAGTTGTTTTCTGTTTAGAACGTATAAATACCATTTCACCACATTTATGTAATTGTACTGGAGGTGTGCATTGTTAGGATTCAAAGTGGTCAAAGGTCCTTTTGATCTAACATGGGCACCCTGGCTGTACCTAGTCCACAATTACTTAAAGTAATTACTTTTTACAAGTAATTACTTACTTGACTTTTCTTGGTCTCCCCCAGTAATCACAAGTGCTCGGAAAACACATGCTTGAATTAAGTACACTAAGAAGACACTAATAAAGCCATAAAATCACACAGGACTAGGAAAATTGTCATAAACCATATCTGGGTCACTAGGTGGTATGGAAATTTAAATATATACATACATACATACATACATACATACATACATACATACATACATA
>BLBF01000006.1:67981083-67993166 GCA_015471245.1 Laticauda colubrina
GCAGAGCGGATAACACGGAAAGGAACGGACGTGGGGAGGACGCAGAGCGGATGTATAGAGGATGCACAGCGGATGTATAGAGGATGCATAGAGGATGCGTAGAGGATGCGTAGAGGATGCAGAGCGGATGCGTAGCGGATGCAGAGCAGATGCAGAGCGGATGATCTGCATCCGCTTTCATCCTTTCTCCATCCGTGCTACTAACGCTGCACGTCCGTTCTGCTTCCTCCCTGCGTCCGTTTACCGCTGGAATGGATTTGAGTTGTGCGGATGCACAGCGGATGCCTAGCGGATATAGCAGGTGCGTAATGGATGCAGAACGGATGTCCTCTGTATGCCTAGAGGATGCAGAACGGATGCATTGGATACATTTTCCGCGCAAAAGTTTTAGGCAGCCCAAAACTTTCTGAGCGGATGAAACGTCACTAAACGGATGCTGGACGGATAGAGAGGAAGAAAAACGGAGGCAGTGAGTACATCGCGTTAACCAACGGATGGCAAGCTTTTTTTGTCCGTTTTACATACTCTTGGCATCCGTTGGTGCAGTGTGACATGGGCTTAACACGGAAAGGAATGGACATGGGGAGGACGCAGAGCGGATGTATAGAGGATGCAAAGCGGATGTATGGAGGATGCGTAGAGGAGGCATAGAGGATGCGTAGAGGAGGCATAGAGGATGCGTAGAGGATGCAGAGCGGATGCGTAGAGGATGCAGAGCAAATGCAGAGCGGATGCGTAGAGGATGCAGAGCGGATGCATAGAGGATGCAGAGCGGATGCAGAGCGGATGCAGAGCGGATGAGCTGCATCCGCTTTCCTTCCTCCATCCGTGCTACTAACGCTGCGCGTCCATTCTGCTTCCTCCCTGCGTCCGTTTACCGCTGGAACGGATTTGAGTTGTGCGGATGCCTAGCGGATATAGCAGATGTGTAATGGATGCAGAACGGATGTCCCCCGTATGCCTAGAGGATGCAGAACGGATGCATTGGATACATTTTCCACTCAAAGGTTTTGGGCAGCTCAAAACTTTCTGAGAGGATGAAACGTCAATAAACGGATGCTGGACGGATAGAGAGGCAGCAAAACGGAGGCAGTGAGTACAACGCGTTAACCAACGGATGGCAAGCTTTTTTGTCCGTTTTACATCCTCTTTGCATCCGTTGGTGCAGTGTGACATGGGCTTAACATCTTGAATTGTACCCAGAAATCTATTAGGAACCATTCCAGCTCATGAAGTAGAATGAATGAATGAATATACATGTAACTTCCCACACCACTGCATTTTGAACTAATTGTAGTTTCTGTAGACGTCATTGCAATAATCAAATCACTGACCAAGACATGAATGATTGTAAGCACACCAATGTGCCTACCAACCCTGTCCTATTCTTTTTATTTTTCTTATATGTATCCATTTTTATGTATTCATAACTATGTTTATACTTATACCTGTCATCTTATAATCACTTGACAAAATAAAATAAATGATTGTGAACAGGGCCTCTTGATCCAGAAAGAAACATGCTTCGCATGGATTTGTACAAAAGCACCCAGTGTTACCTCCTCTTGAAGCAAGAGCCGAGAGTTCAAAAGAATTGAAATTGTACACCATTCTGATGCAGAATGTAACCTAATATAGAACTAAAGATGGAAAGTCCCTAGTTTCAAATGGCCATTAAACCCACAGCCATTTGGTCTTGTTGGTTTAAAGATAGGCCATTGGATTAGCCTATTCTTCCTAATCCACTGGTGTGCGATTCCCAAACTTTCTGAAAGATGATCCAGATTTCAGTCCCAAAAATATATTCACACTTCATATTATTTTTCAAATTGTCAGTATATAAGGTTCATAAACTGGAATAGACATGGTAACAGGTCAGCCAATGGGAACTGTTTGAATAGACATGGTAGTAGGTCAGCTAATGGGGACTGTTTGGAAACTGAAACATAGTATTTGTTTTTATAGGGCCATAAGAGACAGTTTGGAGTCTGGGTGTGGCTTAGACTTGCTGAATTGTATGTAAGAGTTGGTTTGTCCTCTGTAACCTAGGCCTCTGTAAATTTAGGCCTCTGCATCTCTGTACTCTGTAATGACTTGCTTCTATGAATATTGCTTCAGTGTTCCTGATTTTGTATGCTGCCTTCTGCTGTATGGTATTGTATATAAAGAAGTTTATTATGTAGATGAATCCTGCAGAATTACAAAATTGTGTGCTGGTTAGATGTGCTGCAACACTCACAAAAATAAAAGCAACATTGATCACAAATTATTTTAAACATTTTATTTAAATATTAAATAAAACACAACTAATTAGTTGGTGCACATCTCTCATTTTAACATAAACAAAATGATTTTCAGTCATGATAAAAAATAAAAACTATACATCTTAATTGAATCAATCACATAGTGTCTTTAAATAATCTATTCTATTGCATTGCAATCTGCCAAACAGTACTGTCGAGAATAAGATAAGAAGAAGCAATGCACAAACCCTGAAATGTTGAAAATGACCTTTTTCTACCTCCGAATAATTGAAAACATATTCTTTATCATTTGGAGAGGAGATTCTAGAAGTAAAGTGCTTATCACTGCTTAGAACAAACAGATTGTTTTTATGGCCTGTTGATCCATGGCAGATAAAAGAGAAAGATTCAAAAGAAGCCTACTGTTCTTGAAATAACACATGGAATTGTTTTATGAATGTGAAGGCAATGTTGCTGCTTTGGCATGACCTTGTTTCCCTTGTTGAAGTCACCCTTCAAAACCATCTACCCTGCCACTTTGCACGTCCACATAAACCATTTTATCTTACTTTTTTCTTTTTGCTGAAAGGCACCAGTCAGAGAAGGATTACACAGAGTAATTTAGCTTCACCTTGAAGATCTTACAAAACAAAAAGGCAGCAGCAGCAGCAGCAGCAGCAACCAAAGGTCCCAGACATGCAGACACCGTACATGAATGAAACTCAAGAGTCACAAAGTCATTGAACATATATGTCCACCCACTCTTCCCATTGCCAGAAAATCTTTGGTTTATTTGTGTGTGTGTGTGTGTGTGCGCGCGTGTGCGTGTAACACCGCAGGCTGTATAAAGTAGCAGCAAAATGAAGGCACCAGAGTTACTTTTAGAGAGAGATGGGTCCTTAAAGAATTATACCGAATAAACTAGTTTTGGCATGCATATGGTACCTTGGACCCCATCACATGCTCACATGCTCCTAACCTGACTACTTTTTCATCCTCCTTATCCACTGACGGAGGATGGCCACCATCTTCCCTCTCTGTGCCAAACTATGCCTGGCATTCATCAATGCAGACAGAAGCCACCATATGGTAAGAGACCATACATCATGAAACAAAAAAAAGAGCTTACTCAAAAGGGTATCTCATAGTGTGTAATGATTTCCAATTCCTGTTATGTGCACACAACAGACCATATTAAACTACACATTAAAAAAATCTAGTTTTTAGAAAAACCAATCTGTTCAGATACGAAACAACAAAACCCCAAAGTTGTGCTGTTCTTCCCATTGTAACTAATTTGTTCAAAAATAACTGATGTGCTTTCTTATTCTTTCAACTGCCAAAATAACTTTTATTTTTAAAATATTGCACCTTTTTCCAACAAGCCAGTTCAGTTTGGACCCTGAAAGGAAATGCATAAAAACTTCATTTGTAGCAGCAATAAATGTGTATAGCACTATAAAACATTGTGCCCAGCGCACACCCTCAAAGTGAGGTCATGGCTTGAGAAGGAAAACAAAACTTTTTAAATATATTTTCCACCCCAACAGCTCTTGCTATTTCACTCTAATATTTCCTAAAGCACTGTACGAGCAATTCCAAGCCATTACATAATATATTCTTAAGTTTTTCTTACTAAAGAGAAACGGACAGAAAAAGTTTGTAGTCTCAGAAAGAAATCCTTAGTGTTTGCTTACAATGTTAACTGATTCTCGTAATTACAAACTTTTCTTAGCTTCTACAGGAGAGTTACTAAGCAAAATGTTCACAGTTTTATCATGCTATGATCATCTGACTAGGGAATAAAAACTGAAAAGTATTGGTTTTACTAGCATGAACTTAAAAAGTAGAGATGCTTTGAGCATTATACTTCTACAATGCATAATGCTGTGAATTTTTGTGATAGTTTTTATAAGAGGTAATCATCTTCACAAATCCATAAACAAGTAAAATGAATTGGAATACCATAACACTAATCACTTCTTTGAAAAGGTTTTCCCTGTTACAACAGAATCAGAAACAACCATCTCCTCTTATATAACAGCAGATCTGACTTAATACAGTACCAGAAAACAATTAATTTCCCCTTGCAACCCCTCCACCTGACTCATTAGTTTCTAGCAAACAAAAAGGTTTTCTCATTATATTTGTTCAGTGCAAGAATATTGAAGCCAAAGGACCTAAGTATTGCTTTTTCAGTTTTATAAAGAAAGGAGCTTCTTCAAATGAATGGCTTCTTCACATATTTCAAACATGTTATTGCTGCTGATACTCACTTAGCAAAATAAAAATCTATCTTTGTTAAGATTTAGTAATAGAACTGCTCTCTTCTGAAGATGATGATCAAGAGAACAGAAAAATCTCATTTGACTAAGACAAATTTCCCCATCTGGTTTGAGGTAAGATCCTCCATTTCACAGTCCCCATGCTGTAAAGTAACTGTGTCATAGCTCAGAGATTGCACAGTAAAACGACTTGGTTGAGAAAACATAGAAGCAACTGGAGATACACTGCTACTAATATGTAGGTGGGTATCAAGAAGGCGAGCAGCCGAAGTTACTGGAGAGACAGCAACTCCAAAAAGGTGAGGCTGAAGAAACTGAGTGTTATGAAAAGCAAGCTCTAATGAGTTCTCACTTTGCAGTTCAGACAGGAGTAGGGATTTAGATGTTTTACTGCTTGAAGAGTCTGGCAAGAGGATGTTGTGCGACTGAGAAAGCTGGTGACAGGTTGGTTGGTGATGCTGGAGCTGAAGCATTCTGAACAGAAGAAATAGAAAGCAAAGAGGTTACCTACTTGTCCTAAGTTTCTAATGTTGCTCTCACCCACTATTGCTATTCTTCTAACTCTTTGGGGGTTAAGAGTGCAGCAACTTTCCTGAAATTATCCTAGCCGCATAAAAACACTCCAACTGTATGGGTAAGGGACTGGTATCATGCTGATTCCGTCCATTTTCTAGGCTCTTGCATCTTACAGCAGCAAAAATACGTATGTCTTATCATATGGCTTGTTAATGCATATTAAGCTCACGGTCATATAGATAATACAAAAAAGCCTGAATCTGCAAATGATTGGCAGCATTACTGAATTAACTGATCAGCATATGTTCCCAAGGGCACTGAGTTGAAAATAATTTTACTTTAATAACAATTAAATAAAAACAATAAAGAGCACAAACATCTTTTTCTCTGTGCAAATTAAATCTTAAAGCATTTTTGTTCCAAATAAATTCTGCGAATAATAGAAGAAACACTTCTTACCCAATAAATTGATATCATTAAAATATGTTTAAACCTGAGCACTTTATTTCAAAGTGATTCAGAGGTAAATCAACCTCTCCAGAATCTTTATAAAGTGAAGGGGGAAAAAAACAACGCATTTGATTTCAAAGACAGCCCAAAGAGAGCAAAATATAACTATTTTGCAAAGGCTGCAGTCTAAGGAGCATTTCTCATGACAGAGGCTGTATGCTCACCTTTGCTGCTGGAGCACCTCTTCAAGTAAATTCCTGCCCTCTCTGCCACTTCCGCTGCTGCCACTACCATTTCCCCCAGTGCTGTATATGCAGGTATTCTGCTGAGAATGCTGGAAAGGGCCCAGGCCATTCCGTGCTATCCGAACAGAGGAGGACTGGCACACCTGGCGAGCAAGGCCTTTGATTTTATTCAGTCCAAGAAAACCTTTGACTCTGGTATTCTTTCGGAGCTGCTGCCTAAATGCCTTCAAGCCTATAGAGCAACAAAGAAACACATGATCTAACAAATAATGCCTGCCTTAAGCAAACAGTTATCTTCAAGGTTACATCCCTCCTTTCCCACTTAAGGCAACCCTGAATGATAGCCACAGATTATCGTCTCATTTCATCACATGCATTCCCCCCCCCCCATTCCTCTGTCTCATATGTATGTGTGTTCTTTTTGTGCGAGTTTAAATAACTTGCAAGTCTCTTTATAAATGCCAGCATGGCCACAATTTCAAATAGGCATACAGTATAACATGCTGTATAGTAGACCATGTTTAGGAAAAAAGTCTAAAACTCCTATTGTAAACCTAGAGAATATTTGGTGGGTCTGGATTATGGGTGTACAAGGAAAGATTACCTTGAGTTAATGAGGTATCAGAAGCTCTCCTTCCTTCTTGGAAACTGACAGGCAACAGAGAAATACCATCCCTGCAGCCCTGAATTTGCAATACTGGGGTATCTGAATGGGAAGTCAGGAATGATGATGCAACTCTCGCTGTGGTTGGGTGACCTAGGTTCATTTGATTTTCCATACAGTTGCTCAGCATTTCAGAGCCATCATTTGATGACGAAGGGAGACAGCTGTCCGAACTGGTTCCTTCTGTAGGGCTTGCAGAAGAGGAAATGACTATACCTATATATATATATATATATATAAAAAAAAAACAGGCAGAAGGGAACATTTGTGAAACTGATACAGAAAATAACAAGGGTATTGGGCATAAGACAAACCTTTTCTATTTACAAAAGATCTACTCTTAACAAAAACCTTAGGCAGTGTTATAGCTGAGGCCAAACAATATGAAATTCAATTCAATGCAACTTTAACTCCAAAGAGTAAGATTGTGGGACAATTTTATTGCTAAAGCATGTAGTAAAAACAACGGGAGGTCCTTATTCACCAGGAATAATTTTGATGTTTTGAAGGATTGCAGAACTAATCTGATATTTAAATCATAATAGCAACATTGGAAGTCTTGCTTTTTTAACAGATATTATGAAGGGTGGAGTCTTTGGTGCTCTCTAAGCTTGGTTGTTTGCTTGGACACCTTTCATTACCTGACTACGTAATATCATCAGTGCTGCTGAGTGTGTGGTTTGCTCCCTGTTTATTATTTTTATGAATAATAAATTATGAATCAATGCTACCTTGATCACAATAGTAGTTATCCAAATATCAGGTTCCAGTAGTGCAAACAGATGGGGAAAAAGAAAAAGTAGTCTTTGTGACAATGTTTACACAGACGGGGGGGGGAGGGGGAGAGCGACGGGGGGGGGGGGGGGGGGGGGGGAAGGGGGAGAGAGAGACAGAGACAGAGCTCAAGTTATCCACTAAAGAGAAAGAGCAGATTTCCCGAAGAAGCAGGGATATGAGAGAATAATAAAAAAAAAACTATTTAATTTTACCCTCTAATGTGAACCCATGCATAAGTAATTATGCCTCACTGGTAAAAGAAACCTATAAAACCACAATATCCAGAAGCTATATTATTGAGCAAAGGAGAAAAAAGCAAACTAGGATGATATTGTTAATTATTGCTGAATAGGTGATATTGATGAAGATACTTCTTGTACTTGTTTCACAGAATAGCCTGGAATATTCTACATTAATTGCTAACATTTTAAGTGGAATCAAAAGAAAAAGAATATGGGTATTCTCAAATGACATAGACAAAGAGATACCTGAATATGCAAAAGAAGGAAAGAAAGGAAGTCCATATTTTTAGCCCACCTGTTACTTCATTTTCCTAAGAGAGGTTATTTCAGAATATGGTACAACCAAGGCAAATATTGTTTGTAACTCTGACAAATACAGGTTAATTGAAAGGAAAGGCTATGACAGCTGATTTTTCAAAAGTAAACTTATTTTAAAAATAGTGAATTAAGACACATGAAGTAGATGAAGGAATATATCAATAAATCTGATATAACTAAATAACTAAAATTTCAATAAAAAGAGAAAGTACTCCTTAAAATATTTATTCTGCATACCATCTTCACAGCACTTACATGGTGGAGAATGCTGATAAAAATGAGTTGTTACTCCAGCCAATGTGTGTCTTCGACTTGTGTTGATGGGGAAACCAATTGGATTGAAAGCTTTGATTTCATCCTCCAGTTCCTTGTCCTGCCTTACTTCCTCACTGATTGTAGTTTCCAGGAGGCTGTTTGGAGAGATGGAACGATTCCTGAAAAGGGTGTTGAAGTTCGGATCCAAAGGAAAAAACAATGGCTGAAAAGTAAAACAATAAAAGGAATAATACAGTGCCTTTATTTATTTATTTAATCTATCTATCAGGTTTACATGGCCAGCCATCTCAACAGAAGCAGCTCTGGGCAGAGTTGTTTGTGCCTCTATAATATTTTTTCCAAGAAGACATATGTGATAATGTACGGATTGACATTGGAGGGTAAAGTGAAAAATAGGCCTTTAAACTTCCTTGGTTCTAGGATTCATGTTTCACCTGATGGCCTCGAATCAACTATTAAGTCAGAACGCTAAGAGCACCAACCTGTAATGGGGTGTTCAGGTCGCAATCCATATCTGCCTGCAAAGGGGACTGAATCAGGTTTGGAGGCTGATGGTATAGCAGAGATGATCTCAAGTTCTCACTGGCAATTTTATCCTGGGTCAACTAAAGAGATTCAAAACAAAGCATTTTCATTTGACCTTCTGCACAATTTAGATAAATAACAGATAACAGATTAACAGAGTTGGAAGGTCATCTAGTCTAACCCCCTCTCCCCATGCAGGAAACCCTACACCATTTCTGACAAACAGCAATCCAGTTTCTTCTTGAAAGCATCCAATGATAATCCCACAAAATGTGCCAGAACTAATTAATTTGTCCTTTAATAAAAACATATCCTGAGCTTAGTTTTTGAATTTCAGAAAAATAAAGTGCAGAATAAAACTTTAAGTGCAATGCCAGATAACTCTGTCAGTTCCTACAGCAAAATTATTTTAATTTATCAGAATTCAGACTTTTGAATTCTGCAATTCTGCAATTGCAACCTGCAATGAAATACACTTTATTCCAGAACTGCTGAAATATGCCTTTTGATCACAAGATTAAACAAAAAATGATGGGGGAGATGCCTCCTTCCTTCACTCTCTAAGCTATGGTTCAGCTCTAAGTTGAAAAGGAGCAAAAAAACAAACAAACCCTGCATGGGGAATTCAGTTGACTTAACTTAGCTGACCTAAGAATGATTATATATGACCTTACCTCAAGGTTGCTGAAGTCTGAACTCCTTGGTCTTTGCTGGCGACTGCTTACTGAGCAATGGGACAATTGATTGCCACGGTACTCCCTGAGGCGCTCCAAAAGAAGGTAATAAATTGCAGCAAAATGATTGTAGCTGCTGTTTTGCAAAGACTACAGGAAATGGAGACAAAAACTAATTTTAGTGCACAGATACATTTAAAAAGGAACAGCCAACCATTCACTAATCCCAGAAACCTCTGTCTGATAGAAAGACAGCCCTACACACTATCCCCCACCCCTGCCAGATTATCGCAAAATAAGATGTTTAAAATTACTGGCTAGAAGAGCAAGACTTAACCATTGTTATAAAAGCAAACTTAGGGAATTTGTGAGCTTCATCAGGAGTGGGAAAAATTGGGATTCTCGGAACTAGATATTCTCTGATTTCAAGTTTTAAAATTTCATGCCAGCTTGAGCATTTGAAAAGTATTCCTGTCTAGAATCTCCCAACAAATGCAAAAGTATATGAGCTTCACAGGACGCAATGCACTGATTGCTTGATATTTTAGCAATGCACTGATTGCTTAATATTTTAGCAATGCACTGATACTTGATATAGGCCACTTGTGCCACTTTCCTAAAGGGCAAATTTTATAGAGTCCAAGAAAGACAGTAGATTTCCAGAGTAAGGTGTCACAAACTCACCTCAATCGTTCTTTGCCTGTCAATGCCAAGAGTCTGCATGATCCCGAGGACCTGCTCATTATAATCTCCAAGGTTGGAGTTATAGTTCTGCATGGAGAAGGGCAAAGAGTGTTGCCGCTGAAGAGATGGGTCAGCCTGCATCCACTTGTGTTGCTTTATTTGAGCAATTGTAATTCGTTTTGTAGGATCCACAACCAGCATCCGTCGAATAAGCAGTTCACAATCTGGTGATTTATTTAGAAGACAAGAACAGCAACATTTGAATATAAAAATAAAGGGCAAACAGAGTAACTTAAAAGTTAAATAAGTGTTCAAGTCTCCTTATTCACAAAAAAGCAAGCCCATAAAAATTGTTTCATAATCAAGACTAATCTATCTTCATAGATATTTCCCACTTCCTTCACAAAATCTTAGGGAACTTTATGGTTTTAAAAATGTTACAAGCATAACTTGAAGGGATTCTTCTGTTGTACTAGTTTCACAAGAAGCTTATTTAAGTAGTAGAGTCAATGGATAACAATTCAGCTCTTGACAAACTAATTAGTGATTGAAAGATTTAAAATAAATTCTAAAAATATAAACAACTTTTCCTCTTAAAGAAAAATCTTATTATATAGCTTTTACATTTTGAATGTTTTTGAATGTAGAAAAAGAACACTACATTTTCCTAATTAATACAGAGCTAGAGAAATATTTCATTCAAAATGTTAAAATATCACATAAATAATGGTATGTTCAAAATGTTCGAAAACATTAAAATATAAAACAAGAAAGTGTTAAAAAGTTTTTTAAAAATAGAAATCCCACCTTGGGACATGAAATAGGGAATACGGAATCGTCCTTCTAGCACCCTCTGTCTTAGAGATGGTAAATTGGGCCCATCAAATGGGAGAGAACCACAGACAAGGACATACAGCACCACACCAAGGCTCTGTCAACAACAGAATAATATATATATATAGCAATGAAGTATGCAATATCTTCCTTTTGGTATTTTACCAGGTGGGTAATATGGGATTTGCAGCTTACCCATATATCAAGGTACGGGCCTTCATAGTCTTTTCCTTCAAAAACTTCTGGAGCTGCATAAGGTGGACTTCCACACCAGGTGGACAGAGGTTCACCAGATTTGTAGAAATTTCCAAATCCAAAGTCTGGAAAAAAAGATGAATAAAATATAACACTCTATTAATAATATACGTATGAATAAGGAAACATATTTGTATCTGTTCTGGCAATTAACAAGACTACCACATCCATTTTACTGATTTTCAAATGTAGATTTCAAGGCTGTCTGTTTCAGAAGTATATAATAAACTTCTAATGAGAAAAGAATTGGAAAACATGAAATGTTTTGCAGTGACAGAATTCTCACCTGCAAGCTTGATATTCATGTTAGCATCTAACAGAAGATTCTCTGTTTTGAGGTCCCTGTGTACTATGTGATGACTATGACAATACTCCACAGCTGAAAGTATCTGCCAGAATTTCTTCCGAGCTTCATGTTCATTCAGATGTCCACGTGTAGTTAAGTGATCTGTCAAATATGATTAAAAAGGGCAGAAATGTCTTAATATCAGCTTCAATAGCCTCTTAAAAACATCTATAAATAAACCTCCTTACTTAAGCCCATGTCACACTGCACCAACGGATGCAAAGAGTATGTAAAACGGACAAAAAAGCTTGCCATCTGTTGGTTAACGCGATGTACTCACTGCCTCCGTTTTGCTTCCTCTCTATCCGTCCAGCATCCGTTTATTGACGTTTCATCCGCTCAGAAAGTTTTGAGCTGCCCAAAACTTTTGAGTGGAAAATGTATCCAATGCATCCGTTCTGCATCCTCTAGGCATATGGGGGACATCCGTTCTGCATCCATTACGCACCTGCTATATCCGCTAGGCATCCACTGTGCATCCGCACAACTAAAATCCGTTCCAGCGGTAAACGGACGCAGGGAGGAAGCAGAACGGACGCGCAGCGTTAGCAGCACGGATGGAGAAAGGATGAAAGCGGATGCAGCTCATCCGCTCTGCATCCGCTCTGCATCCTCTACGCATCCGCTCTGCATCCTCTACGCATCCTCTACGCATCCACTCTGCATCCGCTCTGCATCCTCTACGCATCCTCTATACATCCACTCTGCGTCCTCCCCACGTCCGTTCCTTTCCGTGTTATCCGCTCTGC
>BLBF01000006.1:67998170-68028699 GCA_015471245.1 Laticauda colubrina
GAAAGAAAGAAAGAAGGAAGGAAGGGAAAGAAAGAAGGGAAAGAAAGGAAGAAGGAAGGAAGGGAGAAAGAAAGAAAGAACCGCGCCGCAAGCTTTCGCAGCATCCGCTCCAGCCCTGCCCGCGCGACTCGCTCCGAAGCCGTACCTTGAGCCCGGCTGCCAAGCGGCTGCCGCCTCCGCGCTCGTCTGGCTGCCAGGCTCTCAAGCTGCCGCCGCCGCCGCCGCTGCTCCTCCCGCGCTCCCCGTGGCACCGCCTCGGCTGCTCTGCCGGCTGCCAGCGAGCTCTCTGCGCGCCGGGGGCAGAGGAACACGCGGGAAGCCCTCCCCCCGCCTACCTCGAAAACCGAGACAGACCCATTGACGTCACTTTGACGCCAGAGCGACGCGCGACCGAGCGTGAGGCTGAATGAGAAGGGAAAGAGAGACATCCAGCCGTTGCCAAGAGACGGACTGTTCTGACGCGCGCCCAGATGGACCCGTCGCCCGGGTGACCGGGAAGGTGGGGTGACGTTTGCGCAGGGAGGAAGGAGAGGCGAAACAACCATCCCCCTCAGTTTGATCCACCACGTGATCGTTTGTTGTCATTGAGAGGGTCGTCCCTGCGGCCGCGCAGCACCTAGGATTAACCCTCCGCGCGCCGGCGCTCGGTCTGTGTTTGTTCCGCCGTGCTTCCAAGGCCAGGTAAAACTGACACTTCTTCGGACCGTTGAAAGCCGGGCTGGGTTGAACCATTTCTTCGCGTCGTTCTTCCCTGAAGCCTTTGATGAGACCCTGGGTAGAACGCGAACTCGGCAGGCATCGATGTGTCAGCCTTCCTGCGTCAAAAATACTGTAGGATGAGAAGTCTTCACGTGCCAAACCCCTGAAAGGCTATCAACGTCGGCACGCAGTAAAACGGGGAAATACTCGGGTGTGTGCGAATCCCACCCGTTTAGGCGGGAGAGGCAGATTTTAGCCCTTTAGGCTGGCTGTGAATTTTGAGATTTGCCGGTGCGCAAACGATCTGTGACCTCACGGCTCTGCAGGCAAGAGTTTTCCCTCCGTGCACTGCAAACATTTTGAGGCAAAATGAAAACCTGACTGGGATCTGCGATGGGGTTTATGAGACGGCTAGTCTCTTGTCTGGCCCTGGCCATGCTTGGGAGGGATCTTTGGCTTTGAAAAAGCCACTTTTCCTTCAGTTTGGAACCACTGAAGAAAAGAGAAGAGGCAACTTTATCGTCTCCATTTAAGAGAATATAAAATCTGCAAAAGCAGCCCCAAGAGATCATTGGCAATCTGTTTCGATAATTTACATTAATTGATTTGCTGCATAATCTTAATTCTTGCATGCAAAAGGGAGCCACAATTTGCTGTGGTCAGTTCTGAAAGTTTATAGAAGTAATGATTAACTATGCCTTCGAGACAGTTATCTTTTATATCTGCTACATGAAGAAATTTAATGAATATGCTGAACCAAAACATCTGGTAGGAACTTGTCAGTTTATCCTGAATTCATTTTTAATCACCTTGCCTCAACCCCTGCAAAGTGTGTGTCTTCTAAGTTGCCAAGTTATTGCTCAGTTAAGAAATTTAATAATCGGTCATCATGCCAAGAATCCACACACCTATTTTAACGTGTGCCAAGAAGGAAAGAAATCCATCAAATCTTCAGATTATTAATGGGGACACTGAGTTTAGCAAGCAGCTCTTTTTAAGATGAGATAATCCCTTTAGCAGGACTGGAAAATTGGTGTGCGGTATATGTGTATTCCAAGTTACCTATTTGTTTTCTATACACGGAGTCCTTTATATTCCGTCTCTTTCTATTTAAGTATAACCAATCTTTTTAAGCATTAAGTATAGAAATGAAAATTTTATTTATAAAAACTATTTTAATCTTAAAATAATAGACATTTAGCATGTTCAGTTTGGATATCTGGAATGGAATCATAAATGCAATTGCTGGATTCAACAGACTCTCTTGAAATCAGGTGAAAGATGCCTGAGAAAGAATATTTGTTTGTTGATTTGTTTATTTTAATTTATTGTCTTGTCAACTTCAATGGACTCTGGGCAAATAAATATATAATATTAAGTTGTATATCCTTAACGTTTTTGTCTTTAATCTGTACCTGAATCTTTGGAAGGGCAGGATCCTGGTCTGAGAGAAAAGTAATTGAGGAATTTGAACTCTTTGATGTCCTTTATGCAAATTTACATAATGACCTTGAGCCTCCCTTCCTCTGTTTTTCTTTTAATGGAGACGATGATATACAGTTGATCTGTGATGGTCTGTACAAATTTGAGAGAGCCTTGTGTGAAACCCCAGGTAACACTTTAAGAAATGAAACTCAGTGTTCCTCTTCCAGCACTTGAAGCCTAACAAAACACTCTGTACAAGTACAGCTGCTCCATGTGAACAATTCTCTAGAAGTTATTGACAAGAAAATACACATTGACAAGCTGTGCTTTATTACCTTAAAGCCCTGGAAAGATGATGTTCTTAGTTTAATCATATCGGCAGCAGTTTATTATAGACCTATCAATAAACAGTTTATTAGTCAGGAAAGAAACAAAATGATAAGGACTAGCTTGGTGTAACTGGTTCACATGCTTGTTACCTTCCAAATACGGTGGTTAAAGTAAGCCTGGAAAGTACCAGGCTGGAAAAAAATGAAGCAAAACAGCTTTTCCTGGATTAAGGGGTTACATTGCTTTCCAGTGTCAGCACTCAGCAAGATATAAAGGCAGGACAAAACTCAGTATGAATTAATTTGAATGTACATTAAACTAAATTCATTAAATTGAATACATTGTTAATAGGATTGTTTTCCAATTATTTAAGCATTTCCTCCTTCGGTTGTATTCAATATTACAATTTAGTTTTAGAGGGAGTCTAGGAATTGCATAGGGCTTTGAGAACTGTATGTGGTTCTCAAGCAACTTGTTATGGAACTATTAAAGGGGTGATTTTGGTATTGCCCAAATGTAAGCAATAGGCAAATATACTCCCTGGAATTTATTTTACTCTTTGCAAAATGCAGTCCATTTTTCTTTTCTTTACTGATTTTGTTTCCGCTTCCTTTCCCTTTTTAGGTTGCTTGAAAGTTTCTGTGAATGATCACCGTAATTATGGTTTTTGCAGAAGGAGTAGGATAGTGGTGGTAAGACCTTTGGCTTGATTGAAGCCAGTCATGGTTTGGGATATCTTGATGCTATTTGCTAAACAATTTACATTGATAAAGAACCCCTGATTCAGAAACTTCCCTTCTTTTCTGTCTGCTAATTTTAGTTTAATATTATTGCTGTGTTTTCAAAAACTAGACATTTGGGGAGCTAATACCCTTTAAAAAGAAAGAAAGTGCTTTGGGGACCTGCAAAGCCACAGTGAAATCTGTATAGGAACAAGCCTGCTTTTCCTCTCAATACCTATTGATGTGTCTTTATGTGGGGGGTTTGTTTCAAAGATTTTCGTGGTCTGAGCTAAAGAGATCAGATCAGATTACAGTCAGATGCTTGTTAGCATCACTTCTGTGAATAAATTAAGGCTGAGAAAAACTCAAATGCAACAATAGTCTGAATCTTTCTATCCTGAATATTTTTTCTTTAATTTTCAGTCCCAAAATCCTCCTGAAAGCAGTTTGAAGCTACTGCATTCATTTCTGTTGACTTTAAAACATTGAGAACAAGCAAGAAATACCATGAATAGTTGTTTCTCCAACCAACCAGTAAGAGTTAAAAACTAATAAAGGAGAATATTTATATGGGTGGTTTTTCTGTAGATTTGTGTTTTTAGTTTCCCATTGTGGTCTCTGCTGATCAGGATGTCCAGGAAGGGTAGCAGGTTGTAAAGAAAACAACAACTTGCTACCCTTCCTGGAAATCCTGATCAGCAGAGACCACAATGGCAAACTAGAAATGCAAGTCTAACGGAAGAACCATCCGTACTGGTCAGGTGTTCCACTACCAAAGCAACAACCCAGCCTCCCACAAGGGAAACTGCGTAAGCATTTAAATAAGCCCAAACACACTGCAGCAACCTGGAACAGCAGAAAAAGGAAATAGAACATCTATAAAACGTATTCCAACAAAATGAATATCCACACAACTTTATTAAAAAAGTCCCTGACCACTCAATTCAGTACAACACAACCAATACAAACCCTAAAAAGAATTACACTGCCATACATCAAGAATATCTCAGACTCCTACAACCACATGGAATTAGCAATACACATGAGCCAATTAAATATCTTCAAAACATCGTAAGCAGACTAAAAGACCCAACAACCCAGAAGAAAAAAGGAATCATCTATAGTGTACAGTGTAAGGACTGCAACAATGTAGGACAAATAGATAAGAAACTGGCAGAACACACCCACAACATCAACAGAAGACATTATTAAAATTATTTAATTTTGCAACATATAGATAGATTTAAACATAGTTTCAGTTGGGAAAATGTGATCATCCTAGACCAAACCAAATCCAAAAATGTCAGGGAATTTCTAAAAACTAGGCACCCTGACAAATCAGACATCAATAGACACATAGACATTAACAACATCTATAGACTATGCAAAAGAGACTATCACCCAGCCCAAAAAGGAAAGACCAAGCATTTCTCCACCAGCAATCAGCCCCCAGATCAGCATAGATTAACAGCAAGATTAACATCAGACCAACAATCAAGTAAACAATACCCTGATCCAGAAACTGCCAAAGAGCCAACCAAAGAATCTCTAAAACCCCTACACCAACACTGACAGGGCAAGCTACCGGAATATAAACTGACAACAATCTGCAGTCCTTACTAGCACTGTGGCTGTTGCTTAGTTTGGATAATGAAACATTTGCAAGAAAACCACCAAGGACCCCTCAGAGTTAAAGACAGCAGGATTCAAATGATATCTTGCTCCCAAACTGTCACAGCTCCAAAAGCAACAATTATTCCATTGGTTTCAGTTCACATAAAATATAAAACAAATATATATATCCCCATCCTACACTATCTATACAGATTGATATTTCAGAATATTGCAGCATTTTTCAGTTTTGACAACTTGAATATTTGAGGACCAACTCCAAGAATTCCCTAGCTAGCATGATGAAAGAGGCAAGAATTTTGTCAATGCCATTTGTATAAACTGGGAAAATAAACCAGAGTATTTTACAAGCATTTTGAAACTGAGTGAAAGGATTAAGTGTGTGTGCTAATTATGCTCTGTATTCATCCCATAGCATGGTTATGTTGCAGCAGAGGATGAGCAAAGGATTGCTATCATCACAGAGCTGGGAGGCATAAGGTGGAACCCTCAGAAATTCTGCAACTTTGAAGATAATTTGTGACCTATTTGGGTGAGGTATGGGGAATGATGGTGAAATTTAAATATTAAATAATGTCTGACTGTTCTATAATCACAAGATGCCCAAAGCTAAATAAATAATTGATTGGTTCAAAGCAGTGGGTAAAAGACCAACTCCAGCTATGACCCTTTTTGCCTCAGTGAGGTTGGGTTAGGGTTAGGGTGATAGCAGAAACCGCTATTTGGCAAATTCCCATTAAGGTCTCTTAAAGTTTACAACTTTGTTTTATCTTGGCCTACTTCCTAGTTTGCTGACCTCTTCCAAGTGAAAAGCATTCATAAATCCTGTATATAATTTATCCTGCTGTTACTATTTCCTCAACTTTCTGTTTCTGAAGTCCTGCTGATCAGTCTCAAGGCAAGCAGAACAAGAGCCACCCACTGGCTCCTTACATTCTATGGGAATCTGAAACAGATTTCATTGTTAAAAAAATCAAAATCAAGGAAGAGGAGAGAAAAAGTGACAAATGTGCACTTTGCAATAAACCTCTCACTATTGCTTTTGAAAGAAAAGGTCTTAAGAACCCAATGCTTCTCTAGCAACACTAACCTTGCGATACAACTTTTTGTGCCTCTTGGAAAATCAACAAAATTTCCTAAACTGGCCTTTAAGTAGCTATAGTTACTCTCTTTCTTTGGACTATATAACACTGAGTTTACTGGGTTATATTTCTAAACAAATGTTTATTTTTTATCTTTTAAAATTATGTTATCAGTTCACATTATTTTAAAGCAATTGAGATACAAAGTACGGTAAGTTTGTCCATGTTTTACTCAAAACATTTTTTAACAAAGTTCATAAGCATGTTTGTACTTTTAAATAACAAAGCACCATTTATTTAAAATAAACAAACCCAAATTTCCATTTAGGAGTTGTGTGGTTGCTGTTTTGTTTCCTTGCACATGGCAGTGTTTGTAGAATCCTATTTGAAACTCCTTGTCAGCAAGGTTTTCTTTGGAACTGTATAATTATAATTGCACAATTCATATGACATATAATTCCTTACAATCTATACTGGTGTTGTTCATAGTTTATTGTGCAATTTATGGGCTCCAAAGAATACCATTTTAATGTATAGGATAGGGTTAGGATGAGGATTAGTGTATTAAATGTGACATTTATTGCTAAAAACGTTACAACTCCATGACAGCTTTATCAACATTTGCACAAAGGTTCTCTTTCTTGTTTTGAATTTCTTTTTTCTTTTGCTCCAAAATAATATTTCTTGAATAAGAAGGGCTCTATGCTCTTAAATGGAGCACCATATTCTGCTTGAAGCATATTCTGTTTCAAAGATGGGCATTTAAAAAGTTAGTATGACCATGATAAACAATATATTTTATTAACAGCTATGTAAATAAATTCAATTCACTACTCTATTATGCCAAAAAAATTACCTGACTAAATTTTCACAAAAATTTCAGTAGGAATCTAGGGGTCACAAATAACTAAAGAGCTCAACAACCAAATTTTGTTTAAATATGAAGAGGAAGAGAATATTAAGGAAGAGCCTTAATATTTCCCATGAATTATAAATATATACATAGGTCAAAGCTGATACCAGGTCACTTTTAATATGACCCAAAATTCAGTTTATACAAAGATAGTATGTATACAATTAAGCCTAGTACATGTGAAGTTGTGTTTGGGTTTTAGACGCTGCTGAATCTTCATGTGTGCAAAATGGAGAAAAGGAAGATTCTGTCAGAAAAACAGTACAAATTTAACACTGTGACATACATTTAATTATAAGTATGTGTTTTTTATCATTTCCTATAAAATTTTATTACTATACAGATAAAATTTTGTTTTAAGATTTTCACTGCCTACTTCCATTGGACTTGAACCCATAACTGCATTTTTCATGAAAATATCATTTCTGTAGCCAAATTTGGCTAATGCTGTGGGATTCACTAACGGTACTAATTGAGACCAAATGTACTCAGACAACAGACAAATTTTTTCCCCCACTATGGCAAGATATATTCTATTAATATTAAGCATGATATATAGATGTAGTTATATAGTTATATTAGTACGTACAGATTTTATGTAAACCTTTTTGGGTTTTTTGTTTGTGTGGTGATGCATTTCTGTTCTAGAGGAGACAATCTCACATGCATTTCTCTATCTTTGTCTCTATAACCCGAACCCTCTCATCTTGCTCTCTACTCTCCACCTATCCATCTTTTTGGTTATCATATTGATGAATTCCGTTATGTTCTTTTTCATTGTTTATCTTATTGTTGTATTATTTTACTTCTGTTTACACTTTTTCATTGTTTCCATGTTATTGTTACAAGATGCTAAAGTAGCCCCGCAGCAAGATATTTGGCAAATAAATTTAACAATAATAATCTTTACAGGAAAAATCCATATGTTTGCATTTATAGCTACTGAAGCTTCAGAGCCCTTGGAACTTTTTTTCTGTTTACTTGGGAAATGAAATCACATCTGTGTTTTAGTATGATTCCATGCCCACAGGTAAGAGAAAAGCTTATTCAGCAATTATCATTACATTTGTCCCACAGGAATAGATTCTAGTAGCTAGAATATTTATAAACATGCCTAGTGAAATATGTCTCATTGGTTTAATTCATTCATTTGTCATTAATTTTTTTAATAACATATAGCGGGCCACCTAAGAACCAACTCTAGATAACTCCCAATCAAAATGTACTTTACAAAAATACATTATAAAACCATTATAAGTAGAAATTTAAATAATTATAATTTACACTTTGGGACACACACAAAGGTACTTTTTCTCCCCCTACATGTTTTTTTTCTTAATGCTATCTGATCATTTTCCCATTGTACAATTGGGACATGCCTACTACTTTATGAACTTGTTTTCTTTGTCCATGACCTCTATGTAGAGAAGGGACTTTATTTGTCCCTATCTGTGTTTGGAAATACAATTTTACCATTAGAAGATGGAATATAAATATTTCATACATATAAAATAAATCAATTCCATTTCTGGATTGCCAGAAATGTCACAAGGGCTGTGGGATTTTGTCTGTTATATTGCACAGTTGTGCAGCCTTCACATTTTTTAAAGAGTGAGTTTGAATCATGTTCTCTTTATTGAACCATCTCTCCAAATTATTGGTGTTTTTAGATTTAGTTTAACTGTGATGCAATAGCAACTGCAATTAACATGCCCTCCCCCAATAATTCTTTTTCCATTTATATTCAGTTCTTGGTGGTTATAGTCAACAACTCCACCAACATAGGATTGCTCAATATATGCTGACCGGCATTGCTCATTTTTTATTTCTGTATTAGTTTGGAAAATAAAATGATTGACGAGTGTCTGGGTTTGCATCATCCAACATTGCTGTTTGATCAGCTGCTTTAGTAGTAAGAGAAGCAGAACGGCAGATCTGGAATTCAAGATTAGGAGGTTCTGAACACATGTTTTGGAGTATCTATTTTTCAGTCTTTTGTCACGGACTGAAAGTGAAATGAAACAACATTCATTTATTTCATTCACTTTATTTATTTACATTAACAGGTTTTTCTGGAGATGAATTACAATAATTGCTGAAATATTGTTACATACATACATAAAAATATTAAAAACAAATAAAAGTCAAAGTACAAAATTACAAGGAATAAAAATATGCTGAAATTAAAATACTGCAATTAATACCGTGCTTCTCCAATAATATGCCCCCCAGCATGTTTTCTAGGAATAAAATGAAATTAAGCCTCTCCCCCAAAATTTAAGGGCTATTTTAAAACATGGGAAATGAAGGGGAAGGACGGGGGGGCACTTGCTGTTAGGAGCGATCCGCGAGCAACCATGCCTCGCCACAAGCCTTTCCAAACGTGCTTCAAATGCGGCGGCAGCTCCAAATGGCAGCAGCATTCCAAACGCGGAAGCGACAGTTCCAAACGCCGTGGCGGCATGGGCAGAAGGGAAAGCAACAATGGTGGGCACCCAAGGTCTCGAGTCTGCAGCAAAGGTGCTTGGCGGGAATAGGGAGCTCTCCGCACTCTGCTATGATCGCCCGTTAGGAGTGGCTGGTGGCGAGCCATGGCTGCCCATGGGGTGCTTTAGGCGAGGATGCAAGGGGGGGTGGAATTAAGTCACCCCCGAAAAGATGGTCTAGCTGTTTTGGGGGGCTTAAAAAAAAAAAAGACCTGGCCTTATTTTATGCGAAACATGGTATTATGTAATGATTTTGTTGTTTTCTGATTTTTGTTTGTTAGTTTGTTTATTAGTTTGTATGCTGGCCATATTGTTTATTTTTATAAACTTGGTGTATATGATTTGTGTGTATATCCAAGTTTATAAAAATCAAGGAGCAACAATTTCATTTGGTATCATTTTAGGAAGGACATACACAAAAGACCTTGTTACTAAAATATTTGAGTTTATAGGACCGTTTCAATTAGAATGTTATTTGTATTTCAATAGGTTTTCAAAGTATTTTATTTACAGAGACACCAACAAGCAAAAGAGGTTATTCTAGGGATGCTCAAACATGTGCTCTCTTTGCATCAAATCATTTTTTTTTTGCCTGATATGATCATCCAGGAGGTGAAATAAAATAGCTAAGGAAGACCATGCCTCAATAAAGCACCCTTCTAAATTATCCATCTTTAATAAAAGCAATGGGTTGTTTCTAGAATTTCCTTCTTGTGGTGGAATTCTTCGGTAGAATTCCAGGCCTACCTTGGAGTTTCATCTTCCCTATGGCCTCCAGTGCCATTCCCCATGCCATTTGAATTAGTTCTTCAAGCTTCTGAAGCAGATTTTCAGGAAGCAAACAGGGCAGCAGGAAGGAGAGGGAATCACTAATTATGCTTGCTTTCTAGTTTTACCTGCAAGATTTGTAGACAGGATCACAAGTCATTTACAAAGATAAAATTATCTTTTATCTTAAAATTATCTTGTTTTCATGAGCAATCAAGATCATACCCAGTGTATACTATTCCTCATTGTTATGATTTACATCCTTTACAACCATGTATATATTGTATATGTGTGTGTGTGTGTTTTTTCATGGTTGCACACAGACTACATGCCAGTGGTTTAAACTGTGAGCTTGATTTCACTACAGTTTTCCCCTAACTACTTATGTGGAAGTAGCTACAAGCTAATAATTCATAGGGTTGTATTGAATATTGATGTCACGAGTTCCAAAATTTTTGTATCATGCTGACACAGATTTCCTGTTTCATCTTCTCTTTATATGCTGATAGTGTTACCGCCTTCATGTCATTTGTAATGCCACAGAGTGGATCACCCCCTTATTCAATGGCAATGCAGACCATTCTCAATTAACAATTTAAGCTGTGGTAATATACCCCTGGAATTTTTGGTACATTGATATTTTAAACAGTTAAGGCTTTTTCTTAACTACGGTAAGTCTTTGGTTTATGGCAGTATATAAATATGAGAAATAAATAAAGTCAAGTCTGTAAATATTTTTATGAAAATCTTGCATCATGTCCTTCCTCATAGTATTTAGAAGGGAGGGATTCCAGGAAACCATAATAGGGATAATAATTTTAGAACTTCTGTAGAACATTCTGGAGCTGCATAATAACATATCATTTTATGTCATTTACAAGGCTTTATTTGACACTGGACACAGTAGCTTGATTACAATTTTCTTTTACAATGTAAAAAAATTCATTCTAGAAAGCTGATTAGAAATGCTTGCTTGTGTTAATAAAGTTAGCTGCAGAAGAATCTCTTACCATATCTCTCCCTCCCTGCCTCTCTTATTATCAATAAAAATGTATTAGCCATCCATCTTACCACAAGATAAGCCTCTGAATAGCTTACAGTATTAAAAAAACTGTACAAAACCTAAAGATATACAGTATTATAAGATTCCAGATAATATAAGAATATAAATCATGCTCTATTGGATCATTATTTTTGGCCTATTTTTCCTGATAAAGTTTTTTCCACTTTGGAAAATGTGAGGAATGGATGAAATATAAGACAATTGAAAGTGCTGTCCTAATATAGAAACTTTGTCTTCCTTTGCTTTTTTCCATTTTGGGGAAGTGACAAAACATCAGTGTAGCCCAGTTAAATGCTATCAGTGACTTATCAGCAACTCCCTGAGGAATGGAGAGGTGGTATTTTGGGGTTAGTCTTGCCTATTGCTCTGTCCACTGGAATTTCCCAAACTATATAATATAGTGCACATCAGCCCCTGGGCATAAATACTACATATACTGTATATAAATCCTACAAAGTCATCATTTGGGACCTTCTGCCAGTTCTCCTCTAACTTTGCTTGTAGGAAGGTGACAAAGGAGGATTTATTACATTTAGAACCCACCCTTTACCAAAAATACTATCCAGAAGGTCTGATTACAAAAATAAAGTTATAATAAAATGTAAGTAAATTTTCACAGAAATATCCATTAAATATCTATTAAAATGATATTTTGATAGCTGTTTCAACCAACATATAGACTAGAATAGAATTCTTTATTGACCAAATGTGATTGGACACACAAGGAATTGGTCTTGGTGCAAATACTCTCAGTATACATAAAAGAAAAGATACATTCATCAAGAATCATCAGGTACAACACCTAATAATAGTCATAGGGTACAATAAGCAATCAGTATTGTTTATTATAGAATTGTAGTGGAGGTTTCAAGAAGAGAGAACACTGGAAGTGATACAACTCCAAAGTTTACTGAACTACATGAATAATATCAAGATTAAATCACGACTAATCCTTTAACTGCTTCACCAAAAGATAAATATGGTAGATGTTATCAAATACTGAATTGCAGTCTTTGAGGTCATTAACAGCCAGTTTTGTTCTTTGCTGAAGCAATCATCAACAAGCAGAAAGTCATATTCTGGCAGGTGGCACAAACGGATGAAAGTCTAAAATAAGCATTGTTTCACATGACGAAAGGAAATAAAAGAAGAGGAAAACATAAAGATGGATGGATGAGATCAAGTGTCTTGGAAAAACTATAAGTTATTTATGAAAATAAAGCAAAATGATGAGCTTTTGTCCAGACATTAATCAGTTGAATTCAGTTTGATAGCACCTAGCTAATCAAGTCCTTTAACATCAGTTAATTAAAACATACTCTAATCAGGGCTTATGATTTCCCCTCTTCAGATTAAGAATTGGAAGGGACCTTGTAATTCATCTAGTCTAAACCCACATAGGTGACCCTACATCATTTCTGACAAATGGTAGTCCAATATCTAGAAACCTTCCAGTGATTAAGCACACACAACTTCTGAAGGCA
Source organism: Laticauda colubrina (assembly GCA_015471245.1). NCBI lineage: Eukaryota > Metazoa > Chordata > Lepidosauria > Squamata > Elapidae > Laticauda > Laticauda colubrina. The sequence goes on from BLBF01000006.1 coordinate 68,010,775, forward strand.
AACTGTTCCATTGGTTGATTGTTCTCACTGTCAGAAAATTTCTCCTTATTTCTAGGTTGAATCTATCAGTTTTCATCCATTATTCCTTGCCTGGCCTTCAGGTGCTTTGGGAAATAGCTTGACCCTTACCTCTCTATGACAGCTCCTCAAATATTGGAACACTTCTGTGATGTCTCCCCTTTGTCCTTCTCTTCATTAGACTAGCCATACCGAGTATTTGCAACTGTTCATTGTATGTTTTAGCCTCCTAACAATCTTGGTTGCTCTTCTCTGCACCTTTTTCAGTGTCTCAACATCTTTTTTATAGTGTGATGACCAAAACTGGATGCAGCTCTATGTATGATGTAGTTCTAAAAGTGCTTATCGTATGTTTCATTATCCTGCCTGCTTTCTATAGATTGCTATACCTTCTATATTTGTTTTTACACATAGCATACATGTGCCATGAGACAATGAGACCAAGTGTGAATAGATTGTTTTTATCCATGTCACATCCAATTGAAATACTGATTTCTATATAAAGTCTTAATACCCCAGTTGGATAGGCCTAATGTTTCATCCTGCCCAGATATTTATTTTTCATTTCTTACATTTGTAGATTTTGCATAAGGGGTTACTGAATTGTTGAAATACTTTGCTTTCATCATATTTTCATAATGTAAAAATCAAAATTAGATAATAGAGTTGCAAGATGTTTTCTTTTAAAAAAAGATAATTGCACATCAAAATTAGAAGAGTTTCAAAAGATAGGTTAAGTAATTTACAGAAACGGGTTCCTTTCCTCTGGTATTGATGTTTATCACTTCCAGTGTGGAAAATGTACAAAAGTGGTTTTCAGTCTGTATAGATATTGAACAATGCAGCTTTTTAGCACAAGAAACATTATTGATCTCTTGTTAATGTACATTTTTGTTCAGTTGGATTTCCACTCAAGTATTATTTTCAACAATGCATCATAAACTCACCTATATATTGGGTGCCTTTTTTAAGCCCCTGTCCCACTGCACCAACGGATACAAAGAGGATGTAAAACGTTAAAAAACGTTGGAAAATGCTATGCATCCACTGTGTACTCATTGCATACGTGTTTCATACGCTCTATCCTTTGAGCATCCGTCCACTGAGATTTCATCCGCTCAAGAAGTTTTGAGCTGCACAAAACTTTGTGAACGGATGAACTTTCCGCTGTGTACGATGTAAATCTGTGACATATGAGCAACAAATGTTCTATGTCCGTTTATCATCCGTTAAACGTCCGCTGTATCCTCTCTGCATCCTCTGGGCATCCCCTCAACTCACATCCGCTGCAGCTGAAAATGGAAAGAGGGAGGAAACAAAAGGTACACGGAACGTCTACACAGCGTTAAGCCCATGTCACACTGCACCAATGGATGCAAAGAGGATGTAAAATGGACAAAAAAGTTTGCCATCCATTGGAAAACACGATGCATCCGTTGTGTACTCACTGCGTACGTGTTTCATACGCTCTATCCGTCAAACATCCGTCTACTGCTATTTGAGTTGCACAAAACTTTTTGAGCGGATGAACTTTCCGCCGCGTACGATCTACATCCGTGACATACGGGCAACAAACGTTTTACGCCCGTTGTCATCCATTACACATCCGATGTATCCTCTCAGCATCCTCTGGCCATCCGCGCAACTCACATCTGCTGCAGGTGAAAACGGAAAGAGGGAGGAAGCGAAAGGTACACGGAACATCCACACAGCATTACTAGCATGGACATAGAAAGGATGAAAGCGGATGCAGCTCAGATATAAAGCATTAAAACGGACAAAACGTTCGTATATGGGACGTATCTCAGATATTTAGGATGTCTGGAGGATGTCTAGAGTATGTGGAAGGACACCTAGCGGAAAACTGACATTTCCTATAAAAAGGGGGAGGAAATCACCTGGATCTCACTATCAGTCCAGCAGCCCTGGTGTGCAGACCTCTTCAGCCTTGCTTTTGCTCTTCCGCATCATCCATTGATGTCCACCATGGATCATCGCACACTCCTTATGGCAGCCATCATTCAACACCAGAACCAAGCCCTCTTCAGACTGTTTTACCTTTTCTATGCAAGAAGGAGATGTCCAAGAGCTGTCTGGGTCCGAAGATGGATCGGGAGAAGAGTGAAGTTTGGACTGGATGACAAGCTGATGGTGGAGCTGAGGAATGAAGACCCTCTTGCATTCCAGCACTTCGTGAGGATGCCACAAGCCATGTTTGACGAAGTTGTGGAGCGTCTGAGACCCAAGTTGACCAAGCCAAGCACCAACTTCTGTCCCAGCCTAGACCCCGGACTGAAGGTGTCACTGACTGCGCCACCTGGCCTCTGGGACCACATACAGAAACATGCAGTATGCCTGGAGGGTGCCACACAACACCATCAGCATTGTGGTCAGAGAAGTGGTGCAGGCCATCATCGAAGAATACCTGATGGAGCTTCTCCAGTGCCCCTCCACTGAAGAAGGCTGGAAGAAAGTTGCAGAGCAGTGGTATCAGAGGTGGAACTTTCCCCACACCGCTGGAGCCATAGATGGGAAGCACGTGGCCTGCAAAGCTCCACCCAACTCAGGGTCCAATTATTTCAACTACAAGGGCTTCTTCAGCATCATCCTCTTCGCCATGGTTGATGCTGACTACAAGTTCATGTACATCGATGCTTCAGATGCCCAGATATACAACGCCAGTGACCTCAAGGAGGGGCTGGAACGCAACCTCATCATGGGTTTCCCAGATCCAGACCCCCTACCCAACGACACACAAGATGTGCCCTACTTCATTGTGGGTGATGACGCCTTCTCCCTCAGAACCTACCTCATGAAGCCCTACACTTCCAGATACCTCCCCCATGAAGAGAGGATCTTCAACTACAGGCTGTCCAGGGCAAGACGGGTGGTGGAGAACGCCTTTGGCATCCTGGCCAACAGGTTCCAGGTACTTCTCACCACCATGCAGCATCGCCCACAGACTGTGAGGAGCATCATGGAAGCTTGCTGCATCCTGCACAATCTCATGCGCACCTGCTACCGAGTGTTACAGAACAGGCTTGTGGACCGTCAACAAGGCAATGGGGACATGGAGCCTGGTGAATGGAGGCAAGGACTAAACCTGATAGACACTGTGGATGTGCAAGGCCCCAACAGAGGTTCACGTGAAGGGAAGATGCAGTGTAACCTCCTGAAACACTGGGGCAACTCCCCAGCTGGAGCAGTGGAGTGGCAAGACAGGATGGTAGATGCTTAATGGATGCTTCCTTCAGCCTGTCTCATCACACTGATGAGATTGTGCCATGTATGTTGAGTGGCCTTACAATGAACAGGGCATTAGTAAAGAGTTTTGTTTATGTTGAAATGTGTGGATCAATGATTAAATTGTTATTGATAATAAAGGGCCATATGTGTGGCACCTGGGAGGGTGGACCATACAGTACCACTATGCTTGCACTGGAGGTTTATCTATCCCACAACTATCCTTACCCATCCCACAACTATCCTTATCCCACAGCTATCCTTACCAATCCCACAGCTATCATTACCCATCCCACAGCTATCCATCCCACAGCTATCCTTACCAATCCCACAAGCATTGCAAAGGCTTAACCCTTTTTTTCAAAGTTTTCCCCAACACTTTATTAAGTAAAAAAAATGAACCAAGTGTGTGAAGCAAAGACAACCTTTATTAATAACAAACTGTATGACTTTATTAAAAAGCAAAATGACCCAAGTAAAGTGTCTTAAGCAAAGATAAAGTGAACAGGTAACAACTCAGTCTCTGGCACTCTTCTCAGTCACTCTGAGGCTTGCCCATGGTCTCAGATGTAAAGGGGCCAGGGACTGTGGAGGTGGCTGTTGCTGGATTGTTGGTCTGAGGCGCCATTGGGGTGCCTGGCCCCGAGAGTACAACAGGAGATGGTGTGTGCAGGAAGCTCTCTGAGAGCTGACTCAGTCCCGTGAGGTTGAGAGGCCCTTCCTCAAGTACCTGGGATGTGAGTCCCAAGACTGATGACAGATATTCTGAGGAAGGGCTTGGCTGTGGGGTGGAGGAAGGAGGAGTGTAGTGGGGCTGTCTGGTCTGCAGCTGGGTCAGCTGTGGCGTCTGTGGTGTCCGAGGAACCTGGATCTGGACTGGGAAGGGCTGCCTCTGCTGTGGGAAGTCCTGGTAGTGGTAGGCTTGGTAGGCGAGGGGCTGCTGACATCCATGGAAGGGCTGTGACATCGGCTGGGGTGGAGGAGCAGACCTGGAGTGGGTAGCAGCAGGTTCAGCTGGGCCTGGAGGGTGGTGCAGAAGAGCTGTGATCCTCTCCTTCATCGCCTGGTACTGGGCTCGGGCATGTCCATGAGGGTCTGGCTCACGTACGTGATGAAGGGCTTGCGATTAGAGGATGGTATGTCGAAGTGGACCAGCTGGGAGAGGAGATCTGTGCTGGCTTTTATTGTGTCCCTGATCTCCAAGAGGACAGTGTGGTTCTGTCCCTCCAGTCTGGCTTTCTGCCTGCTTTCTGTGGAGGTGGAGCTGGGTGTGGGTGTGGGTTCGTCTCTAGTGGCTGCTTCTTCTTGCTCCATCTGAGACAGGGGATCCTCCACGTCCTCTGGCATGGGGAGTGCAGCTGTCGGGGGGGTCTCTGTCGTGGGGCCCTCCAAAGACACTTGTCTGGACACAGTAGCTGTCTCCTGGCTGGAAGAGGAGTGGGTCTCTGTGGGCTGTCTGAGGGAGAGGGTTGACAGAGGGGCTCCTCCTCGGTGGCGGATCTCACCCTCCAGGAATCTGCACCTGGCCATGACATAGGTCTCCCAGTCAGTGAGCTTGACAGCGGCCTGCCCGGATTTCTTCAGGTGCAGCTTGCCATACCAGATGTGCATGTGCTTCCACCACCCAAGGAGTACATCTGAAGTGTAGCCCAGGCTCTCTGCCTTCTCTCTGCACGCTGCCTGCTTCCTCTTGGTGTCGCGATAGAGCCTGTGGCCCTTCCTCCACAGGTACTCGTTCTCCCTCAGCCATTCCAGCACCTCCTCCTCATGGTCCTCGGAAATGGAGTACTGTTTCCTCTCCCCCTTCTCCTTGCCTTGACTCTTCCTCCCTCTGGCAGGGCCTTCAGGGCTTTCAGCAGCAGGGCTCTGAGGGCCTTGGGGCTGTTCCATCACAGTAGCAGCAGAAGGAGAAGCACCAGCAGCAGCAGGAGAAGCACCAGCAGGAGCAGCACCAGCAGCACCAGCAGGAGAAGCACCAGCAGCAGCAACACCAGGAGCACCAGCAGCAGGAGCACCAGCAGCTTCAGAGTCAGCGCCAGGGGGTGAGATGGTGGTTCTGTCCTTCTTGCCAGGGTTGGCAGGAGTAGGCACAGGCTTCCTCTTCTTCCCCATGGTGTTCTCTCAAGATGTCTCTGGCAGCAGGTCTTTCCTCTGAATGGTGACTGCTTGCAAGCTGCATCCTTTTATATCCGCAGAGCTTACGCAATTCATCCTCCCCGCAAGCGCAGTGAACGCTTTGCATCCGCTATGCATCCGCTATGCATCCTATAGGTGTCCGTGATGCATCTGCATCATCCGCTACGCATCCGTTCCTTCTGCTACGTGTCTGCTTCGCTCTTCTCCCCCGGAAGCCCTGCGATGTGTCATCCGCTTCCATCCACTTCCATCCGCTAGGCTTCCTATGAACATCTGCTTTACATCCCTGCTACATCCTCCCCACGTTTGTTCCTTTCCGTTGTTGTCCGCTCTGTTTATGCAAATTTGGGGCACTTTTGAGAGCGGATAACAACGGATGGAAAATTTGTTCGTCTGCTGTGTCCTTTTTGCATACGTTTTGCATCCGTCGGCCCATGTGACCTAGCCTTTAGTAGCGCGGAAATAGAAAGGATGAGCAGTGAACGGTTTGCATCCTATTACATCATCTAGACTTCCTATGAACATCTGTTTAACATCCCCACTACATACTACCCATGTCCGTTCTTTTCCTTTCTTTTCCATTCTGTTTATGCAAATTTTTGCCACTTTTTGGACCGGATGAAAACGGATGAAGCACCCCCGAAATTTTGCTCGTCCGCTGTGTCCTTTTTGCATACGTTTTGCATCCGTCGGCCAGTGGGACCAACCTTTAATCCCTAGCCATCCACTCTTATCATTTGCTCTTCCCTCCCCACATCTTATTGGAGCTGTAGTACTAACATTTTCAAGTGTACTCATCAAAATCAAGATTCAAGAAAGAAAAGTTATTAGTTTAGAAATAACAGTTAAAGTAACTAGAATTAAAAGACAGGAAAAATATTAAGTGTGTTAAACACACTGTACAGATGACTCTTAACCATTCACAAACAGGCAAAACATATTCACCGAACCGGTAGTAACACTGTTGAATTCCACCACTGGCATAGTGCCTACAAAGTTGCCTACCTTCTGATTGAAATCATTTATCAAATCAAAATAAAGATAATCATGCTACTTAACAGTGTTAATAATTTGGACAGTCTTCTGGAGGGGAGTAAAATCAGAACTGGTGTCTGAACTCTAAAATAAGTCTTTGCATCATGTGACCTCAGTTTCAAGAAACAAAATATAACAGTTTGGCTTTTCACAAAGTCCAGAATATTTTATCCCTATTGCGTATCTTCTTAACTCAGATGAATTAATATGAATCAATTACAGCTTTGATCACCTGTTTTAGGTTATTCACAACATATATTTGACATAGTTGGAATAGAATGAAAATACCAGTCATGTGCATTGTGATTGCACCTCATTACTTCTGATTATTTTTTGTGAAATAGCCATTGCAAGATTGGATTGACGATGTTCCTATAAACAATCTGATAATTTTGCCAGTCTGGAATGTATTTTTTCTTAGGCCTCATATTTCAATTGCCAAGAAGGGAAGTAGATTGGGGAGGAGAAGATTTTTGATAAGAAGTGAGCAGTCCAGCCAGAGAAGCATAAACTTTGACAGGATTTCCTGGTTAAGAATATGAACTTTGCCAATAATAATAATTTAAATAGGCTGCTATGAACTGAGCACTAAATCTTAGGAATTCTTAAGATTAATGAAGATAGAGGGAAGGCAATATCTATGAGGATTTATTAGAAAAGGACTGAAAAAACATCTTTTTGAAACATTTGGTTGATTTGCCATTATCTGGCATCAATTCTTGTAAAAGGAGAGTATCATCTAAATCAAAATACATGAAATATGCCTTGAAAAACATATTGGTGATTCCCAGTCTTCAGCTGGCTTCTTTGTTGATCTCTCAGCTGAATTCTCAAGCCTGTGCAGCTGCACTGCCATTCATTAGGCTAAAGCTGAGATAATTGTTTCAATCCTGCTCCAGAAATAATTATGGCCTGTCTCATTAAAATCCCCCCTTTCCATTTCCTGTGGCAATAGCAGCGTGGCAATACTTCACTGGTTTTAGATATGAACACCCACAGGATTTAACTACCATATTTCAGCAAGGAGCTTTGTGTGATCTAAATTTTAAAACTCTCTTGAATCTATCATTGGTTGAAACTTCGTTTTTTTTTAAAAAAAGAAAAGGACATCCCTTTAGCAGTCACATGTAAAATGCTTAATGACAAAAAGGATAACAATCTTGTTCAAATCACTGGTCATAACTTAAAATAATTTCTTACAAAAAAGCCATACTGTAAAAAACAGCACACAGCTCAAGTAAGTAGTTTTCACACAGAGCTGCAATAATCAGGTCAAATGCCAACAACAGAAGGCCACTTTTGCTCATGGCAATCTGTACCATGTTTATCACTAGCCTTGCCTGTATCTTAGGGAATAGTTGTACTTCTGTTCTTGTAGGAAAGTAGAAGCTTGCAGAACAGAAGATGGAGGGTCCTGGAGGACAAGGCACTGAAGTGAAGGCTGAAAACAGCCAAGAAAGAGGGCATCCCAGTAGAAAAAGTATAGTTATTATTTGAGAATTCAGATAGAGAGAATTCACATAATGCATTAAGTTGCATTAGTTTTCTTGTTCTGCCCCTTCATCTCAGATTAATGAGCAGAGGATAAATCTCAACCTGAATTTTAAATTTTAAAATGAATTTTAAATTTTAAAATTTAGAATTCTAAATTTTAAACATGAATTAAAATTATGTTGTGTTCAGTATAATCAAATGCAAAATGCATATACAAAATAGCAAACTCATTCCTCCCCCTTAAAAAAAAACTTGCACATTCTTGACAGTTTTTTTAAAAATAGTTTTTTAAGTATTCCAATTAGAATGGAGTCCATCTTACCAGGATTTGTCTGAATGCTGTATACAAAAATTAATTGCCCTCTAAAGCTGAGTGGAATAAAGTAAAAAAAAAAATCACTTTTTTCTAACCTGGCATATAGTTTGTGTACATGTATCTTCTCTAGAGCACTCTTGACATGTTCAGTATGTGCAATTGGATGAAATAAAATATCATCTAAATATACAACAGTCCAAAAAGTCAGAAAACACCTCATTCAAGAATCTCATAAATACTGACATGATTAGATAATCCAATCACAGTATAGTCAAATTTTCCATAATGTGTGTTAAACACAATTAAATAATCATGGCCCTTTTATGCAGGTCAAACTATAAGCCCTTCTCAAGTCCAGCTTAGTGAAATAATTGCCTTTTGAAGACCCCACAAGGGTGACAAAGTTCAAATTTTCAAAGTTGTGAACCACTTTCAAAATACCAGATTTTTTTCTGACTAAGATGGTAGAACAGAGGCGAGAAATGAAAGTCCTCTTTTTTCAACTTATTTAAAAAATATTTCAAACAAGCTAATTCTTGGATGGACACTTTAGCATAGGCTAAAGCTTTATTTTTTTAGGTCAAAGAGAAATACATGCTAAGGAAGAGCTAAATAAAATTAGATCTAAATTGGACTGATTTGGGCAAAGGATTTATTCTTTTCAATATTTTTTTTTATACAAAATTCAGCTATCATCTTAGCTGTATAAAATATGGTAGCTTTTGGGCAACACTATGCAATTCACATTCAGTACCGCAAAAGAACTGACAACATACACCCATGTGTATAGAAGGCCCCTATCAGGCTACAGAGCTTTTCCCATTCAATCTACTAGAATGAACTTCTGAAAACGTATCAAAACGTATCAAAAAGGAATCTTTTATTGAGATGAGACAATTCATGTTGGGGTTAAAAGCAGCGTCTAAGGTCTCTCAGGCATGCAGAGATAGATAAGGGAGTTTAAAACCCTCCCCTTATCTAGATGTGTATTTAGTAAAACAAAGAGCCAACATGTTAATTCCCCCCACCCCCTTTTTAGAACAATCTTTTCCAGAGTTTCTCGGGACACATCTCACTGTGGAATTTTTATGGTCTCTTCATCTCCTATCTCAGAGGTGATAGGTTCCAGCCATCTGGGTTTCAGCCCTCCATTGTATCGTGTAGGTTATATACATTCGATATAAGATTAAATATATTCAGATTACATCAAGAAGGATTTCTTTATCAGTCTCCCCCCCTTTTTCTTCTTCCATTGAAGAAATGACAGATACACGGATCTGAAAGCCCTTTTCATTGTTAGAGAAAAATTCCAGAGTTCTCTTTTCTCCCTTTTCAGTCATTTAAATGATGAAATTTAAGTCCATCTCCCACCCAACCAGGATATAAGTTGTGATGTCTCCAATGCCTTTATTAAGAATCTATAGCATCTGATTGAGTACACAAAGAACATGTTTAACAACATTTGCTTTGGCAAGTTTCCAAGCATACATAACAGTCTTGTTTTTCTACAATAACAAATAAGAGGAAGAAAGAATAAAAGTATAATGACAAAAATGGTATAGGATTTTAGTAGCCAATCTATTTTCAAGGCAATGGGAATAGGGTAAGAAGTACTTAAATACAGTTTGCAAGGCTTCTAAGTTGTTTATGATGTAGTGAAGGGGAGCAATATGTTCCACAATGTGATCAGGATGTAGACATCTTTCATCTGTGGTTTCCAAATGCATTGTATGTTCTGTTATTTCAGTGGGTAATAGTTGTGTGGTATTAATGAAATTGTTTCTCCTCAAACTAATACTGCTAAAAAAGACATTACAGAGTACAAAATCTCCTGGAGAATAAAGTGTTCTCTATCAATGTCAGATGTCTGTCTTCACTTTAGTTGGTTGAGAACTGACCATCTGTCCTTTTGAAAGAGAGACTTGTGTCATATTCCATATTCTCAGCCTGGAATGAGTGGATATTCATTGATAAAGTAGCCCTTGATTTCACAGTTGTGGCACATCACACCTGATTCAGGACAACAAAGTTTAATAGAACAGGGACATGCAAGGTAACTGAAATTACCACAATAAAAGTGTAAACCAAGAACACAAGTTACTTCCGTGTAACTAATAAGGAAATTCTCATTGTTCCTAACTGCGTAGGTTCAACTCCAGTAACATCTAAAGACTGTGAGGGAATGGAAGGAGTGGGTGTAGAAAGGATGTAACATTTTTCTTTTCCATCTTTAGTGTGTCTCAGCTGTTCCAGATTTTCATCTATTATCACATAGCGTTGAAATAGCTGCTCTTGACTGACCACATATCTTGACAAACTAATTCATCTCACAGTTCATGAAACAAACCTTTCCAAACTGGTGAAGTAAACTATTTCAAAGAACACCTGTAGCTTACAGTTAAATTTTTATTATATATTCTCATACTCTTTATATGCTTATCTTGGTTTTACCTATAAATCTCCTGGTTAGCAGCAGCTGTGCCAATAAAATAATCAAAGGCATATTTAAATAAATAAATTTAAATAGAACCAGTATAAAGACACCAGGGTAGAAATTAGGAGACTGTGAGTTCTAGTCCCACATTAGGCATGAAAATGGGTTGCATGGCTTTGGGCCAGTCACTCTCTCTCAGCCCAACTGACCTCATAGGAGAAAATAAGAGAAGGAAGGAGTATGTTCGCTGCCTTGAGTTATTTATAAAAATAAAAAGTAAATAAAAATATATCTACATACAATTGTCATCCTTTATGTGACCACTGTTGTCCATTATAGTATCTGTTCCTGGGCTGCCCCAATTAAGAAAAATAAAAAACAAACACCACTTAAGTACAAATACATGAAGAATTCAGTGATGAAAGGCTTGGATCTGTATTGAGCTTTGTTAAATTTGTCCATTAAAATTCTAGTGAGTGAAATAACAAAAATAGAAGAGTAAAAACAGCAAAAAGTGAAACCCAGGTAATATCAGGTAGAGCAGCAATTGATATACTTGTCTTATTTTTAAGTGATCTATGCATCAATTTGCTGGTGATGTTGAATTAAGAAATTTCAGCAGTGCTTCCAGCAGGCCTAGGTCTAGAATACAAAAGTTGTTACTAGATCTGCTGCAAACACTGCTGAACTTTCTCAATAAATAGTCTCTCTGGTAAAACAAAGTTTCAGAAATTAATGTCAACTCCCTAACAGCAGTGCACAATCAAGGACCCAAGATTAATACAGTGTAGTACTCTAAATTAGTATGTTATGGAGTGGTTGTTCACGTTTTTTTCTCATTGATTCCCTAACTGATAGACAGAAGTTGGCTTTAGAGATAAGGCTGAAATGACTATCTGTTCCTCACTTGACATGCTTTGTATAATTCCCTTTTCTTTCCCTCCTTCCAAGAATACCCTTGCAAATGACAAGAGTCTAAGCAATCACAAAATGAAAGGTATTCTAATAAAAGAGAAGAAACTGGTGTAAAGGGATGTTATATTTATAAAAGCATATGATTTATTAAACATATATAGAGAACATAAACACCAAAGCCAATAAAATATTAACTAACAGGTTCAAAAAAAAATAACACAGTTTTTAACATTAAGGCAATGACAATAGACAATCTTTCTTCAACTCAGATGATACAGTACCAGTGGTATTCAGCAGGTTCTGACAAATTCTGGAGAACCGGTAGCAAAAATTTTGAATAGTTCGGAAAACCGGCAAATACCACCTCTAGAGATTTTACAGTATACTTTCCCTGCCACGCCCACCAAGCCACGCCCACAGAACCGGTCGTAAAAAAATTTGAATCCCACACTGTACAGTACACATTTTAGTTTCTATACATGCTTCTTTTAGTTTTGTTTTCTTTTGTGCCTGGAAGACAATATCAAATTCAAAGTAATATATTTGGTTCTCTCTTTCTCCCTTCTCTATTTTAGGTCCTGCCTGCTTTTCCCTGTTCCAATTATGTCCTCTAGCTGTGAATCTGATATCAAGACATCTGAAATCTTAGGATACGTTAATTCATTTCCATTATCTTTAATCAAATTTAAAGTTTCAAAAACATAGAATTATGTTCAAGAAAATACAATATGCTATAAATTTGAGGATCTATCCTAGTGTATATCCAGTTGCCACTATGAATATCATAACATTAAAAACCAAAGGAAGGAAAACTGAGTAATGTCCAACTGCTCTCCTTATTTGACCTACTTGATTACTGTGATGCTTAATCTTGTAATAATCCTAATGGCCATTAATTATATACACAAATGACATAGCAAATTTTTTTTTTTTTTAGAAGTGGTTAACCAACATAGACAGCAACATAACTATTAATTTTATGTATACCAGTTGCACTTTTTCATTAAATATAGCATGTTCCCTTTACTTTCTCCAAGCATTATGAGTTAATAGTGAGAATATATTGTAAACCGAAATCTATTTATCATGTATGATCATGTGATTGTGCGATCTTGATTTTCTTGAAAAAAGTAGGCTATAAAGCAGAAAAACTAATTATTGCATCATTTCACCTTTTCAATCTATTTTCATTCAATGTAATATATTTTAGAATACACTCTTTTCTTTAACAACAGGACTAACATTTACCACCCTGAAATAGAAAGCATATCTGATGATACAGTGAGAAAAGGAACCCAAGTAGATTTCAAAAACAAGACTCATTTCAAACAATTTCTTAGGTATCAGGTAATTGTCCTGCTCCAGGACAATTGGAGCAGGACAGTTACCTAATAAGATGCTACAGGCAGGAAGGTAAAACAAGCTAGCATTTTCTCCACCTCATCCACTATCTCCAGAAAGGACAGCAATAGATCCTCCTGAGAGGTTGGAATTCTTACTTGATAGTAAACTCACATCAAAATAAGCATGATTTAGAGTGGATCCAGAGTCTAAGATGGGAGGCATGATCATCCCTTCCAGAATAATTTATTTTGCCATAGCTCTTTCTGTCACCACACATATACACACCCACTGAAACAATTCTGATCACATTTAAAAGGCAATGTTGAATCTTCCTCAATGTAGCCAGAATTTTCTCCCAAAGAAAATCCATTTACTCTGAATTGCAGCCCTAGTTTTTCAAGCTCTGGTCAAATTGTCCTTCAGACCTGCTGTACAAAGCACCATGATGTCTTATTTTCAAGAATGGGATTGGCATTTCGCTTCACTTGTGACATCTGGCTTCTTCTTTTTTTCCCCTTTACATTGCAGAACATAAAACTTTATCAACAATATGTTAAAGCCCAACTATTCAGCAACTAATCGACATAATACTTTCATACTTAACATATTAACAAGGGGGGAGGGAAATAACATATATACCCCTCAAGCAAGAACAGACATGTATAATTCCACCCCTACCCCCGCGTGATACACACACACACACACACACACACACACACACACACACACACAATGTATTTTACATTTTTATAAAGCAGAAGGGGGATGCCACTTATGAAATGCTACCCCAGCAGTTCCCAGGGCAAAAGGGTCATCCCAAGGAGATGCTCAATTAAAGCAAGCAGCATATTGCGAGCAGTCGCCTTCGGGATCTGGTGCCTTGGGCAAGAAAGCTCTGGTGGCACCCATGAGCCAGGGCATTCTTTACCCTGTTCTTTCCTGTCCTTCCAGGGAGTTTTTGGCAAGTGGTCGCAGGGCTCCATTGCTGGAGATCCGAATTACACCCAGGGCAGATTTCTGCAACTGCAGTTTTCACATCTGGCCATGACCACGAAGGAGATCTCAGGATTCAGGCAGCTGGCTGAAGATGGGGCACTGCTAGGCGGAAGATGGGAGGCTTCCAGAGATCTGCCAGGAGAGATCGTATAAATATTATCATTCAGGTGAGTTGCAGCTCCAGCCACTTCAGGTACAGAACCTTCTTCGTATTCCAGAAATGTATTCCAGGCTGTGGATGCCAACATTCTGCCAAAGTCTGCCTTCAGTTAGTTAATTTTCCCCACTAAATAATGGAATGTTATACTCTTGGCCCAGTAAATCTTGTTCAGGAGTCCTAGCTGTTCTTCAAGATACTGGAGAATACCCTCCTGCACTTTCTCCAACTGTTTAAGGCAATATTCAGGGCTCTGCTGCCTGTCATCCACTGGGGTCTTCTCTGGAAGCCCAGCAGGGTTTCTTCCTGCTCTGGGAAACCCAGTGGGGTCTTCTTTTGGAAGCCTAGCAGGGTCTTCTCTGGGAAGTTCAGAGGGGTCTTGTCCTCCTCTGGGAAGCCCAATGGGGTCCTCTCCTCGTTTCAGAAGTCCAGTGGGGTCTTCTCCTTTTGGAAGCCCACCGGCATCTTCTCCTCTCGGAAGCCCAGCGGCATCTTCTCCTCCCGTAAGCCCTTCAGGGGCTTATAGTCTTCCCAGAAGCCCTTCAGGGGCTTCTTCTCCTCTGGGAAGCCCAAAGGGGTCTTCTCTCAGAAGCCCTTTGGAGTCTTCTTTCAGAAGCCCAGCAGGATCTTCTCCTTTTGGAAGCCCAACGGGGTCTTCTCCTCCTCTGGGAAGCCCAACAAAGTCTTCTCTTTTGGAAGCCCAATGAGGTATTCTGCTTTTGGAAGCCCAGAGGGGTTTTCTCTTCTGGGAAGCTCAGAGGAGTCTTCTCCTCTGGGAAGCCCAATGGGGTCTTCTCCTATGGAAAGCTCAGAGAGGTTTTCTCCTCCTCTGGGAAGCACAACAGAGTCTTCTCCTCTCAGAAGCCCAATGGGGTCTCCTCCTCTCAAAAGTTCAGAGGGGTCTACTCCTCCTCTCAGAAGCTCACAGGGGTCTACTCCTCCTCTGGGAAGCTCAGAGGGGTCTACTCCTCCTCTCAGAAGCCCTTTGGGGTCTTCTCTGGGAAGCTCAGAGGGGTCTCCTCCTTTCGGAAGCCCTTTGGAGTTTTCTCCTCCTCTTGGAAGCCCAACTGGGTTTTCTCCTCAGAAGCCCAACGGGGCCTCCTCCTCTCAGAAATTCAGAGGGTTCTAAAGATACATGGAGAGAAAGAAATGTTAAAATTAAACAATACACCTTCTACTCAAATAGACATTTATCATGGTCCAGAATGGATGGGATATGGATGTCAACAGAATTGTTAACTAATATTCAAGAAATAACTATTGAAACAAATACCTGGGCAGATCACAATCCAATGACAATTAAATGGAAAAAACAAAGAAGAAGATCCAGATGGACATTAAATAATACTATTTTAAAGGAAAAAGACTTCTCACAGTGGATGGAGAAAACTGCCTTTTTTCTTTAGAGAAAACAAAAAAGAAGATACATCAATCCAGAATGTATGGGATACAATGAAGGCATATGCCAGAGGCTTGATAATAGACTGTACAAGGAAAAGAAATATTATGAAAAGATTAGCCTCAAAGGCATTAGAGGATGAGTATAAAGGACTTGAAAAAGAGCTACAAAAAATGCCACAGAAAAAGGACATTAAGTTAAAAATGGATATAACCAAACATAACATAGGCCTAATAGAAAATGAAGAATTAGCACTGAAAATTAGAGGTGCTAAGCAGAACAACTTTCCATTGCTAGAAGTTATGAATGAAGTTATGTAAAAGAAGAGGATACCTAAATCATGATCAGAAGCTTAAGCCCATGTCACAGTGAACCAACGGATGCAAAGAGGATGTAAAACGGACAAAAAACCTTGCCATCCGTTTGAAAACGCGATGTACTCACTACCTCCGTTTGGCTTCCTCTCTATCCGTCCAGCATCCGTTTATTGACGTTTCATCCGCTCCAAAAGTTTTGGGCTGCCCAAAACTTTTGTGCGGAAAATGTATCCAGTTCGTCCGTTCTGCATCCGCTCTGCATCCGTTATGCATCCGTTACGCATCCGCAATATCTGCCAGGCATCCGCTCCGCATCCGCACAACTCGCATCCGCTCGGACGCAGGGAGGAAGCAGAACGGACGCAGAACAGATGCAGAACGGATGCCAAGCTGAAACAAAGCATTTAAAGCGGAAAAAACGTTCGCAGAGGGGACTTATCTAGGATATTAAGGATGTCTGCAGGATGCCTAGAGGATGCCTAGAGGATGCAAAGGGACACCTACACTGCCTATAAAAAGGGGGAGCAACTCGCCTGCATCTCACTTTCAGAACAGCAGCCAAGCTGTGCAGACCTCTGTAGCCTTCATCTGACTCTTCCTCTTCCACAGCATCCAGTCATGTCCACCATGGATTGTGACAAAGTCCTTTCGGCAGCCACCATCCTTCTGCAACAGTGCGAAACCATCTACAGGCTCTGTGAACTCTACTACGGGAAGAAAAGGAGGCACCCAAAAAACGTCTGGGTCCAAAGATGGTTCGCCAGAAGAGCAGAGGACGGACTGTACAACAAGCTGATGGTGGAGCTGAGGAACGAAGACCCTCGTGCATTCCAGAACTTCATGAGGATGCCTCCAGCCATGTTTGACGAAGTTGTGCAGCGCCTGACACCCAGGTTGACCAAGACAAACACCAACTTCCCGCCCAGCCTGGAACCTGGGCTCAAGGTGGCACTCACTCTGCACCACCTGGCCTCAGGGACCACCTACAGGAGCATGCAGTATGGCTGGAGAGTGCCACCCAGCACCATCAGCTTTGTTGTCAGAGAAGTGGTGCAGGCCATCATCGAAGAATACAAGGAGGAGCTCCTCCAGTGCCCCTCCACTGAAGAAGGATGGAAGAAAGTTGCAGAGCAGTGGTATCAGAAGTGGAACTTCCCCCACACCGTTGGAGCCATAGATGGCAAGCACGTGGCCTGCAAAGCGCCAGCCAAGTCGGGGTCCACTTATCACAAACACAAGGGCTTCTTCAGCATCATCCTCTTCGCCATGGTCAATGCTGACTACAAGTTCATGTACATCGATGCTTCAGGCAACGGCTCATCTTCAGATGCCCAGGTATACAACGCCAGTCACCTCAAGGAGGGGCTGGAAAGCAACCTCATGGTGGGCTTCCCAGATCCAGACCCGCTGCCCAACGACAAGCAAGATGTGCCCTACTTGATCGTGGGGGATGACGCCTTCTCCCTCACAACCTACCTCATGAAGCCCTACACCTCCAAATACCTCACCCGTGAAGAGAGGATCTTCAACTACAGGCTGTTCAGGGCAAGACGGGTGGTGGAGAACGCCTTTGGCATCCTGGCCAACAGGTTCCAGGTACTACTCACCACCATGCAGCATAGCCCAGAGACCGTGAGGAGGATCGTGGAAGCTTGCTGCATCCTGCACAATCTCATGCGCACCCGCTACCCAGTCTTGCAGAACAGGCTCGTGGACCGTGAACAAGGCAATGGGGACATGGAGCCTGGGGAATGGAGGCAAGGGCAAAACCTGATCGACACTGAGGATGTGCAAGGCCCCAACAGAGCCTCATGTGAGGCGAAGAAGCAGCGCAACCTCCTGAAACACTGGTGCAACTCCCCAGCTGGAGCAGTGGAGTGGCAAGACAGGATGGTAAATGCTTAATGGATGCTTCCTTCAGACTGTCTCATCACACGGATGAGATTGGGCCATGTATGTTTGGTTGGCCTACAATGAACAGGGTGTTTAAGAAAGAGTTGTGTTTATGTTGACATGTGTGGATGATTGATTATATCGTTATTGATAATAAAGGGCCATAGGTGTGGCACCTGGGAGGATGGACCATGCAGTCCCACTATGCTTGCACTGGAGGTTTATCTA